>JAKKPZ010000005.1:0-1200000 GCA_022814885.1 Ditylenchus destructor
CTAGAAAATTTTATATCAATCTTTCCCGGGAAATATACCGGAAAAACTTATATCAATCTATCCCGGGAAAAATAGCTGTTAAATTTTATATCAATCTATCCCGGGACATAGATAGACAATTTATTACCATACATCATTTGAAAATTTGAGATAGTGTAGAACCGTTTATTCGCCCGGCTTAGCCGGGCGATTCGCACTAGTTTATATAAACCATCCAACATGGAAAGTGTGAAATCCCTTTTGAGTTCGCGTATATTCGTAAAAGCTCTCTGTAAATTGCACTAAGTGAAAATGAATAATGCGCCAGCAATTTGGTATGAATTCAAACTGTAATGTAATACTTTCCATTTGGATATTTTAAGTTTGTTATTCTTGCAATTATTAATTTGTCCATTTAAGAATTTCGCCCTCTTATTCGCCTGTTTGCAATCGATTCAACTGATTCACTAGTAGCGATTCAGAATTGGACTGTTCCGGTACAGGATCCTTCAAAACTAGCGAAGCACCGAGCGAAAAAACAAACAAATTCGGTAAATCGCATTTAGAATTTGTATTTTGTTTATCGCGACATGTTTCATTGAATGTTTAGGCTCACTATCAAGCCTTATCCTTTATTGGCACCGAATGGAAAGAAAGTGGATCTATAGCATCAGGGTTGTGTTGACTTTTCTATTACTTGTTTGGGCTCTTCTGAATGCTCTTGTGGAGTTAAATAAAATCTCAAACATTGTTGCAAATTCATATTATGCAGTTGCATGAATGGCAAATTTTTACAGATTATACGCGATCCGGAAGGAAGGTGATTCTCAGCTTTTCCTTGTTCTGCTTGATCCAAATGATATTTCTAATGTTATTTATAAGGTTTGCTCGCATACCTTTTATTTGGACTAACCGTTATGTATTAAGGGATCCCTTAGTGGTGAATTCAATAATGGCATTGAGGCAATGACAAGTGACTGGGTTTGTAATAAGTCAGAAGTAGCTGTTTCCAACTTCATTCAATTTAGGTAGCTAATCGTTTGCTATTAATTGCCAATCACGACATCTTGCAAATTTCTCTTGATTCCCTGCAACAAATATCACTTATAACACCAAAGAAGCTGTTTTCCCTTTCTGCTGGAGCGCAGGATGCCAAGCAATTAACTCTCGATCCTTTTGCAAAGTAAGCAAAGTTTTTTAACCCTTCATTTCCCAGTGTATCTTAAAAGATACGCTTTTGGTGACCCCCATTAGTGCCCAGTGTATCATATAAGATACGCATCGTATTTTGCGCGCGCCCGGCGCGCACATGAGGCGCGCGCCTCGCGCGAACGTGCGAGGCGCAAGCCAGGTTGGCGCCCGAGGCCCACGCGCCTCGGGCGCCCTGCGGGCGCGCACGGCGCGCGTCCGGCGCGCGCGCAAAGTTGGTACACTCAGACTGCCTCGCAGCAAACCGCCCGGGGCGCGCGCCTAGCGCGCGCGCCCGGCGCGCATAACGCGCCTTGGGCACCCCCTAGGCACTCCTTAGCCACGCGCCAGGCGCGCGCGCGCCTGGCGCGCGTACGGGGCGCGCAAAGTTCACTCGGGGCACGCGCGCTTCGAGCGCCCCGCGCAGGCGCGCGTCGCGCGCATGACGCGCGCCGCGCGCGCAGGACTCTTGCCAGAGACATACCCAAGGCGCGCGCGCACCTTGCGCGCCCGGATTATGCGCGCGCGCGCTCATACGGGGGCGCGCGTCGGGCATACCCCAAAAACGAAAAATCGCTTTGGCATAGGAGGGTCCCCGCGCGCGCCTCAGCCGCGCGCGCGGCGCGCAAAACGCGCCTGGGGTACCCCTAGGCACCCCTAGCCTCGCACACTTCGCGCGCGCGCCCGGCGCGCGCCTTGCGCGCGCGCGGGACGCTCGAAGTGCACCCACTGTTTTTTGGGGACGCGCGCTTCGAGCGCCCTGCGCGCGCGAGGCGCGCGCCTGACGCGCGCCGCGTGCGCAAGACTTTAGCCAGAGACCTGCCGAACGCGCGCGCGCATCTCGCGCGCCCGGATTATGCGCGCGCGCGCACATACGGCGGCGCGCGCGCATACCCCAAAAAATCCCAAAAATGAAAAATCGCTTGGGCATAGGAGGGTCTCCCACGGTCGGGCAATGAAGGGTTAATTTAAATTTTCTGTTTTCTTTTTTAATGATAGAACAAATATCTTTAGTTGTAACGATATTTTTTGTAGCAGGGTAGAATCAAGCTTAAAATGGATCATTTAAATGTTTATTACTCTCATGGTACTACTTCATCTCATTTTTAGCTCGGCTTATCTGCTCACCAAAAATGGATCACTTTTCAAATTGGACTTAAATAAAGGTTCCGAGGAAAATTGGCTCTAAGTATGGACTGCTTGAAATCACAGACTGTAACCTCTGTAGTGGCCGAATTTACTTGGAACCGTGCTTCGTCTCCGTTAATCTACGCTTTAACCTGGAACGGAATGGTCGCTTTCAATCCTATGTCTGATTCTACAAAATGCTCAGATATCAATGTTAACATCGATGCATTGTCTTCCGAAAAAGGACTTAAAAGCGTGTCAAGTTTCGCGGTCACGGACAAATTTTTCATATTTTTTACCTCCAATGAACTGCTCATTTACGACCGAAATTCGGCACTTGTTTCCCCTATTTCTGTTTCGAATCCGCCGCTGAGACAGATATTGGCAGCTAGTCAGTCGTCGCAACCATATCCGGACAGGTATGATAGTTACAACATAATTCAATGCAATTAATTACGGTAAATCCTATATGATACGATTAATTATAATTGCAGATCATGCTTTGTGCTGCCACCACCATCTAATATTAACTTTACTGTCAAAAATGACGGCCGCACAGGAGCTATCGTTGAAGTGCAGGAGCCACAAATTCAGTCAAGCAGCTGCGTGAACATCTCCTTTCCGCAAACACAATACGAAATGCAATTCAAGAAAAAGGGAACCGATAAAGTGAAAATTGTGCTTAGCTCGACTCGGCTTGTTCGGGTAGAAAATGGCATTCTCGATAAGGATGCTGAGTAGGTTGCTTTAGGGCATACACGCGTTTTACATTGTTATCGAAATTTAGATACGATGTTTCCGTTTCGTGGTATAATCGCTACAATCCTTCTGAAGGCATGTCTGAAGGCAAACCATTTAAGACTGGTTACGGCTTTCCGTCGCCACCTGTAGAGCCAGCTGCATGGTCACTTAGTCCTGGTATTAAGAATCGTTTTATTCTTATAAAGCTTTGTTTATTACATTTTAATTTTAGATACTGCTCTTTTGAACTGGAAGATGCCTACTAATTTGAATGCTCCCATTGGCGAAATCAGATACAAAGTAGCTTTTATTTAATGAAAAGAAAGAAAATTAAAATTACAGGTAAGTCAGCTAAGCTCGAGTGTGTCTGCACCTACAGCAATTGGAGTCAAGCAATACGACAATGGCGAATTTTCGCCACTAATTTCTGATATTGTATCATGTAACAAAAATCCATGCCAAGCCAAGGTTCCAAATTTGCGTGCCAGCACAACTTATCAGTTCTGGGTTAGTTTTAAACAACTCACGTACGCCTAGAGACAGCATAGAAAATTCCTTTAATCCGAAATGAAATTGATTAAGTTATATAATATTAAAGAAGTTGGGAACAATTTTAATTTTTTTTCTTTGTGTGATATCCGATATTAAACTTTAGATAACTGCGCTCCACATCAGCCGGTTAAATTCACAATTATCTGATGACACAGAAGCAACTTCTACAGAAGCAAAAGTACAAACAAAGGACGTGCCAGGAATTTTGCGCTTGGACAATGTCACCAGCAGTTCTCTCATGCTACGCTGGAATTGGCTCAATCCATCCAATACGCCGGCCGACATTTTTGTGCAATATAAACAAGTTGGTGGTTATGAATATTTTGCAAATAATAATGTGAAATAATAGAGCGGCGTTGATGCATCATGGATAGAACTCCCCCAGCCAATAAATACGACCTTTGATCTGGAACAGAATTATCCGGTTAACTTCGCTATTGAAGGTTTGCATTCCGCTACAACGTACGATTATCGATATAAAGGTGTGTTCATTATTTTTTGGTACACTGCGTATAAATCATTGCTGTTACTTTTAAATAATACTGTTATAAATTTAGCGGTATATACGGGTGAACTCACATACGACACATTGCAGCAGCAATTCTTTGAGTCATATTTTCTGCAAACCCAACAAGCACGTACTAAAGGTTGTTTTAGTTTTTCAGCATATATGCATTAAAATCTTGTGTATTACATCTTTTTAGCTGGCACTCCTTCTGCACCATTAGATGTCAAAGTGGTAAACATTTATTTTATTTCGTATAAAGGTTAAAACAATGGCTTCCAGATTGAAGACAAAGATGGTTCTGTTTTGAAATGGTCACCTCCAAAATCAGACGGAGGTGAGCCAATCACGTCCTATGCGGTGGAATTCAGACCAGACAGTCAGTCAGAATGGGAAATTGCGGAAAGAGGACTGCCTTCAGAGCGTTTTAGTTGGCGGATCGGTCGTCCATGGGTTTCCAATGGGGATTCAAGCTCTGATTCCACAAAGGCACCACTTGATGCCACCACTGATTCGGAATTTCGCGTAAGAGCAGCTAATGTCGAAGGATTTGGCGCTTATGGTTCTAGCGTACCTGATGGGCAGCAAGAAATGGACGAAGACCACTCTAACCATAATTTGTGGATGTATATTCTTCTCAGCATTTTATTCTCTATATTGCTTGTCTGTACCATACTGTTCGTTACAGGTAATGCTTTGAATTTTGTCTGAAAATGGGATAAGAATGGTCTTCCGATTTTTCATACAATTTTTTTAAAATTCATTGTTAGTATTCAATCGTTTATATACTTTCTACAATCACTTTAGACCGACATCGAAAACTAAAGCGCATGCGAAAGAAACAAAAGATACACAAGGTTATCAGTTTGGAAGATATAGCCAGGTTAGTTTTGTATGTAATCTAGTTAATGTTTCTGTTTTATAGACAGATTCAGTTTCCAACATCGCAAAATTTTCCTCCAGAGGTCGAGAATGAAATTAGAAGTAAGTTTTTCTATACTGTTGTAATTTGTTATCAAGTAGGTACTTATATGGATAAACGACTTTAGATCTTCCGCACGTCCATCGTTCTTGCATTCACCCGCTAAGGAACAAAATTTTGGGAAAAGGGAGTTTCGGAGAAGTCGTCGAGGGTATATTCCGAGAGACAGATCCACATCTCGGTCCTCAGAATGATAAAGGAGTGCGAGTAGCGGTCAAGGTATAATATTTTGGTGCGATACGTTATACATTTCACTTGTTCAGTACCTGAAAGATGATACGGAAGAAAATCGTCTCAAATTCTTGAAAGAAGCTGTATTAATGAAGTAAGGACATGAATTTTTATATCTTAATGCCACTTTAGAAATTCCAAAGAGCGCATGTTTTCAAGAGAATATAATCCTTTAAGATACAATACGTAATATATGGGAAAAAACTTAAAATTGAAATGCCGATAATTTTTTATTGGGCAAACGATTAGCTCTGGAAATATACTGACTCAATGTATTTATCCACTGCCCAAAACGGTCTTTCTGGAGGAGTTTCCGACAGGAATTTTTCATTCCTTACAAGTTTTCGACTGCTCTGATTCCGGCACAGTGTTGTGCCGAATCGACGGAAAGTTCGAGTCGAGTCAGCCGAAAATTATTCGAGTAGTGTTTCGAGTTACTCGGCACAACCTTCTTCCGGCAAAGAACCACTTTCTGTCATTTTTGATATAGAAATTGGTTAAAATGCCAGAAGGTGGTGATAGACGAAAACCATCCTAAAATTCGGAATCAGCGGAGTCAAACACCTGTAAGGGGTACAAAATCTCGCCCACCAACAACTTAAAATCATAATTTTTGGATGGTTGCACAATATCTATGTATTTTCTTTTGAGTTGGTTATTTTGTGATTAAAAAATTTTCGGAGATGCTGATAAAAATCATTCATGGGACCAAAATGCGCATTACAGCTACACCGACATGAACAATAGCACCAAAATGTCCTGTATTTTGTGGTTTATTAAAACATTTTCAGTAACTTTGACCATCCGAACATAATCAAATTACTGGGTGTCTATCGTGAATCCCAGCCGAATTTCCTCGTCTTTGAGCTGATGGAAGGTGGTGATCTACACACATTCCTTAACAATTCGTAAGTACTCATTTGACTTATTGAGTGAATTTTTTGTCTTATAGACGGCCACCTCGAGCCCAAAGTCCACAGTTAAGCATTCGCGAACTTGTGAATATGATGGTCGATATTGGACGTGGAGCCACATATCTCGAAACTTTCAAACATGTGCACAGGGATTTGGCAGCACGCAACTGCCTCATAACCTCTAAGAAATCGCCTCAGCGAGCCACTAAAATTGGTATCACTTCCCCAAATATTCAAGTTATGTATTTTTTGTTTAGGAGACTTTGGTCTAGCTCGCGACATGTTCTCCAGTGATTACTACAAAGTGCATGGTGCCGATTTTCTACCCCTTCGATGGTTATCTCCCGAATCTGCCATACAAGGGATATTCACATCCAAGAGCGATGGTACTGCTAATTCATATCTCGCCTTACCTTATAACTTATATCACGCACACCTTATACCTTTGAATATAATTATTTTAGTTTGGGCATTCGGCATTGTGCTGTGGGAGATAATGACTTTCGGCTCTCAACCGTATACCGGCATAACAAATTTAGACGTCCTTATAAGACTCAAAGAAGGAAAGCCACCTGAGAGGCCGCACAACTGTCCGGATGAAATGTAAGTTTTCACATGATGATATGTCTCTGATGATATAACAGAGACAAATGTCAAATATTTATTGCGAAGCGAAGCACATTATTTATAATGAATAAACAAAAACTTTAATTTTTAGATATGAAATTATGGCATTAGCGTGGACATTTGGTCCAGAGAAAAGGCCAAAATTCGTCGATCTCCTGCCTAAGCTCGAAATATTGCGAAGCAAACAATATTTACAGGTAATTTTTATTCAAATTTTAGTTTCGTTTAAATTATTTTTTAGACAACAGAGCCGTTCCCGTGGACAGCTGTAAATGTCAATAACGCCAACAGTTTTACTAATAATGCCTTCGATAATTCCCATGACTCAATTTCAAGTTTTGCAAATCCGAGCAATGCTAGTGGGTCGATTAAAACCATTGACGGATTGGAGTCTCAAGGCGAAATCCACGCTCGTTTCGACAAAAGCGGTATCTCAATATAATATGTTTGGGAGCATTTCTATAATATGAGACCTAAATGTTTTTGGAATTTTGTATAGTAAGGGTTAATTGGGTTCGTGTCATATGTGAATCTTAAGCTAGCATGTAAACATGGATCAGAACAATCTAAAATATAATATAATGCCAGAATAATAATATAATGCCAGAATGATGGAAGTAAAACCTTGTGCAGTTTGCAGTCCACCACAAAATATTTATCTATCTCAGTCGTTTCTGACATAAATAAATTTCAGAACTTTCTAGAATGTATCAAAATATTCTGCAAAAAGTCGTTAATTAACTTCTGGAAAGTTCTAGGGTTGGTTCTTGAACTTATTATGTGGAGCGGTTAATGAGATAATTACTGTGAGAGAATGAATTGAAGAATAGTGCTACTCTAAGTCCTTATCCCATAAAACGAAAAAAATTGGGACATTCCAGGAAAATTTATGAAACAGGAACACTAGAACAATGTGGAAAATTTTGGAATTTATTTATGTGTAATAAATGACTTAGATAGATATTAATATTTTACGATGAGGGGAACAATTTTCAAAGGTGCCGGAAATCATGGTACTTTACTAATTTGCTGGTGTCCGTCAGTGCGTCAGTGGGGTGGCGTTTCGACCCCTTAGAGGCCATTTTCGACCCAGATCTCAACACCCTTATAGTAAACACCCCCCCCATAAAGCCGTAAAAATCGACTCAGAATTGGGGCGGTCCCGCCACGAAAATGGAGAAACGGGGTTTTTGTGTAAAAATGGCCTTAACTCGTCGAAAATGGCACTTTTTGAGGCGGCGTAAAAAGCAGAGATGGTCTACGCGTCGAGGGGCGTCTTTTTCCAATTTCAGGGTTGGGGCGGTCCCGCCACGAAAATGGAGAAACGGGGTTTTTTGTATAAAAATGGCCATAACTCACTTAAAAGCCACTTTTTGAGACGGGGGAACGGACGCCGCGATAGCGGCGGCGCGCACAGCTAGTATAGAAACAATTCCATTAATGTCCTTCACTAGAAACTAAAACTTCAAATTTAACCAATTCTATTCACTCTTTGTATAACAAAATATGAATTCAGAAAACAGGTCAACAAGGCGCCATGGACGACTGCCGAAATTACTAAAGCCAGATACTAAGAACGACCGCCCAGGAAGCTCAATATCTGCTGAAACAGAAGTTACCACTTTGGATTATGGTATACATTTATGGTAGAATATGTTCATTTAATAAAATTTTGTTTTTTAGATTATGAAATTCCTCGGAATAGAACAGTTAACCGCCATTCTCCATATATTTCAAGTAAAGCAGGGCCATCTGTTATGGGCGAATTTTCGAATGAAGCTTTTGTTGGAGATGCTAGTTTAGATTCTTGTAAGTTTATAAATAAAGTAAAGAGTAAGATTTTACATATTTCTTTTGGAAAAAGTTGACTAATTATCACGTTGGAACCATTTAAATTTAAGTGAACCTATTTAATGTGCAAAAACTAATATAAAGGCATGATTTATGAATTATTTTCAGCGGATAATCTGCAAGCCGTTTCCTCCCAACTCACAAACTACTCCGCCTTTTCCAATTCTTCCGCCACTGTGCCATCCACACCCGAATGTAGCAAACCTGCTAGAACATTACCCCTGTCACTAAATCGGAATTTCGCTGGCGAATCAAATTCCATTAAATCGGAAAATGGCGGTTCATCCTCTCCGAGGCGCTTTGCGACGTCGGCTTCTTCGGCTCCTCTGCCCGACTCGCCATCTCATCGCGTCACAAGAGTCTCTAGAGTATAAGTCAGAAACATAAAACTCCCAGTGCCAGTACTAATATTATCTACCTGTGATATTAACAACACTCTTCATGACTAGAATTACTTGCCATAATTTTTGTGATAGAAAACCCAAAGTACATTTAATTATAGTGATTGCACCTGTTTCTTTACTGAAAAGTGAAATTATATAAAATTCGGATGAATGAAGTAATTAAGATGCAACTTTTAGTTTTTTACAGCTTTCAAAATCTAATGTTCTTCTGAAACAAATGCGATAAACTTTTATTATAATATTATTTTCATAAAATCGTGACTGCTCATTTAGTGCCTTTCATCATTACTAAATGCCAATATGGTTGTGTTTTATTGTTGAGTTTATTTTTAAGCTAATAAAAGATTATCTTTTATCAGCACAAAGTAAATTTACAAATAAGTTTACAATAACATAAACACAGCTGTATATTTTACTGTTATAATTCAATAAATGCGAATGTGTGAATGTTTACAAAGTGTGAATTATCGATTCCCTACAAGCGGTGAAAAGTTGAATAAGAATGACAACAGAGAACGATGGGACAAAGTAAAGGGTTGACATGAATGAATCAGTAGTTTATTTGTGAACAGTGCTCACTCTTACTCACCGCAGACATCACATTGAAATTGCATGAAATGATCAGGACGGATTAATCCTTGGAGCGTTATGTTGTGGTTGACGACAGTCACATTATATATATGCAATATATACTTTAATTCAATTATCCAGTGCAGAATAATTCTTTATGATGATGTTATGGAAAGTGTTATTTATTTTATTTATTTACTGCTTGACAATGAGCAGCAGTTGAGTTTACGTCCAAAATTTTTATGCCAATTACTCGGGCAGAGCCATTTATGATGTCTGGAACCGCATTTCTCGCACTTCGCCTCACACTGAGATTGGAAATGATTTTCCTTTAAACATTTAAAGCACAGTTTTCTTTGCACTATACACGCTTTTCTGTCAACATATTTGAACGGACAAAAATCAGTACGATGCGTATGCAAGCCACAAAAGAAACAATTAGATTGACGATTCGGAGATACGGACTCAGAGCGGGTCTTACTAGACAAGAAATGAGGACTTTGTCGGCCATTTTGAGGCAGCTTGGACTGAGCTTTCTCTGGTGTTTCCGATCCCAAAAAACCCATAGTTGGACCTGGCTCAGATCTGGACTCATTTTTGTATTCCCCGCGGGAAAAATTATGTCTTGAGCTGTATTCTCCCCGAGCTGGGGACATTGAGCTCTTGAAACTGTTTCTGGGGCCTCGAAATGGCGATTCTGATCTGTTTCTATGTTCTCTGAAATTTTCTCTAGGCCTGTCTCTCGATTCCCGAGAAGCCTCTCTTTCCGGTCCGAGAGTCATTCTGGCCATGGATCGCTCAATTTCGTCTTCGTCTCTGACGATCTCTCTAATTTTCTTTCTCAACCGGGCTGTAGTCCAGTCTGTGCCTGGGGGCAAACTCTTTTCTTCGCTGATTAACTTGCGACGTATGTGTCTGGGCAACCTATCCTGGAGCCCTGTCACGAAACTCAAGGAATTTACATCTTCGCCCATTCTCTCGAGAGATGAACAAATTTGATCAACCTCGTCAATAAACCTTCTTAAATCCAACCTGTGATCCTGAGCCGGACGAATAGTCTGTAATTTATAATATAGATTTTTCTTTATAGCCCGCTCATTTCCGAATTCATCTTTCAGTATTTTTATGGCATCGTCATAGCCGGCACCATCACCTGAAACTTGTGCTACGGCACTTTTTGCTTCTCCTCCCAGGGCGCTTTTTAGCAAAATCAGTTTATAAGCCTTGGCTTTACTAGTTTTGTGAACCGCGTATTCAAAGCATTCCCACCAAGCAGGCCACTCGTGCAAATCCCCATAGAACTTGGGTATTTCCAAGGGGCGCAAAATTACGTCTTCAGGCTGAGAAGATGGGACCGGGGGCGCCGCAGGAACTGATGCAGTCACTGGGGTTGGGGCGGGTCCAGCAACTGCCGGAATGAGCTCGGAAAAATCCTCTCTTGCCCGAAAAATTTTCTTAGCATATTTCTTTAGATTGGCAAGAGTTCTCATGAAATCGTAGTCCGCGAGGAATTTATCGGCCTCCCGCTCAGCCACGCTAATTACTCCCCGTAATGCGTTCCAATTGGCATAACCATTATCCAATTGGGATACTAATGGTTCGATATCATGAAGTAGTCTATTTAGTTCCTTCACCTTTTTCTTACAATCCTCCACACTAGGTGGTGGATCGGGTACTGTAAAGTCAATCTGATTATCCAGGTAGGGCAGAGCATCCTCAAATGCCACTTCTATGGACGATCGAATGAAAGCTGAAGCCATATCTGGATAATGGCTTTCCTTCCAATAAAATCCTTTTTCAGAAATTTTTGCAGTCTATGAGGGTATTTCCACACCTCTAAAAATTTCACTTATTTTCACAGAAGGAGCAAAGATACTCCCTTGTGGGGGCGTGTCGAAAACAGACCTAACCCTCGTACACACAAACAAAATAGATGCTCTCCAACCCACGGGTGAGGTTCGGGTACGCCTTTTCTAGACACCCTTCTGAACCGTCCGTACAAGTTCTGCGGGTCACAGACAGAGCTCTCAATCGGAGCCACCTGTCAATCAAGGCCCAAGAACTGGTCTGTTCTCGCAACTATAGGCCAAAAGGGGGTTACCTTAAGACCTAGGAACCAAACTTGATCTGCGACGAAATGTCCAGATCAAGCTAATCAAAGTCAACGCAACTAGCAGGGGCTCCGCTAGAATTTAAATGGGAACACAAACTTATTACAAATTTTATTCCGCACAAATTCAGCCAAACACCGCAAAATAATATAAACACGACAAAGCAAATTCAAAAGGCACAATACAACAGTAAGCAAAGTGAGGCACAAAGCAAACGGCAGTAGGACCCAAGAAAATGCCAAAAGCAGGGGAAACCGAAAGTGCTCTAAGGAGAGCAATTGACCACCAAGCAATTTAACCGCAGGAAAAGTAACAGAAAGGCACGTCTTTCTGAACTAATCCCAAACAAAAATAACCGAGCTTTTTCTTGCTTCTCCAAACTGGAACTTTGAAGCTGACCACTGAAAAAACTGCCCTTTCTGCAGAATTCATCTCATTTTATACCGCCCAATCTGGGGCGGGCTCAAATCCAAAACTGTCCGTTGTGGCTTGAGTTTTAAGCTAGGATTTTCAGCTATCTGCTGTTCTAAAGTCAGGGCTGATCTTCCCCATCCGGGCTGTACATCCGATACTAAGGACTTTTAGGAACTACCTGGACCGATCTGTTATGATCTAACGGATATCCTATATTCTATGGAAAATTTTATATCAATCTATCCCGGGAAGTATACCGTAAAAACTCATATCATACTATCCCGGGAAGAATAGTTGGAAAATTTTATATCAATCTATCCCGGGAAGTATACCGTAAAAACTTATATCATACTATCCCGGGAAGAATAGTTGGAAAATTTTATATCAATCTATCCCGGGAAGTATACCGTAAAAACTTATATCATACTATCCCGGGAAGAATAGTTGGAAAATTCCTAATGTTTTATCCTTAAAATGTTTCTCTGTTTATAGCTCTGAGTTTGATCTGTACCCACATAAAAACTCAGTGTTACGCAACATTGCCGATCTGGCGTTCTTTGGTCAAATGTTTCTCCCCATAACTTTTTCCTAAGGGTTTTTCTAATGCCGTTTTCAAATCATTACAAAAAGAAAGTACAATTTTTAGGGTCCAAATTCAAAAAGGCAATTAAATACAAGTTACAATAAGACAGTATTTTATAATTAAAGTTTTACTCGCGGTTTGCGACAAATAGTTGGAAAATTTTATATCAATCTATCCCGGGAAGTATACCGTAAAAACTTATATCATACTATCCCGGGAAGAATAGTTGGAAAATTTTATATCAATCTATCCCGGGAAGAATAGCTAGAAAATTTTATATCAATCTATCCCGGGAAGTATACCGTAAAAACTTATATCATACTATCCCGGGAAGAATAGTTGGAAAATTTTATATCAATCTATCCCGGGAAGAATAGCTAGAAAATTTTATATCAATCTATCCCGGGAAGTATACCGTAAAAACTTATATCATACTATCACGGGAAGAATAGTTGGAAAATTTTATATCAATCTATCCCGGGAAGTATACCGTAAAAACTTATATCATACTATCCCGGGAAGAATAGTTGGAAAATTTTATATCAATCTATCCCGGGAAGAATAGCTAGAAAATTTTATATCAATCTATCCCGGGAAGAATAGCTAGAAAATTTTATATCAATCTATCCCGGTAAGTATACCGGAATAACTTATATCAATCTATCCCGGGAAGTATACCTGAAAAACTTATATCAATCTATCCCGGGAAGAACTGCTGGAAAATTTTATATCAATCTATCCCGGGAAGAATAGCTAGAAAATTTTATATCAATCTATCCCGGTAAGTATACCGGAATAACTTATATCAATCTATCCCGGGAAGTATACCTGAAAAACTTATATCAATCTATCCCGGGAAGAACTGCTGGAAAATTTTATATCAATCTATCCCGGGAAGAATAGCTAGAAAATTTTATATCAATCTATCCCGGTAAGTATACCGGAATAACTTATATCAATCTATCCCGGGAAGTATACCTGAAAAACTTATATCAATCTATCCCGGGAAGAACTGCTGGAAAATTTTATATCAATCTATCCCGGGAAAAATAGCTGGAAAATTTTATATCAATCTATCCCGGGAAGTATACCGTAAAAACTTATATCATACTATCCCGGGAAGAATAGTTGGAAAATTTTATATCAATCTATCCCGGGAAGAATAGCTAGAAAATTTTATATCAATCTATCCCGGGAAGTATACCGTAAAAACTTATATCATACTATCCCGGGAAGAATAGTTGGAAAATTTTATATCAATCTATCCCGGGAAGTATACCGTAAAAACTTATATCATACTATCCCGGGAAGAATAGTTGGAAAATTTTATATCAATCTATCCCGGGAAGTATACCGTAAAAACTTATATCATACTATCCCGGGAAGAATAGTTGGAAAATTTTATATCAATCTATCCCGGGAAGTATACCGTAAAAACTTATATCATACTATCCCGGGAAGAATAGTTGCAAAATTTTATATCAATCTATCCCGGGAAGTATACCGTAAAAACTTATATCATACTATCCCGGGAAGAATAGTTGGAAAATTTTATATCAATCTATCCCGGGAAGTATACCGTAAAAACTTATATCATACTATCCCGGGAAGAATAGTTGGAAAATTTTATATCAATCTATCCCGGGAAGTATACCGTAAAAACTTATATCATACTATCCCGGGAAGAATAGTTGGAAAATTTTATATCAATCAATCCCGGGAAGAATAGCTAGAAAATTTTATATCAATCTATCCCGGGAAGTATACCGTAAAAACTTATATCATACTATCCCGGGAAGAATAGTTGGAAAATTTTATATCAATCTATCCCGGGAAGAATAGCTAGAAAATTTTATATCAATCTATCCCGGGAAGTATACCGTAAAAACTTATATCATACTATCCCGGGAAGAATAGTTGGAAAATTTTATATCAATCTATCCCGGGAAGTATACCGTAAAAACTTATATCATACTATCCCGGGAAGAATAGTTGGAAAATTTTATATCAATCTATCCCGGGAAGAATAGCTAGAAAATTTTATATCAATCTATCCCGGGAAGAATAGCTAGAAAATTTTATATCAATCTATCCCGGGAAGAATAGCTAGAAAATTTTATATCAATCTATCCCGGGAAGAATAGCTAGAAAATTTTATATCAATCTTTCCCGGGAAGTATACCGGAAAAACTTATATCATACTATCCCGGGAAGAATAGTTGGAAAATTTTATATCAATCTATCCCGGGAAGTATACCGGAAAAACTTATATCATACTATCCCGGGAAGAATAGTTGGAAAATTTTATATCAATCTATCCCGGGAAGAATAGCTAGAAAATTTTATATCAATCTTTCCCGGGAAATATACCGGAAAAACTTATATCATACTATCCCGGGAAGAATAGTTGGAAAATTTTATATCAATCTATCCCGGGAAGAATAGCTAGAAAATTTTATATCAATCTATCCCGGGAAGTATACCGTAAAAACTTATATCATACTATCCCGGGAAGAATAGTTGGAAAATTTTATATCAATCTATCCCGGGAAGAATAGTTGGAAAATTTTATATCAATCTATCCCGGGAAGTATACCGTAAAAACTTATATCATACTATCCCGGGAAGAATAGTTGGAAAATTTTATATCAATCTATCCCGGGAAGTATACCGTAAAAACTTATATCATACTATCCCGGGAAGAATAGTTGGAAAATTTTATATCAATCTATCCCGGGAAGAATAGCTAGAAAATTTTATATCAATCTATCCCGGGAAGAATAGCTAGAAAATTTTATATCAATCTATCCCGGGAAGTATACCGTAAAAACTTATATCATACTATCCCGGGAAGAATAGTTGGAAAATTTTATATCAATCTATCCCGGGAAGTATACCGTAAAAACTTATATCATACTATCCCGGGAAGAATAGCTAGAAAATTTTATATCAATCTATCCCGGGAAGTATACCGTAAAAACTTATATCATACTATCCCGGGAAGAATAGTTGGAAAATTTTATATCAATCTATCCCGGGAAGAATAGCTAGAAAATTTTATATCAATCTATCCGGATAAGTATACCGGAATAACTTATATCAATCTATCCCGGGAAGTATACCTGAAAAACTTATATCAATCTATCCCGGGAAGAACTGCTGGAAAATTTTATATCAATCTATCCCGGGAAAAATAGCTGGAAAATTTTATATCAATCTATCCCGGGAAGAATAGCTAGAAAATTTTATATCAATCTTTCCCGGGAAATATACCGGAAAAACTTATATCAATCTATCCCGGGAAAAATAGCTGTTAAATTTTATATCAATCTATCCCGGGACATAGATAGACAATTTATTACCATACATCATTTGAAAATTTGAGATAGTGTAGAACCGTTTATTCGCCCGGCTTAGCCGGGCGATTCGCACTAGTTTATATAAACCATCCAACATGGAAAGTGTGAAATCCCATTTTGAGTTCGCGTATATTCGTAAAAGCTCTCTGTAAATTGCACTAAGTGAAAATGAATAATGCGCCAGCAATTTGGTATGAATTCAAACTGTAATGTAATACTTTCCATTTGGATATTTTAAGTTTGTTATTCTTGCAATTATTAATTTGTCCATTTAAGAATTTCGCCCTCTTATTCGCCTGTTTGCAATCGATTCAACTGATTCACTAGTAGCGATTCAGAATTGGACTGTTCCGGTACAGGATCCTTCAAAACTAGCGAAGCACCGAGCGAAAAAACAAACAAATTCGGTAAATCGCATTTAGAATTTGTATTTTGTTTATCGCGACATGTTTCATTGAATGTTTAGGCTCACTATCAAGCCTTATCCTTTATTGGCACCGAATGGAAAGAAAGTGGATCTATAGCATCAGGGTTTGTGTTGACTTTTCTATTACTTGTTTGGGCTCTTCTGAATGCTCTTGTGGAGTTAAATAAAATCTCAAACATTGTTGCAAATTCATATTATGCAGTTGCATGAATGGCAAATTTTTACAGATTATACGCGATCCGGAAGGAAGGTGATTCTCAGCTTTTCCTTGTTCTGCTTGATCCAAATGATATTTCTAATGTTATTTATAAGGTTTGCTCGCATACCTTTTATTTGGACTAACCGTTATGTATTAAGGGATCCCTTAGTGGTGAATTCAATAATGGCATTGAGGCAATGACAAGTGACTGGGTTTGTAATAAGTCAGAAGTAGCTGTTTCCAACTTCATTCAATTTAGGTAGCTAATCGTTTGCTATTAATTGCCAATCACGACATCTTGCAAATTTCTCTTGATTCCCTGCAACAAATATCACTTATAACACCAAAGAAGCTGTTTTCCCTTTCTGCTGGAGCGCAGGATGCCAAGCAATTAACTCTCGATCCTTTTGCAAAGTAAGCAAAGTTTTTTAACCCTTCATTTCCCAGTGTATCTTAAAAGATACGCTTTTGGTGACCCCCATTAGTGCCCAGTGTATCATATAAGATACGCATCGTATTTTGCGCGCGCCCGGCGCGCACATGAGGCGCGCGCCTCGCGCGAACGTGCGAGGCGCAAGCCAGGTTGGCGCCCGAGGCCCACGCGCCTCGGGCGCCCTGCGGGCGCGCACGGCGCGCGTCCGGCGCGCGCGCAAAGTTGGTACACTCAGACTGCCTCGCAGCAAACCGCCCGGGGCGCGCGCCTAGCGCGCGCGCCCGGCGCGCATAACGCGCCTTGGGCACCCCCTAGGCACTCCTTAGCCACGCGCCAGGCGCGCGCGCGCCTGGCGCGCGTACGGGGCGCGCAAAGTTCACTCGGGGCACGCGCGCTTCGAGCGCCCCGCGCAGGCGCGCGTCGCGCGCATGACGCGCGCCGCGCGCGCAGGACTCTTGCCAGAGACATACCCAAGGCGCGCGCGCACCTTGCGCGCCCGGATTATGCGCGCGCGCGCTCATACGGGGGCGCGCGTCGGGCATACCCCAAAAACGAAAAATCGCTTTGGCATAGGAGGGTCCCCGCGCGCGCCTCAGCCGCGCGCGCGGCGCGCAAAACGCGCCTGGGGTACCCCCTAGGCACCCCTAGCCTCGCACACTTCGCGCGCGCGCCCGGCGCGCGCCTTGCGCGCGCGCGGGACGCTCGAAGTGCACCCACTGTTTTTTGGGGACGCGCGCTTCGAGCGCCCTGCGCGCGCGAGGCGCGCGCCTGACGCGCGCCGCGTGCGCAAGACTTTAGCCAGAGACCTGCCGAACGCGCGCGCGCATCTCGCGCGCCCGGATTATGCGCGCGCGCGCACATACGGCGGCGCGCGCGCATACCCCAAAAAATCCCAAAAATGAAAAATCGCTTGGGCATAGGAGGGTCTCCCACGGTCGGGCAATGAAGGGTTAATTTAAATTTTCTGTTTTCTTTTTTAATGATAGAACAAATATCTTTAGTTGTAACGATATTTTTTGTAGCAGGGAAAAAATAAGCTTAAAATGGATCATTTAAATGTTTATTACTCTCATGATACTACTTCATCGCATTTTTAGCTCGGCTTATCTGCTCACCAAAAATGGATCACTTTTCAAATTGGACTTAAATAAAGGTTCCGAGGAAAATTTGGCTCTAAGTATGGACTGCTTGAAATCACAGACTGTAACCTCTGTAGTGGCCGAATTTACTTGGAACCGTGCTTCGTCTCCGTTAATCTACGCTTTAACCTGGAACGGAATGGTCGCTTTCAATCCTATGTCTGATTCTACAAAATGCTCAGATATCAATGTTAACATCGATGCATTGTCTTCCGAAAAAGGACTTAAAAGCGTGTCAAGTTTCGCGGTCACGGACAAATTTTTCATATTTTTTACCTCCAATGAACTGCTCATTTACGACCGAAATTCGGCACTTGTTTCCCCTATTTCTGTTTCGAATCCGCCGCTGAGACAGATATTGGCAGCTAGTCAGTCGTCGCAACCATATCCGGACAGGTATGATAGTTACAACATAATTCAATGCAATTAATTACGGTAAATCCTATATGATACGATTAATTATAATTGCAGATCATGCTTTGTGCTGCCACCACCATCTAATATTAACTTTACTGTCAAAAATGACGGCCGCACAGGAGCTATCGTTGAAGTGCAGGAGCCACAAATTCAGTCAAGCAGCTGCGTGAACATCTCCTTTCCGCAAACACAATACGAAATGCAATTCAAGAAAAAGGGAACCGATAAAGTGAAAATTGTGCTTAGCTCGACTCGGCTTGTTCGGGTAGAAAATGGCATTCTCGATAAGGATGCTGAGTAGGTTGCTTTAGGGCATACACGCGTTTTACATTGTTATCGAAATTTAGATACGATGTTTCCGTTTCGTGGTATAATCGCTACAATCCTTCTGAAGGCATGTCTGAAGGCAAACCATTTAAGACTGGTTACGGCTTTCCGTCGCCACCTGTAGAGCCAGCTGCATGGTCACTTAGTCCTGGTATTAAGAATCGTTTTATTCTTATAAAGCTTTGTTTATTACATTTTAATTTTAGATACTGCTCTTTTGAACTGGAAGATGCCTACTAATTTGAATGCTCCCATTGGCGAAATCAGATACAAAGTAGCTTTTATTTAATGAAAAGAAAGAAAATTAAAATTACAGGTAAGTCAGCTAAGCTCGAGTGTGTCTGCACCTACAGCAATTGGAGTCAAGCAATACGACAATGGCGAATTTTCGCCACTAATTTCTGATATTGTATCATGTAACAAAAATCCATGCCAAGCCAAGGTTCCAAATTTGCGTGCCAGCACAACTTATCAGTTCTGGGTTAGTTTTAAACAACTCACGTACGCCTAGAGACAGCATAGAAAATTCCTTTAATCCGAAATGAAATTGATTAAGTTATATAATATTAAAGAAGTTGGGAACAATTTTAATTTTTTTTCTTTGTGTGATATCCGATATTAAACTTTAGATAACTGCGCTCCACATCAGCCGGTTAAATTCACAATTATCTGATGACACAGAAGCAACTTCTACAGAAGCAAAAGTACAAACAAAGGACGTGCCAGGAATTTTGCGCTTGGACAATGTCACCAGCAGTTCTCTCATGCTACGCTGGAATTGGCTCAATCCATCCAATACGCCGGCCGACATTTTTGTGCAATATAAACAAGTTGGTGGTTATGAATATTTTGCAAATAATAATGTGAAATAATAGAGCGGCGTTGATGCATCATGGATAGAACTCCCCCAGCCAATAAATACGACCTTTGATCTGGAACAGAATTATCCGGTTAACTTCGCTATTGAAGGTTTGCATTCCGCTACAACGTACGATTATCGATATAAAGGTGTGTTCATTATTTTTTGGTACACTGCGTATAAATCATTGCTGTTACTTTTAAATAATACTGTTATAAATTTAGCGGTATATACGGGTGAACTCACATACGACACATTGCAGCAGCAATTCTTTGAGTCATATTTTCTGCAAACCCAACAAGCACGTACTAAAGGTTGTTTTAGTTTTTCAGCATATATGCATTAAAATCTTGTGTATTACATCTTTTTAGCTGGCACTCCTTCTGCACCATTAGATGTCAAAGTGGTAAACATTTATTTTATTTCGTATAAAGGTTAAAACAATGGCTTCCAGATTGAAGACAAAGATGGTTCTGTTTTGAAATGGTCACCTCCAAAATCAGACGGAGGTGAGCCAATCACGTCCTATGCGGTGGAATTCAGACCAGACAGTCAGTCAGAATGGGAAATTGCGGAAAGAGGACTGCCTTCAGAGCGTTTTAGTTGGCGGATCGGTCGTCCATGGGTTTCCAATGGGGATTCAAGCTCTGCTTCCACAAAGGCACCACTTGATGCCACCACTGATTCGGAATTTCGCGTAAGAGCAGCTAATGTCGAAGGATTTGGCGCTTATGGTTCTAGCGTACCTGATGGGCAGCAAGAAATGGACGAAAACCACTATAACCATAATTTGTGGATGTATATTCTTCTCAGCATTTTATTCTCTATATTGCTTGTCTGTACCATACTGTTCGTTACAGGTAATGCTTTGAATTTTGTCTGAAACTGGGATAAGAATGGTCTTCCGATTTTTCATACAATTTTTTTAAAAATTTATTGTTAGTATTCAATCGTTTATATACTTTCTACAATCACTTTAGACCGACATCGAAAACTAAAGCGCATGCGAAAGAAACAAAAGATACACAAGGTTATCAGTTTGGAAGATATAGCCAGGTTAGTTTTGTTTAGTTTTGTATGTAATCTAGTTAATGTTTCTGGTTTATAGACAGATTCAGTTTCCAACATCGCAAAATTTTCCTCCAGAGGTCGAGAATGAAATTAGAAGTAAGTTTTTCTATACTGTTGTAATTTGTTATCAAGTAGGTACTTATATGGATAAACGACTTTAGATCTTCCGCACGTCCATCGTTCTTGCATTCACCCGCTAAGGAACAAAATTTTGGGAAAAGGGAGTTTCGGAGAAGTCGTCGAGGGTATATTCCGAGAGACAGATCCACATCTCGGTCCTCAGAATGATAAAGGAGTGCGAGTAGCGGTCAAGGTATAATATTTTGGTGCGATACGTTATACATTTCACTTGTTCAGTACCTGAAAGATGATACGGAAGAAAATCGTCTCAAATTCTTGAAAGAAGCTGTATTAATGAAGTAAGGACATGAATTTTTATATCTTAATGCCACTTTAGAAATTCCAAAGAGCGCATGTTTTCAAGAGAATATAATCCTTTAAGATACAATACGTAATATATGGGAAAAAACTTAAAATTGAAATGCCGATAATTTTTTATTGGGCAAACGATTAGCTCTGGAAATATACTGACTCAATATATTTATCCACTGCCCAAAACGGTCTTTCTGGAGGAGTTTCCGACAGGAATTTTTCATTCCTTACAAGTTTTCGACTGCTCTGATTCCGGCACAGTGTTGTGCCGAATCGACGGAAAGTTCGAGTCGAGTCAGCCGAAAATTATTCGAGTAGTGTTTCGAGTTACTCGGCACAACCTTCTTCCGGCAAAGAACCACTTTCTGTCATTTTTGATATAGAAATTGGTTAAAATGCCAGAAGGTGGTGATAGACGAAAACCATCCTAAAATTCGGAATCAGCGGAGTCAAACACCTGTAAGGGGTACAAAATCTCGCCCACCAACAACTTAAAATCATAATTTTTGGATGGTTGCACAATATCTATGTATTTTCTTTTGAGTTGGTTATTTTGTGATTAAAAAATTTTCGGAGATGCTGATAAAAATCATTCATGGGACCAAAATGCGCATTACAGCTACACCGACATGAACAATAGCACCAAAAATGTCCTGTATTTTGTGGTTTATTAAAACATTTTCAGTAACTTTGACCATCCGAACATAATCAAATTACTGGGTGTCTATCGTGAATCCCAGCCGAATTTCCTCGTCTTTGAGCTGATGGAAGGTGGTGATCTACACACATTCCTTAACAATTCGTAAGTACTCATTTGACTTATTGAGTGAATTTTTTGTCTTATAGACGGCCACCTCGAGCCCAAAGTCCACAGTTAAGCATTCGCGAACTTGTGAATATGATGGTCGATATTGGACGTGGAGCCACATATCTCGAAACTTTCAAACATGTGCACAGGGATTTGGCAGCACGCAACTGCCTCATAACCTCTAAGAAATCGCCTCAGCGAGCCACTAAAATTGGTATCACTTCCCCAAATATTCAAGTTATGTATTTTTTGTTTAGGAGACTTTGGTCTAGCTCGCGACATGTTCTCCAGTGATTACTACAAAGTGCATGGTGCCGATTTTCTACCCCTTCGATGGTTATCTCCCGAATCTGCCATACAAGGGATATTCACATCCAAGAGCGATGGTACTGCTAATTCATATCTCGCCTTACCTTATAACTTATATCACGCACACCTTATACCTTTGAATATAATTATTTTAGTTTGGGCATTCGGCATTGTGCTGTGGGAGATAATGACTTTCGGCTCTCAACCGTATACCGGCATAACAAATTTAGACGTCCTTATAAGACTCAAAGAAGGAAAGCCACCTGAGAGGCCGCACAACTGTCCGGATGAAATGTAAGTTTTCACATGATGATATGTCTCTGATGATATAACAGAGACAAATGTCAAATATTTATTGCGAAGCGAAGCACATTATTTATAATGAATAAACAAAAACTTTAATTTTTAGATATGAAATTATGGCATTAGCGTGGACATTTGGTCCAGAGAAAAGGCCAAAATTCGTCGATCTCCTGCCTAAGCTCGAAATATTGCGAAGCAAACAATATTTACAGGTAATTTTTATTCAAATTTTAGTTTCGTTTAAATTATTTTTTAGACAACAGAGCCGTTCCCGTGGACAGCTGTAAATGTCAATAACGCCAACAGTTTTACTAATAATGCCTTCGATAATTCCCATGACTCAATTTCAAGTTTTGCAAATCCGAGCAATGCTAGTGGGTCGATTAAAACCATTGACGGATTGGAGTCTCAAGGCGAAATCCACGCTCGTTTCGACAAAAGCGGTATCTCAATATAATATGTTTGGGAGCATTTCTATAATATGAGACCTAAATGTTTTTGGAATTTTGTATAGTAAGGGTTAATTGGGTTCGTGTCATATGTGAATCTTAAGCTAGCATGTAAACATGGATCAGAACAATCTAAAATATAATATAATGCCAGAATAATAATATAATGCCAGAATGATGGAAGTAAAACCTTGTGCAGTTTGCAGTCCACCACAAAATATTTATCTATCTCAGTCGTTTCTGACATAAATAAATTTCAGAACTTTCTAGAATGTATCAAAATATTCTGCAAAAAGTCGTTAATTAACTTCTGGAAAGTTCTAGGGTTGGTTCTTGAACTTATTATGTGGAGCGGTTAATGAGATAATTACTGTGAGAGAATGAATTGAAGAATAGTGCTACTCTAAGTCCTTATCCCATAAAACGAAAAAAATTGGGACATTCCAGGAAAATTTATGAAACAGGAACACTAGAACAATGTGGAAAATTTTGGAATTTATTTATGTGTAATAAATGACTTAGATAGATATTAATATTTTACGATGAGGGGAACAATTTTCAAAGGTGCCGGAAATCATGGTACTTTACTAATTTGCTGGTGTCCGTCAGTGCGTCAGTGGGGTGGCGTTTCGACCCCTTAGAGGCCATTTTCGACCCAGATCTCAACACCCTTATAGTAAACACCCCCCCCATAAAGCCGTAAAAATCGACTCAGAATTGGGGCGGTCCCGCCACGAAAATGGAGAAACGGGGTTTTTGTGTAAAAATGGCCTTAACTCGTCGAAAATGGCACTTTTTGAGGCGGCGTAAAAAGCAGAGATGGTCTACGCGTCGAGGGGCGTCTTTTTCCAATTTCAGGGTTGGGGCGGTCCCGCCACGAAAATGGAGAAACGGGGTTTTTTGTATAAAAATGGCCATAACTCACTTAAAAGCCACTTTTTGAGACGGGGGAACGGACGCCGCGATAGCGGCGGCGCGCACAGCTAGTATAGAAACAATTCCATTAATGTCCTTCACTAGAAACTAAAACTTCAAATTTAACCAATTCTATTCACTCTTTGTATAACAAAATATGAATTCAGAAAACAGGTCAACAAGGCGCCATGGACGACTGCCGAAATTACTAAAGCCAGATACTAAGAACGACCGCCCAGGAAGCTCAATATCTGCTGAAACAGAAGTTACCACTTTGGATTATGGTATACATTTATGGTAGAATATGTTCATTTAATAAAATTTTGTTTTTTAGATTATGAAATTCCTCGGAATAGAACAGTTAACCGCCATTCTCCATATATTTCAAGTAAAGCAGGGCCATCTGTTATGGGCGAATTTTCGAATGAAGCTTTTGTTGGAGATGCTAGTTTAGATTCTTGTAAGTTTATAAATAAAGTAAAGAGTAAGATTTTACATATTTCTTTTGGAAAAAGTTGACTAATTATCACGTTGGAACCATTTAAATTTAAGTGAACCTATTTAATGTGCAAAAACTAATATAAAGGCATGATTTATGAATTATTTTCAGCGGATAATCTGCAAGCCGTTTCCTCCCAACTCACAAACTACTCCGCCTTTTCCAATTCTTCCGCCACTGTGCCATCCACACCCGAATGTAGCAAACCTGCTAGAACATTACCCCTGTCACTAAATCGGAATTTCGCTGGCGAATCAAATTCCATTAAATCGGAAAATGGCGGTTCATCCTCTCCGAGGCGCTTTGCGACGTCGGCTTCTTCGGCTCCTCTGCCCGACTCGCCATCTCATCGCGTCACAAGAGTCTCTAGAGTATAAGTCAGAAACATAAAACTCCCAGTGCCAGTACTAATATTATCTACCTGTGATATTAACAACACTCTTCATGACTAGAATTACTTGCCATAATTTTTGTGATAGAAAACCCAAAGTACATTTAATTATAGTGATTGCACCTGTTTCTTTACTGAAAAGTGAAATTATATAAAATTCGGATGAATGAAGTAATTAAGATGCAACTTTTAGTTTTTTACAGCTTTCAAAATCTAATGTTCTTCTGAAACAAATGCGATAAACTTTTATTATAATATTATTTTCATAAAATCGTGACTGCTCATTTAGTGCCTTTCATCATTACTAAATGCCAATATGGTTGTGTTTTATTGTTGAGTTTATTTTTAAGCTAATAAAAGATTATCTTTTATCAGCACAAAGTAAATTTACAAATAAGTTTACAATAACATAAACACAGCTGTATATTTTACTGTTATAATTCAATAAATGCGAATGTGTGAATGTTTACAAAGTGTGAATTATCGATTCCCTACAAGCGGTGAAAAGTTGAATAAGAATGACAACAGAGAACGATGGGACAAAGTAAAGGGTTGACATGAATGAATCAGTAGTTTATTTGTGAACAGTGCTCACTCTTACTCACCGCAGACATCACATTGAAATTGCATGAAATGATCAGGACGGATTAATCCTTGGAGCGTTATGTTGTGGTTGACGACAGTCACATTATATATATGCAATATATACTTTAATTCAATTATCCAGTGCAGAATAATTCTTTATGATGATGTTATGGAAAGTGTTATTTATTTTATTTATTTACTGCTTGACAATGAGCAGCAGTTGAGTTTACGTCCAAAATAATAACAATCAAACGTTTAAGTTCCCGAATGAAAGTCATATTTATATGAAATTAAATTTCCATTGCTAGAATAGGCCGGCTTAGTATAAATAGCATAATATGGAAGTAGGCAATTTTAACAGGTTTTAAATATATACTCCAGGTATTTTCCTTTGTGCTCGATTTCCTTGATGCCCGAATTGATTTGACAACTTTTCCCGCTGTGGATTTTTGTTATGACTCACCAATTTGACAATAAAATCACAACACAAATGATTTATAGTTAAAAAATATACTCATATAAAACCGCTCAAATCCAAAAATCCCTGAGTTCCGAGATTTTGTATCGAAAATTGTCTTGTTTGTGGATAATAATTAACTTAAAAACCGCCATCTCGCAACGTTTTTATTATTATTTTGTGCCAATCGAAGAATATATTTTATTTAAGCCGCTTCATAGAGCAGCATTTCTTTTCGTCACCTAATTAATCTCCTGGTTTGAAACCCAGTGCATTACTCACCCCTTCTCTAGTGATTATATTTGTTTGGATTAAACTATCGATCATCTTGCGAACATTTGCTCTAAGAATCTTTTCCCGAACGCCTAAACATTGAAACTTTTTTAGAAAATTGAATGTCTAAAGAATAACATTCAACTGTCAAAATTTGTGGTGAGGTTGTAACGGAGGATCACACGACGACTGTGAAATGCACAGCTTCCGGCTCCAGCATTCTCTATTTCTTGCTACAAGTTCATTTTTCATCTGTATTTCCCTGCCATTGTCTAACGCAAATCCAATTCCGAAACAGACAGATTATGACGAGGAATATGCGCGAAAAATGTTAAATCTCGCTGCCGGCGCTTATAGTCTGACTCCAGATGCATGTATACAAAGGTGGGAACTGTTTATTGAATTATAAGGTGGAACGTAAAAACTTGACTGTGACATTTTAATTAAAATTATAGCCACAGCTTCCGAAATTATTTTTTCTGTTAAATAGAGCGGAATTCGTGATTGGGTAAAATATATACTACTACATATCGAGAACTGTAATAGCAATAATCTTTATATTCTAACGAGTTCTAAAATAAGACTACTATTTATTTCAGGACATTTACCAGCGCTCACAAATACACATTAGTGACAGCCGTGAACGAATCTTGCGATGTATTCAGCAACCTTTGCTCATTTTATGTTTCCGTATCAGAACTTCGGCAGGAAATTATTGTCGTTTTTCGAGGCACTAAATCCAAAGAGCAATTGTTCCTAGAGGGTTGGCAATCACTTCAACCGGGCGTAGATTTCTATGGCATTGGCAAAGTTTGTTTCTCCTAGCAAATTTGAGCATGTCACAATTTATTTCGATCCAAATTCAGGTTAACAAATATTTCTTCCGAGCACTCAACACTCTTTGGGATAATCTGGAGCCGGCTCTAACTGATCCAAGATACAAAGTTTGTACTCACCTTCAGTCAATTTGCTTTATAAGTTCAATTTAGGATTATAACGTAACATTTACGGGCCATTCTCTTGGTGGAGCGTTGGCTTCGCTCGCCTCAATTAGGACAGTACTTGATAATCGTAGAAGGAGTGATCAGGTCAAATTATATACATTCGGGCAACCTAGAGTTGGCTGTTCGAAATTTGCATTCAAGCACGATGAACTAGTTCCACACAGGTATTTTGACTTATCTGAACACAATGGATTACGATATTCGGCGCCAACCTGAATCGTTATAACAACAAATTTGGCCCTATTTATTGAAATGAAATACGTGCCACTCTTAAGTTTTAACGAAAATGGGTTTAGTTTCCGCGTGATAAACCGCCTGGACATAGTTCCGCATTTGCCACCTTGCGCCAAAAACAGAATGGATCCTCGCGTGGAGGATAAAGATGACAGTAAGCCATGTGACCCGAATGCTGCAGGCATAGCCTATCATCATGGAACGGAAATATGGTGTGAAATATTTTCGTTTTATATATAATATATATATATAATATAATTATATATATAAATTATAATTATATATATATAATATAATTATAATTTCTTCTAGCCTTGCTTATAATATTTTACTTAAATATTTTGTTACATAATTTTGTTAAAATGGTTCATATAAACAGTAAGATCTTTTTAGGTATCCCAACGGCATGGGGCCATCAAATCGTTATTATGAATGTTTGGGTGAACCAAAGAACGAAGATTTTCACTGCAGCGACAGCGTTTCCTACGAATTATCGAAATATGCGACATATATTTTTGATCACAGACATTACTTTGAACACAAGGTAGGTTTAGGATCGCTTAGTTTTGGCAAATACAGTTAACCCTGAGTTATCCGGCCCACATAAAAATTGACTTTAGAGGGGTGGACCCATATGTGAGGGTAACAAATTTCAAACCGATATCCAGCTGGACAAAAGACTTTATGCACATAGCATCCAAATGAGGCAAAACAAGGCAATTTCATAAATTTACTTATTTTTCACATTTCCTAAAGTTAACATATCATAAGTTTATTATCTACAGTTATGCAAAGGCATAGTAATTTTTCGAACAAAGCATTTAAAACGCTTCACAATTGCCTAGATAGGTAGATCTATCCCCCTTGATGCTTCAAAACTGTCATCGGGTTTGAAGTGGCGGCCAGCAAACCACTTCTGAACATTCTAGAAGAATGAGTAATAGCTTAAGTCACTGCTGAGGCTCTGGGCTTTGTATACCAAAAATCAGCTAAATTCTACGGACGGGCAATGAAGGGTTAACCCTTCATTGCCCGTCCGTAGAATTTAGCTGATTTTTGGTATACAGGGCCCATTTGGGTCCCTGATAACGGGAAAAATATTATTTTTTTGAAATTCGACCATTTTCCCGTATTTTCGGAGCGTATCTTTTGAGATACACTGGGCACCATTCGGGTCAAATGCTCCTCTTGTGCCCAGTGTATCTCAAAAGATACGCATCCAAATTCCATGCAAATAACGCTTCTCGCGCGGTGATCCTAACGCAAAAGTTGCTTATAAGGATGAGAAAAGCAACTTTGCTCTTGGGACACCCGCGCGAGATGCGCACCTGCGCGAAATCTCGACCTCGATACGCTGGGCACAAGAGGAGCATTTGACCCGAATGGTGCCCAGTGTATCTCAAAAGATACGCTCCGAAAATACGGGAAAATGGTCGAATTTCAAAAAATTCCCGTTATCAGGGGTCCAAATGGGCCCTGTTTATATATATAAATATTATTTTTTTGAAATTCGACCATTTTCCCGTATTTTCGGAGCGTATCTTTTGAGATACACTGGGCACCATTCGGGTCAAATGCTCCTCTTGTGCCCAGCGTATCGAGGTCGAGATTTCGCGCAGGTGCGCATCTCGCGCGGGTGTCCCAAGAGCAAAGTTGCTTTTCTCATCCTTATAAGCAACTTTTGCGTTAGGATCACCGCGCGAGAAGCGTTATTTGCATGGAATTTGGATGCGTATCTTTTGAGATACACTGGGCACAAGAGGAGCATTTGACCCGAATGGTGCCCAGTGTATCTCAAAAGATACTCAAACTAAAATTTGCATTTTTTTCATTTTCTGTAAAGAAAGTTTGTGTTTTTCTCATTTATACGTAAAATACAAGTCATAAATATATAGAAACCATAAAACACAAGATATTTCCGTTAGCGTAGATATAAAAAAATATTACCTGAAGTGAGGTATGTTCGGGAAAACCCGAGGTGGTCGAATGAAAATATTCAGAAATTTTAAATTTTAAAAACATAAATTATAAATTTGGTATAGATCTATTAATTACTACTCAAAGAACATAAATAAACAAAGAGGAACGTAATAGAGTTTTAAA
Source organism: Ditylenchus destructor (assembly GCA_022814885.1). NCBI lineage: Eukaryota > Metazoa > Nematoda > Chromadorea > Rhabditida > Anguinidae > Ditylenchus > Ditylenchus destructor. Next base: position 29,774 of record JAKKPZ010000005.1, read on the forward strand.
TTACACTCGAAATTCTAGAAAATTCGATGCGTATCTTTTAAGATACTCTGGGAAATGAAGGGTTAAGCGATTACTCACTCTTCTAGAATGTACCGGAGGTGGTTTGGCGCTGGGCACCAACTCAAACCCGATGACAGTTTTGAAGAATCAGAGATATTTCGAGCCGCGGCCTCTTTTTTAGTCTTCTAGTGCCGGCCCAATTAGGGCCAGAAACAGAGATTTTTGAAATATTTTATGTTGTAGAGCAGGCCGTTGGATCCCTTTGTAATGGTCCCTTTGATTTTGCTCGAGTGGATAATTGAAAGCTGAACTCAGATTATTAAACTCAGATACACTCCACCAAACTCGTTTGTTTAGGTACCGTCATACGGCAAGTTGGGCTGTGTTCCCAATAGTACTCGCGAAGAATCAATTCCCAATGACGCAGTGGTCATCACGTCCAATACCGCCTTGTCATCGCCACCGACTGAAGGACGCTTCTCGAAAATTGCGCAGGCAGTTGGCCGTCTTTTAGGGCGACATAGTTAACACTTACGATCGAGTCGATTTTTTTGTTATTAGGCATTTCGCTAATTTTTTATGGTAAGCATTTCATACGACCTCTAATAATTACATTGTTCAATAATTTTATATTTACGATAGAGTTATTCATTATTTATTTTCAACTTACGAGTAATAAATTTTATAACATGATCGGCAGTAAATACTGTAACACATGACATAGCGAGAATTTGCCTGTCGTTTTCGCTTAGTATTCCACTATGTTCGCAATGCAAGCCTAAAATAGGACTTCAAATTAAAATTTGTATCTCGTCTGTAGATAAAATTCCCCACCTGTTCTAGAACTCTATATATTTTCGTCCAAGTATGCACAACATTTTCGTTCATTTCCGCATCACCCAAAACGGAACTCAGCATTGATATTAGACCTGAAATAATAACAAAAATGGGGATTTGAAGACATTTATATTAAGTACTAGACAAATGCGACTAACCTTGCATAAACGCTTTTCTCACCAATGATGGACACACGTCCATTATTATGCAATTATGGACAAAGTCTAAATTTTTAGACGGCTAACATTTTTTAGATAAAATACAAGTTAGAAATATTTCCATACAAGGGATACATAAAAAGGGGGTATACTTTTAGACTTAATCTGATGTTGCCTTAGACTTAAGCGACTCGCTGATTTAATGGGTCTAAAAATTTTTTGAACTTAAAAGGCTTCATTTATACCAAAAAGGCTCCTTTTTATTGAAGACTTTTTCGTGCTTAAATTTGTCTGAAAGATAAATTTGGAAGTTTAAACAATAGTTTGAAACGTACATTTCAGTTCATCAATCAGGTCAATAAAGCCCCTTTCAGGAGAGTAAACCGCAATAGTCCGATCCAATGACTGAATGCGCTACGTTACTGTTATTGCCAAGAAATAAGAAAATGACTCACGTTAATAATCTCCTTGGAGAATTTGACGAACACTTCTCCGTTGTGCTCAATCAAACCATTAGTACCAATCCTCATGTCCTCAATGTTGTACTTCTTTACTAACTCTTCATAAAGCTAAATGAAGTATTTCAATACAATAAATGTTGAAAGGGTATTTTAATTTATAATGTGAAGTGTGTAATGTAAAGAAGGATAATAACCTTCAAATACATATTAGCATAAAGCGGGCTTTCCTGTTTTAGCTTGAATCGACAATTTTTCGGAACTTAAACTAGAATTACATTCTAATATTATGCTGGAACCTTTTGGCTTTATTTCGTTATGTCTCATAATTGTTATGTACCTTCAAAGCCGTAGAAGCCACTTCTTCTCCGCATGAAAGCATATCCTGATTTTGCTTCACTTTGTCCCACATAGCTCGCACTGTTTTCATTTCCGACGGCGTTACGCATTGTGTCAGATATATTTGGCGCTGTAGCGAAATCCCATAGCCCATATTTACTTTTATTTTGTGCCATAACTAAATATTTTCAAGTTTCCAGAGTTTGACTTATTACTAATAATACTTGGTCCCATGCATTTTGCAGTTCTTCGTCAATGGCTTCGCTTGTTCCTTCGAGTAATTTCTTCAATGCTTCAATGAATGAATCATGCATCAGCTAGAATTACTACGAAGTTACACCGTTTAAACCATTTCGAGTATAGCCAACCTCTAAATGTGGTTCAAAAGCGTCGTAGAAAAAATGATGGGATCCTAATTCCTGGAGAAGTCTCGATAACGCTGCATAATCGTCCAAGTTGTCCATTATCATCGTTAGTGCAGCTTGGAAGCTAGTGCAATGGTGCCTGAAAACAGAAAACTGACCTCATTTTTACCTTAAAGTTAGCTTTTACTTCTTTAATAGCTTCTTTAATAATTAAGGGGAGAATAGGTGTATCAAACGGAGAAACGATAAAATTGTGGATGAAATTATTTTTATGATACCTCAGTGCTACTTTAAGCTGTTGCGATAAGTTTGAAAAGTTCAATGCTACTGTTTTATGGAAACTTGGAATTCGGACGTGAGGCATATGTCTAGACACAACTCTCAAAAAATTACAATTTAGATATAAGTTAGCCAATTTTAGACCTGTATAAAAACTTGCCGAAAGAGTGAGGCACTCAACAAATCATTTGTCCAGGATTCATTAGTGTCGTCGATTGAACGGGTAAATTGCCACAACGGACGCATTTGCTTGTGATTTTTGAGCAAATGAATGAACATCTGTTGTACAGCCGATGTCTAAGGCAAAACATTAAAACTCATTCCGTTTACTGAACATTTTTATCTAAAATACAGTTACCTAAAGAGCTTAATGCCTTTCAAAAAGTGTTTTTTGAGAACTTGATAAACGTTTTAATTTGGATGTATGTACCTACATTGTCAGTTTATATTTTTATTATCACAAAAAACAAACCTGCAAATTCATCCTATGCAGAGCGATCCAATGCGCTCTGGCCAACTGAATGGATTCCAACTCAAGAGCACATTCTTCTTCATCCTCATCAAAATTCTTCATGTCACCAGAAATTGGCCAAATAGCATTCGACATTTTTGCTTTAACTGCAATATTCCATAGATAATTGCCCTTTACATATGACAATAAAACGCACGCACCTAATCCTGTAAGGCTATCCTTCTTCAGAACAGGAAATTTGTGGTGTCGAGTAGTGTCTAAAATATAATTTGGTATTACGGAACGAATTCGTTTATATAAAAATTCCTCGCCTCCATCCAAGGATGATTCAATGGGAGATGAGCCATATGATGAGGAATGGCCCAGGTTTAGATTGTCTAGATCATCCTCATTGTTCAACTGGTACATATCTAGGGACTCGTGACGCCCCAATAACCTCAGAAACTGAAAGTCTATCATTGAATGTTCACGGAACTCAATTTTTTAATGTTTAGGTTTCAAGAAATTTACAGCAGGACCAAAAATAAGCTTAAAAAGGTTTACTCTTCTTGGGACGTAAACACAGACGCACTGTTTAACGCATTGTTTGGATAATTGCATGCAATGAACGACTTACCTCTTGATATTCCTGATACATGGCGTTTTATCTTGGCACTATTCCAGCCACAGAGACTGAAGAAACAGCAAAAGACTCAGAAAAATTCGCACCAAAACGCCAGTTCCTGAAAAAACCTGCAGCTGTGAAACATAACAACAACATAGCTAACAAACTCCGGAGTATCGAGCTGGTTAATGCTATGACTGCCGGCTCATTAGAGCCTTTTAGTAACACGAAAAATTAATGCCGGTGTAAATGCGGCAAAAGCTTCGTCATGCCACTCCAAATCCCATCCGGCTAACGAATGAATGCGACGACGAATAATGGCGAAAGCCATTAAAATGCGGGAACGTTTCATCCACTTAGCAAATACGCAATCCTCTCTACACCTTGCTAAATTATTTTCAGGGAGTGAAAAGCGAAATTAATAAACATAATTAGCTTGAGTTTCGCTAATTCGACATAAAAATTATATTGTCGAGTAAAATGGTTATTTGACTGTTACCTTCGGCACATAGTCCACAGAGGTGTTGTTCCTTGTTTTCTTTTTCTCTTTCTTTTTATATCTTCAAAGGTTTGGGTAAAGGAAAGAAATGTTAAAAAATTTCAATGTCAATTTTTGGCATACAGCGTAATTTATCAAAAATTTTCGCCTGCGGCGCTATTTTCCCTTCCATTTTAAACTAATTAATTAATGTGCAAATAGTCTTTAATAGCGCCACAGCCAAAACTTTTTAAAATTACGCTGCTTGCCAAAAATTAACCTTGAAATTTTTTTAACATTTCTTTTCTTTTCCCAAACCTTTCTCAAAACTTCCTCCTGGTGTCGCGCCTTTTTCATCAGTGCTGACCAAACACGGAATTTTGAAATCGCTTGCCTCTAACAATTCACTTTTTACAATGAAAATTTTGTTTTATCCATGAAAATAATTTATGCAATTTTGCCAATTTCAGGAGGACAAATTGGAAGGGTTGTGCGACGGCCGCCTGAAAGGCTACTGTCGAGTCAAAGAAAGCTTCGTTAATAACAAATGCGAGAAATAATAATTGTCACATGTCTTCAAACAACTTTGTGAATAAAGTTTCAGAACAACATAATATGTTTGTAAAAGTCGGTCTTTTCGGTCAAACAGATATCATAAAATTTATTTGAGGCAGATTTCGGCAAAATTATGCATTAACTGACCGATCCGTGTCTCTGTATTCAGCCATAACAACGCCGTATGTTGAAGGCGGATATTGTTTAAGGGATTTTCGCCCGCCTTCCGAGGACCTCCATTGCTCTATAGCCCTCCTATCTGCTGTATGTCCTCCGGTCATTATCGACTTTAAAACTCGTATTTGTTTTTTGTTGCCTAAACACAACAAGTTTTTAGTGTTGTAATGTCCAACTCTTTTTTTAATTTTTACTTGTGGCGCTTAGGCTTAACTTTTTTAAGGCAAATTTAGAAAAAAAATTTTATTTTCCACACTAATATGTCCTAAATTACGTTTTAATTATGACCCAGTATATGGGGAAAATAAAAGCTGTTCGATTCCAAATTCAAATTCTGCACCATTTCAACGTGAGAAAGTATAAGAATATTTTACATTTTGCCAAGTTGGATTTGAATAATGGTAATGAGGAGAGTAATGTTATTCAGTCACCTCACCTCTGACTCCAGTCTGATATTGCCACAGAGTCGTATTAAACACTTGAATAGCCGTAGGGAAATCGCCTGGCCCGCCTATCTTCGATGAGTATTTGCAACGGATGCACTTTGACAAGTCGGAGCGGGACATTTCGCCAAAAGGATTTTTCGCCAAAGCCCTATAAAAAGGATTTTTCGCCAAATCCCTGTAAAAAGGATTTTTCGCCAAAAGGATTTTTCGCCAAATCCTTATAAAAAGGATTTTTCGCCAAATCCCTATAAAAAGTATTTTTCGCCAAAAGGATTTTTCGCCAAAAAAGGTTTTCGCCAAAACTCTGTAAAAATTAATTTTTGGCTCTGTATTCGATGTTTTCGTTCTTTTTCGTCCAAGAATGTAATGTTGCGAACAAGTCACATGACTTTTTCATGTAAATATTGCACTTTCCACTGATTCATCCTCAAATTTTCATCTTCTAATTGTTCCTATGCTTAACCACAGGAACTTGCTTTTAGCCTAAACAACCCTTATAAGGGCATACTGAAAAAGGGTATCCACCGGAATGCCCCCTCGAAAAACGCACGATACACTGATGATATGTATGTAAAAGTTGTTTGTCTCGACGAGATAAGCAAAAAAGTGCGAAAAAAAATTCCAAGATTGCTTCTAGAACGTACTAGAATTTTGGAATAACACCTCTCCGGTAGGTGTCTGGTACTTACCTATTAGGTTATTTTAACACAGTGTGCCTACTGTATAGGTATGTGATCCTCAGTAGGTACATCCGCCACCCAACCTGCAGGTTAAATTTAAAATAACCCTTAAAAGGCGCCAAACAAGCCTTTAGGCTTAAACTCCCGAACAACCCTTACGGTAGGCTAAACAACCCTTACGTTAGGCTTCTGTACGCGCCTAAACGGACTTAGTCTTAGGCTTAAGCTCCCGAGCAACCCTTACGTTAGGCTAAACAACCCTTATGTTAGTCTACTGTGCAGTCTTAGGCCTTATTTGGGGCTTTAAGGCTCGAGCCGCTACCTGCAGGTTGGGTGGCGGATGTACCTACTGAGGATCACATACCTATACAGTAGGTAAAGTGCGTTAAAATAACCTGCTAGTCAGGTGACAGTTACCTAACGGACAGGTATATCTATATCTATATTCTAGAACGTTCTAGAAGCAATCTTAGAATTTTTTTTCGCACTTTTTGTGCTTATCTCGTCGAGATAAACAACTTTTACATTGTCACCATGGGTCTAAGATGCGTTTTTCGAGGGGGGCATTCCGGTGGGACCCTGAAAAATTAGTCTTAGGCTTAAGCTCACGAACAACCCTTATAAGGGCGCCAAACTTAAGCTTAAGGTAGCTCTAGTGCAATCACTTTACCCCGAAAATCCTGACTGCCGATGGCCTTTGTTCCGTTTTTGTTAACATACTATGAATAAACGTCTACTTTAGAAGGATTTGGCGAAAATAGTTGGCGAAAAATCCTTTTTATAAGGATTTGGCGAAAAATTCGTTTTATAGGGATTTGGCGAAAAATCTTTTTGGCGAAATATCCTTTTGGCGAAAAATCCTTTTTATAAGGATTTGGCGAAAAATCCTTTTTATAGGGATTTGGCGAAAAATCCTTTTGGCGAAGAATCCTTTTGGCGAAAAATCCTTTTGGCGAAATGTCCTATTTCCTGACAAGTTCCACGAGCTGTTGTCGGACTTTATCCAGACGGCCGTTATACATCTCCAAGCTTTCCGCCTTTGAGTCGCTGCGCTGCATCCAGAAAAGTGAAGGTTGTAGACTTGTTCGGAAATAGAATTCAGTGTATTCCAATTCCTCGAGCAGAAAGCATTCCACCGCCCGCGGCTCAACAAAATTGGCTAGTCGAAGGAAGCCGAATTCCGTCCGATTCAGAATTGTCTTGAGTGGGGAAGAGAAAAGATGTGTCTTTATAATTCCACCGTCCCTTTACGCCCGCCTGAAACTTGTACGTTTAATTCGTGGTAAGACTACAGGTCCTCCACACCAAGAAATTCCGAAATAAGTGTTTGTAGGGAATTTTCGAAGCGGGAAACAGGAAATAAATACTTCCAGCTAGCAAGAAGGCGGCTATCTGCCTGGGGCATATCTCCCTTGCCCAGACGATAATCTCATGTCACATTATTGGACGGGTTCAACCTGCCATGGAAATTCGAAGAAAATCTCATTTTTATATCATGTTCTCTGAATTTCTACGGAGAATTAAAATCTAAAAATAACATTTTTAAGTCTCATTTTCATGGGAGATTTTGGCCCAGCCGAGATATTCTTCTAAGAAAATAAGACGACATAAGAAAGTGGAAAATAGATTTACCTTGAGGTACGTGTGGGTCTGTTGTTCTTAAAATTGTTTTGAGCTAGCACATATTCTTTCGACATCTCTTTTTGCGTCATTATCACTTGCGATCTCCGTGTTGTTGGACTGAATCGAGATCTGCGTTGTGTCCCAAATCACCAAATCTTTAAGTGGTTCAGAAGTGTTGCGAGTGAAGCCCTCATTTACCAGATGTGTCTCCGGAATTCCTCAAAAAATTTGTTCAGCTGTTTGATTCCTGCGTGAGCTTATATGTGAATTAAAGAGGACAAAATTCTGAACATTATGGCGAACATTTGAGGTTATTTCGCCATGTTTTGTGAATTTTAAGGCCATCCGGAGCCGAATTGTGATGAATTTTCGCCAAAATCGGTGAATTTTTGGTTCCGGATGGCTCTGAAATTCATAAAAGCTGGCCAAATGATCTTGGGTTTTCGCCATAATGTTCAGATATTTGTCCTCTTTAACTCCCACGTACGCTTACGCAAGAATCAAGAACCTGTTCGAAAAATTTGAGGATTTCCAGAGAAACACCTGGTCAAATTCGGCCGAAATCAGCATTTTCAGCGTCTCCTTCCGTGTCACTTAAACGACCTCATATGCATGATGGCATATGGAGTGTTTGCTGTCAAAATGCGCAAGATCTCAGTGAACAACCACAACAACCGAATTTGCAAGAATCAGCGAAAAAATTTCAAGAATTTCAGCAAAAATGAACGGCATAATTGCTTCATTTCGGTCCGTTTTTCGAAATTTTTCACTGAACTTAAAAATGGCCGTTCTTGAGTTTCAATAAACCTTATGACGAGGTCTTTCTTTTTATAATAAATGGCAAAGTCTTAGCTTTAATTTGAGCTATTACTCATATATATATATGGCGCGAATTTGATATTCAAATTTTCAAAAGAAATCTGCCAAAATAAATGACGCACCCTGTATTATATATATTAATAATCGAATATTTTCAGCATATGCAAAGAAATAAACGGTTTTCGGATTTTTAATAAAGCCTTAAATGAGCCGTACTGAAACGCTCTTGAAGACAATTGCAAAGAAAGCGATTCTAAGAATTTGTTGAAGAAAAAGTTTTCAAAAATTTGGATAAATGCGTGAAAAGTAATGGAATGTGTGGAATGCAAACAGAAAGTATGAAATGTTTCAAAAAATAAAGGCTAAGAGAATTACATTTAAAAAGGTCAGCCAAAAAGATAGAATCAGATTCTCGGATTCTGTCTAGTTGATTCGGTGTCAAAATATGCTTAACTTAATTATTTTAGGTACGTTTTGGTCGAAAAGTTCGAAACCCAAAGATAATATTTTCAAAGATTTGAAATAAGTGTCTCGTTTTACAAAAAACATCCCTTCTTTTAAGTATTCCGCTTATATGTGTATATGTCACGTTTGTAGCGGATGATCCAATGGGTATTTTTTCGTGATCTTTTTTTTAAATGACCCTCATGGAATTCTGGTGGGGGAAAATGCGATTTTTTGAATATTTGAGTTCGCGCCAAAATGTATTTTGATTTTCAAGGCTTTATAAAGGTGGAAAAATTCCAATTCTTTTTTATAAACAATTTTACTAGGCGCTACGCGCCTAGTAAAAGAACTTGTTCGGGGTAGGAGCAATTGTTCGTTTTGGGTAAATATATGGTTTCGGGACTCGAAGCCGCTATCGCGGCTTGTACTGTTTCTAGACCTATAACATGCTATTGGGCACCCAGACCACTCCACCGGGGACAACTCTCACCCAGACAACTCCCACCCGGGCAACTCCCACCCGGGACAACTCACACCCTGGCGACTCCCAGTCGGACTACTCCCACAAGTGTAAATCCCACCCGTGTAAATCCTACCCGGACTACTCCCACCCGAGCAACTCCCGCCCGGGACAACTCCCACCCGGGCAACTCCCACCCGGGACAACTCACACCCGGACAACTCCCACCCGGGCAACTTCCACCCGGGCGACTCCCACTCGGCCAACAACATTTCCCATGAAAGGGATATCGCGGATATCCAGGATCTAAGATCCGGGATATCTCGCTTAGCGCGGCCCGGTTACAGCTGATTTCGCTGCCAATCGCTTCGCCTTGAGCTTAGCTGTCGATTGACACCGAAATCAGCCCGAACCAAGCCCGGCAAGGCCAGTTATGAGAAGTGGCCCTTCCCGGTTATTCGGTTTCTATTAATGGGGAATTTAAGACCATGACGGACATCTTTGCTATTTACAGTTTTTTAATGGACATTTTTAAAATCTGCTACTTTTTGAATCCGAATCAGAAGAGTTCGCGCCAAAATGTATTTTGATTTTCAAGGCTTTATAAAGGTGGAAAAATTCCAATTCTTTTTTTATAAACAATTTAAGACCATGACGGACATCTTTGCTATTTACAGTTTTTTAATGGACATTTTTAAAATCTGCTACTTTTTGAATCCGAATCAGAAGTCATCATTCTGTTAGCATGTGACTGTAAGCATGCGAATGTAAGCATAATAATGTAGGCTTCTCAAATAAATTTTGAGAGATCACGTCTCCACTAGCTTTAAATCACCGCTAATTCTATAAGATGACAATTATTACCGACGCTATTAAGATGACAATGATCTCGATAATTGCACTGTTTCATTCTAATTCCTTTGAAACATGATATCCTTTGAGGCTTTATTTTAAGAATGTTTCTTTTACTTGACAATAATTTATGTTTATTACTTATGACTAAGAAAAATGTATGAGAAAATGATGTAGAATAGCATAATCTTTAAGCTAGCTGCGGCGGCGCAGCCACCCTGCAGCTAGTTCGTCTCATATTACTTCAAAATGATTATCATTGTTGCTATATATTAAATCACACTTAAAATTCATTAATAGTGAAAGTTGCGTTTTTTGTGACTAAAAGACGTTGTTCTGGAATAAATATTATCCATTGGCAACAATTATTTGGATCGCCAATTCGGTTAATCACGACATAACAGGAATTTTATGTTGGCCAATTTGCGTTAATGATTGTTGTGTAAAGCAGAGTATCTTTTGTGACTTTGTTGACAGATCGAACCAAATTCGATCATTTAGAAAGGTCGTTCTGACAATAAGGATTGGCAATTCCGAGCTTGAGTATGCTTCCTTTCAATATTATTTTTAAGGAAGGTTGGCAGATTTTTTGTCTCCAAGACAATCCGACCAATTATTTTGGTAAAAGTGGAGGGAACGCAGAGAAGTCAGCGTGCAACGGAATCCCTCAACCGCAATCTGTGTTTATTTTCTCTTCAGCCCACTCCCAAAACGCACTGTTTGTGACCACAAAGACACAACGAAAAATCAATAGCAGTAGGGCTATCCTTCCCCTTTTTCGCTTCCTGCACACCTTCCCTTTCACATAAAAAATTTCATGCGGAAAAGATTTTATTTGCATAAATGAACGAATTTTTCTACCTTCAGGTGGCGGTCTTTTATGGACATTTTTCATTGCTTTCTGGCACGAATTTATTTCTGGATTCCATGAGTGTTCTAATATCTTTTTCGAGAAAGTAAAGTTTTGGTATTACGGAGAGTAATGTCAGCTGGCGACACTTCAGCCAAGGATTTGCTTGTACGTTTTTCTGCTTTATTTAAATGGGATTATAGTACGTGAATTTTTAAACGCTAAAATATTGATAAATACTACTTTAGAGAGCATTGGAAGACCGGGCAAAGGAAATTGAGACACTGAAAAAAGAGTTGCAGAAAAGCGAAGCGGAAAGGTCGGTTTAGAAACTTATAAGTGCAAAGGATTCCGTTGAAACGCATGAATCGTAACCGTTAGATACGCACACATAAAATAAATATCTTACTGGAAAACGTTCTTTTTCTTCTTCTTTTCCGAGCTCATGTGATCTCGAAAAATTGCTTTTTCGCGCAATAATCCCAAGATTATTAGGACAAGCTCATGAATGTAAAAATTTCTAAAAATTATGAGATCAAGATAAGTTAAATCTAAAAAGTTGTATAGTAAAGCATTTGTAAATTAGTTTTAGAAGGCTGTTAGAAACGCAAAAGCACAATGCCGAATCCAAACAGCCGCCGGACTTCCAAATGCTACTGGCTCAGAAGCGCGAGCTTCAAACACAATTGGAGAGGGAGGAATCAGAAAAGTTCGAATTATTCTCTCAGGTATATTCAGTGCAATCTTTTTCACTAAATATACCGCAATAAGGGATAAAGTACAAAAATGTGAACAATATTACAACAAATCATATTTTGCTTGTTTATTCGTTTAGACATTAAAACCCCACTTCCTTTCATTAGATCGTAACAATCTATGGGTACTCTACTGAGGAGCCCAGCTCACAGATAAAAGTTTAGGCTTACTGTCTGGAGTTTAGGGCGAAACAGTGAGCCAATTTTACAACTTCAATCCTTTCATGTCTTTTTCCATCTCAGTATAGGATTTTACATATAATAACAATGTTTCTTATAGATAAACCAGTTAATCAGCAATAGATCTCAGGTAATTTTTAGTTTTCTAATAAATTATGTCAGATTGTGTCGTCGCGTCTTTAGTGTGCTTTGTGATACAAAAAAAATAATCGTCAATATTTATTTTGCAAAGTTATTAAATATTTCTAGCAGCGTAATATAAAAATATAATAATAGTTTTAACAGGATTCAAAATTACTATTAGTTTCAAGAATTTGGATTTTACCATTTATTTTGTAAAAGTATAAACGATGTGTATTTTATTTCCAGGACGAAAGCACCAGTTCAGCACTAAAGTTACAAATCCAGGAACTCAACGCCGAGAATGATGAACTTAAAAAAGATTTTGCAAAAAAGGAAATGTCCTTTCGCAACGTTTCCGATGACTTAGCGAAGGTCAAAGGTGAAATCGAGCGGAAAGAGAGAGCGCACGCGTTGGAAATATCAAGGCTTTCGGAAGAGTTGCAAGACTGTCAGCGAGAAATCGAAGTCAAAGAAGCAGCGCTTCAATCACTCAATTTGGCCAAACCGGTGAGAATATATTGTGTTCTATTTCGTTTCTCAAATATAAAATCATTCCAAAGACTATAGTTTATTTAAGCACGTTATTATATGTATTTTTTTGATGTATGACACATTTTTATAACATAAATGTAACATGTCTTAAGTTGTGTCTGACTTGTGAAGGCTAGGACTAAGACAAGATAGACTCAGTAAAATGTGTGCTATGTGTCGTTTAAATTTCAGAGTCAATCAGGTGGTGACCATCGCCTCCTCACCGAAAATGAATCACTGCGACAGGAACTAGAAGAGAAAGATGATTTATTAAAGGAGCTAACTGAAAGCAATGACGAACTCGGACGTTCGTTGACAGAAACTGGTGCAAAAGTCGATGAATTGACGCAGCAGGCAGATTTCGCTCAAAAGGAATTAGAATCGCTAAAGGGGAAATTGCGAGAAGCTGAAAGGATTAAGTAAATTGGATTTTTTTTTAAGTCAAAAATCGATAAAAAGTGAATATTCAGGTTGTCATCGGATGCCCAAATAAAAGAATTGTCGACAAAGTTTCAAAAAGCAAACGAGTTAAGCGACGAACTGAGCCTCAAAATCAATGAATTGGAAAAAGACAACGACAACTTGCGGCAATCGGGAGGCATGGCCGAAGATTTGGCCACAATTGTCAATTTACTAAGCGAGGCAAAAACCGAACTGAGGTATGTTCAGTGTTTGTATCAAAGAAACGATTACTGGCGTTCTTAGAGAAAGAAAATACCAACGAAAAAGAAACGTAAATGTTATTTTCGAAAAGACGGTGACAATACAAAGGAAAGCCAACAAAGCAGCTACCAAAAAATAACATTGTTGTACAACATCTTGACAAAGAACGTTATCGGAATTCATGCATTTTCACTTTGACAACTGAAATTCAAGACTGGCTTAATGTGTCTAAATGAAGGCAAACTATTTTCGCCCTATTCCGCATTACTCTAAGTAAATTTTATGTGTTCTCAACTAAAAAATGTTAAAAGTTACAATGTTTAGTAATATTTGTTGGCAGTAAATAATTGTTTATTTTCAGTGTACGAGATGGTGAAATCGCGCGGCTAAGACAAGAAGCACACAATAATCGAATTGAGTTGGATCATTTAATGGCAGAGTTAAATCGAGCACGAAATATGACTGGCGAAGAATGTGACAAATGCCTCACTCACGAACAAAATCTGCAAGAAGCCATACATGAGAGCGACTCACTCAAGAAACAACTGAAATTGTTCGAAAGCGAGAGAAACAGGTTAGAAATATAAGAAGTTAACATTTTTAATTTTATAAAGCGATGATCACAAAACCTATTTTGGAGGCGGTCGTTTTTTACTCCTGTAATTTCGTACTTTTTGGAATGACATGGTGGTTCCAATCCGCAAACGAAAAATACTCAGAAGAGTCTTTAATATAAATTTATATCAGAAAGTAATTATCCATTAAATTAAGCGAATCATTGGTGGCGCAGCAACTAAATGAATCCAAATTGGAACAACAAAGACTAACGGAACAGCTTCGGTCGAAAACCGAACGTCTGAATATGGTCGAAGAACTGGTGCAGAAGTTAGAAGGCAGCTTAAAATTGATTGAGACAGAAAATTCAAAATCAAAGCGACTTGAGACCGAAAGAATTGAGCATATTCGGCAATTAGAAAGTCAGTTAGAAGATTCACGGCTCAATCAACACTCGTCAGCTCTTGCGAAAGAAGCATTGGATAAAACCGCAGAAAATAATTACACTGCAGAAATCGACGCCTTGAAGGATGAACTCCAAAAACAGAGGTAAGAGAATCATGTTTTCGTTAAACTTTCGCTATTGCCATTTTACCATTCGTTATTATCATTCATTATTTTCACATAGCCGAAAACAGATACCAAGATATTGTTATATAACTTTTGGACTTCCAAGCTCAATTAGATGACAGTTAAAATGACGTGACGGCTTTGATTTTTAGCTAGCTTTCTATTTATGCAATTTTTGTCCTAATTTCAAAGCCACTTTTAGTTTTTAATAATTTGGGAGTTAAAAATTAACTTATGTTGAAAAAGTTACAAATAAATTACAATTTTAAGGGCATTCATCGAAGAAAAAACCTCATTAGAAGATCGCCTTCAGAAAAGGACGGACTTGTTGTTACGAATTGCGACAAAAATTAATGTATCGCACGAAAATATTAAAGAACCGAGGGACGAGGATGACATATTGCGGGCACTAGACAACCTATTCCAGAAATCGCAACTATTGTCACTGCAGCTAAACGAAGCGGAAAGTAGAGAGCAAATGATTCGACAAGAGATGGAGAATATGAAGGCAATCCATGAAGAGGAGCAAAAGAGCGTATGTTTTGGGAAAAATAATATTTTTAAAACATAGATTTTTGTGTTCGGTACTTATCAACATTTGCAAATTTTCAAGGTCACAATTTTGGTTTATGGCGAATATTTATGAAATGTTTTACGAAATATTAGGGAAGGTCTGTGAAATAAATAAAAATTAGTTTATTTTTAATTATAATATATTTGCTATCACAGAAATAAACGATATTTCTACCGGATTTATTACATTTCAGATGCGGGATGAGATGATAGAAAACGTGGGAAGACTTTCGAGCTTGCTAGAATCAGAAAGTAAGCGCCGATCGGCAGCAGAACACGAGAAAGAGAACGTCATTCGCGAAAAATCACAACTTCAGTCAGAAATCGAGGCGTTAAAAGCGGAACTGAATGCCTCAAAATTGGAAAAAACAGAACAGCAAAACCAAAAAATAGCTGACTCTTCGTCTTCTTCCGACGACGATGCAAGTCATTCGCCATTTGATGACACAGCCAAAGAAGGGCAGTTGAAGAGAAAGCTTTCTAAACTTATGGATGAAAATGCTCGCCTAGCTGGAGATCTCTTAAAGCAACAGAGTGGAGCTGAACATGAATTCAGAAAGATTTTACAGCAGGAAAAGCAAACCTGGTTAGTCGAAAAGTTGGACCTCGAAGCTAAGTTACAACAGGCGAAGAATGAGTCGGAATCATGCAAATTGCGGTGATTTCAATAAATTTGAGATTCAAAATAATAACAAATATATTTCAGAAGGGACTCACTTGAGCCAATTCCAAAACCCAGAAAATCAACTGTAAACGGTGGAGGGGAAGATGGTTCTCCACAAAATGAGTCAGCTGATGGTACAACTGTGGATAAACTGAGAACGGATCTTGACAAGTATGTATTAATGTTTCATATTATTAAAATACTCAAAACTGGGCACGTAAAAATAATCATATCAGAATAAACTAATAGTCAAAATCATACAAAGCATAAAAAATCACAAAGCAACATTCTAACCGTTAATATAGTATAATGCCCTCTTAACGCAATGGTGAACATTCAAATTTAGTTCATTTTTGGGACACAATATACTATGCTCATCGCAACAATTTCTATCCTTTAATGCTTAAAATAACGCACTCTTAAAACTTTATAATACAATATACATTACAACAGTACAATGTGACAAAAATTGAATGTCGGAAAACCTTATTTGGCAGGACCAAATGTGTAAATTCTGCACTGAAGTGACATGGGTACATAGAAAACACTTCCCATGTTCTTCATACCTAAAATAAAGTACAAAAAACAATTATCCATTTATGCATTTATAGTCATTTTAGTCCGATTGTTTTATGCGATCCGTTGTTTTATCACATAAGCTAACACCAAGAAGGATTAATGTATTCAATTTGAATTTCAAACCAATTAACAATAGAAGATACAAAGCATTGGCTTTGTATTTTCGCGCCATTGCTCTGTAAAATCAAACTGAATAAATTAATCCTTCTTGTAAGTTTAACTATCACGTAAAAAGCAATATGAATTTGTTAGCCTATCTTTTCTGGAAAAAATTAACAAGAAAATATAATTCGCTTTTAGACTTTTAAACAAAATATAGGCAACTTAATATTCTGGCAACAAATGCATTCGTAAAATTAAACCTGTATAGTTAGGTGCGGAAAAAATTGTCACTACTTTGCCATTGAAAAATATTTCGTAGCCTTCTGAAATGAAATTATGCTTAATGTGACATAAAACTGCAATAACATACTGTCGTTTACTTGGTGCCCCCGAACAATTATGTCAATGCCCATTCTTTCGCAAAATTCTTCTACTGCTTTCTCTCCAAAGACTTGAGATACATTCCTGGGGCTGTCTGTGAAATATGGAATCTGAATGAAAAATTGGTTCATTCACATTTATAAATAAACATAATTTTACCGTTATGCAAGGATCGCTCCACAGTACGTCAGTTATAATACTAAAACAATAAGTTTAGTTTAATAATAAGTTTACAATAATAAATTAGAACCTATTTATTTCAATTTCCAATCAAAATCATAAATAATCGTTACCCTGTCGAATGTTCTCTAAACTTCATTACCTAATGTCTGGAACATCACATGGTCGTACAATTCTGTTAAATTGTTTCCAACTGAAGAGATCCTGGGAAATTCCACCATGAGCACAGTAAATTCTTTCACCAACAACGGCAGCTATGGGCATCACATTGAATACGTGTTGAAACTCAGTCCAAATTTTTTGTCCTGAAACAGAAGCAATTGAGGAATTAAAGTAACAAAGGTAACCTTCTTCTTTTCCGTATCTAGCTTTACATTCCTCCATAAATCCGTATAGAATATTTGTAGCTCTGGCTTCGTGATTTCCACGCAGAAGATATAACCGTCTTGGGAAACGCAACTTTAAAGCCAGTAATAGGGAGATCGTCTCTAGACTATTTGGCCCGCGATCTACATAATCTGAAAATCAAAGCATTGTTAGCGATTTTCTCTCGATTATACCTTGAGATTCATTATTCGAGTTTATGTTTGTGTGAAAGCTTTGTCAAATTTATTCAATATTACAATTTTAAAGAGATTATTTAAAATGAAAAATTATAAGGAAAACAACTGATCAAACCCCTAAAAACACATTTTTGCGTTTTGGCGCGAATTCAAATTTTGAATTACAAATCTGGCGTCAGATTCGTAATCAGCGCATACGAAAACCCCCCGGGTGCAAAAAATCAGCCCCGGAGGCACCTTGCACCGATAAATGTCATTTTTGGCCAAAAAGTGGCTTTTTCCACAAAATTTTCAAAAATTGACCAAATCAAAAGTGTAAAAAGCAAAGATGTCTGGAATGCCCTAACAAATTGATTCGGAACATAAAAAATACCACTTCCCATTGCCAAAACCCTAAAAAACACGTTTTTGCGTTTTGGCGGGAATTCAAATATTCAAATTTCGGGTCTGATAATTTTCCCCATCCTAACTTTTCGAGACCTATCGATTGAGCTATCACTCGCATTTGGCTAACGGCTGGATCGCGAGATATGGTTACGGACGCACGCACAAACAGACGGACAGAACATGGGCCTTTAGTATTAGTCCATTTACAAAACAGAACTCTGACAGTGTGTGAAATCAGTCATTATAATACACTCCAAGATAAGTTTTACCTCCAAGAAAGAGAAAACGCTTCTTTGGCGGGAGTCCCATTATAGTGAAAAAATTCTGAATAAATATAAAATATACACAATCGTGCTTGTACCAAATGAAATATCATACCTGTAGATCTCTAAAATCGTAAGTGTTAATAGTTAATGTTATTTTAACAAAAAATTATGTCTTCTATGGAGCTATTTATAGTGAAGATTTTACCTAAATTGGCCGTGCAAGTCACCCAGAATTAATATATTTGGTTGGATTCGTAAAAGTGCTTCCTCTTTATTGAAACGTTCACGTGCCCTAAACAGATGGTAAATGAGATATAAGGGATATTATTAAGCAACCTCAAGCAGAGACTCCGAAGTTCCTTTTCCGAATTTTGTAATGCCTAAAAAATTCGTTAATATTGTTAACCCTTACGTTAGTCGGTAATGGTTTCTTCGGATAAATTTTTCCACATCAAACGATGTGATCAAATACTTTTGCAAAACGTGACCCAACACCTGCTCTACAATCCTGGCGAAAAAAATCACGCATAAACATGATAAATACAAAAGCGTTTCCATTTCTTACTTACTGACTAGGGCTGGGACCTCCTCCGATCCGATCCAGCTTAAAATCGAAATTTTGGCATTTTTTCCAATCAAAACAAAAAACTAATGTTACATTTCTTATCTAACTCTAGTGAAATTAGGTACAAATGTTAACTTTTTAGCTTCATATAATGCGATTTTTGACGAAATTTTTGAATGGATCGGTTTTTGGATCGGATCGGTTTCCGATCTCCCAGCCTTATTACTAACCTCGTAAGGGTTAACTACCAGATTGAATATTATTGAAATGATTTTGAAACATGTGTTTTGGACGGTTTTATGGTACACTGCTGAGCTCAGAATAAATGCATTAATTTAATTAAAATGTATCAATTCACTCACGTTAATTGAGCCATTGGCCCCAGCCGTAGCATTCATTAGGCGAGATATAAAGAGATCGAGTTCGGCATTGACGCATTCAATTTGCTTTTTTCTGTCGTTTTTTAGACCACCCGCCTTGTTCGGAATAACCGCAGTTTGCGCGGGAATGTTTGTCGCGGCTTGCGTCGGCACTTGCGTTGGTTCGGCTAATTCTCGGGACATCTTGGAACGTGGGAAATTAGGCATCATTGTCTATAAAATAGGAAATTTCAATTAAAAATCTGCAAGCATCTGATTAACTTTGTGAACACCTTATACAAAACGACAGCGATATTAATAATTTCAGGTTTGAAAATTTGAATTTTTTCACAACTTCAAAAGAGATGCTTGAGTTCTCTATCCAGGTTTCTAGAGGAAATACTTTGAACTTCTCCTTTTCCTACAGGGCTCATGAGATCGGTATCTCTTTGATTTCCTTTAATGGACTTTCTTCCATATTGCAAAGTGTTACGTAACAAAAGGGATTACATATTGCGCGATCACATTACACAACGAAGTGCATTCAAAACTAATGATCCTGAATGTGCATTTTTAATCTAAATCGATTTTATTTGCGAAAATTACTGTCAAAAGTTGCGATTACGTATGATAATATAACAAATTTTTAGGCAAAAGCGTCTGGTGACTGTACTTCGGAAAAAACTACAACAATCCAATATCGAAATGGCACTACGATCCCGAGCAGAAAGTGGTGCTAGTGGCTCCGCAACTCTACCTCGCCGAATGTAATTTAGGTTTTATTGCGCCATATTCGTTTTTCAACGCCATATAAAAAGGAAAGTGGGGTTGTGTCGTAAAATACTTAACTATATTTCTAAGTGCGCTACGATTCAAGCCAACATTAAAATGTGTTCTAAAATGCTCTATTTATCTCCGTTATTTATATTTCGTTTATTCTTGAATACTTATTAACGGAAGACAGGGCCCCAGTTTCATACATGTAAATCCGGTAATTACCGGGAGTCCAGCTTTTGGAACAAGCACCCCTAAGAATGCCTCAAAAATAAATTCACAAAAAAACAAAAGGGTCCCCCCTTTTGTTTTTGAAAAGTACCGGGGGTTCAAAAAACCTGAAACTGGGGCATTGACGGTAGATATAACCATTTGGGTACAGTCAACTCTCTAAATACTATACAGTTCAGCCAAAGTCATTTAAGTATCTTAAAATCTTAATACCATTTGAAAATAGAATTAAAAATTTTGCAAAAACAGCTCGCCTGAAACGCACCTTTTTAGAGGGGTTACCTCTAACATAAACTATGGTTTCACATTTTTGCGTAAACTTACATACTAGAAAGAATGTAAAAAGCGAAAAAAACGTCTGCAGGTGGGTTTAAATGGTCATGAGATATTTTCGAACAAAAAGAAAGCTAAGAAATAAATGAAAGAGTTAAGCTTTATTTTAAAAGCGATATGCATAATGCACAAAGAATCCTTTGTTGGCTAATTTATACGCTGTGCTGCCGAAAGAAGTAATAAAACTTAGCGAAGATCTAGTCAAATTTTGTGAAATACAAAGAACTTTTGTATGTGTAACCGTTAATAGAGGCGCTAAAAGGTCAAATTATTATCGTAAAACATAACAGTATACAAAACACTCATGGACTATTTTATGATGAGAGTTGGCTGTATTTGTACTTATTCTTCAGTTATTTTATTTTTGGCTCATCATCACTTAACTTCATTTGTAATACACTTAAATTAATATTGTTTCACGATATATTTTTTCGGGTGCTATTAGACAATATTTTAGACAGTCTTGCCTCTATTCTTATTCTTAACCTTTATTAAAGTGCTGTATTCTGCGTCCGTCTGTCCGTAATATTTAATATACGCATAAGATTTTGACGAGATTAGTGTTGAACGACGCCACTTGACTAATACATTACGAAAACACTGACCGGGAGTTCGAACAATTCGTTTTTAGAGTGTTATGACTCATCAAAGCTGCCTCAGGGCATGAGCTATTCCCACCTCAGTCAAGGTCTAGTGATAGCTCAAATGAGAAAATAGGATTAAAAGATAGGAATTTAGAGATTTTATATCCAAAATTTGCGCGTCCCTCATGTTACATAAATCTTAATCTAAATTTAAGTCTTTTAACTTATATATCAAAAGTTAAAATTTAAAGAATGTAACATATGAAGCTTTCGTTCCTTATAAATATCAAAAAAGTTTGTTTTGTGTATGCTATAATCAGAGTGCCTTTAGTCCTTTATTCTTTCATCGTCAATTGTGATCATTTTTATATGGCATTATTCAATAAAATATTTCTGTGTAATATTATTTCAACTTATCGTGAAATTCCATTAATTTGCCAGATAAATGTTCCGTTGCTCCAGTTCGTCATTCCTTGACGAAACGAACAAAATATCGGTTGTTTTAATTGATATACATTGCATGTCATGGTACATTTACATGTCATATTTCAAAAAACTACTTAACAAATGTTGGGAATTTTGACCATTCCATTTGAAAACTTGACTAAAAGTTACATAAAAAGGCAAAAATATTAGATAAGGCTTGTGAATATGAAGTAAAGATGGTGAGAATTAAAGATAGAGCGGAACTGATTTACTTTAGATAAAAATGCTCCTCTTCAATATTTGTATAACTAGAATATATATAGACTAACTGTATTCTATTCAACAGAACCTGGTATTATTATTTTGAGACTGGTTAATTTTTGCTTAACTTTAATTCCTTGATAGATTTCTTCAATGACAAATTTGAACTTTGTGTAGTAAATGCATAATAAGATTTGTAAAGTAATAAGTTAAATACCACTAATATCGCATTCCTCGGTTTATGTAAATTCAGAAATACAGCAGGCTTTTTCTTTCTTTCCCTTGCTTTCAATAACCTTCCCAGCCAATTTCCCTGTACTCTCTGTTGTTGAGTTTTCGATGAACTTTGCGATATTGTGAAGTTTGCTCGGCTGGATCATCCCTTTTGATGAAGGAGTGGCACGGCGAAAGTCTCCTTTAGACTGTGAGAGAACGACGGAAACTCGAAGGTAAGCTCTTCCGTCCTTTCTCGATCATTCCTCGCTTGCCCGTTACAGTCCCAAAGCTTTGATGACTGGCCCTTCATCATCAGCCCCCATTTCAAGTCCTTTCTGTCAAGAGCTTGGACGGATTTTGTGGGCCGGTGTGCCACAAAGCCAAGAACTTGGCTTCGTGGTCGGCGCCCACCACCGAGTACAGAGACTAGTCTGTTTACATTGGGCGCAGCTGAGCGCTCATTCTCATCCCATCGCTTAGTCATTAGTGAATGAGTGCCTGCTTGTGAGCCATCGGAAGAAATGATGGCTGCACCAGGTGGATCGAGACTTGGCTGATTTTGGCCAAAATCGCAATTGTAATAAATACAATATTGTGCGATAGAAAAAGCGTGAAAATACAAAATATGCTTCACATTTTGCATCACTTTGATAAAACCGGAATAAAACAAAATATAAAGAGCAAAAACATACTAGTAGTAGTGGCTGGTTATTACAGTTCTTATAATAGAAAGAAATGATGAGTTTTTGTCCTATATATGTATTCAATATCATTTTTGTTTAACTAATTTCGGAGCATTAAATAAACACATTATTTATATGAAAAATAAAACAATGTACGGGTAAATTTTTCTGAAGTATAATTTTGTGATTCGTTTAGCATTTCAAATAAATATCTGTTAATTTTATATTACAGGAGCATTTTTGATCTCTTTCCTTATCTATTATGCCATCATCCAATGTATCTCAAAACATGAATATGCGCCCTGAAACATAGAGGATATCCTTGAGTGGTGAACTTGCGCCTCCATTTCTCAAAGTTATGAACGAGGAATCTCTTCATTTACCACAACAATGCCCTAATGCGCATTTCCGCCTTTCCTGAATCTGTGCAATATCGTTTTCATTAGTGAGTTTGCGGAGGAATGGATTGGCCTGTTTGCACAGAATGTTTGCTCAAGGCGACCATTGTTCCGGCGGGGAAGTGGGAAGGAAGGTTAAGCATCAGCACCCACCCCATACCAACACTTTTCTTTCATGGCCTTACACGGACATTTTGACACTTCCTCTCAACCCATTCAGCCAAAGTTCTTTATTAGTGCCTTTGTTATGGGCCAAAAAGTGATCCAACCTTACGGGGATAATGGCACTGCACAGGTTGGAGAAGTCTAGCAAAAGTACCGCCCCATACTCAAGTATCCTTCTACAAATGGGAATGGGCCCACTTCCTTTTACCTTTCCGTTCAATTAACCTGACCAATGAAGAGTTCCCAAGAGAGCACAAAGACATTGGGACGATTTTAGTCCTCCCATTCCCAGAACTCCATTTGTTGCGTAGTTTTTAACCAACTTTACTTAAAGCGGACGCAAGTCAAGTGCTACACTTGGAGAACCAAAAAAACTTTGTTTCGACAAAAATGCATTTCAAAGTGCGCTTTGTCGGCATTTCCATGTATATGCGATCTAACTTACATTATTTTGCTCCAATGACTGCTGAAAATCAATAGTAATTTACCATTTTATTCAAATTATTATTAATAGAGGCAATATGTCAAGCAAAAATGATACATAAAATTTGGTGCGATTGAAGGAATTTCAAAAATGTACAGCCATGAACGGATGGAAATCGGTTGAATCAAATGCCAATTGAAATCAATTCAAATATACTATATCGAAAAAGATTACATAAATCAACAAAATAACTATTCAGAATATCTCATATCAAATTGCCGTAAGCCTCTAATTCCACCAAAATGGAAGCTTTACGGTACATAAAGGGAATATTTGAAATTGACGAGAGAGGCGATTTGCGAATGTAAAGAATTAAGAATAATTTATAACAGAATAAAGCCAAGAAAGAATTGGCCAAAATCAAATCATTGTTTCAAACCAAGTGCGTAGACCAAAATTTTTGACATTCTTGTGATTATTTTGAAGAAAGGAAAACCAAGGATTTGTAATCAGGTAATCTGAAAAAAGGCTTAAACCAAAAAGTTACTTCGGCCGAAGCACTTGTTCGAAATCATTTTAATTTGAGTCGGCAAACTCAGATTTGATATGCAAACAGCTATTTTAATCAGCTGATTCCTGGGTGTGAAGACGTAATACAAAATCAAAAATATTCAAATTTACAGTGTGGTGCAAATGACGAAATTTATATCTCAACGCTCAAATTAAATTGAACAAGTTTCAGTTATGTGGAGTTTTGCGCCACTCTGCATATTGCACTTAGACGAAAATAAGCATTACGGTAGCAATTAACATTCATCAGGAGAACGAAGGAAGGGAATTACCCGCGCATGGGATGGCAGTCCACGAAGGAATATAGCCTTTCACAGATTTGCCGCCGAATTTGGATTCATCGAGCTGAAATAAACGTATGCAATGAATAGTGAATTACCATATTCCAATTATGCATATTGGACATTTTTCTATTAATTTTTCTGTTCCTTCATTTTAGAATCCACGCCATTGCAAATAATTTTGTTTTTTATTTTTCCATTCCTTTATTCATTTTCCATATTCGGCATCATGTTTTCATACTCAGATATGTTACTATTAGAAGAATTACAGTTATCTCTGAAATAAATGTGCAATTTCCATTAAATGAGAATGGACATTTGTAAATTTAATCAGGAAGGTGGACTATAGCTGATTATCTTTTATTTAAAATATAAACTAATTTTGACTTAATCTGTCATAACTTTTCTTGAGAATGAATTTCTCGTAATGAATAGGAAATTACCTGTAAAGTGTATGTTGATATGCGGAATAATCGGTAAGGGGATTAATCATAACGGGATTCGTGTTGGCCTGAGAATGTTGTACTGGAGCGCCACTGTACAAAGGATTTGCGTTGCTGTAACAATCAATTAGTTGCCGACTGTCCATGAGATTATTAATGCTAAAGGCCGTCGGGATGCCCGACGAAGACAAATCCGCCATTGCGGCGGTATTAGTGGAGAAATGTGAGAAAGCCGCTGCCGGGTATTGGTAATAAGGATGGACCTAAAACTAAGTTTTAATACCATATTTGCAATTTCTATATTCACATTATATTTAAATAAAGACCCTTTCGGTAAATACGGAGATTTAACAAAGGTTAAACGAGTTTTTGTGCAAGAGATATCGAAATCAACGGAGCAATGGATATTCCCTTTCCCGACCATTTTAATTTTGAATTCAAATCCAGAAATCAAATTTCTTGTTTAGCCTTACCAATTATAGACTTAACGATTAAGGAGTTAACAATATTAAACACAAACCTGGCCAACAGCAGAAATGACGGAAGTCGCTTGTCCATGCGGTGGGGAGCCACCAACAAGAGACGCTGACGACGTGGAAAGCATCGCTGCTGCGCCAAATAAGTGCTGTTGTTCTTCCATTGCAGCAGCTAATGAGGCTGCTGCGTTTAATTGGATTTGGCAAGAATTGTTTCCATTGATGTGTTGCTGTTCAGCATGTTCAGGTGTGGGATTGGAAATGGGGTTGTTGTTCTCGTTCTTATGGTTCATATCCTAAATTAATATTGATTTTACAATATATTAAACCACAAAAACGAGATATACTTCTTGTCTATGGCGAGGGCTACACCCTTGATTCTCTCCCATTGAGGTATGTAAGGTTTCAGTTGAAATTTGGAGATTTGACTCATGGCTTGTGTTCATATTATTCAACTCCTCCATTTTTACATTCATTTTGCCTGAGACAGAGGGTTCACTACAGGTGTCGTGTTTGTATTCCTGCTTGAGCGAGTTCATACTGTCACTACTGTCTATGTAAATGCCTGTACCAGCGTCCAAGCCATTGCTATTTTCATGTTCATACATTTGGTGATCCTTCTGTTGATCGGATTTGATATGTTGTCTATCATGCTAAAACAATTTTAGTGAATTGGATTTATTTAATTGAAGCGAGCGTTTAGCAGCACAAATTTATCAGTTATTTTAAGAATTCGAAATATGCTCACCCCCTTGAGAGCTTTTCGTGACCGGCCAGTTTCTTTTTCCTTATTCGGAAGCTTGAAACGCTTCTGGCGCCTTAGGAAGCACCCATTTTCAAACATATCGCCACACAGCTCATGCAGAGTCCAAAAACTGCCTTTTCCAGGTCTGTCTGGCGTTCTGCAACATTATAACAAGATTATTTAGAGCTACATAAAATCCAAACTAACCTTGGCACTTTCACAAAGCAGTCATTGAAGCTAAGCGAATGTCGTATTGAATTCTGCCAGCTGCACCTTAATTATGCCCAGTATATTCATTCGGTTATCAGGCGATCTGCAGTGTGCACTCAGAAATACGTATGGCATGGTTAATTGTAAAATACCATACAAAAAGTGAAATTTTTAAAGAAACACACAAAGGATTAAAAACATGAAAATGCTGTTAAACCAAGTATATTTTGGTCTTCTGAGAAAACTTTTATCAATGCCATTGAAGTTACTACTTAAGGTAATTAAAAAGACTTGCCGTTGTTGATGTTGTTTATAATAAGGAAAGTAGTCCATAATGAAGTTGTATATTTCGTTCAAGGTAAGCATTTTTGACTCCGATTGCTGGATGGCCATAGAAATCAGAGATATGTAAGAGTACGGCGGCTTCGCTGGGCCAAAATTTCCATTTCGTCGAATTTTGTGCTAAAATGGTGACACTATATAAATATTCCTCCACTACTTTATATTGTCACATATTTTAACATAAGTCACTCATTTTCTGCTAGTAACTCTTTGGATTTTTGACACCTAACCACATGGTCGAAAGCCATGTGTGCTTCTGGCGCAAAATTCAAACATGCAAACAAACGACGGTAAACAATGAACCGGAGCCGTCGGGAAGTCCCCTATTCAACCCGATGATGTTAAGCCAAACAATCGATAACACACTTGTGTGTAAACATTGAAAATGTGTGATAAAACCAACTCACCATCTCTGATTCGGTTAAATTGATTCCTGTGTCGGTGTTTCTATGCCTACCCCCATGGAAAGTTTGGTGGTTTGGCGTGACTGAGCTACCGCTGTTTCCACTTCCCGAAGCTGGGCTTCCGCCCAACGCAGCCAGTGATTCTGCGTCTGAAGTTGTACCGGCTCCTCCGCTTTGTCGCAGTGCCGCAGCCGCGTTGCTCGCAGCAGCCAAGGCGGCAGCACTGGCAAGTGCTGCAGCACTGTGCTGGTCCTGCGCGGTACATACGCCCAATGGTGAAATCGAGTTTCCTGCTGCAAATAATAATTAGAAATTTAGTAAGTTTAAACCACAGGCTGTACCTGTGAAGTAAGAATCTTTTGCAAGCTTTTTTATTATAATTCTTCCACATATTCAAAAACTAGTTTCATTCGAAAAATCACCAAAATTTCAGAGCTTTTGAATTTTATTAGATTTTTACTGTACACAAAGATCCCACCTCCTGAAGATCCAAGGTGTGCCATATTAGAGGAGAACGCTGCGGTGTATGCCGAAGCTCCTCCATACGCTTGTGGATTGTATGCGCTAAGAGCTGGATTGCCGTAGGCTGCATACTGGGGGTAGCCGCCACCGAGAGAAACGGCCGCTGAACGGGCCCAATGATCAGTCCCGGTGATTGTAGATTGTAGCATCGAACCGGCTGCTGCCGCGTATTCTTGTGCCGCTGCCGCTGTGCTCATTCCTTGGAACTAAAATCGGTCAAATTAATGAATTGTTGACCTTATTTTCGTGGGAGCGTAAAAAGTATTCGAAAATTCTGAAATATTTGCATGATAAATAAAAAGCTTCAAATATATCATATTTTCATGCCCACTGTCGTGCATAGGGGAAATACGAAAGCGGACTTCAGCCGGGAAACCGTATACATACAAAGCGCCTGTCCCCATTAACGTATTGGGGTGCTTAATGGCAGCCTGCCCGATCACAATGGATAGAATAACGACCCGATTGAGGTGAGGTGTGAGGATTTTATTGAGGGAGGCAAACCTTTTTAGGTGTTACATCGCCGGAGAAAGGTGGTGGGTGTGATGCAGCAAAGCGTCGCCGCCCAACCCTTTATTCCATTTCCATCAGCTCTCCCGACCGATGACAGACGCCGCTACGTATTTGTATTATTGGTCGCAGTGCGCGCGCCGTAAAATGGTCTCGGTGTGGGATTTTATGGCGGCTGTGAGGCGAAATGGGGGTAAGAATGAAGCTCATTCTCATAAAATCTTAGTGTCCCCCTCCTTTACGCTGGTTGGCGATGACGAATCGATGCGGGGAGGGAGCAATTGGGCAGCAGCGACATCCTCTCCCCCCAGCAAAGGGATACCGTAACTCCATCACCGCCGTCGCAATAACAAAGACGAAAAGGAATCTATTTTCCATTAAATCCATCCACCAATTCCCCACTCCGTGAAAACACATACAGCTTCCCCTTCATACTATTATTATTATTGCTTGGATCTATCGTTTATGTGTATTAACCAAAGAAAGCATAACTATTGCTCTCAATTATACCTACTGTAAAGAAAATTAACCTATGATACAGTGAAACATATCCGAAGTTTAAGGAGTGGACTAAACCAAAAATATAAAAATTTTTTTGAAAACCTTTAGATATATTTCTGAAAATTCAGAAATAATGCTATACGGACGGAAAACTACAAATGTCAAGCATATAGATTATGAAAATTCGGAATAGCCAAGTATTTGAGGTGGAGAGACAGAATGGCGAGAGACAGTGATTTTAAATATTACTATAACGTAAATGGCTCTAATCAGATTAGAAACTTGATTTTATAACGGTTGTGGATATTCTTAGAGTTATTAGAAAACTTCTGTCACAGGTGTAAGCACTTTGATCAAGACACTGTTATGATGGCGAAACGTCGAATCTTCATATTTGTTTACACAAATGGCCCTATTCGCTCTGACTGGTGTCGACCTAGCTACCCTAACCCACACTGTCTCGCCTAAAAATAGTTTAGAGAATGTTTCACGCATCCCTACACATACACCCCCACTTTATTTTTAATAAACGTATCGATTCATTAAATCGTCTCAACGATATTAAAAAGTTCAAGTTTCGCATATCGAATCACATTACTTATGAACGATAATTAATTGTAACCGTGTTAATATTTTTGAGGTGTTACGCAAACACATAAAAGAGAAGTTATCTCCTGGCAAACAATATTGTTTGAACAAAGAAATGTAAATAAATTGACAATTCAAAGGGCATGCGGGCGAGTGACCACTCTAAACGATAAAAATTTAAATCAAAGCAGTCAGTTTGGTTCAAATAGCTCATAGATTGTTTTGAGCTAGGAAGGTCGAAAATCAGTCATTATTGTAAAAAATGAAACAAAATGAAACCTGAAGGATTATTGGAAGTTTAATCGGTTAATACAGTATAAAAAACTTAAACACACGCATGAATTATAATTAGGCAAACTATTGTAATGACGAGTAAAAATGTTCGCACAGTAAAATATATGCAATAAATGACTGGCTAAGTCGTACAATCCAGAACTGATGTTTGTGTGTGACGGCACGGTGGCTTTCCCGTTTCCTCCCAAAAACACCGGTGTTGTCTGTCGCGAAATGTCTATAAGTGCACTGTCGCCTTCTCTGCCCCTTAGCCATGATGGCTAGGAAAAAGCGAGATATTGTATGTGAAATCGCACAAAATTGAGAGACAGGCTGAAGTATATGCTATGCTCGGCTGCTTGTTCGACCTCGTCTCTCCTGTGAGACTGGTCCTCGCCACCCTACGGTCTTGCTTTCCCACCTTATCGCTCACTCGCAACTGAAGAAACGAAACTGCTGCGGGGATTATGGTGAGTGGTGCGGCGGACAAGTGGGTGTATGGAGGCTGTGCTTGGCGCCAGTCTACACCCAGTATTCCTCTTTCCCGACCAGTTATATGCTGAGGACGGGGCAGCCACCAATCCTCATTCCCCTTCATACAACTCTTCATTTCACCAATCAACGGAAAATCGGAGGACTGCGAAGAGAGCCACACACATAAACCGAGGGCGGAGGGAGTATTTTTCCTGGTGACTGTGGAGATAAGACGAGTTTGAAGGAATAGGAAATCACTCTATGATTCAACATTCCTCAAGAGCCTTGGCAAAAAAGACCGGAAATGTCAGAAGGAAATTTTTTGATACAATACACCTACAAACGAGTATCAAATATGCTAGGAATATGTCTTAAATTGAGGGTATTTGGTTAGATTTCCAAATGCAAAAGGACAGAGGCTATAATAATCCAGGAGCATTAAATCACACATACATATGGGTCGCAATATGTTTGCGGTCACTGAAAATAAATGATACCACTGTGGGAGTTGGGCCCAACTATTGGAAGCGGTTGTGCGTTGATAAGAAAGTATGAATCGATGAAATTCTCCATGAATGACACTGCACTCTGTTGAGCTGTGCCGCTTATCATCTTCTCTCCATGGAACATTGATGGGGGTTGACACATCAACAAAGAATAGAAATTATGCAGATCTCAGAAAAATATAGGAACAAATAGTTCGCTATCGGTAAAAATATACAACTAAAATAGAAAATATTGAAAATGAAACATTGAAAAGACAGTTAAATTTAGGAAACTCGAGATACTAGAAGTTGAACGGGTCGAAAAATGTCACTGAGGATAGAAATAAAATTGAAACTTGAGCTGAAATCAGGCAAGAAAGAGATCCCGAAAAGTTGGAAACCGGAAGTAGCATGCGTCGGAAGGGCAGTGGTCAAGACTTTGAATCAATACTTTATCTGGCTTTTGTTTGCCTTTTTGTGGCCGAAAAGAGGGAGCGAGGACAAGGAGGAGTTGAGTGTTTGCTATTGTTTGCCTGAAATGCTAATATTTGATGTATTTTGTTTGTTTATTTATTTTTGTGTTGTATTTGAAACGGACCACTGAAGAAAAGCAGCCAAACATGCAGAGCCGAATAAATATCTTGATTAAATATTTGTCGAAAAAGGGGAGGAACCCTGACCATACCACCTCATCCGGGGCTCCTATTTAAGCCTTTCATTATGGCTCAGCGATAACATTCTTTATACATTTGTTCATAATGTTGCTTGTCATTTTTGATCATGAACCTCACTTATTTTGCCATGGTTTTAAACTTTAACTTAGCCCTAAGATGTGAACTATTCAATGCACTTGTCAAATATTCTCACAATATGGCATTATCGTTGCCTGAAATATCCCATGTTTTCCTGGCTCAAATTGTTGCTATATCGATTTTCATTTTTTAGCTTTATATGGGTTTTCATTATTCATCAACCTTTTAGGGTTATATCACAATATTACTATTGTGAATATTATTATTCCTGTTTTCCGACCTTTACCCGATGTTTATATTATAATCATTCCATTCGGTATTTACTAGATCAAAGAAAAAATGTAGGATGTGGTATTAAACATGTTTATTATTTTGCATATAGAACTTCTACCACAATGCCGACCTTTTGAGTCATCAATACAATTGTTCAATAAAATTTCTGACTTACCGATGCATAATGGGCTGCATGATCTAATATTCCGGCCATGGCTGCTGCGTCGCTACCCGTAAAATTATTGGTAGATGCGGTTGATCGCGCTGCTTCGCAATGAGCTTGCTGTTGTTGTCGAACACCGGGATCGTTACCGTTTGCTACACCAGCGGTTGCTGCTGCCGCAGTCCAGAGATCCAGCTCGGCTCCTACTTTGACTGCACTAATATTTAAACCAACGTTATTTCCCTTTTCACTAATACCGTTAATAGCGTTAGAAGTGCTGAAGAATGCCGAAAAACCACTGTTTTCAGACGGCTGAAACTCGAGGGACTGAATTTTGACGGCTGAAATTGTCAGGTAATTGCATTAGTTATAAGGATGACGCGTATTTATAACATTAATAATTCTTAATATAATGAATGCAATGATAAGGCTCGCGCTTTCGTAGGAGATGGAGTTAGAAATATTACTGTAAATAAAAAAGATTTTTGTCGATATCCCAAAAAAATAATTAACTTAAAATGATTCCCAACAAATAAACTTTTATAGTTTCTTATTATGGAAGGGCATATAGTATATATATGGACTACGGTACAGCAAATATAGTTTTCTTGATATTCAAGATTTGATCCTTTCAAAGTTTGCGAACATCATTTTCAACTTTTGCGAAGTTGATACTATTGATAAATAAACATCCTAAATGATTTGCCTTAGCTTATCTGTAGTATCTAGCATAAAAGTTTTTGCTTGGAACTTTCAAAGTATAAAAATAAATGTGAGTACGTAGAACTTGATAGTTTCAAACTTTTTAGTAAGAAGTTCACCTAATAACAAGTTCCTATTTCTCATCGGAAAGGATGACCCAATTTTTACCATTTATGGAATGCTGCACTAAAGTTTGCCTTTCGGATTTACTTTTGCTGGATTTCTCGAAGGCTATGACATAATCACAGTGGATTAACGTTTCCAAGTTCTCGAACTATTCAGCAATTCTAAGTGCCTGTGCATAAATCCCACCTATTACTTGTTAACGAAATAGCTCACGTCTGCATCATTCAATTCGATTTTCATGGCTACGTACAAAGTTTGAATACATAAACAATATATCTAACTACTTGTCGAGAAAAGCTCCCATAGAGGGGCAGAAACACGCAAGCAAATATTATTCCGTCGGCCAGCTAGACCGGCAATGAAATAATTCCCTCCCGAAAGGACCATGGCCGAATAGGGCCATGCTTACGCGATCTCCGGTCGGCTATAGGTTTCGAATTACCTCCATCGTCGACGCCGCCAAACACCGGTGGCGGCATCGGAGGCCAGCCTCCATATTCCCAAAAATAATATAATGATTGTGAGAAGGGGTGTGCGTTGGCCGTTTGGGGTATGGATTTCTTCCATCCTCGTTTCAAGAAGCCCTCTTACCTCTCTTTTGGGTGCCCCCACCCGTAGGCTCTCCCCTTCAAATTAAATGGGGTCGTCGTTGTCGTGTTTCCCGTCCCCTCAAGTACTTTGAGAACAACCAAAACATTGCAACTCACAAAATAATGCAATATTTTTCAGGTAGGGGCATCATACAAAACGGATCAGTGGGTCATTCAAACGAAAGATGTCGTATCTTTTGCTATCAATGCGCTGTGTATACTTGATAATGTTTCTCAGGTTTTATTGCCCACTTATCACAGCAGTGGAAGATAAAGAATCCAATTATACACGGCTTATCATTGAGTGATCAATAATGGGATTTGTTGTGTTTCATTAAAATATATTCCATTTTTGGCACTGACAACTCATATGAAATATGTTTGAAAAGCAAACATAATTGCAAACATTATTAGTGTAGAAAATTCCCACAAAAGATTGTTGTTTTTTGCAATCAATAAAAGTATAAACGCACTAAAAGAAACAAAAAGTACACCTAGCCTGGAATTGGAAGATGAGAATAAGTCTGGTGTTGCGGTGAGAGGGCGGTAGCGATGGAGGTAATGCTTACGTGAGTACGACGCACTTTTCCGTCGATAATATTTCGCTTGTGTAAAAATGTAAAGCGATCACATTTGCCATAAATAATTTGTACATGGGAACTATTATCAATAAGTATACTGAATTACTTTTTTATGATAAAAAGAAACTTTGCTCTTTAAAGGTCAAAATAAGATTTCATTAAACAAATTGAACGATTAAACTGATTAAATGGACCGAAAAATGTGACTAACATGGAATTTGGACGTTAAACCCAAATAACGTAATTCCTGTTAATTTGACTCCTATCCCACCTTCGGGCTATATAGCCTATGGACAAACAAGGCAAATTTGGGACTTCCGAAAATCAACCTGCCCTCGTTCATTCATTAATTGGGACAGGTGAGAGCAAACAAACCACCACGACTTTAATCTAATTGCGTTAAGGAACAGGAAAGCCCCGGAGGAGGGATGGGGGCGGAGGCGGGCTACTCCGGAAATATCCGCGCTTGTTGTCGTGATTGGTCTCTCTCGCAACGTTGGAAGACCGGAAAATAGCTTTGATTGGTGGAAAGGGGCGGGCGAAATAGCGGAAACGGCCGCCTCCAATGCTTTGTTTCTTGAAAGTCTTCCCGTCATCCAAGTACAATGTGAGGTGTAGCATTCATATGTATTCATATTTGCGCACATATTTGTGATACGAAAATTAAATAAAAACAATTCACAAATAAATTTGAAATGGCATTTAATATTATTATAGCGATTTTATATTTTATTTGTTGATTTATACACACTTGAGGAAATTTAAAACATATTTTTTCAGATTTCACAACAAAAAAATCATTTAAAAGAGATGACGGGGTAATAGCACTAATTATATATTTAATATAAAAAATGTATGTGATAATTTCTATTAAGAAATGATTTCTCGACTTTTTCGTACCTCGAATGGAATTAAGAATTTCGGGTGAGAAGAAAGCAAAAGTAAATAACTGTAATATGTTGAAAATGTAAATTTTATCGTTTTGAGACTATATTTGGAAATACAAAACAATACAATTTTTAACGAACTAATGCCACAGCGAAATTTTGTGCTGACTAGCACGAAATTATGAAGGATTTTCACATTAAAGGCTCAACTATAAAACTTATTTTCGCGCCGTTAGACGAGCCAGGTGGATATCGCAGGTGAGCAACCAAAAATTTAGAATTAGAAATAATGCAA
Source organism: Ditylenchus destructor (assembly GCA_022814885.1). Lineage (NCBI taxonomy): Eukaryota > Metazoa > Nematoda > Chromadorea > Rhabditida > Anguinidae > Ditylenchus > Ditylenchus destructor. The sequence goes on from JAKKPZ010000005.1 coordinate 64,357, forward strand.
ATTAGCAAACATCCATCCTAGATCGAGACTGTCCCTACGCCAAGTGAGTGTGAGGTGAATTAAAATGACTGGATTATGAAAGCTTCTCGGAATGGTCTTCTGACTTTTTAAAAGTTATGAACTGTAAACAATGTTGCACATTTTATTTCTTAATCCAAATAGTTTTAGAACGTCTGTAATCAGGGCCGCAGCTTCATATGGGGAAATAGGGGTCAGCTTTTGGAACAAGCACCCCTAAGAATACCTCAAAAATAAATGCACAAAAAAACAAAAGGGTCCCCCCTTTTGTTTGTGAAAATTCCCCGGGGGTCAAAAATGCCCAAGCTGCGGCACTGTCTGTAATGCCTCAATCTCATTTTTGCATTCAGACGAATTACTTTAATAAGAGGAAATTCCCAATGGCCAAATGCCTGAAGCCCTAAGAATCCAATTTGCACTTGAGCAATGACATTTTTAACAGGTGTAAAGGAATAATGGCATTGTTTGCAAAGTGTAATACATTGTAAAGTAACATTGCACTTTGCCTGTAGCGAAACGGAAATGAAAGTTATATAATTGAAACAAAGATACTTGAGTGGAAAACAAAAACAATGCAAAACATCGTCGAGCCATAAGTTGAGCCTTCCTTTGCAATTGCAATACATTACTTATTCCTGCGTAATAACCATTTCTCGACAATAAGGCCGAAATTTGCATTTCATTTGAGATTCTCGGCAATAAAATGTGGCACCGTATGACTGCAGAGGCATTAGGATGTAAACAGTATGTGTAGGCTACCCTTTCAAAACCTCAAAACATCCGTCGGAAGTCAGAAGTCGCCCACACCCGACTTGTTATAAATTCCTGTCTACAGTTTGATCGCAACGAGATGTATGATGTAATTTTTTTTCGTACGATTCGCGACGCACGAACACCAACGCACATACGTCCCAAGATAAAATGTCCACCAAGATGGAGCGCTCGATGAAATCCACCACGCAGAAAGGACAGAGATAGGGTGATCGGCACCTGAATCGTGGTAGGTGAACCTACGAAGAATATCATGGCAACTACAACTCTATGGCCCATTTCCTGTCCATCTTGGCGGAAATAGAAATTTTAGCAGGAATGCGGAGCGTGACAAACGATCAAATAATCGATGACAAATACGTCATGGAAAGCGAGCCCTTTTAAAATAGATATATGGTGGATTGCTAATAAAAATTTAATACTGATGAATGATGTCACGACAATTGGGGATCGGAGGGCAAAATTGTTTGACACGAGATTTTAAATATTATCTCACGAAAATGAACGATAATAAAATGAAAATCCGTTTCATTCACTCAAAATTCTTAAAAATGTTCTATTTATGTTTAAGCTTTCGGCAATTTATTTTACTGACTCAATAAAAATTTAATTTATCTCAAATTCATTTACAATATTTCAACCATACGTTTCAAATTATTAAAAAAAGAGGAAACGTTTTAATTTTGAAACATTGGCGAGATTATAAATCGTCGAATATAGGACTCAATTCCACAGGCGAACGAATTGTTAATAAAAGGAATGAAGCGCGTTAATAGAAATCCTGAAACTGCGAGTATTGGTACTTGAGAATAGCCGACAACCCGCGAGAATTGCTCGCATGAATGTTTCATTCCATGACCCATGACCTCTGTCGTATATTGCATCGGTGCAGCCAAATGATGATATTGGAAAAGTACGCACAATTTTAAACTCTGCAGATTGTTCATAAATAAATTTAATCACAAAAATAACAAAGCAGGTTAATTAAATAATTATTCCTCAGAGGTATATTAGAATCCTAAAATAGTTATCCTAATAAAACTGGAATATTAACCTCAAATATTATTACCACACAAAAAGTTCGTACAAAATATGGAATGTAACCGTGAGCGCGTGTCCAGGTGATCATAAAACGAATTTATAGAACCAAAATAATAATGCCGATCGTTTATTTTTCGCGTTAAACCTATTTTTTGCCGCAGAAAAGACCATCTGAATCACCTTTCATTCATAACAAAATATAAAAGTCGTTGGGCAGTTGCGCTTCGTTGGCTCCAAAATGGGAAGACGCAAAAAATTTTATAGTCCAAATCGTGCGAGCAGCTCACAAGTTTTAATGCGTCGGACTGTATACATAGACAAAGTGCGTTGCGTCACCGGTGGTCTTCCGGATGGACCTAAAAACTTTTCCTTGAAGAATTACCGGAGGCGACAAAGAGACACATGGATGGGCGAAGGAAGGCAATCCTGCAAATTACTTTTATCTTCCAGTTTCCTTTGCATATCAAAAACCTAAACAATGGATTACTTTCCCATAACCTTGTTGAGGAAAGGCGCGAAAAAAATCCAGTGAAATAAATTAAAATGCGCCGCTTTAGGAAAATATCGCGGCAGAATTAGCAAAGTAACGTTGTGGGGATTCTTGTGCTTGTGCAAGCACAAGATTCACTAATTATACGCAGCTAACCAAAGCTAAAACTCTGCACATGAAATAATACAAAACCCGTTTACTAAAATTTATACACAATACGTATATGTCAATTTTGTACCAGAATGATAATGAGCAAAATGCCAAAAATGGTACTACAATACACCAATGCCAAAACCGACCTGAGTTTCGGAATCAACTAGGGTCCAAAACCTGAAACGGTACAAAAAATCGCTATGTTTCGCTCAATTTTTGCGAAATCTCGACGATCGCAGATATTCCGATCGGAGAATATGCTATCAGAGAATATGCAGTTTGATATGACATTGTGGCGTTTTATGTCACTTTTCATGCAAATGCGATTATTATTCATGGCTATCAAATCTTCAGTAAAAGAAATGCTAATGCAATACTTTTATGCCAAATAAATGTATCCCTATTCTCCAATTATAAAAATTCTCGGCCTAATATCGTTTAAAGACTAAAATTTGAGCCAATAAAAACCCAAAAAATTGGTTTTCCTGTTAGTTTGGTTTTATTTCATTTATATCTACTGATCTATACCAATATTATTCGGAGAGAAATCGATGAAGACAAATATGAATATTATTGTTGAATTACATTTTTCGCATTTATTCTCCACACAGCAGTAATGAGTAGCAGTGATACTTCTGTTAATAATAATAGTTATTTTACCTCTACAAATAAAACAAAATATTATCATAAATAATTTTGCTACACTTAAAATTTCACAAAATAACTGACAAATGATTGATAGTTAGCAAAACATTCCGCATGTTTCAGAGCAGGCTAATTTGGGATGTTTTACCAAAGCTGCCAGAGAACTTAATTTTTGTAAAAATAACAATTATCTAATGTCTATCAATTTAACACTTATCCATAAACAGACACATCCATATTTTGTTTCATTTTTGCCAATGCATTTGTTTACTTGCCATTATATTATTTCTTAAAGTCAATTCATGTTTGTTATTGTCCCAAAACGATTGCTTGAGCATTGAATTTCTGCATCCCTGGTTTTATTTTTCTGAAGAATTCAGGTATTCTTGTCTGCTCGTGAATTCCTGTTCAGCTAATATATTAGTTCCGCGATTTATCCGAGAATGGGCAAGCATAAGAGATCCCGCAATGTTGTGTCGTCGGATGAGGATGATTTACCGGAACCGAAAGGATCTAAAATTGAGGATTCGAAGGTTAGTTTAATTTTGTTTAGGTGAATTTGATTGTTAGCATCAATATATTTTGCTTCAGGAAATCGAAGATGACGACTTGATGATTTTTGATGAGGAAGACCGCAAAAAACTCAACATGATGTCTGAAAAGGAACGTGAGATTGAGATATACAAGAGAATAGAACAGCGCGAAATCATGAAAACAAGGTAGTTTTGTGTTTAAGATTATACCAAAATATAATATGTCTATGTGGTATGTTTCGAAATAACTTTTTTTACGTTAGAATCATTCTCATGTTGCCCGGTTAAGTCAGAAGGTTTAAAGCAACAAGTTAATCTAAAGTACGCATAGCAGCATTTTAATGTTTGGTTCACCATTAGACGTTTCGCATACGTTAGGATGAATCATCTCTTCGAAACGAAATAAAATGGTATTGCAGTACATTAGAATTAGTTTGGAGCATAGACAAAATTTGTCTTCGCTTCTTCATAAATATTCATTCTAAATTGCTTTATATTAAATTGCTTGAATATTTAACAGGTTAATATTCAAACACTAATATTTTCACCGTTTAAATAATTAAGCATAGTTATATATTTTCGTTTTTTAGAATTTCTCCTTCGAATTTAATTTCCGAATATAGTAATGTAATGCAAATTTCTTACTGGTTCCAATTCTGAGATATGCGTCGTGGAGACAAAAGCAGAACATTGCTATAAATTTATTTTTAGAGAGCAAATCAAGAAGAAATTAGAGATGTCTCAGCGAGGAGAGGATAAAAAATCCGAGGATGTCGAGAAAGAAGAAAAATCAAGAAAACGTCCACAACGGCAAGTTCAAAAAGATCAACAGAAGGATGATGAAAGCGAAAGCGGGAAAGAAGAAAGCGAAGAAGAGGAGGAGGACGCAAGTTCCGATTCGGATTCGTCAATTTCGTCTCCAGATGAAGGTTTGTTGTTGAATTGGACTTACCGCAATTTTGGATATGGATATATGTAACATCATCTAGTTCCATTTGTAAAACATTTTACATATCGTTCCATATCGATCTCTCCGCAAACTAAAATGTTTTCTTTTTGATGAGTCTCATACTCAGTTGCGAATATTCTTGGAGTAACGCTAAATTTTTAAGAAATTCCAACTTAAAAACTTATAAATCTAATGATATAAAAATGAATTTCAGATGAGGAAGATGGCGCTGCTTCAGAAAGTGACGAGGATGAAGAGATGACTCTAAATAAGAAGTCGAACAAAGTTAAAGGCACCGACGGAAAAGCGGCGAAGGATGATGCAGAAAAGCAAGGTGGTGAAAACGGTTGGTACCTAAAGTATTATAAGTGTACAATCTCTGCATTTACAGATGAACTATCCCTGAAATATCATCGCCCGTCCGAGCTAGCAAACGCGCAAAATAAAAAGAAGGCCATGACCGAGCTTTTAAATAAACGACGTGACAAAATGAAAGGTAACCCAATATGTGTTCATTGAGGAATTGCTCATTGAATTATTCGGCACAATTCGCAAACAATGCCTTAAAGCGCAAGAAATTTATAAAGGAAGAATTACTGTTACACTGTTTGAATACCTTTTGGATGCGCTTAGGAAATTAATACTGAAATTAAAAAATGTCTCATATCATAATTTCTGCTTCGATTCTTTATTTCGCAAAGTTGGTCAATATACTAAAGTAGTATCATTATTAACATTTTAGCCGAAGAGAAGCGAAAACAGGAATCTCATAAAGTCGCACTGGACATCGATGAAATTTTTGGTGCAAGCGGTGATGACAAAAGTAGTTCATCCAGTTCCTCGCGTTCATCAAGTAGGGCGTCAAGCCGTAGCGCCTCACCTGATGTTAAACCAGAGGTGCAAAAGCTTTCCTTTTTTAATGTTATCTGAACGTTTGTTTAGATAACAGCAAGATCCGAATTATCTCGATGCCGACTATCGCGCTTCAAGTTGGCACAATTTTGTCATGCTCCTTTTTTCAAAAAGGTATTGCGAAATTTGGGTTAAATTAATTATGATCTGAATGTTAAATTGTTTTACAGATGGCCACTGGCTGCTTCGTTCGTATTGGCATTGGCAACCATGATGGGAAAGCTGTCTACAGGGTTTGCACTTTTATTCTAAAGCTGTACTAGAAAATCTGTTATACTGGATAGAAAAATGAGCCTACAATTCTTACATAAAATTAAGCCTTAAAGACAAAATTTATAATATTTTTAAATATATCAGTTTAAAACTATGTTAAGTGAATATCGAGTTCGTGTATGCTTTAAATCTAACATTGTAGGTAGCCCAAATTATTGATGTGGTCGAAACCGCAAAAGTATATCAATTGGAGAAGACAAGAACAAACAAAGGACTAAAATTAAAGCACGGTACCGATTCCAGGTAAAATTTTAAAATGAACGACAACATTTTTTGCATTTTGCTATTTTCAGAGTTTACCGACTGGAATTTGTCTCCAACAGTGATTTTACCGATAGCGAATTTAATCACTGGGCAGCAACTATGAGAGACCAAGTTGGTTTCACGCGAAACATTATGGCTATGAATTTTGCCAAATTTTAGAACATTGCCTTGCCGACAGTGGATTTTGTTGACCGCAAAGCGACTGATATTAAAAACGCTGTGGAATATAACTACACCGATGCCGATATCAATCAGGTATGTTTTGAATTAAAATTAATTGTTTTGTGAAATCTTATTTTGCAGATAGTGAAAGAAAAGACACGATTCTCGAAAAATCCGACCAATTATGCGTTTCAAAAAGGCGAGCTCCATAAGGCAAAGGTATGTTTTGGGTTGTGTGAATATTTAAGTGTGATCCTGGATGTTAAACATTTTAACCCTAAACTAAATGTCAAGATAGGAAACGAAATTACGTAGGTCAAAAGCGTGACGTATATATTATGTTACTTTACTAAGAAGCCAGTGTCCGTCTGTCCCTGCGTCTGTCAGTGGACTGACGTTTAGACCACTTCCACCGCTCATTTCCGGGCAAGTGATAGCTTAAAATGTTCGTACGGATGTGCTGATGCAGATTTTCAAAAAACTTAGACAAAATTTTTTAGACAATTTTTAGACAAAAATTTCTTTTCGGGGGTTGGGGGGACGCCGCGATAGCGGCGGCGTGCACAGCTAGTTAATTTACAATGATTTTTACCCTTTAATGTTCTTTGTAATTTTTGCGTAGTAATATATTCTTTTTATTAATTTCAATAATAAGATTTCTTAAAAGTCAAGGACAACTATATTGTAAAATGTATTTCACTGTGTTAAACTGGTATTGCATGGTCTTTATTTGAATCCTCTGGTGGACTATCATAAGGGCGGTGTGTAGGTGGTGGTGGTATGGTTGGATGTGGGGATCGTTTCACATTTGCAGATGTATCCTCATCTCCGCGCCAGCTTTTGAACTTTAAAAAAGTCTCAACTGCGTATAATACACATAAGGCGACACATAGTATCTTAAATGGATCCTTTAGAAATTAGATACATATGTCTCTCTTACCGCGTCCATAATGGCAGCTCCACGGCCTTCTGCGGTCCAACTTGCAGATAAATGCACCATCAGCCAAATTCCAATGAAATAGAAAAGTGCGTTGAGGCCATAGAAGAGCAGTTCCTGAAATCGGACTTTTAAAAAGTCGAGACAGGGCATACATACTGTGATGCAGTTTTTGAACCAAAATTAAAACTGAGAAATTTTACAAGATTTTAATTGAAAAGGCTTTGGAAAATTTTCAACATTGGAACATTAATTATTTCCGAATGCTTTTTCATATATTTCTGATTTTTGGAATTTTTAGTGAAAATAAAATTTTGCGTTTTTATTTTCTCATAATTCTCAGATATATCTCAAACATATAACCACTAACCACCACTACTAGACCATTTCGAGTTTGCTCATTTGCAATGGTCAAGTGCGGGAATACCACATATCCGATTAAGATTGCAGTGACCACAATAGTAGTCTCGAAGGAAATATGCTCTGTCCACGCAGCGCTCGTAGACCTCCTATCAGCACAAATTGCCAAAATAAAAGATACAAATCCGAGAATTATCTCTCCTAGCTTGAGTGCCCCTGGCAGAGTGGCCAGGAATTGAGTATTGAGCTGGCCCTGGCGGTTGGCCGGAATGACACTTATTTTTGAGTGCATTTGGAATGGATTTGTGGAACTTTGAGACCTTTTGTTATGTGGGACTCCAGTTGTTGTTCGGGATTGTTGAGGAGTGCGAATGGTGTGTTGGCTGACCACCGCTGGTTGTTGGGATTGCGCAGTTGGTTGGGGCTGGACTGTTTCCACCGATGGCGGGCCCCTCTCTTCTTCCTGTGGAGGTGGTACTCTCTTTGAATCGGTGTAAGTTTTTAAATCCTCTCTGTCTTCCGCCTCGTCTTCTTTAAGCATCTAGGAAATTTTTCGTTTAGATGAATATCGTTAGGGTAAGAGCGCATCAAAACAACGTTTTTGTTGAATAATCCTTGCATACTTCCAGGATAAATAAAAGAATATATGTTGATAACGGAATCGGCAATATTCAATTAAGAGCCATTTTTGGTATTGAATTTGAGTGGAAACTTGTTTATAAACTTATTTCACTTTGAAAAATGTAGGTCAAAGTATTGACCTTTTTGACAATTTTATCCTTTTTCATAAATTTCGCCTATTAATAATTTCTGAGGACCATCTAATAGCCTATGTCTGTTATAAAAATAAACGTACTTAAGTTTCATGGGAATAGAATGAGATTAAGAAAAAAGACATTTTTATTAAGTGAATCGAATATCCCGATAAAATAATGGATTCGAGAAGAGATTTGGTATTTTAGCAAGCAAAGTGCCAGAATTTTTAGAAAGGAACACTTACCGCTAATGATAACTAAAAAATAGTAATTTGTCTCCCAAATTTCGGCCTCAAATTAAGTCGACCTTAAGTCATAATGTTTTTGTAGAAAGTACAAAAATATTGCTACAACTTCCAACGACTGCTCTTATTTGTGAAATACAAAAGTGGGTATATATGTCACAGCCTGTCATAAACGCATATACTCTAACACTGACGGCGGATTACTGCCGGGACGTTAAAACTTTTTTACAATTGGGTGCTGGATCGCCGAGTCCCATTCCCTCTCGCCACAACTTGACTGTGGCGGCGTGTTTACGCAAGGCCGATGATCCGGTTGATTGGGTTAGAGCCGCTCTTGCTGGCTCCCTCGAACCAGCAGCGCCTGTAAGAGGACAGCAGTAGCATATACCTCCTCCAGGTACACACAAATGTGAAACAAATTCTCTCTCCCGGCTGCACATTTCGCGCTGGGTGTCCCATTTTGTTGGGTATCGTCGAAAAAATACATCAGATGAATATGCGCGATAAAAATAGGAAGTGGCATAGCCAGGAAAGTGACGTATATAGCGTGCAAAGCACAAAATGGATACAGAGTTCACACAAATCCAACTGGGAGTTGATACAGAGAAAGAAAGTTGGTATGAATTTCACGAGACTTATTTTACCAAGATTTGTCGAAAATGCGTATAAATCTATAAGGCTTGTACTTTCGTTGTAATTTTTGGTGTTACGGAAAACATTGTTATGCTTCCGGCAGCTATCAATAGGCAAAATATTTTGGCGTTTGTTATTGATGCACAATAGCGTTTAACCTTTCATAAATGTGTTTCCTTGTTAGAAATGACAACAGCAAAAAATTTTTTATGAATCATAGCTGAGAGGGGCTATCGAAGGAGCGTACACTTGATTATACAAATGCTACAAATCAATTAATTTTGATTTGCTTTTCTAATATACTAGGTTTAGAGTAAAAATTGTGGCACTAAGTGTGACAAAACCCACTTCCTTGAATCAAACAGCAAAATACGAACTTTCATATCAGACAATCGAAAGAATGCATATTCCATTTCATTTATTTATTTTACCGAATAACAACCTTGAACCGAATGCAATAAACCTTCTTTCCCTGCCGTTTACCGAAGAGAAAATTAGGACGGAGAGAGGAACCAACAATTTTACCGCTCTGCAATATCTTTAAATCTTTGCTGGCGTGTTATCTTTCCCGACTTTTGCTCCAATAGTTTTTTGTTTGAGTGAGAAAAATTTGGAACGCCCAGGAAAACAAATAACTTTTCTGAAATATCCGATACGCATTTGTATTTCAATTTTTAGGAATATGCTGAACAATCTGGAGATATTCAAAAGGTTCAGGAGCTGCAAAGAAAAATCGATGAACTGGATTCACGTGCTGATATATTGGTGATTTTTACTCATTAAATCAATTCTCTAGCAGCATTTATAATTTTATGTCAAAATAATACCAATCCTTATTTTGGTTTGATAAGAATAGAATTATTGCGATGAACGAGTGATCTTTGAAGTTTTCATACGAAAATATACAAAAAAAATTACAAAGAAGCTGAATTTTATTGAGTCAAAGTGACAGGTTTCAATTTTACTCTTGATATTATAGGACCGACAACGATCTCAGTACCTATCGGGGGTAACATGGATCAACCAACGCAATCGCGATTACATGAAGCAATCGTTTTTGAGTGGCATCGCTTCAAGTGAAGCGAAAAATGAAGAGGACGATCCGTTCACGAGAAAATCTGGAAAAATGCGGGTTGTTTCTGGCACCTCAAAGGCAAAACTCACAAACACAGTCACAGGTCAGTCTGTCAACACTTTAATGCATTAGCAGTATAAATAAATCACGAGATAGCAAACCACAAAATATGATTCATAGCCGTTTGTGTTAGTGATTCTAAAATGCTGAACAAAAAATGTTTGTTTTTAGTGAATTGAACATAATTTTGAACGGTGTTTTCCATATTGTTGTTTTTTCTCGGTTTATTGACGGGATATCTTATCTCAAATTTTATTTTCGTAGATTTGAAAAATGAAACAATTATTAGAGAACACTTTCGCACTATGTCAATAAAAACAAAGAGTTGGAACGCAACAGTCTAATGTTGACATTTAATAAGAGTCCAAACAGCCAAATCAATGCCCAAATAAATGTTTACGTAAAATTCTTATCAATTTATGTTTTGACGAATCATAAATGAAGGAGACATTGAAGAGGATTAACTTTATTATTATAGAGTCCCCAGCTGCCAGTAAGATTGGAATAGCTAGTATTAGCGCAACGGATTCGCCAGCTCCTACACCTTCGCCGGTCGCACTGATCACGAAAAAACCAGGACCGCTTCCAGGAATAACCGACCTGTTCAGTGCACACGACATCGAAATCGACATCCAATTAAAACTCCCAGGTAAACTTTCGAAGATTAAACGATAAATCATTTTGTTGTTCCAATTTTTCTTTTTCTTGCACAAAATTTTTGATGCAAAACTTTTTCGATCAAAAATGTGTTCTTTTTGCTGCTTATCATTGCAGCACTATTTTTGCGGCGTAAAAACTTGAATAAATTCTCCTGAAAACAAGCTGTCATTATAATGCTGCTCAAGTAGCAATTAAAAATGGTAAAATATTCCACACTTTATGTTCAGGCACCTTTAAAACATTCACAATTGAGAATTACACAAATAATTTTAATAATCACAATTTTAGCGGCAGGCCCATCTCGCGTTCCGAGCATTGATAGTCAGCCATCTCGAGTGATCACTCGTCCAGCCGGATCTCGAAGCATTACTCTTGAAGAATACAAGCGGAAGCGGGGACTCATTTGAATTATGGAAATTTTCAGTACCCGTATTGCACATTATATTACCGCTCTGTCTTAAACAAAACTGATTTTGAATGGTGTTTTGAGTGTATATAAAAATATTGGTGGCAAGAATTTGTACGACTTATTTGTAGTTTTCAAATTTTATGAAATTCTCGAGTGTAAAAATAAATTTTTTATTTCATAACGTAACAACATATAACAATTAATAAAATAACAAACTAATATTTACTGAAGTAATTCATTCGATATAACCTACAGCCGCCTGATTGTTCACCAAAGACGAAAAAGCCACTGCTGGGAGAAAAATCGCAACATTTGAGTCTTGTTTTTGCGAACATTTCTTGTCGCGAAGGGAAATTTTGGAACACTTCTCCGCTTTTGACATGCAACATCCTGCCAGCCATATACTAAACGAGGAAACGATTAACGAGTGAATTTAAAATCTTTCTCCTTTCAAATTTAACGCTTCAAATGTAAAATTAGCAAGTCAGCGCATAAATTTTTGGTATTAGCATATTTCAGAAGTTTACTTTTCTAACCATTTCCGATACCAGGGACGTATATGGCACTAATGTGATACAGTCAGACCTCTATAATCGAGATCTTTCTAATAGAGAATTTCTCTAATCGAGACGATTTCTCCGGAGCCTATTTTTCTTAGCAAACTTTTATTATCGAGACGCCTTGGGGAACCAAAGTAAAATTTTAGAATATAATTTTCTCTTCACTTGATATATCCCCCATATAATTGCAGTAACTCGATTTTTGTGTTTCTGTTACACATTCAGTTGATCTCACATTTGAGTCACATTTGAGTAGTGCTGTAGCATAGGGTTAAATGTGACTCAAATGTGAAATCTGTTAAATGTATCCCACAGTTAACAAAATCCACATTTGAGCCACATTTATACTATGCTACAGCACTGTATGAATGTGACTCAAATGAGAGATCAACTGAATGTGGAACGGACATCAAAATCGAGTTACTGCAATAGGAAGTCGGCACATTTGAGACACATTTAATATATGCTCTCTCTAATTCTCTAATCGTCTATCCAGTAATCTCTAATCAAGTCCTCTAACTTGGATAGGAAATCAATATGAAATATTAGTAAAAAGTAAAATATGTCTCATTTTTTCTGCAGAATCCAAATTTTCAATCAATTTTGATATCTCTAATCTAATTCTCTAATTGTCTAACCAGTAATTTATATCCCCAGGAAAATTGAAGAAAAATATCCAAAAATTTATATCCCAGGAAAAATTGATGCAAAAAATATCCGAAAATTTATATCCCAGGAAAAATTGATGGAAAATTATCCGAAAATTTATATCCCAGGAAAAATTGATAAAAAATATCCAGTAATTTATATCCCAGGAAAAGTAGATGGAAAATATCCGAAAATTTATATCACCAGGAAAAAATGATGAAAAATATCCAGTAATTTATATCCAGTTACTACAGGAAAATAGATATCCCCGGGAAAGATAAATGAGTTACTCCAGGAAAATAGACGATAATAAAAATAGATATCCCGGGAAAGATAGATGAGTTATTCCAGGAAAATAGACGATAATAAAAATAGATATCCCCGGGAAAGATAGATGAGTTACTCCAAGAAAATAGTCAAAAATAAAAATATATATCCCCGGGAAAGATAGATGAGTTACTCCAGGAAAATAGACGATAATAAAAATAGATATCCCGGGAAAGATAGATGAGTTACTCCAGGAAAATAGATATCCCCGGGACAGATAGATGAGTTACTCCAGGAAAATAGATATCCCCGGGAAAGATAGATGAGTTACTCCAGGAAAATAGTCAAAAATAAAAATAGATATCCCCGGGAAAGATAGATGAGTTACTCCAGGAAAATAGACGATAATAAAAATAGATATCCCTGGGAAAGATAGATGAGTTACTCCAGGAAAATAGTCAAAAATAAAAGTAGATATCCCCGGAAAAGATAGATGAGTTACTCCAGGAAAATAGTCAAAAATAAAAATAAAATAGATTGAAAAAAATTTTACTCCAGGAAAATAAACGACTGCCTGTAATCGAATTTACTTATGTTATTTTCGAAATTATATTGCCCACTAAATTATAGTTGGATTTCGTTTATATTGACTTATTTCATATGCAATTTAATCCCTTAGCTCAACTCAGTTTATTCGCCCGGCTTTGCCGGGCGATTATCCTAGTATTTCTAACGCTTGTGCCCAAAAACACATATGACATACTTTAGCGTTAGAAGCGAACGCCATCGTTTGGGCATCATGATTGAATTTGATAAACGATGCAGATGTTGTCAAGTTTCCCAATGTGTACAGCGGTTTGACTGACTTACGATCACGGTCGTTATGCTTTTCTGTTGATACGGCTATCTTTGAAAACTCATAAACGTTTATCACGCCAGTATTTGACCTGTAAATGTTGCTATGCTTCATTGAAGTTAATAATTCATCATACCCGCATGCTAGGAATTGACCATTAGCACTGGTTGCCAAGCAGGAAGCCTTAACACAGCCTTCATCCATGAAATATGATTGGTTACCTCGCTCCTTTAAATCCCATGTGTAAACACTACCATCTTCTAAAAACGATTACGACATAAAAATGATCCATATAAGATTCAATATAACAAGAAATTTAAATAGAAGTAGAAATTTTGTAAGGTTACGGTAACTTGTTGTTTCAAATATATGCCTATGTTCATATATATTAATGCTAACCTGCAAGAGCATATATTATATTCCGATCAGCTGTTGAAAAGCAGAAGTCAACTAATTGATTATGAGCTCGAAATGTGTGAAGATGTTCCATTGTCTAAAGAGAAATGTATGTGCTTTATGTGTGTTGGAAACATACCTTTAAAACGAAAATAGAAAGATCTGAGATGCCGAGTCGTCGAGCAATGAAAATGCCGTCTGCGGATACTGCTGCTTTAGCTGATTGTAAATCGCGGAAAGCTGAAATACGTTGTTTAATAAGACATTTTATTATAGGGAAAACATTAACCTTGTGGAACACGAATCTGAGATACTTTTCCTAAAAATATTTTAATATATAGGACATTTGATATTGAGGGATAAATTACCTTCAACGAGGTCGTACGAATAAGAATAGTTCTGGAAAAAACAAAAGTAAGCTAGGTAACTTGGCATAATTTTTATGGGCATAAACGAAAAATTCATCGAAATACTCTTTCGCACAAACACGAATTGTTTTCATAGTTATTTTATACACTTGTTATGAAAACATACTCATAGAAAACCACATACCTTGTTGTCAGAATGTGCTAATAGAGATAATCCGCTGTCGCAAAAATCAACAGATGAAATTCGGAAATTGCTGAAGGTTACATCTTGAAGGAAATGTTCGCTTTTCTTCAGTTCCATATTTTGGCCGTCCAGTAACTAAAAACAAATTAGAATAGCTATGTCGGCTAATATTAATAAAGTTACCTCGAATAGAGATAAGGTGCCGTTATTAGACGTTGTCACTAAAATGAATATCTTGTAAAATAATAAATCCCTTACTTTTTCTCAGTAAAAAGTTGCTTACAATCCTGTAAAATTTTTGAATAGAAATACTGAAAATAGTAAACATGCACTTTCTTTCAGCCTAATTCAACATTTATATCTAAATGCAATGTGTTATGTAAACATGCACTTTATTTTTGAAAATTTTAAGTGACTACATTATGCATCACTATGAATAATAACGATTTTTATATTATGAAAAAGGAAACAATAGCTGATGAATTCACTTAATAATAGCAGTCACTATAATAATGTAAACGACAAATATATAGTAAAACAAACCAAGAACGGGCTTTGCTGGATGGAATTTCACAGAGGTTATTGCTCCCTGCAAACAACTTTTGATCTTGATTCCAGAAATAAATAGATGTGACGAAAATCCCAAGGGGCTAACTTACATTTTTATTGTGTCCAAGAGTAATATCTTTTAAAAGATTGCTGGCTAGGTGATACTTCGAGAGAGTCTTCGATTTAGAAATATATTTTCCTGTAAACTTTCAATGTTAGAGTTTGTCATGAAATTTTGTTTAAGGCACCTGTTGAACGAGTCATTTCATGCAATGCGGAAAGAGCATTCGCTTCATCCTCATCATCTGATCCTTGATTTATATCCGTTTCTAAACACTCATACAATTTCTCAAATTCAACACAAATTCAACTCAAACCCTGATTTTGTGCCTGATCGTCTAGCCGCGCCCATTTTGGAGTTCGCATTACGATGTTTCTTCGGCTCATTTTCTTCTCTTTACAAAATAAATTGACATGATAACATATGTAAAATTTATATCAATAGATAGTGTTTATTAAAAACATTTTATGCGTGAATCGATTCGTTATAGAAAATAATTTATTCAGTAATGCAAATCAAATAAAAATTCGACATGGTAAAAAGAAAATTTGCTACAGTTCGATACACAAAAACATTGTAAACATCCATAACTGTACGCCTTATTTGTTACTGTCATTCGGAGATGATGGGGAATACTAAAAGCACATTATTGAGTATGTTAAAATATATAAAATTGAACTCATACCTGTGGCGAGCTCGGAGAATACTGAGGCGAACTCGGTGAGTACTGCGGCGAACTTGGAGAATATTGCGGCGAGCTGGGCGAATATTGTGGGCTCGACGGCGAATACAGCGGTGATGACGGCGAGTACTGAAAATATTTTATGGTCTAGAATCACGTAAGAACAATAACTCACCGATGGCGATGCGTTTCCAGTTGGACTGTACTGCGGTGATGACGGCGAATATTGTGGGCTAGATGGAGAGTATTGTGGACTCGACGGCGAGTACTGTGGTGATGACGGCGAATATTGTGGACTCGACGGCGAATATTGAGGCGACGAGGGCGAATACTAAAAATATAAAAAATGAAACCTGTAATTTATAGCCAGTATGGCGTCAAAATATAAGCTTTGATAGAAAGTGTGGTGATCACGCAAATCAAATTTATTATTTCCTTTTCAAAATTTTAAACGGATCAAACTCGTTGCGAAGGCTTATATTCGTATAAATCCTAACCAACCTAAGTCTAAATAAACTATAACTACAATTACCTGCGGACTTGAAGGTGAATACTGAGGCGATGATGGAGAGTACTGCGGCGAGCTTGGCGAATATTGTGGACTGGTCGGACTGTATGTCGGACTCGTTGGACTGTATGTTGGACTCGTTGGGCTGTAAGTCGGACTTGTCGGAGAATATTGAGGGCTGGTAGGGCTGTACGAAGGACTTGTAGGAGAATATTGAGGCGATGACGGAGAATATCGGGGAGATGTTGGCGAATATCTTGCTGAAGGAGAATAGTCCACTCCACCACTGTATGAAGGAGATGTAGGCGAGTACGCTAAATTCAACATGTTTATACAAGCAATGTTTAAATTAAAATTCCATTTCTCACATGGCGAAGTCGGGCTATAGCTCGGCGATGTCGGCGAATAACTCGGACTTGTAGGAGAATAACTTGGACTCGTTGGCGAATAGCTCGGGCTTGTCGGCGAGTAAGTTGGAGAAACAGGACTATAGCTTGGCGAATACACTGAAACGATGTCGCATCAAGCACCAATAAAGTAGTTATAAAATGAAGCCAATACAATGCTAACAATACAACAATCAATTCAATAACTCACTTGGACTCGCACCATAGATCGGGCTAGCAGGACTCCTGTTACAAGCTGGACTTCCTAATTGTGATTCGTAACCACCACCAGCCGGAGATGTCCCGCCTAGTACAGAGCCTGTTGGAGAGAAAGCGGCAGAAAAATTGTTCCTCGGACTCCAAGCCATGTCACTAAAAATCAAGTAAAGGGATTAGAATAATACGTAGATTAATAAGGCCAACCTATATCCTCCTGGTGAAAATCCGCCATCGCTAGCTGGACCCGCAGGTGAGAACGCAACTCCAGGAGTCATCGCACTAAAATAAATTTTTAAATCCTGTGATCTTGCAAAAGATAGCAATCCAACCTCATCATTGGACTCCATTCACCGGCATATGCTGGCGTAGTTGCAGTATTCCAAGGTGTTTGCGTAGGACTCATTGACGAGCTGAAGATATTTTTAGAATAATTAACAATAATATAAATCGCTAACCTTGGTGACATTCCATCAAACAATGGACCTCCAAAACCCAGTCCCATTCCGACAGCACTCGGTTGAATTTCCATGCCATGCTTACATTTTTCTAAAAATAAGTAAATTTGTGGTTATTCTAAGGTTTAATCAATGCTTGCTAGCAATGAATAACAATGAATATAAATTTACCAGAATCGAGGACCAAATCAAAACACCCAGTGCCGCACTTTGAGAGTTGTCCGAGCATAATACACTCAGATGGGCCTATAAAAATATTTATGAAATAACGATTAATAGAAATGAACCACCATTTACCTTTAACGGGGTCGCATTCAGAGTGTACTGCAGCTTCCATCAAAATGTCCACCGTTTCTTCAAAGGAACAACGCATCAGAGCGCCCGTCTAAAAGGAGACATACACTGAATTATTTTTAGACACGCATACTATTCATTTCATCAAAATCAAATCCTAGCATGTCATTATTATCATCAAAATAACTCGCTACACAAAGCTAGGAATAAAATAGAAACTTTATCAACTCAATATTGTAAGCCGCAATTACGAACAATTGGATCAAATGTCTCATTCACGATAAAACATTGTTTAATCAAAGGAAATTCAATATACTCTAGAAAAAATATCAATGATAACAACTTGTTTAGTTCCATGAGTTATCATGTAAGCATAGAAGAACAATTTTGAGCATAAACGGGAATAATTACACACGCTACAATTTTTACCTCTTGTCTATTGATTCCGTGACGCGTGATTGCCATCAAGTGACCTGTGAAACGGCAATATAGAAAAAATTATATATGCAAAATATACCTTTTGCAGTCATCACGTCGCAAAGAAGAGCCAGATGTCTGTAGTTCACGTAAGAGCCGTCGAAACTGATCACATTATTCATCTCTCTTTCAATTGCTTTCCGGACAGCTTCTATTCCAAGAACTTCAAATATTTCGCAAATGTCGTTACTGGACGTCCTAACAGAGTCCACATTAGGCTCACTCAGCACCTAGATATCAAACTTATGGTAAAATTAATGTTACGAAATCGAGTACTTTTAGGAGAGCTGTGCCGTCAGTTTCCAAAATCCATTCCGCCACCATTTGAATACCACCGTCTGGAGTTATCACAACTTTCTTTTTGTCATCTGAGGCAGGTTTGTGCATGTAGACTTTGGAAACAGATTCGATTCCTTGTAGTGTTAGATCGCTAAGCATATTTGATTCGATGCAACGCAAGAATACATCGTCTTCCATTTTATCTATTTGTTCCTAAAAATTTTTATAATTTAACATAATTTGAAAAACAAAGATACAAATAGAACCTCATTGTCTTTGTCAATGCTGGGATTGCTCAATCGAAGATGAAACACCAGTTTGTCGGCATTATCTACAAATTTAACAATTTTCGCTTTCAATTAACAATAACGGTAATGTACCATCCGTGTAAATGACTTGTAAATCGTTTCCAAAGCCTTGATGTATTTTTTCTGCAATTGCTTCCATAGTAAGTTTCTTGTCAGTCATTCTCTTTCGGTCTAGTTCCAAACGCAAAAGCCATGGGCTCGCATGAGACGGATCAAAATCTGGCATTTCATAGAATATTTGCACCCATTCTTGATCTTCCTCAATAACAGTGTTCTTCGGATCCGGATCATAATAAATAGCTGAAAATGATTATTTGCAGAGTTACATTATATATTAAGTAAAACAAAGTTGACTTTCGTCAGTTCATTCCAAACTGGCACTTGCACAAATGCAGTAGTAATTAACAGTAAAACACTATTTCTATTGACTGCCAATACGAATAAGCCAAATATTTACCAGTATTTGCAGTGACTTTTCGTAATGTTGTATGCTCAAGGCGACATAAAACGTCTTTTGCTTTCTCTGCATCTTTTGCTGCTGCGCCCTAAAACACAATGAATTTGTTCCAAATTTAAAAATTCCTACGAGAATATAATACAAATAATTTGAAACAGTCCTTCAAGGTTACCGCAACAAGACACTTACTTTCAAAAAGACAGTCAAGGACGGAGTTTTCGGTTTCTTTGAGACGTTAATAATTTCCTTCAAACGCGGTACTCCAAGCGTAACGTTTTTCGCAGAGACACCTAAATGATACTTGAATTCCATTAATAACAATAACTCAGATGCATACCGGCATAATGGAAAGTATTCAGCGTCATCTGAGTTGCAGGTTCTCCCAAACTCTGGGCAGCCAAAGCTCCAACCATTTCGCCGGGTTGGGCAATCGCTTGATTGAACCGAGTTTCAACTTCACCGATCAACCACTCAAACGCCTCAGGATTGAGCTTATGAGTCATAGCCACTTGCTGCAAATAAAATGGTAAGCAAAATTATTGAGCGTATTTTTTAGTTATAACATGTATATGTTATGATAAATTTGGTTAACCTCATGATTCACACATAGTGATAGTTTTGAAGTGAAAATGAGTACAAAAAATGCACTGTATGCGAAATGTTTTAGGTATCTTCTTGTTTGAGTTCTAAAATTTTGTTTAACTCTATGGCTACCGTTTACTACTACATGGAACATAAAATGATCAAGAAAGCTTACTTTGGCACAAAGAACAGAACGAAGGAGGATGTTCATTAACAAAGTTGCGTTATATTGTGCTTGTTTACTTATGCGATCCTCTCTAAAATCCAATCTCCATGCTTAGAGTAATGTTACTATTGGCACGTACCCACAAACGATAATAAGCTTTCGCGAGAGGTCTTGTATACCCTCGATGACTTTCAACGGACTCAGTAAACTGGGCTTGCGCATGTCAACGTGAAAAATCTTCTGAGCATTCCAGATAAGACGCTTCAAGTTACAGGGCAAGTAAATCTTCGCATTTGGACGTGGGAAAATCTTTCGCAAAAGACGTCGGTCCTCTTCCAACTGATGCCACTCAGCGTCAACTATGCGCAGTGCTTCGGCAGAATTCTAAATAACAATTTTAACTCACACATTTTAACACAGTTTAACTGAAACATACCGTTATTTCCCGTACGACACTTTCCGTATACAACTTCCTCAGTTGACGCTCATCAGTAAGGTCCAATTTAAAATCTCGCTCAAATAGATGATTTGTGGGCTTCATAATGGGAATTGCTTGATCCTCTACCCACATTCCGTCTAGGCCATCCTCACCATAACGCAACTGAAATTCAACGATACAATTACAACTAACAAATCTACTAGCAAAATAGTTAAGACTCTATATAAAATTATACAGATATAATTTCGACTTTCTCTTTCGGTACGAACAGTAAACCAATCACTTAGGTCCGTATATGATTTCTAAGTCAGTGTATGTCCAATGACACTACATCAAAAAGAAAACAATATCCACCTGAACCATTTGACCATTCGCAGTTCTAATCGTGCCGTCGTAATTCACCATTACGCTTTCCATAGCTTTTATTAAGCGACGCTGAATGTAACCCGTTTCTGCGGTTTTCACGGCGGTATCCTAAAATGATAATGTTACACTAAAATTTTATTAGAGACATGCAAAACATACAATTAATCCTTCACGACCACCCATTGCATGGAAGAAAAACTCTGCAGGTGTCAGTCCCGCCAAATACGAATTTTCAACTAAATAAGATAATACTAAACAAACTCATAACTGTGCAGAAACTAACCAAATCCTCGAGATTCAGGACCGTTATCGTCTTTTATGAAATGTGGAAGCGTCCTGTGACGAAAACCGAATGGAATTCGTTTGCCTTCTACGTTCTGTTGCCCGACACAAGCAATAACCTGCAAAAACTTAATATTTTACAAATTTCAATTATAATAATCTCAGTCAATCTCCTTCTACAAATTTTAAAGTAGGCCAAATAACAGGAATGAAAAATGTAGCTTTCAATAATTGCATAATGTTGGAAACATTTGAGGAATCTGGTCTTCCATAGAATGACTTGCCTGTGATATATTAATTTTGGAACCTTTAGACCCCGCGACGACCATAGCTTTGAAATTATTGAACTCTGATAATGATTTTTGGGCTGAACTTCCAGTACGGTCACGAGCATCGTTAAGAAGACGATTGACATTGTTCTCGAAAGTTTGACGCAACGAGTTTCCAGCCATCGCTTCCAGTTCATCATTATGCGCTTTTTCAATGACATCGACCACTTCCTGTTTAGCCTTTGAAATTGTTTCTTGGATATCCTTGTAAGTAGAAGCATCAGCGATTGTATCACCTGTGAAATCATAAGTAAAATTCCGATTCAAAAACTGAAGCTAAGTTTGGGGACATTACTGCCTATAAGTAGATAGAAAGGCCGATTTCAAACGGATTCAAATTTCGAATTCGAGTTTAAAAAGTGGCGGCATGGACAACACTTTTCGGCGCGAGCAAAGGAAATGGTGAAATCGGCCTTTCTATCTCCTTAGAGGCAGTATTTGATGACTCGCAATAAAATTTGAAGTTTACGGTTTTCTGTAGTTGATGGCGAAAAATATTTACAAGAACTCAACTAATCCTATTCTGACAAAATTTGAAATTACCGGATCGACTTTTAATGTTAAGCTCTCTAATTTTGCGTATAATGTACTGATTATTCGCATACCGTAAACTCTCTAATTTAACCCCCGGAGGTATAATTATTCAATCGACCTCTGGGGGGGGCAAAATTAGAGGGGGTAAAGTAGAGGGAGGGGTAAAATTATTCACTCGATGTTTCGCGCCGCGCCTCCGGCGCGGCGCGAAATATTTTTTGGGTTTTTTGCTCAAATTTCAAAAATTTTCGTCATTTTTTCAAAAAAAATCAAAAATTGAATTCCCGCCCACAAAATTTTGAATTTTTTAGGAAATTTTTCCATTTTTTACAAAATTTTGGCAAATTTTTGCAAAATTTGGGAAAATTTTGCAAAAAATAGGTAAAAAATTCAAATTTTTGGCAAAAAATTTGAATTTGCGCCAAAAATTTGAATTTTTGGCATTTTTGGAAAAATTTTCATTTTGGGGGGCAAAATTAGAGGCGGGTATAATTACTCGATCGACCTCTAGGGGGCAGAATTAGAGGGGGGTAAAACAAGAGGGGGGTTAAATTAGAGAGTTTACGGTATTTAGACACAGTAAAAGTGTGAATAAAATTTTCTTAGTTACCTATTCCAATAGTATGTCCTTCTGTGATTAGCCATGCGTTCACCACCGTCTGTATGTGCGAATACAGTTGAGCCGCCACGTCTGAAAAATAATCATAATTTCGTCAAAAAGCATTGGGCAGACCATGTCCCAATTCCAATGTGACGACATGAAGTAAATTGCCTGACGATCGACCAACGGTTTTAGAACATATTATACCAGATATCAATTCTCCATTCTCAATTAGAACCTTCGTGTCTCCTGGCGAAATCCACTTATATGGGCCACTGTCTTCATCATCCGGATGGGTACTGTGCGTGCGCATGACATTGACGCTGCCTGTAACATAAAGTATGAGTTAAAAATATTCCCCTAATTTCGCAATTGAGAGCTATTTATAATTATCTGCAAAAAAGAAGTTCGATTTTGCACAATTAGGACAAACTTGCATATTTCCGAGATATTAAGTTGTCTCAATACTAATTTTCAATAACAAGACACAATGAATGGAGCATTGAATATTATAAACATACAGTCGGCGCTCGATATAACGTCACGCTGGGGACCGGCTCAAAGTGACGTTATATCGAGGGTGACGTTATATCGAGGGTCATTTTGTATGTAAATCCTTATATTTTGGCCGGGACCGGGCAAAACTGACGTAATATCGAGGGTGACGTTATATCGAGTGACGTTATATCGAGCGCCGACTGTATATAGATTCTGGTAACTTGTCCCCCAGTATAGAAACCACTATATACTTTTCGGGGCACCAAATGTAACCAACCATATCTGGCGATCCCGTCGTCAGACCAGGGCAAGTGAGGTGTCATTTGAAAGCCCTGAGGCTGTAGGTCACCGATTAATTGTTAGAACCAAAATTTGAATATTTGAATTCGCGCCAAAACACAAAAACGTGTTTTTAGGGGTTTGGACTATAGAAAGTGGTGTTTTTTATGTTCCCAATGGTTTCTGGGGCCATTTTTACACATTTTTGCTTTTTGCACTTTTTGATATGGTCATTTTTTCAAAATTCTGGAAAAAAGCCACTTTTTGGCTAAAAATGACATTTTTGAAACCAAAGCATCTACGGGGCTGATTTTTTGCACCCGGGGGTTTTCGAAGGTGCTGATCACGAATCTGAAGTCAGAATTCGAAATTTGAATTCGCGCCAAAACGTAAAAACGTGTTTTTAGGGGTTTGGACTATAGAAAGTGGTTTTTTTATGTTCCCAATGGTTTCTGGGCCAGTTTTACACATATACCCAGATGCACACAGACACCGATACACATAGACTCAGATACACATAGACACCGATACACATAGACTCAGATACACACAGACACCGATACACATAGACTCAGATACACACAGACACCGATACACATAGACTCAGATACACACAGACACCGATACACATAGACTCAGATGCCCCAGGTGCAGATGCCCCCCAGGTGCAGATGCCCAAGACGTCACTGACAAAGGCGGTGTAACTGACAAGGTTTTTATACTAACGAAGATCCTAGAAGCAGCTTAATGCGCGTCAGCGCATTCAAATACAGAAACGCTTATCACACGTAACCACAAACAAAGACTCCACCAAAAATTTATAAATTTATTTTTTTACTAGCACCGAAGGTGCTAGTAAAAAATTCTTTGTTATTTGAATGAATCATTTTATTCAATTGGCTTATTTTACACTGAATAATTTTAGGATAGTAATATCAATAAACCAGCCTGGTATTATTAAAGAAAAAAGCTGCTTTCCAGTCCAAAGAGGTTTGGGTTTAAGGATGGCAGGTTGTGGAATTTTTCCATTCCACGATGGCAAATACATAAGAAGATCCATCATGCGTGCCCAGTCAATGAAGACATCTCGTTTTGTCATCATACGAACAGCTGTCAGTGTGTCTTGTACAATGCCCATTACCGGTTTATTAGCTTGTGGAGTGATAAGTTGTCGCGGTACCTGAATTATATTCCGAAATATATTAAAACCCAATACAGACAATGTTACCATGCAAATTTCACTAATTTCGGCTCGAGTCTCAAGGGATTGCGGAAGGTGCAAATTCATTTCGTCTCCATCGAAGTCTGCGTTATACGGTGTCGTCACAGACAGGTTCATTCGGAATGTTGACCAAGGCAAAACCTAAGCAAATTTTTCAAAATAGATATCAAAAATCACATTTTCTTACTCTAACTCGATGACCCATCATGGACATTTTGTGCAACGTCGGCTGTCTGTTGAACACGATTATATCGCCATCCTTCATGTGACGCTCAACTTTGTATCCAGGTTGAAGATGCAAGTCAGCTGCCCTTGGGTGATATCTGAAATAGATACATTTATAACACTCTATGTAGTATATATAATCAATGTTCTACTTTCGTTTTGGTAAGGATTGAAAAATTATTAATATAATAATTTTTCATACTGTAACATAATTAAATGAGTCTTATCACAGAGATATTTGTGAAATCGCTGTAGTGCTTCTGTAAAATGAATTGTAAAGGAATTTCAATGAAAAATACATGCCAGGCATATTATGAGTTCATTAATATATGTAACATTCGAAAATAGAGTAGTATCTAAGTAAAAGTAGTATCTACTAGTAAGTATTGTCTTTACCTCAAATCAATTCGAGCACCGTTGTCTCTAACGATATATTTTGCACCTGGATAAGTTCCATCACCACGGCTAACAAGTTCTTGAAGCCTAAAACGTAACGATACATATAAAAATAGCAAAACATCAGAACTTACGTATCGATATTGAATGGAGTTACAATTTCAGGAAAAGTCATATTTTGTGCGATTGTTCTCGGTACTCCAATGGTATCAATGGGCAAATTGGGATCCGGAGTAATTACAGTTCTTGCGGAAAAATCGACGCGCTTTCCCATTAAATTACCACGAATCCGACCTTCTTTTCCTTTGAGACGCTGTTTGATTGATTTTAAAGGCCGACCTCCTTTTTGAGTTGCCTGTAATAATAATAAAATATGTCAACACTACTAGGACCAGACGCATTTTGGAAACTGAGCTAATTATCGCCGTACAAAATTTTTGCAACATACATATCTTTATTAGTAACTAAATAGAAACAAAATATAGTTTTTCCCTATATGAAATATAAATCATACCGTTGGTAAACCAGGAATAGCATTATCCACCATAGTGGCAACATGATACTGAAGCAACTTCACGTCCTCTGCGATTACATGAGCAGCTGCGCCATTTGACTCGTTGCTAAACGCTCACTATCATCAATTAAGTGAGAAAATTAATTGTTACTTTTTAAGCTGATTGTTGCATTTGACAATATCGGAAAGCTTATGCGTCAAATCGTCCTGATTACGAGCAGACCCAAATGTGACAACGGCTGGACGAACAGCAAGAGGCGGTACAGGCATAACCTACAATAAATGAGTTCAATCTTTTCAGTCACTTCAGTCATTTCACGATCCGGTTTGATACTGTGTATTTAGTTTAAAAAATCATTAATTACTAAATTAATAAAACTAAGAAAAAATAACTAGCTAATAAAAGCTTCTTTTAAACCGATTTTCAACTACATTTTATACAAAGTGACTTTTGCGCAAGCAAACTAAGAACTAACAATTAATATTAAAAGCAGAAACAACAATGACAAACTTGGCAAATCATCCAGTCTGGTCGAGCAAATCGTGGGTCAAACCCAAGAATTTCACACTCCTCATCCGTCACTGCTTTGAAAACCTCCAGTGCGCGTTCTGCAGTTAAAACAATCTTTCGTTCTTGAGTGTCCTCATTTACATGCTTCTTCCATTCTGCGATAATATCAAGTCCAGTTCGGCGATACGATGGCTGATAGCGACCGCAACCTCCTCCACCGCTTTTTTCTTTATCCATATCCTCGGGATCCTGAAACAATAAATTTAGCACATAAATGATCGAAAAACACAAATATTGGAAGAAATATAATCCCGGGATCAAAGAAATGCGGGGAAAAGTTGTACATAATAACTATTTTTACGTTTCTCCTTATTTTGATGAAATTTCTGTTGCCCGCTTTGGGAGTATATGTTACTGAAAGCTTTGTATTGCCATTCCAGAATGCCCAAAGCATAGATATATCCAAATCTTACATTCATCGCATCATTAGGGACGTCGTCTGTGCCTTCGCAAACGGTTTTCGACTTGCAGATATCATAGATCAGAGTAAGCCGTCGGCGCAAATTCCCGTGGGTTTTCTTCACAATATCTTTGACTCTCTGGCTATCCTTATCGATCAATAGACGACTGCAGTAGAAACAGACACAGCGAAGAACCTTAAATTAATAATAAAGATTTCGAGAGCTTTAAATTCTCTAAATATAGGCCAGCGTGAGATAAAACAAGTAAAACTTCAACTGAAACTGTCTCCAGAAAATATGTGAATGCGTATGCTCCAAAATATCACTAATACATTAACTTGTTCTGCATAGTACAAGAGAAATTGCTACATTCGACCTTTTGGTACTATTTTCGGGTTCAAGAAAATTTTGTAGTATAAAATAGTTTACAGTTTAAACTATTTTATTCGGCCCTGCTATTCAACTATAAGTTGAATTTAATTATAACATCACAAACAACGTAAACTGACTTTCAACGTTTTCGTCAAAAATCCGATGTGAAACACAGGTTTTGCCAATTCAAGATGAGCGAAATGACCAGGACATTGATTCATATCGCCGGTGCATGTCATGCAATGTCCTCGTTTATCAATGACACCCTGACGTGGATCCATCAGTCCTCCAAGCTTTGGCTTGCCATTCTCGTAAATCTCGGAAAATTCAATTTCTCCAACGGACATGCGTTTCTAAAGAGTGAGTAATATAATAAGCAACTAATTTATAAATCGTAAAGTTTCGTCAAATTTACAATTTCATCGGGACTCAGAATTCCGAACTGAACGCGCTTGACATCTCTTAACGGAGCTTTGTAATCCACCACAAGCGACATTGCGAACAGATTTAATACCACTTGAGGGATACAACTGAAATAAAAAAGTTATGATATGAAATACAAATATGTCACGACAAATGAAATAGGGAAATTCTTTGTTCGTAATAAGCGAATTTCTTCTTAAAAGAAAAAAGTAAAAGAGTTCAGAAATTATATTGCAGACCCAGTAATTTCAATTCATGCATCCATTAAGTTTTACAGGTGTTAGCACACACACTAATTTTGAGGACATTCGTCGCAGATTTCAAAGTTTTACAATGATTTCCACGAAAATAATATTCGTATTCGATGCGGAAATGATTCTCTGTTTAGAAAATTGCTATCTTTTAAGTTAAAACTGCTTATAAACAAATTTTTCGGAAACTGATACCGGCTCTCTTTTATATATATTTTACAGTAATTTTATTGCCCACAGTTATTATTAGCTAATCACCTTTTTCTGTTTACAAGAAACGGATCTTCAATGTTCCCATACAACAATAAAAGCTTGCGTACAGAAATTCTGTGTGAAGAAATTGATTTCGAAACGATTAGTTTGCGCCAATGCTACAAAAGTGCGCTAATTCAATCGTAATTTCGATCATTTAATTCTTAATGTCCATAAACAGTAAAGATGTTCACATTATAACGAATTCAATAAGTTTTTGTATGGAAGAATATTGTGTGTGAGCAGGACAGTTAGTCCCCGGCAATTGGGGACTAGTTAGTCCCCAGTTGCCGGGGACCAAGTGTCCCGGGGACTAACTGTCGCGTACCCATATTGTGTATTGAAAACCGTAGCGATTCGTAATAAATGTCTTGCTAATAAAATATTGTTTTATCTATACGCGTTTCAATTGGCATGCGCCCTTTTTGTCTAAACCACAAAAACAGCATAACTCTGATTTTGCTTGAAAGGTGAATCATGGCTCAAATTTAAGATAGGCTTAGGGCGAACAATCTTTGGCTAGGTCAACACTTAAGTTTAGGCTTAGTCAAACTCAATCTTAGGTTATTGACAAGTTTTATGCTTTATGTTAAGACTTAGGCCATGATTCAGTTTATGTTTAAGCGTGGCCATACTGACTTTATAAAGTCAATTCTACGCAATAAAACCCGCCCCTATAGCTTGAGCTGAGTTATGGCTTTAGGCGTAAAGGCCGTGTCCCGTTTCAAATAGATTTTTTATGATCTATTTTACATGATATTCTGTAGCCTTATTAATAGGGTGCGGATTTTCCGGACATGTCCGGAAATGTCCGATTTTGCGACTTCTATCAAAATTTTCGGACATGTACATCAATAGGGTCCCCCTATTGATTTTTTTGGCAAAATTTTTTCCGTAAATGATTTTTCAAACCATAGGGTCCCCCATGGTTTTTTGGCAAAAAAATTTTTTAGAATTTTTTGCCAAAAAAAACATGGGGGAACCCTATGGTTTGAAAAATCATTTTCGGAAAAATTTTGCAAAAAAAATCAATAGGGTCCCCCCCCCTATTGATTTAGCAATTTTACTTGTCCGAAAATGTCCGGAAATGTCCGATTTTGTGTCCGAAAATGGCTTTTTTCATGTCCTGAAAATCCGCACCCTACTTATTAAATATTCAAAAAAGTTTAAATTGGAAATAAGTAAAACTAGGAGAATCGGGACAAAGCATTATTTTCAAATTTATATGCAGTCATGTCTCGATAATCCGAGAATAGGTTTCATGTCAACGAGACAAATTGTTTAAATTCATCGTGATCATAAAGCATTATATTAACCATTTGGTGTTACAAAAATTGATATGGACTTTGTACAAGGTAGAAAATTGGAGCACTTCATAATATCATAATGGAGACATAATTCTGTCTAGAATTTTCTGGTCTTCTCTTGTCCGTTTTCCTTGTTTGTTATCCTTTCACACTTGCATGTTTTCTTTTACTCTAGCACATTTTGTCGGGTATTATTTTCCATTCCTTTTGAGGGGACATCATTTCTGGTTGAATATCTCACTTCTCGAAAAAATTACCTGTTACCAGAATTTGACTTGCAATTTAACATCCAAGGGTATTTTTCCGGGACAGTTAAAATTTACCTTTTCTATTTAGACTATTTAACCTAATTCAGCTCTTTTCATTATAATTAAAGTATGTGTTGCATTCTTGTATTACCTTTTTTTCCTAATTTCTGAAATATACGAATAGACGATCAGTCATTATTGTACAAGGTGTGGATACAATACCTGCACTAGTTAACCACGCAAAAGCGTTATCGGATGCGTTAGCGAGAACGCAGGGGTCGTTTGTATACTAAACAATGCGAATAGACATTACTTTTTCGTCGAAAGGAAAACGTGAGCTAGTGCGTAACTTGTATCCACATCTTAAGATATGATTTGCCTCCTTGCTGCAAATAGGTATCCTCAGACGCATAAACATATCCGGAAAAAATAATAGGGCCGGACCAAAATTGAATTACCTTTGCATTTTTCATTCAATTTTTGACTGTCTGACTCCTATCCATTTTTAAAAATAAACATTTCCGGTTTTTTTACCTTTTCATTCTCAACATTTCGAGATCTTACCTTCACATAGTTGTGGATTTTCACCGCAATTGCGGTTACGTGCAGCGGGTGCGAATTATGTGTGGGGATGGTCCGCCCCAATTAACTGATGAGTGTCCTTTGTTGCTGAAGAGGAACGACGGGTTGTTTAATGATATTTTCTCCCCTTCATAGTCGAGTGGGGACTGTTATTGATCGGAGACTGCGGTGGCGGCGGCGCAGTTGGCGATGATGGATGTATTGTTATGGGCTCAGTGCATGGCTCTTCTGTGGGCTCTCTCGTTATGTCTTCAAATCTCTGCCCTCTTAAAATCACCCACTGACAGTTCCATATTCTCCTATTTTCTGCCTGAGCCAGCGGTCAGGGAAAGTTCGGAGCAGGAACAATGGGGTGTGAGGGGAGCGCTCTACGGTTCTCAGTTCTTCACTTGTTCTCGTCCGCATTATTGTTGTCTCTTTCTTCGGTCGCAGCTGCTGTTCGGTCCGCGTGTTGCAATGGCGGTGGAACAGTGGAAGAAACCCGCTAAGTTTGGTTGATCGACGGGAAAGTTGGGGAAGTGGAGTGCGTCCGTCCTCGCTCATCTTATCACTTCCCTCCGCTCCGTTTCAAAGTCGTCACGACCACTAGCAAAGATGGCTTGTGGTGGTGAGTCGGTTGATGAATGGGCGTGTTTGGACCGACTGGCTAGCTGCGACTGCCGGTTGTCGCCACCGCTTACGATAGATCACCAGCCCGGTTGACCACTATCCCACTCAAATCCGTTCCATTTATGCCATTAGGGCCAAATTTAATTTATTTTACCTTATACATTGATATCAGGATATATGCCAAATCGAACTATTTTGGACCAAATACATGCTTAGCAAACTATTTAAGACTACATTTGCGTCACTGTCGCCATTCCGGCCCATCTTGCTCTCCTTTAAAGGTCCCAACTGCTGGGACCCTCAACAGGTTATTGGTGTTTGTCTGATTTGGGCTACTGCTCCTTTTCGTTTTCCCATGCCCAACCCCAACTGATTGATTGGTATGTTTGTCGCGGTGTGAGAGTGGCGATAATGCACAGCGGATGTGGGTTTGTGTAAAGAATTTGAAGAATTCTTCATGGGCCCACTAAATTGATTAACTTTTGCTTACGACGACAGGCCCCTTCCTCCCGATGATTTCACATTTCAATGCTTTTAAATAGTCTCGTTAAAGAGTGCAATAGCCCAACACGCTCACACTCCG
Source organism: Ditylenchus destructor (assembly GCA_022814885.1). NCBI lineage: Eukaryota > Metazoa > Nematoda > Chromadorea > Rhabditida > Anguinidae > Ditylenchus > Ditylenchus destructor. The sequence continues at coordinate 95,688 of JAKKPZ010000005.1, forward strand.
TTTTGCAGTGTCAATTAAGAAAATGGAATTCTGCAGCAACATGGACCAATATTTATCGTGAATTGGACGTAGACAACACCCAGAATTATGATGGGCATTATTTCAGCCATCTTGCACTTTTGGGATGTGAGTCCTGGCCATGTTTGCTCCGCGAAGCAGAAGACCACTTATGGCCAATTGGCCGCTATGGGACAGGCATTTTGTCCTTCGCACTTTTCATAATTCAGAGTGGTCGCCCACTCCACAGTACTTGGTTACTTGTTGTTTTAACTACGATGCCTTTCCGTGTCGCCCACATACATAACACTTATTTATATTTTCATTTTAGGACTTATATTTGGCCGCTCCCATTTACGTCTAATTTATTCGCGAATATTTTCGGCTGGCATTCGCTTGCCCAAAACATTCGATGGTCCGAAATTCCTGAGATCACTGGTCAACAAATTTTTGGCTGACTAGACGTGAACTGCCGAACACAACAAACTGTAGGGTTACATCGAATTCGTGGTCACTATGTCATCCTCTATGGTCTATGACGAAAAACCACCTCCTCCACCGGTACGCTTCAGTTCAAGCTCCTCAAGCGGATCGTCAACGGCTGTGGGACAACCTCCTGGATCAGCACGGCAACAACTTTTTATGCCATACGGTAGACAAATGGAATTTAAACCGTTGCCTCAGGAACCACAGAGATGTGGTTACGGTTTCAGTCAACAAAAACATTATGACACAAATAGTGCAAAGAAAGCGAAGAAGTCAAAAGGATTCGGTCCAACGAAAAGTAAATATTCATAAACTTTTAATATCAAACGCGCAGAAATCATTTTGACAGTTTATATGTAACGGCTGTCTAACTCATATTTTATTGGATCAAAAATTATTTTTAGAAGGCAAGGATAAGGACAAAAATAACGACAAGCCAGTAATATCTCTTCCATCCGATTTCCAACATACAGTTCATGTGGGGTAAGTTTAGTTTTGCAAAAATTTGAGGATTATATTACTAAGCAGAATTAAAATTTTTGAAGATTATAATGTCGGATATTTTCTATGCTGAAAAAACTAATCTAATGTCGTCTCTTTCAGATATGATCCAGAAACGGGTGAATTTACGGTATGCATTAGTTACAAAACTGACTTACATATAATAGAGCTTATCCTAATTTAGGGTATGCCTAGTCATTGGCAGATGCTTTTGCAACAATCGCAGATTAGTAAACAAGAAGGTATAGCTCTATATTTGTGTAAATAGTTTAATATTGAGCAATTTCAGTTCAACAGAATCCACAAGCAGTGTTAAATGCTCTTAAGTATTATACCAGAACAGATACGGGTCAACAGAAATGGCTACAGCCTTCCAATTATGATTGTAAGTTAACACAGAGACGCAACCAAAAGTCAGATTAATATGATCCGAAAATGAAGTAATATTTCATTTTTGTTCGGCATTGAAATGTAAACAAGACTCCATCTGTAGTCAACTCTATCTTTGTTCTTGGCTTAAAAGTGAAATATTCCTCCTCGTTACTTCTGGTTATGTCGCTGGATGACTATATCACTATAAAAATTATATAATCTTTCCTTTCAGCCACCACACAACTACATTTGGACCAACTTTCACTTTCTTCATCATCAATAGGCGGCTATAACGATAGCAATGCGGGAAACGATTACCCATATTATTCTACCAAACAGAAATATCTCAACCACCAGTACCACCCCAATTTTTATGGCGGAGAAAATAATGGCCAACAACACAGTCAGCCATCTGTCCATCATCAAACGTCATATTCCACAGGATCATTGCCATATTCAGCTAAGAGGAACGTGCCGAATGGGTCTGATCACCGCAGCTATGCGCCCCATAATGGCCGCGGAGACACATCAATTGGCGGCTCATCTTCATTCGCAAGCACAGAACTTTCGACTTCTTCGTCGATATCTTCTTCATCTGGTAGTGCAGAAGCACCAACGCCTGCAGCATTGGCAAAATCGTTTTCAAGTAAGTTGGACGTATAAATTAAAAAAGAAAGTCAATTTCAGTCAAGTCAGTTTATTTTGAATATCCAGTAAACTGTTTCATAGTAATATTATGAAAAACGGTACTGAGAATATTTCGGAATTTTCAAAAAATCAAATCCACAAAATTACCACATTTAGTTGTTTCTAATTAATTTCTAATTAAGATTCGTCACACAACGCGGCTTTGAATAAAGTTTTGCATTCGCAGAAGAATGGGGGGCAACCACCATTAGTACCCCCTGCGACAGTAACGCATAAGAAGCAATTAGGTGTTAGTAGTGGTAATGAAGCGCGAAACTCTATGCCACCCACATATGCACCTCCGCCCATACCTGTAGAAAACGACAGTGAGCAAGGAGAAAATGGGAAACAATTGCCACCGCCAATTCCTGATCGGCCGCTCAAGACTCTTTCCATTGTAAGTCATTATTCACTAATAAATGTGTTGAAAACAACTTCAGACAAACTGACATAGCGCTTATTTTATATTTTTCTAACTAGTAGCAACAAATTTTCTGATCTAAAAATACAGTTTGTCTATGAGTTCTGTTTTCCACACTTATAGCTTCATTACGCAAACCGATAAATCCTTGGTATAATACTTATTGATATTTTAGTACACGAAGCCGAAGGAAGAAGAGGTGCAAGTTAGTAAGCCGGAACAGGCTCTGCGAAACGGCGCTTTTGCCAAGAATAACGCTGTGGGGGCAAATGGACGAAGAAGAAAAATTACGGATGCTGAGGTTTTGGCCAAACTCAAAACCATCGTCACTATCGGCAATCCAGATCGAAAATTCCATAAAGTGGAGAAGATTGGTTCAGGTGCTTCGGGATCTGTGTTTACTGCGATTGGTAAGTGAAATTTCTCTTGTTAGGAAAAAATGTTGCTTGAATGAATCATAGCAATTTTTATGTTAAGTAAAAGATTCGCAAATTATTCTCTTAAAAACGTTCAAATTTTACCTAAGCAAGTTTAATTCGGGAAGCTAAGATAATAGGGTTGTAGTTAAGCATTTTCCCTTCTCCAAGGTTCATTTTAAAATTCTAGAATTACTCTCTAGGATCAAGTAGTAGTGGTATTTCGGATTTGATAATATTTGTTTGTAGAAGTGAACACTGGTGCAGAAGTGGCAATTAAACAAATGAATCTCAGCCAACAGCCCAAAAAAGAACTGATCATAAATGAGGTACTTTTTCGTTTTAATTGGACTATGAAACTATAAAATTGTATTGCAGATTTTGGTGATGCGAGAAAATAAGCACCCAAACATTGTGAATTATTTGGACTCATATTTGGTCGGAGAAGATTTATGGGTGAGCACGTTATAGTTAAATTGAACTTTATTAGATTAAATGTCTTTAGGTCGTGATGGAGTACTTGGCGGGCGGCAATCTAACGGATGTTGTCACAGAGTGTCAAATGGAAGAGGGAATGATAGCAGCAGTTTGTCGCGAAGTTCTGCAAGCATTGGAATTCCTCCATTCCAGACATGTTATTCACAGAGACATAAAAAGTGATAATATTTTACTGGGCATGGACGGATCCGTCAAATTGACCGACTTTGGATTTTGTGCACAAATTAGTCCTGAGCAAAACAAGCGAACCACTCTCGTGGGCACCCCCTATTGGATGGTATTATTTTCTATGATACAAGGAATTAGAAGCAATCGATTACCTTTGGCGATGGTTTTCAATTATTTGATTAAAATTAAATTTAACAAAAAATTGTAATATTATTTGAAATTGAAATAATCGAAGACGATTTTTAACTGTCACTTGATCAAGTAAAGTTTTCAGAAATATGTTTAGGGCTTACTTATAAAATTTCATAAACAATAAATTTATTACATGGTACTATTATTATACTCTCACTTCGATATAATGTTTGAATTTTCCGCCACTTGAAGAGCTCTGATTTCCTACAGCCAATGACTTTTGGCGCAAATTATACCCAAGTGATAGGATAACAATACAGTCAAGCCTGGATAATATCCCCTCTGTTCCGGCCCAAGAGGGATATTATCGAGTGTTCTTATCCAAGTATGACCAAATTTAAAGGGAAAAGTGCCCATAAACGGCTGTTTTTGCAGCTGTTTGCTATTTTAGCTATTCTATACTATTATAGACAATTTTAGCTAAATTTTCGTTGAAAAATTGATTTTTTCGTCAAAAATTCGAACATTTTTCCTCTGGCGGCTGTCGGAGAAAATTTAAAAAACAAATGGGTCCCTTTTTTGCCATCCGACCCTCAGAGGGGATTATTACATAGATAAGGGGATATTATCGAGGGTTTGACTGTAGTAGTAAAACCACATTTTTCGTACAAAAATGGGACGTGAAAAAATCAATTATTATCGCTGAATACTTTCATACACGACTGAATAAACGTATAATATTTTAGGCGCCTGAAGTTGTAAGTAGAAGACAATACGGGCCAAAAGTTGAGTAAGTTACAACTTCGAATTTCCAACAATGTTTGAAGTCAATTATGCAATATTTAGTGTGTGGAGCTTGGGTATCATGGCAATCGAAATGGTTGAGGGAGAACCGCCATATCTCAACGAGAATCCCTTGAGGGTATGTTTTATAATTCGCTAAAAAGTTTGACTAAGTATCTAATCGAACCATTTCAGGCTATTTATTTGATTGCAACGAATGGACGGCCTGATTTTCCAGGCAGAGATAATATCTCACCAGCTTTCCGCGACTTTATTGATGCTGCTTTGGAAGTCGATGTGGAAAATCGATTTTCTGCTCGCGAGCTCTTGCGTCATCACTTCCTAAAATGCGCCAAGCCACTTAACGGTCTTCATTATCTGATTGAAGGTCAGTTGAGTAAAGAATATTTGTTATTTTCGGATTAATTCAAATTTTTGATCAATTTGTGAAATGCCACTTTCTGCTTTTTTGCGCAGAATTCAAATTTTCGGTTAATTTTCAGTCACATCACTTTCAAGAAACTAATCACAGCTCATTCTGTCCCGATCCTATCACGTTTTCGGACAAAAAATACCATTTAGACCATAAAAATTTTACACCAATAAATTGTAAATTTAGACCAAAAAATAATTTAGTCTGTGCAAAAATATAATGGTTAGGTAATCATTAATCTAAAGATAGTCTTTGTTTAAAATATTTCGAGTTTCTATACTGAAAAATGTTACTCATGTTATACCCACGCCAAGCCATCTCTTATGGCAACAAGAGTGCAGGATTCATAGAAATATTATTACCTATTCCGTATTCAATTTTTTACACTTTAGCTGCGAAGAGGAGTATTGCTGGAGCAAACCAATAAGCAAGTATAATCAACCAATCCGTCCGGGTGTTCTTCATAATCTACACGAATCAAATTGGTGCTTTTAAAATATTTTATCATTTGGATTCGAAATGAATATTCTTATAATTTTACGAACAAAATGTCAACTATCTTTTTTGTCCAAAGTTGTGGCTTGATTTGCATTCCGTCCAAGTATTCATTGAGTGTTTTATAAGAATTTTAGATCCAAAAATTATGCACTCCTTGCCCTATTTTCTGATTACTTCTTATCCTATGCTATAATTTTCAAGTTGTCTTATTTTCTTGCTCACTGAGCCGGGTTTATTGACTGCGCCTATTTTGTTCCATACTTCCGTGTGTACTTAGCGTTCATGTAAAATTGTTCATTTTAGAAGATACTTATTCTATTGTTGATACTTACATAATTATTTATATTCGATTTATAAAGAACATTGCATAATGTTTCTGAAGCTTGACGTCTTTTTACATACAAACAAACGGTTATTTGCAAGTTGAAAATAGCAAAGTATGACTACCTCACAAAAATAATACTAACTGAACAAATAACGCAACATATTTTTTTATTGTAGAATATAACTCATAATTTCTGGAACTAAAGTTACACTATTAAAATTTAGTAATAATATGCTAGAACATGATCGACATTGAATTTCATTTTTTATCTTCTTGTGACACACGCACAAAGAATTTGTTTTTGAGACAAACGATTTTTTGGTAATTCAAAGGAATCGAAACTGGATTTGAAGTATTCGAAAGTAAAACATTTTAAATCCATCCAATAAACTTGTAACCAAAAAGTGCCATTTTTGTGGTTGCAGCAGTCGTATAAGGCTAAAGCGTTAGCATTCTAGAATAGGACAGAAGTTCTAAATATATGAGAAAACCCCATCCGCCCCTTTCCCTCTCCTTTCACCTCGAGATAAGCAATAGTTGGTAACCGGTTGTTTTCACTCTGGACAGTCAGATTGAACTCCAGGACAAAGGTATCTCGAAAAAATGATCCAGTGCGAACTGGAACAGTCCCAATCAATAGAATGGGGGTGGTACATCCTCATTCTTATGGTCACTCTGCGGTTTCCCTCTTTCAATTCTCTTTGAATTAAATCCCTTAACATCCACAAAAACGTTAGCCAAATTCACCACTTCCGATGTGTGTCCATGAGCAGCACTTCCTCAGTGAATACAACAAACAATTCCTGATCGCTATCACCTGCCCCTATTTTCGTGCATGTGATGCGTTTCACGAACCATCGTCCGCAGTTATTTTTAGCGATTATTAGACTCTTTATAGTCAATTTGCTCGTAATAATCGTATCTATTGAGCCTTTGAAGTCAAAAAATAGCTCAGATGTAATCGAGCATACGTTATTAAATACTAGTAGCGTCAAGGAACGAAATGCAACATCGCCTATACATAATCGCAATTCTGCTACATTTTATACCCTCTTATCTCTAATTCCAATCCAGCTAAAGGTTATTAATTCAACAGCAGATGATAATAAGTCTGGCAAAGTTGTTGAGAATTCAAAGTATTTTTCCGACAATCGAAACACTTCCAGAACGGCCGATAAACGACTTTTTAATATTTCTAATAATTCTTACTCAGAAAATGTCAAATATATTGCCGATAACAATAATAAGGCCAAATCGAATACAAAATGCATATCACCGGAACAACGGAACAATGCTCTCAACTTGACGGTTCGTGAAAATGAGAAATGCGCAGAGACTATATCCAACCAGGATGTAAGCAATGATGCTTCACAACCTAGTTTGGATACGTTCAAATATACTAATGGATCAGCAAAACGAAGTCAGGAAAATGAGCATATCACGGGAAAACACCCGTTGGAAATGAATGATGCATCTATAAACAAATCCACGATTGCAGTTCCAACTATAATTCATGGATTCCACTATCCGGGAGTATATCGCTTGCATCGGTATGTCTAATAAATTCCATTGAAGAAATGTGACTCTGACAAAAATAGAAATAAAAAACATAGGAAAATGTTTATCATTTCTGACAGAGTAAGCTTATGTATTCACATATAAATATTTCACTTAAACTTTCCAGACGAATCACACCTCTACACAAGAGGAATGGAACTGAAATGACAAAAACCACAGCCGCCAATGAACATTCCTCAATACCACCAACTTCAACCCCAAAATGTGAAAAACTCACCAATGATCAAAAATATGCCAAACTAGAATCAGTTGGTGGACGAAATCAGGTATGTCACTTAAATGGATATTTTTGTTTTAGTTTGATACAACATTTTGGGGGAGTTAAATTTTAACTAAAGCATATAAGTCAATGTATTTCATATTTTTGTGTGTAAATGAAAAAATCTCACATTGGCTTTCGGAATAGTTTTGTGGTCATGATTACGAAGTTGAGAAATAGCAGCAATATCGGCAAAATTTTGTTTCGGGGGAAAATATTTCCCCAAATATTATAAAGGAAACAGATGTGAAACGAAACACGAAACTTATTTACAACATACATTATTTTGTTCCGAATTTCAAGCGTTCTATGTTATCAGAAAGATTCCATGATTATTGTACTATTTTCAGCAATTCATGGCAAATTCCCCAGTAAGTATTATTTTGTATACTAAATTAATATTTATAGAACCAGAAACGTTTTCACTTTCAGGAAGAAGCTGGTCGTAATTTCCCGCGACTTATTGACACATTGGACACTTTCAGTCACAGAAACGAAGCTTTTGACGAAGCGCCCAATTTTGCCGATATAGATGATTTAGAATTCGATGATGAGCTCAAAGATAATGCAAGTGCATTTAATTTATCTCCAATTTCATTGATAAATTCCACAGAAACCTGTGATGTTCGACTATTGTGACGAACAATGCCAAGAAATCAAACGCAAATTGAATGCGGCACTGCAAACGAATCCACTCTTTCACGATGAGCATCAAGAGACTTCAACACAACTACCACCCACAAAACTTTCATCCTCCACAGCAATTTCCTTAATAGAGGGACTATTTGAATCGTTCGAAAACGGCGAAGTGCGCGAGGAGGCGAGATCTAATCAATGGCAACGCCAATACAGTAGTGGTGAATCAGCCACAAATGTTGCGAGTGAAAATAAAAAGAGAAGCAAGATAAAACGAAAGAAGGCGGGATGTTTTTTAGGTCAGGAAGCACTTAATAATTTTAGTATATTGGTATTTTCAGATAAGTTTATTCCTGTGGGAAACTGTACTAAAAATGGCGAGGAAGAAACATGGGGACACGAAAAACTTTGTACTGCTTGCCAAGGTAAAACTGCAGAAATTACGTTGTTTACCATTGCTTATTTCCTTCAGGTGTATATATGCTCAACGATGATTGTTTTCCTATTTTCCTCAATTCGGTTATCTGTGATGAATACGATACTCAGTGCATTTTTGATCGATTCACAGGTGAAGGTAAAAAATATTTGAATATAAAAGTTGCAAAAATAATAACAAATTTTAAAAACATAAGTTACACTACTCACATTTTGCCGACCTCCACTTTTGCGAAGTGTATAATATGCATTTCGTTATTGAAATGCTTTGACGTCTTACATAACTTTACATTATTCTGAAATTCTAGAGGTTTCACAATAATTTACATTTATTGGGGTACAAAATTTCTAGGAATAGTTAAATGGTACCAATTAATGAACCATGAATAAAATGGCGTAGATAAGAGTTCCGCGTAGGCAAATGGCGATTTGAATTTGCACCAAAACATAATTACATGCCAAAGGGGTTGAAAGGGGCCTCTGAAAATTTTTAATGAGGGGGATTACTCGGCAGGGGTCTCCTCTAGAGATTGGTAAAAAAAATTGAGTGGGGCCTTATTAGAGTAAAAATTTTCACAGTCAGCACTTTTCCCTATTAGAGGAGGCTCTTTTCCTGACGCTGAACAGAGCCTCCTCTAATAGGGAAAAGTGTTGACTGTGCAAATTTTTACTCTAATAAGGCCCCACTCAAATTTTTTTACCAATCTCTAGAGGAGACCCCTGCCGAGTAATCCCCCTCATTAAAAATTTTGAGCGGGCCCTTTTAACCCCTTTGGCATGCAATTATGTTTTGGCGCAAATTCAAATCGCCATTTGCCTACGCGGAACTCTTATCTACGCCATTTTATACCATAAAGGAAACCATACCTTAAATATATATCCAAAAGGAATTTATATTTTTTGAAAAGCAGATTCTATTCAAAAACATGTACTGTATTTTCTAATATAGTCTCCAGTCAAATAGAGTCCGCTAGATATAGAGAAACTAGTGGCGGGCCACAGCGAAGCTGTGGCAGCGAGGAAGGTTATTTTGTGGTTTTTACTTTTGGAAAGGTTTCGCTTTTCTTCTGATTTACCTACTTAATGTTGGTGGGAACCCTACGAATAAGTGTGGATTTGTGGGTCGTTTTGGGGTCCTCGCGGCGCGAAGCGCCGCGAGGACGACCCAGACGTGTGAATCAGTACTGGGTTGGGTTAGTGAAGATCTCGGCCGCCTTCGGCGGCCTCGATACTGGATTGGTTTCGGGCGGCGCGGCTACCCGCCGCGCCGCCCTATGGACTTACGTTCACGTCGGGGCCGAGAAGTCAAAAAATACCTCGTGAGAGACCTGGTGAGAATAACACGACCTCGTGAGAATTGATCCCGAATCTGACGTCAGATTCGTGATCAGCGTACCCGAAAACCTCCGGGTACCAAAAATCAGACCTGTAGGCACCTTGCACCAAAAAATGCCATTTTTGGCCAAAAAGTGGCTTTTTTTCAAAAATGCGCCAAATCAAAAAGTGTAAAAAGCAAAGTGGTCCAGAATCGCCTCAGAAATCGATTGGGAACATAAAAAACACCACTTTCCCTGGTCAAAACCCTTAAAAACACGTTTTTCGGTTTTGGCGCGAATTCAAATATTCAAATTTCAAATTTTTTTCGCGACCCGGTCCTAACTTTTCGAGACCTATCCAATGAGCTATCACTCGCCTCTGGCTAACGGCTAGATCGCGAGATCTGGATCTTCCGTACAGATTACAGATTACAGACCACAGAACGACATCAGCGGCTTAACTGTTGGGCATAGTGTGTAAAAAGTTGAGGTTATAAAACTTTTTGGCGAAATTTCGTGAATATGAAAAATAGAGTCCCGAGAAATACTTAAAGAAAATACGTTAACTTGGTTTTGGATATTAGCAATTCTGAGATACATTGTGATTTGACTAGCTGTTGGACCCGCGATAAAGTTTTCTTGCTTTCAGCGCAAGGGAAATGTCAAACAAAAACGCTTAGTTTCAAAGTGATGCGCAACAGAGGCGACAAGGAATGCGAAGATTGGGTCTTTGAATATTTGGATGTGCCTGTGGCGTGCGAATGCTATTTGAGCAAAAGTTCATGGCTGGAAGCAATGCACGCACCGCATGAATCACGATAGCGATTTCATTGAATCGAGAATGAGAATATCAATTTCATTTCAACGACAATGTCCAGTTTTTTTAATTTCCGCAAAAGGTGCCAAATTTCGAAAGTTATGAAGGTTTTTAGAAATCGGAGAATTTAAGGTGACCCCCCCAAAATTCGTCAATTTTCGTCGATTTTCGGGTGTATGTCTCGTAAATGACCATATTTCAGGGTAAAATCGTAAAAAAGTGGGTAAACAAATTACATATTCTGATTCAGGACAAAAAATTGGATATATTCAAGCAATATCAGATTTGAGATAGGAGGCCTAAAAATTGGCGAAAAATCCCTCCAAAGTTTGCGTATCTAATTGGATACACTGGGAAATGAAGGGTTAATCGTAGAATTGAAATCAACAATAATAAATTATTTGAAAGAGAATAGATTAAAACGTTTGCTGGTGAATCTTCTTTTCGTTTAAGCTCATTGATCGTGCGTCTGTAAATATCTGCGAGTAGACTATTATTCAACGAAACATTTATAAAATAAAAATTTACTGCACAATTCATAAAATCAAAATCGCATATTAATTTATTTTCATAAGTAATGAAAGCCTATTAGCTAAATTGATGTGTGTTTTTAAGAAGAGGTTGATCACGTTAACTTTTAATGTCATATATCGACAAAGAAAAGAATTGCTTAAAAAAGCAAACTTGTGCACTCAACGGTGATTTTTTCATTGTTTTGGTAATTATAAATATAAAAAAATTTTATTATTTTAAATTTGATTTTCTTATTGCAGTCAATTTTAACCGAAATTTTTTAAATTTTGGTTATCTATTATCTTATATTAATTCCATAACTCGGTTATAAAATTTTAAGGCTAACTTACCTTGTTTTCCAAGTATTGATCAAATTTGCTGACCGCTGGACTGACTATGTGATTATAAAGAATTTCGGCACCGCTAGTATTGGGCGAAGCTAGATATAGCAAAAAAGGTGTCTTGAAGAGCCAATAGAAGGGAACAATTAGTACGAGCCAGTTGTCAACCAATGTGAAGAAGGCGAACACAGTCCAATACATGAGCCTAAATAGGTAATAAAATTAAGGAAATATTGTTATATTTATCACGAAAATTTAATACCATCGAGTATCGTCATTTTTGCCTTCACTTCGAATTGCCTTCACGGAGCAATAGGTAGGATAAGCGAAGCCGATCAAATTGCACACGACCTGAGCAAATTGACCGAATCCCAAATAAAGCGCCAAAAGAACAGCACCGACATATCCAATCTGTGAATAATGACAATAAAAATTTAATATTTGCTACATCGTTATGATTTTCGATATGACTTCGTTTTCCGTACATTTCCATTGCTGTTAATGAAGACACTAATAAATAATCCAATTCAATACGGAAATAGGAACGCATATTTTCAAAAAGGCTCTATCATGAGCAATAGTCACAAAATATACGTTTTGCAACGTTTTAATGTTTTAATCTGCCAACACGTAAGTGAATTAAACAACACCTTCGGCGAATATAAAATAAAGAATACCTGATCACGATTCAGCTTCGTGCGCTTCTCCAATTCCGACAAAACCTTTCCAAAAACACTGTTTTCCGGCTGTTGCTTGAGAAATTGGCTTGAAAATTTTGTTGTAAAATGTTTAAAAGCTGTTTAAAATTGAAAATTTCACCTGAAAATATCACGGAAAGACGGGAGCGCTGCATCTACTCCGTTTTCATCTTTTTCAGGTGAGTTTTTGATCGCTACCATTATATCTCGCGGTCTTAAAAGTTAGCATTAAAAAGGCATTGATCGATACATTTTGCAAAGGAAATCGAAAAAGACAGTGGACTTTTCTTATCGAACGTTGCTTTAAAATAAATGCGGAATAAATGCATCGTTTGTTTCTCTCGCATAAAATTTCCTTGGACCACTCAATAAGACCGACAATCGATGCTTTGACTATAAATGAAAATATTTGCATTTATTAAATAATGAATAGTTTTGCGAAATCGGTGTCAATCATTTGGTGGCAGGTATTGGGATGCGTCATTTATGATGAAATGGTACAGCGCTTTGGAAGATATCAATAGATGGCTGTGGGAAAAATGTGAACTATCGTGTTTGTAAAAAGAGTGCCTACCTTTTCAACGAAGCTTTGTATGTTGCCATAATGCACTCTATCATCGCCAGTATTTAGGCGTTTGTGAGTTTGAAGAAGACGGGTCTGAGAAATAACCGGAGGCAAGATCTAACCTATTCTGTTCTCTACAAGGGAAGCGTTATCTGTGTATCCATAAATGTAGATTTTCGAAATCTGGTATAGAAATTCAGGCATGTGGCCGCATTCATATTTTCACTTTTTCGCTAGCAAATTCTAAAATACTGTTAAGCAAGTATGTCAGACAAACTTCGTAGCATACACAAACGCAGACGAGAATTGTGTAGTCTGACGGACCTCCCAGAATATTTTAAAGAAAAATACCACTGTACTTCCATAGTTAGAAAATTTTTAACGCAGCTCAACTTTAAGCTATAATCTCCAGTAATGAAAATTGGGCTTATGATCGTGAAAATCAGCATGGCTACTCTTCAGCTAGATAATTAGGCTGATGCCCTAAATCAGTTAAAAGCAAAGACCTAAGCTCAAGCCTAAGTTGCTATCCTACAGTCTAGCTTAACATTGAGCCATTACGCGAGGTGTAAGCAAATGGTGTCAGTTACGACCAAAAATGTTCGCTGCCCATCTATTTGAGACTTGATCTAAGGAAATAACTTTCCGACTCGTAACATTATGAATACTCTGACCGGACCGATCTGGCCACCGTGCATGTATACACTGTAGTTCAGGTATACCCAAAAAATTCTTGATAAATATTGTAGCTCAGCATGTATAGTTAAATTTTCATCAGCACAATTCATTATGTTACATTGATCGGTGTACGGTTTTATTGATACTTTTACAGAATATTTTCCACTGTAGATTACAATGTGTTTCTAACTTGTTTCCCTTCTTTTAACAATTGCCAACCTGGGCCAATCTTTCATCATTTCCATTTTACAGGCCAATATTTGATGACAGGTCGCGGAAAACTCAAAAGTCCTACCCATTTTACAAAAAGGCATGGGAATCGCATTTTTTGCGCTACCAATTTTTTGTTTTGCGCAATCGAAAGACGCCAAAAAATAGAGGAAATGCGTTAATCCCCCATATAATTGCAGTAACTCGTTTTGATGTCCGTTCCATATTCAGTTGATCTCACATTTGAGTCACATTCAGACAGTGTTGTAGCATAGGGTTAAATGTGACTCAAATGTGAAAGTTGTTAAATGTGAATCACATTCAGCAAAATCCACATTTGAGACACATTTAGACTATCCTTCAACACTGTATGAATGTGACTCAAATGTGAGATCAACTAAATGTGGAACGGACATCAAAATCGAGTTACTGAACTAGGAAGTCAACACATTTGAGACACATTTAATATATTCTCTCTCTAAGTCTCTAATCGTCTATCCAGTAATGTCTAAACAATTCCTCTAACTTTGATAGGAAATCAATATGAAATATTAGTAAAAAGTAAAATATGTCTCATTTTCTCTGCTGAATCCAATTTTTTGAACCAAAATTGATATCTCTAATCGTCTAATTGTCTAACCAGTAATGTAAAAGTGATGGAAAAATTTCCGAAAATTTATATCTCAGGAATATTGATGAAAAATGTCGAGTAATTTATATCCGAGGAAAAATTGATGGAAAATTATCCAAAAATTTATATCCCAGGATAATTATAATAATAATAATAATAACGTTTATGCATTTGAATGCGACTACAATAAATGTCAATTGACACAATAAATGTATACAAATACAACAGTAATGATGGATCTTCAGTAAAGCCTTGATTGAGGAGTGGGGTAGTTCTCTAAATTTTAAACTCAAAGCAAATGTAACAAAATTTGAAAGCTTATTTACGATAGTATAATTGAGCGTTTTTGGAGATCTGTATGTAATCTGATTTCTGGAGTTCGGGACAGGAGAGTAATGCCTAGGAGTGGGCGTCACCGGATCATCCCCACAACTTAATGCAGAGTCCCCGGCCTACACCTCATATTTTTTCTCCCTTAATTCTTTTGGACTCTTTTAGTAAGATTGCTCTCACTGTTCACCGAAGTGATGGTCAATTATCTCCAATGGAACTCGTGAGCGAAATCGTCATTTTACATGCAGAGATTAAACTTGAAGAGAGATAAAGTTAGTTTTTGGTAATGTATGGATCGATCTTACTCACAAATTCCTTTAAACTCAGTTGTCTAATGTCTAGAGGTAGTTTAGCGTAAAGACGAGAGACTCGGACGAAAAACGATTGAAAACGTAAAGTAGTTTTGGCGGCAGTTGTTTGGAATTTGTACTTTTCACCACGACTTTTGGACTGGATGAATTTAAAAGCAGTTTGGTTCTCTAATGGAATGATACCTAACATGTATTTGTGGAATAGAACAAAGTCTGCTTTTAGCCTACGATGCTCAAGTGACTCAATCTTATAAAGTTCTAGTAGCTTTTCGTAAGAAGGTGGTTCCTTTCCAAATGTGCAACGTTTAAAAACTAATTTAAGGAACTGCTTCTGGACTTTTTCGATAGCGTTTATGTCTTTAGCGTAGTAAGGATTGAAAACACTGGATGAAAATTCAAGTATAGGTCGTACAAAAGTGCGAAAGAGGTGGGTAAGCGTATTTGCGTTGTGACTTTTGATCGACTTAAAGATGGTAAATGAAGACCTACGAGCTTTCCCAACTATTATTTGGATGTGACTATCCCATTTGAGGTTGTTAGAGAAGTGGACTCCTAAGTCTCTGACCGACCTGGCCTTTATTCCTCACCGTGTTGCAGTTATCCCCCGAGTATGTTGAAGGGTGGTGTCGTCCTCTGCACCGGGATCGGTCTAGGCTGGGTTCTCTTTAGTTCTCTACTGTTAAAACGATAAGCTTGTTTGTTCACTTTAATTTGTACTCATGTTAAGTCGCAAACATACGTTATTCGAATACGCCTCTTATTCGATAACGTAAATATTCAAGATTGAAACACGTTCCATAGTTTACACCTTCCTTGCGTCCCCTTCCTCTGTCGAACCTCGGGTTCACATTGGGAGGATGGCACAGTCTAGACCCCGGAAGGGCATACTGTGTCATTTGGAACCTGGTAGTAACACGAACATCATATGAAGTATGTGTGGATATCTGATTACATACATCAGATAGAGAACGGGAGTAAAATGGGCGTAGCCACGCTATCCCTAATCCAGGAGCCGTGGTGAAATCTACGGATTAACAAAACTCAATTTAAACTAAACCAAAAACCCAATCAGTATAGTGAACACTGGAATTCCGATTACAAAACCGGCATGTTTGCCAAACTTTCCATACACAAAAAAGGTAACCAATACATTTGTAAGTTTAATGATAAGAAAAACTCCTTACAAGAGTACTTGTTTGAAAAGTGCAATGACAAAAAATGTCAAACTTGTCCACGTTATGATCACAACTTCATACACGGTATAGATAAATACGTGTATGAAACAGTTAACCAAAGTAATACCAGGATCACATGTACTAGTAAAAATGTTGTGTACCAAATTTTCTGCAATAAATGTAAGTACAGTTATGTTGGTGAAACTGGAAGACCCGTTAAAAAACGTTTCGGCGAACATCTTCATGACGTTGGTAAAAACCAGAAGGACACTATCCTAGTTAAATAATTTTCGCTTTATAGCGAGTTAGTAAAACCTATTTTAGTAAAATTACATATTAAAAAGAGAGACAAGAAGAAATCCATTTGACACAAGTGAGTGATTTTTGGTGAGTAAAACCTTAGGAGTTAAAGCAAAAAAGAAGTACCACCCCACTATTTCGTCCTGAGCTCTAGATAGTGGGTGCGAAACGTGTACTCCCGGGTTCGGACTCATCAGTAGAGACCCGGGAGTTTAATCGTAAAAAACTGAGTTATGGATTTCGGAGAAAGAAAAGACAAAAAAGAGAGAAAAAAGTCCAAAAAGAGTAATCCTATTATCCTATTAAAGAAACCATTCTAGTTTTAGTGTTAATCTTTATAACCTATTACGAGATAAAAGCATATTTTCCTAGGAACCATTTAGCAAAACATGAAAAATCCATTTTAAGCATAAAAAGATCCATAAAAATAAGCAAATTAAACTCACAAGAGATGCGCGGCGATTAGCATTCAACGCAATGTCGTTTACGTTGTCGTCCTCGACTTCTTCCATCGGTTGTTCCACGGTGTCGTGCGCTGCAGAGCTTCGAGTCGGATCCACGATGGTCGCGTCTTGAGCTGTTCCAGTGCTGTCCATGGCGATAGAAGAATTTCGAGTTCTAGACTGAGTTGTGTAATAATATTAAAAGTGAGCAATAATGAATAAAACACGCGGAGAACATACACGCAAAATACGATAAAGAATCGGAGTTTATCGAAATGGGTGTGCAAAAAAGTTAAGTAATGGATTTATTGTTCAATTAAATATCGTGGGACATAGAAATTGTATGAAATTGAAGCAGTAAATTACGAAATTGTTTTGTGAGTGGAAGAGTGAGACAAGTGTTTGTGAAATCTAATCACGCGTTCAATTGATTTAGCTTGCTTAAAGTTCCTTGTGGGACGGTTAAGTTTTGAAAGTGGTTCGAAGGAATGTTTGTTTTAAAGTGATTTTAGACTGAATTTAAAGAACTAAAACCATAAAGCACAAAACATGTGAAGTTTAAAACACAATATAAGTAAACATTTGAAGTTAAGTGCAGTGAAGTTCTATATATAAGTGATTGGTTTCATTTAGTTTCAAGAATTGATTTTAGCTAGTTTTGGATTGAAATAATTTTGGATTGAAATAATTTTGCCCTGACGTCTTCAATAGCGTTAATAGTTAATCTGTTAATGTACGCAATCATGGAGTTTTTGTTTTTCACAATTTCTTGAAGTGAACGATTTACAAATTTGTCAGGGCAGCCATTGTTTATAAATGTCTGTATAAGAAGATTAATGTTAAATTTCAAGCCACAGAGGGTATTATTTGTATGACTATATCTAATAATTTCAGTTATTAGTATATTTCGTAGCATGTTTTTGGGTATGCAACTACTATATTTAGGGTACTTAATTACTTCGAATCTGAAGTCTCGTGTTTTGTCGTACGTTTTTATTTCGATTTTACCATTACAAAGTTTAATATCCAAGTCCAGGAATGCAGTACCATTTTGGTTATCTGTTCGGTTAAGTTCAAGAACATTGCCGTATATAGCTGCTGTGTGATTCTTGATGTTTTCATTTAGTGAAAACAGGTCATCTATGTAACGGAAAGACACAGAAAGTTCACGTTTCACTAAATTATCGCATGTTCCAAGGTACTTAATTTCCATAGCGGTAAGCATAAGATCAGCTAGCAGTGGACTTGCATTACCACCTTGAGGTACACCTTTAATTTGGACAAAATTACGATCAGCGAAACGAACGTAACTGTTTTTAATAAGGAATTCCACCATGTACTTGACTTCATAGAGCGTGTAAGGTGTATAATTTTTATGATATTGGTGACTAAAGAACGCTCTGTATTGGTTACAATGTATTTCCTTTTTTCCATTTTGTGCTTCAAAGGTACGTGTGGTCAAATACATTATTGCATCAATTATATCTTCATGAGGTAGCGAAGTAAACAAGTTGCTAAAATCTGCACAGAATAGTGTATCGCTTCGTGGTTTACGATTATTAAGATTATTCGCAACAATGCTACTAGAGTTAACTGACCAATATGTATTCCAACCAGAACGATTTTTGGTTTGATTGCAGTAATTTCTGATGTAATTTTTTACAACTTCCAGTATTCGTACTATGGTGATATTGAGTGGTTTGGAAATTGCTGTCTTAGCACCTGCTATAAACCTGTACTTTATTGGTACTTTGTGGAATTTGGGTATAGCAAATATAAGAGGAATGTTCAATTTTTCGGTGTTAGCTGTAATTTTACGCTCTCTGTATACTTGTTCATACTCACTGAAAATGGTGGTGGTGTCCTTAGTTGACAGTTTATAAGTATCATTTCCCGAAAAACTTATTACTTTATTGTTTATCGTTATACCGAGTTCCTCGCTTAACTTTAAAAGGTAAAACTTTTTGCATGTTATCGCAAAGTTGTTTGCAGCTTTATCGACGCATGTGACAATAAATTTTTCATCTGTTGTTCTGTCAATTTTGTGACACATATTATCTGCTGGTACAGTTTGTTGGTCACCTATCTTGTGGAACCATCTACTTTCGCCGATACTAATAAGTCTTTCAGTTACTAGAGTTTTACTTTTAAGTAGTTCTCTATCTTTAGACTTTCTTGCTATTGATTCAACAAGATCAGTTCCAAGTTTGTATAGTATACCTCTAAATTTGCTGAGAGTCAATGTAAAGTCTTGTCTATGTTTAGTTCCTTTTTCGATCTGGGTACGTAGTTTTGGACATTCGATTACGGCAGTGTTACCTGTAATGATATGTCCATATTGAGTATCGACAAATTCAGGTGAGTTTTTACATTCACATTCTTCATTCATGATTCTAACGAGTTGGTTTTGAGTCAAATTCTTCAAAGTATTGTTGTAGTTTGAGAAACGCAAGAAGTTGTTTTTAACCAAATTGTATACGAGATTCACTTTATAATTACTTTCTTTGAGGTGTAACATGCGTTCGATTTTACTATCGTGGATCATATTTCGTATTCCAAGTTTTTCCATTACTGAGTTGAGAAAATCTACTTTAATGAAAATTGGTATCTTTTCGGTAGTGACAATGTGTTTTTTACGATTTAACTTTATTATTGCAAGTAGTTTTGAAGCTAGTAGACTTTCCTTGTCTTTATTTGTGTTTTCCACCTCTTTAAGTAATTTTGTGGTTTCCATATTTTTGTAACTTCTGAACATTTGGTACATGTCTCGTATTTCGTAGTTTTCGGGTGTTTCCTTCTGGATCGCTTCCGTCAGTTTGTTCGTTGACGTACTATTATTAACAGTAAATTTGGTTCTTCGTTTCACGTTTGGTAAAGGATTGCTAAAGTAGTGTTTGAAGTTTCGTTTCTTAGCGCAGTTCATATCAGTAGCAAATCCATCCATTCCGTCCACTTTGTCATTCATGCCAAAGGGATAGATAGTGACGAGTTGGTGCATCCAGAAATTCTCTGCGTCACGTCTCATGTCAGTTTGACAGTCTTCGTTTAGTTTGTGAACTACTCGTATTCTCATGTCATTTTTTGTGTGGTGTGAATTAAAATGGTTAACTAGGATAGTGTCCTTCTGGTTTTTACCGACGTCATGAAGATGTTCGGCGAAACGTTTTTTAACGGGTCTTCCAGTTTCGCCAATATAACTGTATTTACATTTATTGCAGAAAATTTGGTACACAACATTTTTACTGCTACATGTGATCCTGGCATTACTTTGGTTAACAGTTTCATACACGTATTTATCTATACCGTGTATGAAGTTGTGATCATAGCGTGGACAAGTTTGACATTTTTTGTCATTGCACTTTTCAAACAAGTACTCTTGTAAGGAGTTTTTCTTATCATTAAACTTACAAATGTATTGGTTACCTTTTTTGTGTATGGAAAGTTTGGCAAACATGCCGGTTTTGTAATCGGAATTCCAGTGTTCACTATACTGATTGGGTTTTTGGTTAAGTTTAAATTGAGTTTTGTTAATCCGTATATTTTCACCACGGCTCCTGGATTAGGGATAGCGTGGCTACGCCCATTTTACTCCCGTTCTCTGTCTGATGTATGTAATCAGATATCCACACATACTTCATATGATGTTCATGTTACAACCAGGTTCCAAATGACACAGTATGCCCTTCCGGGGTCTAGACTGTGCCATCCTCCCAATGTGAACCCGAGGTTCGACATAGGAAGGGGACGCCAGGAAGGTGTAAACTATGGAACGTGTTTCAATCTTGAATATTTACGTTATCGAATAAGAGGCGTATTCGAATAACGTATGTTTGCGACTTAACATGAGTACAAATTAAAGTGAACAAACAAGCTTATCGTTTTAACAGTAGAGAACTAAAGAGAACCCAGCCTAGACCGATCCCGGTGCAGAGGACGACACCACCCTTCAACATACTCGGGGGATAACTGCAACACGGTGAGGAATAAAGGCCAGGTCTTTTGAACCTTGCGGTTCCAAAAGTATGTAAAGATTAGGAAGTTGTACTGTTAATACGAAAAGCGTGTGTGTTCACAGTAGTAGGTTGACTACGATATTGAATTTTGATTTATTCGAGAGAATAATTGATGAGTTTCTAGACTTGGTGAAACTACGAAGAAGTAACCATAAAAGGTTACTAGTGTACACTTTAAGTGAATAAACAGGTAACCAAAAACATTTGTGTACTAGAGAGATTAAGGTTTTGTGTGTGTGATGATAAGAAAGACAAAAGTTTTTTTGGTACTTACCGGTTATCTATGTATGCAAAAGTCAAAATTTCAAAATAGCCTAGTCCGTGCCTTCGAAATGATTCTAAAAGTGATGAGTCATTGCTATTTAGTTGTTGTAAATTGTAAGATAGATGAATAAAAGCAATGACTCATCACTTTTACAATCATTTTGAAGGCACTGACTAGGCTATTTTGAAATTTTGAGTTTTGCATACATAGATAACCGGTAAGTACCGTTTTTTTGATGCAATGTATAAACTTTTATCCAAATTACAAGTGAGCTTTATTAGTCAAGACTGAAGTTTGAATATAGAGTTAGAACAAGTTGACTTCATTAAACCAATTTATATATGCTTTATTTGTAAGTTTGAAGTTTGAGTAAAGTTAGCTTTATTGTTAGTCTGAAGTTTGAGTTTAGTATAAGATAAACAACGTCAAAAAGCAACAAGTATTAAGTTTGAGGTCAAGGTTGCATACAGAAAACACAATACATGCAAAAAACAATATTTCATGAAGTTTACATATTATTGATTTCATTACTGGTTGCGTTGATCTTTGCGATTATCGCTTTCGCTTCTTCCGATCCCGCGGCTTCCAGTTTGTGTATTTCGGAGACAAGCACGTTCCAGCGAGTAGGCGCACGGTGCTTGGACGCCAAGCAGTCGACACGGACGATTTTGAGCTTTTCGTTCTCCGCTTTGAGTATTGTCGGATGCTCCTTCGCGACGACTTCGATCAGTTTTCTGGCCAGGACGGCACAGTACTCTCGCTTTCGGTCCTTGACTGATTTGTCGTCCTTCACGCTGATGCGGTGCTTTCCTTCGAAGAGGTACTGAGCCAGATTGCTGCAGGCGCGGAGGGTTTTGCGTTTCAGGTCGAAGGACACAAGCTCGAGCAGTAGAATCTTCTTATTGTTTTTGGTCGCTATTAGCCTAAATAACGGATTAAAGTTTCAAAAATTATGTTCACATTAGTTGTGTTTAGACTAGTTTTTAACTTTAAGCTGTTTTTAAGATGTTTTTACATTTCAGGTTTTTACGACTTACTAATAGTTATGTATGTTAAACTATAACTAGATTGAAATGTTCGCCGGTCGGAAGCCCTAAGTCAATTCCGCTTCAACTAGAAGTTAAGTAGGACTGTAAAAAGGTATTTACAATCTTACTATCAGTTAGGGGTGTCACTATAGGCGATTTATCATTCATGTAAAACTGTTAAAACACTGTTAAAACGACTGTTAAAACACTGTTAACACTGTTAAAACGATAAGCTTGTTTGTTCACTTTAATTTGTACTCATGTTAAGTCGCAAACATACGTTATTCGAATACGCCTCTTATTCGATAACGTAAATATTCAAGATTGAAACACGTTCCATAGTTTACACCTTCCTGGCGTCCCCTTCCTCTGTCGAACCTCGGGTTCACATTGGGAGGATGGCACAGTCTAGACCCCGGAAGGGCATACTGTGTCATTTGGAACCTGGTTGTAACATGAACATCATATGAAGTATGTGTGGATATCTGATTACATACATCAGACAGAGAACGGGAGTAAAATGGGCGTAGCCACGCTATCCCTAATCCAGGAGCCGTGGTGAAAATATACGGATTAACAAAACTCAATTTAAACTTAACCAAAAACCCAATCAGTATAGTGAACACTGGAATTCCGATTACAAAACCGGCATGTTTGCCAAACTTTCCATACACAAAAAAGGTAACCAATACATTTGTAAGTTTAATGATAAGAAAAACTCCTTACAAGAGTACTTGTTTGAAAAGTGCAATGACAAAAAATGTCAAACTTGTCCACGCTATGATCACAACTTCATACACGGTATAGATAAATACGTGTATGAAACTGTTAACCAAAGTAATGCCAGGATCACATGTAGCAGTAAAAATGTTGTATACCAAATTTTCTGCAATAAATGTAAATACAGTTATATTGGCGAAACTGGAAGACCCGTTAAAAAACGTTTCGGCGAACATCTTCATGACGTTGGTAAAAACCAGAAGGACACTATCCTAGTTAACCATTTTAATTCACACCACACAAAAAATGACATGAGAATACGAGTAGTTCACAAACTAAACGAAGACTGTCAAACTGACATGAGACGTGACGCAGAGAATTTCTGGATGCACCAACTCGTCACTATCTATCCCTTTGGCATGAATGACAAAGTGGACGGAATGGATGGATTTGCTACTGATATGAACTGCGCTAAGAAACGAAACTTCAAACACTACTTTAGCAATCCTTTACCAAACGTGAAACGAAGAACCAAATTTACTGTTAATGATAGTACGTCAACGAACAAACTAACGGAAGCGATCCAGAAGGAAACACCCGAAAACTACGAAATACGAGACATGTACCAAATGTTCAGAAGTTACAAAAATATGGAAACCACAAAATTGCTTAAAGAGGTGGAAAACACAAATAAAGACAAGGAAAGTCTACTAGCTTCAAAACTACTTGCGATAATAAAGTTAAATCGTAAAAAACACATTGTCACTACCGAAAAGATACCAATTTTCATTAAAGTAGATTTTCTCAACTCAATCATGGAAAAACTTGGAATACGAAATATGATCCACGATAGTAAAATCGAACGCATGTTACACCTCAAAGAAAGTAATTATAAAGTGAATCTCGTATACAATTTGGTTAAAAACAACTTCTTGCGTTTCTCAAACTACAACAATACTTTGAAGAATTTGACTCAAAACCAACTCGTTAGAATCATGAATGAAGAATGTGAATGTAAAAACTCACCTGAATTTGTCGATACTCAATATGGACATATCATTACAGGTAACACTGCCGTAATCGAATGTCCAAAACTACGTACCCAGATCGAAAAAGGAACTAAACATAGACAAGACTTTACATTGACTCATAGCAAATTTAGAGGTATACTATACAAACTTGGAACTGATCTCGTTGAATCAATAGCAAGAAAGTCTAAAGATAGAGAACTACTTAAAAGTAAAACTCTAGTAACTGAAAGACTTATTAGTATCGGCGAAAGTAGATGGTTCCACAAGATCGGTGACCAACAAACTGTACCAGCAGCTAATATGTGTCACAAAATTGACAGAACAACAGATGAAAAATTTATTGTCACATGCGTCGATAAAGCTGCAAACAACTTTGCGATAACATGCAAAAAGTTTTACCTTTTAAAGTTAAGCGAGGAACTCGGTATAACGATAAACAATAAAGTAATAAGTTTTTCGGGAAATGATACTTATAAACTGTCAACTAAGGACACCACCACCATTTTCAGTGAGTATGAACGAGTATACAGAGAGCGTAAAATTACAGCTAACACCGAAAAATTGAACATTCCTCTTATATTTGCTATACCCAAATTCCACAAAATACCAATAAAGTACAGGTTTATAGCAGGTGCTAAGACAGCAATTTCCAAACCACTCAATATCACCATAGTCCGAATACTGGAAGTTGTGAAAAATTACATCAGAAATTACTGCAATCAAACCAAAAATCGTTCGGGTTGGAATACATATTGGTCAGTTAACTCTAGCAGCATTGTTGCGAATAATCTTAGAAATCGTAAACCACGGAGTGATACACTATTTTGTGCGGATTTTAGCAACTTGTTTACTTCGTTACCTCATGAAGATATAATTGATGCAATAATGTATTTGACCACACGCACCTTTGAAGCACAATTTGGAAAAAAGGAAATTCATTGTAACCAATATAGAGCGTTCTTTAGTCACCAATATCATAAAAATTATACACCTTACACGCTCTATGAAGTAAAGTACATGGTGGAATTCCTTATTAAAAACAGTTACGTTCGTTTCGCTGATCGTAATTTTGTCCAAATTAAAGGTGTACCTCAAGGTGGTAATGCAAGTCCCCTGCTAGCTGATCTTATGCTTACTGCTATGGAAATTAAGTACCTCGGAACATGCGACAATTTAGTGAAACGTGAACTTTCTGTATCTTTCCGTTACATAGATGACCTGTTTTCACTAAATGAAAACATCAAGAATCACACAACTGCTATATACGGCAATGTTCTTGAACTTAACCGAACAGATAACCGAAATGGTACTGCTTTTCTGGACTTGGATATTAAACTTTGTAATGAAAAAATCGAAATAAAAACGTACGACAAAACACGAGACTTCCGATTTGAAGTAATTAAGTACCCTAAGTACAGTAGTTGCATTCCTAAAAATATGCTACGAAATATACTAATAACTGAAATTATTAGATATAGTCATACAAATAATACCCTTTGTGGCTTGAAATTTAACATTAATCTTCTTATACAGACATTTATAAACAATGGCTGCCCTGACAACTTTGTAAATCGTTCACTTCAAGAAATTGTGAAAAACAAAAACTCCATGATTGCGTACATTAACAGATTAACTATTAACGCTATTGAAGACGTTAGGGCAAAATTATTTCAATCCAAAACTAACTAAAATCAATTCTTGAAATTAACTGAAACCAATCACTTATCTATAAGAACCTCACTGCACTTAACTTCGAATGTTTACTTGTATTGTGTTTTAAACTTTGCGTGATCTGTGCTTTACGGGTTTGGATCTTTGGATTCAGACTAAATTCACTTTAAAACAAACACTCCTTTCGAACCACTTTCAAAACTTAACCGTCCCACAAGGAACTTTAAGCAAGCTAAATCAATTGAACGCGTGATTAGATTTAACAAACACTCGTCTCACTCTTCCACTCACAAATCAATTTCGTAATTTACTGCTTCAATTTTATGCAATTTATATGTCCACAATATTTAATTGAACAACAAAATCCATTACTTAACCTTTTGCATACCCATTTTCGATAATTCCCATTCTTTACCGTAATTGCGTGTATATTTCCGCGTGTTTTATTCATTATTGCTGACTTTTAATGTTATTACACAACTCAGTTTAGAACTCGAAACTCTGTTATAGCCATGGAAAGCACTGGACAAGCCCAAAACACGCCCGTCGTGGATCCGCCTCAGAGCTCCGCAGTACACGACAACGTGGAACAACCGATGGAGGAAGTGGATGACGCCGAAGTAAACGACACTACGCTGAATGCTAATCGTCGCGCATGTTTTGTGAGTTTGGATTTGCTTGTTTTTCTGGATCTTTTTATGCTTAAAACTGGATCTTTCATGTTTTGCTAAATGGTTCCTAGGAAAAATGCTTTTATTTCTTGAATAGGTTATAAACATTAACACTAAACTTAGAATGGTTTCTGTAATAGGATTACTCTTTTGGACTTTTTCTCTCTTTTTTGTCTTTTCTTTCTCCGAAATCCATAACTCAGTTTTTACGATTAAACTTCCGGGTCTCTACTGATGAGTCCGAACCCGGGAGTACACGTTTCGCACCCACTATCTAGAGCTCAGGACGAAATAGTGGGGTGGTACTTCTTTTTTGCTTTAACTCCTAAGGTTTTACTCACCAAAATCACTCACTTGTGTCAAATGGATTTCTTCCTGTCTCTCTTTTTTAATATGTAAGTTTACAAAAATAGGTTTTACTAACTCGCTATAAAGCGAAAATTATTTAATTACCGTCGCCTATGGTTGGAATTTCAGAGTTGTCTAACGAGTACGGAAGGCAAGGGTTGTTTGTACCAAGGTGCATAGTGGAGCATTTTTGGACATTCACTTTCAACCCATTAATTTCGCAATATAATAGGAGTTTGTTAATAAAGGATTTTAGTGGTTTTGTGAATGAAAAGATATTTGGAGAAGAGATATGGTAGGCTTTTAAATCATCCGCGAAAAGTTTAGTGGAAACACCTGGAGTATTGCAAAATATGGGTAGATCATGAATGTAAAAGAGAAAGAGAAGTGGTCCTAAAACCGAACCTTGAGGTATCCCGCTTTTGACTGGTTGAGTTTCTGAAAATTCCCCATTAACAACTACATTAAAGGAACGATCTGAAAGGTAAGATTTTATCCAGTTTAACATTTGACCAGTAACACCTAAAGATTCAAGTTTTTCTAAGAGTCTAATATGAGGTACAGTATCAAAGGCCTTTGAAAAGTCGAAGTAAATTACATCAACCCATTGATTTTGTTCAATGGCCGTTGAGAAATCTTCGAAAGTTTGCAAAAGCTGCGTAGTAACTGAACGATTTTTGCGAAAGCCATGCTGACAACTAGGCAGAATCTTATGTTTCTCGAAGTGGATAAGGAGGGAGTCGTAAATTATTCTTTCCATAATTTTGAGGGTTGGACAAAGGATGGAGATGGGTCGGTAATCATTTGGGTGAAAAATATTGATGAAAAATATCCAAAATTTTATGTCCCAGGAAGAATTGACGGAGAATTATCCACATATTTATATCCCAGGAAAAATTGTTTGGAAAATTATCCTAAAATTTATATCAGGAAAAATTGATGGAAAAATATCCGAAAATTTATATCCCAGGAAAAATTGTTTGGAAAATTATCCAAAAATTTATATCACAGGAAAAATTGATGGAAAAATAACCGAAAATTTATATCCCAGGAAAAATTGTTTGGAAAATTATCCAAAAATTTATATCACAGGAAAAATTGATGGAAAAATAACCGAAAATTTATATCCCAGGAAAAATTGTTTCGAAAATTATCCAAATTTATATCTCAGGAAAAATTGATGGAAAAGTATCCGAAAATTTATATCCCAGGAAAAATTGATCGAAAATTATCCAAATTTATATCTCAGGTAAAATTGATGGAAAAATATCCGATAATTTATATCCCAGGAAAAATTGTTTGGAAAATTATCCAAAAATTTATATCACAGGAAAAATTGATGGAAAAATAACCGAAAATTTATATCCCAGGAAAAATTGATCGAAAATTATCCAAATTTATATCTCAGGAAAAATTGATGGAAAAATATCCGAAAATTTATATCCCAGGAAAAATTGATGAAAAAATATCCGGTAATATATATCCCAGGAAAAATTTTTGGAAAATTATCCAAAAATTTATATCCCAGGAAAAATTGATGGAAAATTATCCAAAAATTTATATCCCAGGAAAAATTGATGAAAAATATCGAGTAATTTATATCCCAGGAAAAATTGACGGAAAATTATCCAAAAATTTATATCCCAGGAAAAATTGATGGAAAAATATCCGAAAATTTATATCCCAGGAAAAATTGATGAAAAATTATCCAAATTTATATCCCAGGAAAAATTGATGGAAAAATAACCGAAAATTTATATCCCAGGAAAAATTGATCGAAAATTATCCAAATTTATATCTCAGGTAAAATTGATGGAAAAATATCCGATAATTTATATCCCAGGAAAAATTGTTTGGAAAATTATCCTAAAATTTATATCAGGAAAAATTGATGGAAAAATATCCGAAAATTTATATCCCAGGAAAAATTGTTTGGAAAATTATCCAAAAATTTATATCACAGGAAAAATTGATGGAAAAATAACCGAAAATTTATATCCCAGGAAAAATTGATCAAAAATATCGAGTAATTTATATCCCAGGAAAAATTGATGGAAAATTATCCAAAAATTTATATCCCAGGAAAAATTGATGGAAAAATAACCGAAAATTTATATCCCAGGAAAAATTGATCGAAAATTATCCAAATTTATATCTCAGGTAAAATTGATGGAAAAATATCCGATAATTTATATCCCAGGAAAAATTGTTTGGAAAATTATCCAAAAATTTATATCACAGGAAAAATTGATCAAAAATTATCCAAAAATTTATATCTCAGGAAAAATTGATCAAAAATTATCCAAAAATTTATATCCCAGGAAAAATTGATGGAAAAATAACCGAAAATTTATATCCCAGGAAAAATTGATCGAAAATTATCCAAATTTATATCCCAGGTAAAATTGATGGAAAAATATCCGAAAATTTATATCCCAGGAAAAATTGTTTGGAAAATTATCCAAAAATTTATATCTCAGGAAAAATTGATGGAAAACTATCCAAAAATTTATATCCCAGGAAAAATTGATGGAAAATTATCCACAAATTTATATCCCAGGAAAAATTGATGGAAAAATAACCGAAAATTTATATCCCAGGAAAAATTGATCGAAAATTATCCAAATTTATATCCCAGGTAAAATTGATGGAAAAATATCCGAAAATTTATATCCCGGGAACTATATCCCGGTAAATATAGCAGGAAAATTTATATCAATCTATCCCGGGAAGAATAGCTGGAAAATTTTATAACAATCTATCCCGGGAAGAATAGCTTGAAAATTTTATATCAATCTATCCCGGGAAATATACCGGAAAAACTTATATCAATCTATCCCGGGAAGAATAGCTGGATAATTTTATATCAATCTATCCCGGGATATATACTGGAAAAACTTATATCAATCTATCCCGGGAAGAATAGCTGGAAAATTTTATATCAATCTAACCCAGGAAGAATAGCTGGAAAATTTTATATCAATCTATCCCGGGAAGAATAGCTGGATAATTTTATATCAATCTATCCCGGGAAGAATAGCTGGAAAATTTTATATCAATCTAACCCAGGAAGAATAGCTGGAAAATTTTATATCAACCTATCCCGGGAAGAATAGCTGGAAAATTTTATAACAATCTATCCCGGGAAGAATAGCTAGATAATTTTATATTAATCTATCCCGGGAAATATACCGGAAAAACTTATATCAATCTATCCCGGGAAGAATAGCTGGAAAATTTTATATCAATCTATCCCGGGAAATATACCGGAAAAACTTATATCAATCTATCCCGGGAAGAATAGCTGGAAAATTTTATATCAATCTATCCCGGGAAGAATAGCTGGAAAATTTTATATCAATCTATCCCGGGAAATATACCGGAAAAACTTATATCAATCTATCCCGGGAAAAATAGCTGGAAAATTTTATATCAATCTATCCCAGGAAGAATAGCTGGAAAATTTTATATCAATCTATCCCGGGAAATATACCGGAAAAACTTATGTCAATCTATCCCGGGAAGAATAGCTGGAAAATTTTATATCAATCTATCCCGGGAAATATACCGGAGAAAATTTTATATCAATCTATCCCGGGAAATATACCGGAAAAACTTATATCAATCTATCCCGGGAAGAATAGCTGGAAAATTTTATATCAATCTATCCCGGGAAATATACCGGAAAAACTTATATCAATCTATCCCGGGAAATATACCGGAAAAACTTATATCAATCTATCCCGGGAAGAATAGCTGGAAAATTTTATATCAATCTATCCCGGGAAATATACCGGAAAAACTTATATCAATCTATCCCGGGAAGAATAGCTGGAAAATTTTATATCAATCTATCCCGGGAAGAATAGCTTGAAAATTTTATATCAATCTATCCCGGGAAGAATAGCTGGATAATTTTATATCAATCTATCCCGGGAAGAATAGCTGGAAACTTTTATATCAATCTAACCCAGGAAGAATAGCTGGAAAATTTTATATCAATCTATCCCGGGAAGAATAGCTGGATAATTTTATATCAATCTATCCCGGGAAGAATAGCTAGATAATTTTATATCAATCTAACCCAGGAAGAATAGCTGGAAAATTTTATATCAATCTAACCCAGGAAGAATAGCTGGAAAATTTTATATCAATCTATCCCGGGAAGAATAGCTGGATAATTTTATATCAATCTATCCCGGGAAGAATAGCTGGATAATTTTATATCAATCTAACCCAGGAAGAATAGCTGGAAAATTTTATATCAATCTATCCCGGGAAATATACCGGAAAAACTTATGTCAATCTATCCCGGGAAGAATAGCTGGATAATTTTATATCAATCTATCCCGGGATATATACCGGAAAAACTTATATCAATCTATCCCGGGAAGAATAGCTGGATAATTTTATATCAATCTAACCCAGGAAGAATAGCTGGAAAATTTTATATCAATCTATCCCGGGAAATATACCGGAAAAACTTATGTCAATCTATCCCGGGAAGAATAGCTGGATAATTTTATATCAATCTATCCCGGGATATATACCGGAAAAACTTATATCAATCTATCCCAGGAAGAATAGCTGGAAAATTTTATATCAATCTATCCCGGGAAGAATAGCTGGATAATTTTATATCAATCTATCCCGGGAAGAATAGCTGGATAATTTTATATCAATCTATCCCGGGAAGAATAGCTGGATAATTTTATATCAATCTAACCCAGGAAGAATAGCTGGAAAATTTTATATCAATCTATCCCGGGAAGAATAGCTGGATAATTTTATATCAATCTATCCCGGGAAGAATAGCTGGATAATTTTATATCAATCTATCCCGGGAAGAATAGCTGGATAATTTTATATCAATCTATCCCGGGAAGAATAGCTGGAAAATTTTATATCAATCTATCCCGGGAAATATACCGGAAAAACTTATATCAATCTATCCCGGGAAGAATAGCTGGAAAATTTTATATCAATCTATCCCGGGAAGAATAGCTGGATAATTTTATATCAATCTATCCCGGGAAGAATAGCTGGATAATTTTATATCAATCTAACCCAGGAAGAATAGCTGGAAAATTTTATATCAATCTATCCCGGGAAGAATAGCTGGAAAATTTTATATCAATCTATCCCGGGAAGAATAGCTGGATAATTTTATATCAATCTATCCCGGGAAATATACCGGAAAAACTTATATCAATCTATCCCGGGAAATATACCGGAAAAACTTATATCAATCTATCCCGGGAAGAATAGCTTGAAAATTTTATATCAATCTATCCCGGGAAGAATAGCTGGAAAATTTTATATCAATCTATCCCGGGAAGAATAGCTAGATAATTTTATATTAATCTATCCCGGGAAATATACCGGAAAAACTTATATCAATCTATCCCGGGAAGAATAGCTGGAAAATTTTATATCAATCTATCCCGGGAAGAATAGCTGGAAAATTTTATATCAATCTATCCCGGGAAGAATAGCTGGAAAATTTTATATCAATCTAACCCAGGAAGAATAGCTGGAAAATTTTATATCAATCTATCCCGGGAAGAATAGCTGGAAAATTTTATAACAATCTATCCCGGGAAGAATAGCTAGATAATTTTATATTAATCTATCCCGGGAAATATACCGGAAAAACTTATATCAATCTATCCCGGGAAGAATAGCTGGAAAATTTTATATCAATCTAACCCAGGAAGAATAGCTGGAAAATTTTATATCAATCTATCCCGGGAAGAATAGCTGGATAATTTTATATCAATCTAACCCAGGAAGAATAGCTGGAAAATTTTATATCAACCTATCCCGGGAAGAATAGCTGGAAAATTTTATAACAATCTATCCCGGGAAGAATAGCTAGGTAATTTTATATTAATCTATCCCGGGAAATATACCGGAAAAACTTATATCATTCTATCCCGGGAAGAATAGCTGGATAATTTTATATCAATCTATCCCGGGAAATATACCGGAAAAACTTATATCAATCTATCCCGGGAAGATTAGGACATATTATAGAGTACTGGGTTGTCAAGATTTGTTTCATTATTTTGACGCATTCGATAGACAATTTATTACCATACATCATTTAAAAATTTGAGATAGTATAGCACCGTTTATTCGCCCGGCTTAGCCGGGCGATTCGTGCCTAGTTATAATAAATGCGAAAAAATTACGCATACATTTATTTTCGTCACCTTCCGATTGCGCAAAACAAAAAAATCGCCATTTTGTAAAATGTGTAGTATTTTTTAGTTTTTCGTGACCTGTAATCCCATATTGGGTTGCCATATCGAAATAACCTGGGATTGGCGTGAGCTTACGCCAAATTCATAATTGTTCTGGCTCGGAGAACAGAGAAGAAAGAGATTACGGATCTCTAACGTTCTAGCTGCACTAAATCCTAGCAGAAAAGGATCAGGAAGAAAGCAGCTAATATATAAATCTCCAGCCAACCCACAACAGCGGGTCGGCGCCACCCTTTTCCACTCAAAAGCTCTGGCTTATCAAAGCCACGACATGGCGCTTCGGGAACAGTACTACCTTTTTAGGGAGTACACCTCATTTTGCTTTTCTCATTTAGATATCTGCATTATTCCTGCCGGTTGTCACAAATAAAATCATTTTGTGTACCCTCATCGCAAATTTAACTTTCTTCACTTGGTGGGGTGTCCTTTAATCACTTAGCGGGTCACTTCACTGGTTGCTGAACTTCTTTTGGACCTTTTCCAGGTTATCTTCTCAAAGTCTTCTTCGGCTGCTGTTCTTAACAGTTGTTAGCAGCCGTCTTTCCCCATTAGAGGGGAGAACTTCCCGAAGCGCCATGTCGTGGCTTTGATAAGCCAGAGCTTTTGAGTGGAAAAGGGTGGCGCCGACCCGCTGTTGTGGGTTGGCTGGAGATTTATATATTAGCTGCTTTCTTCCTGATCCTTTTCTGCTAGGATTTAGTGCAGCTAGAACGTTAGAGATCCGTAATCTCTTTCTTCTCTGTTCTCCGAGCCAGAACAATAATATAGAGAAAATTGTATGTATCATACTGTCAAATCCAAATATGGGCCCATGGCGGCGTTATGAAAGATATAAGCATTTGAAAATGCCCGTTGTGCCCGGACTACCCCTTTAAGAGTTATATTTATTTAAATTCCAAAATAATTCATTTGTGGGAGATTAAATATTATGGCTGTCAAAATGTCAAGCATAATCTATTACGTAACGGTACTCGATTAATATCTGGATACAATAATGAAGTTTTAAAGAAGAATTTACTCGATCTGTTGAGTTTCCAACAACAAAGATGACGTAGCTGCTTTGCTCAAGGGTTTTCTGTGTGTTCGTACAAGCCGCGAAAATCGGCTTCCTTTTTCTATCAATCATAATGGACATATCTAACGGCGCGTATAAGGACCCTATCCAAGGTGCCTAAGAGCGGGAAGTTGTATACCCTGGGGATGAGTCGGCCAAGAACGGCCTAGTCGCCAAAAATCCAAAAGTTTCGATGGCCCCTTCCAAATCGAGGTCAAATCCTGAGGAAAAAGGGCGAGAATTGACTGAGAACAGCTTTTGCCTAAAATGTTTCTTAATTCCGGAGGGGGAAAAGGGAGAAGCATCAAGTCATGAGGAGGAAGGATGCGCGCCAGCCAAACATTTGGCCTATTTGGTTTGGAGAAGTTTTTATGAGGACCCCGGTCTAATGCCGTTCGCTTTTGCGAAGAACCTCAATAGTTCCATGTAAATGTTCTTAATATCACACATACATTTTTGTTTGCTCTGTTTGGTTAACTGCGAATTGTTATAGTAATTTATTGAAAGAAATTTTTTTGCGACAAATAACCGCCATTCAGTATTACAAAAAATACAAGAGAACCCGCCGATTCTCGGCGGATTACCGCCTCGAATCGGCGGGTTCTCTTGTATTTTTTTTCCGCGGTTAGCGTGCATCCGCGGCGCTTCGTGCACCGCCGAGACCGAAAATCCAGGATTTCCGGAGGCCATATCTTCCCACGCCCCACTCGGATCCGGCTGAGTAATAGCTCATTTTGCTTGTCTCGTCGAGAGGAAGCGATTGACGTATCACTCGCCCGGATCCGAGTGGGGCGTGAAAAGTTCTGAGGTGCGCGACTTCCCGAAAATCCAGGATTTCCGGAAGCCATATCTTCCCACGCCCCACTCGGATCCGGCTGAGTAATACCTCATTTTGCTTGTCTCGTCGAGAGGAAGCGATTGACGTATCACTCGCCCGGATCCGAGTGGGGTGTGAAAAGTTCTGAGGTGCGCGACATCCCGAAAATCCAGGATTTCCGGAAGCCATATCTTCCCACGCCCCACTCGGATCCGGCTGAGTAATAGCTCATTTTGCTTGTCTCGTCGAGAGGAAGCGATTGACGTATCACTCGCCCGGATCCGAGTGGGGCGTGAAAAGTTGCCCTTTTACGTGACCCACGTGACACACGTAACTCACGTTTCACGTGTGTTCACGTGAAAAATTTTTGCGCCATTCGACTCAGCGTGGCCGATTTAGGGGGGGGGGTACCCGCGAGCCTAGGGTCCAGGAGCGTCAAAAGCCCAAAACCCATAGGACCCCCCCCCCCCCCCGACATCAATCCTGCCAAATAGGTTAGAGTGGAAAAAATAATGTGTATAATTACTCTGTGATATCTGTAATTTTGTTAAAGAATATAGCGAAATTTATTTTTTCGACAAGAAATATCTTTTTTAATTAATTTACTAACGGCACACCGGGGTCACTTTACTTTAGCCCCCGCGCCGTATATGCACGAAACCGGTGTCAATCGTCTCCGTTTATGAGAGAAGTCCAAAAAACACAAAATTAGGATGGAGAAACGCAATTAGAACTTTTTTGCCCTGGGGCAATTCTCGAAATCCATGATACCCCCTATGGTTCCAAAAAAATTTTTTACTTCAGACGACCTATTCTGACTTTTGTTTTGTTTTATAAAGCATGGCACAGTATTGCTTTCATATTTTACTTAAGAGATACTATAACGAAAAAACAATTGATTCAAGGCGTTTGAATTTGCGCCAAATTGCACATCGATATTTCTTCTTTTTGCCAAAGGGACACTTGCGCCAGCTATTTGAGCGCCAATTTAAACGCTTCGAATCGATTGGTTTTTCCGCTAAAGTATCTTCTCTAAAAAAT
Source organism: Ditylenchus destructor (assembly GCA_022814885.1). NCBI lineage: Eukaryota > Metazoa > Nematoda > Chromadorea > Rhabditida > Anguinidae > Ditylenchus > Ditylenchus destructor. The sequence goes on from JAKKPZ010000005.1 coordinate 131,569, forward strand.
TGTTCACTTCAAATGGACTAAGGATACAATTTCAAACTGGCGCCATGGATAGTTATCATGTTTTTAGTGTAATGTCATAAACCTTTTACGAAATCTATGACGCTAAAATCAGAAAAAAGTCCATGGTACGACTTTAAAAAGTTTGTCAAATAGTCCACGCTATAAGAATTTATTTATCTACCTTTCACCACATAAAGCTACTACACAATATCTTTCTTACATGCAATTTTCTGATTTTTAAACTTTAAAACTTTTATTTTCCTGGGCATGTATTTTCAAGCGAGGCTTGAATATTATAGCTTTCTGATGGTAAATTCGAGCTAATAGTGGAATACCTGAAAGAAATATAGTTCTCTGTTATTTGTAGGTATGTTGCCGTTTCTAGCCCAATTTGAGAGGGTGTGTTTAATATTTTGGAGGGCCGCCCTTAAGTCGCGGCGAAAGCTTCTCAAAACGTTGGGAAAAGTTTAACATATTTTGTATTAGTTATTCAGGAAAATTTGCTTCGTAAATTTTAGACTGTTTTCAGCTATTTTCAGCAAATCTTATATAATATGCGGCTTATGTCATTCATTCATTGGCCAACGCACAAAGATCACCCCTGGACTACAAACTACAAATTTTCAGAAGTTTATGGCTTCTTGTTTCCGACTGAATTTTTTGGTACCAGGGTGTTTTCGGATACGGGGAATCCAATTCCGAGGTCAGATTTTGGGTATCTGAATTCAGAATCCCTAATTAAGCTTAACGCCCGAACAACCCTTAGGCAACAATCTTTAGGCACCCCCAATTAGGCTTAAATGCTCCTCTACTCCCGAACAACTTTTACTGCCAATTTTTTGCTGCCGTAGGTGCCAGTTACAGCTAGTTTATCTATATTTTGCTAGAATTTTTCAAAATTTGATTTAAAAAATAGCAAATTTAATAAAAATTTAAATTCGCTCCAAACGATTCGTATTTTCGGCAAAAAATTAAATTTGGAAAAAACCATTTTGGGCTGGGTATATTTGAGGCGTTTAATTAGAACATTCACGGTAATAACAATTACAACAGAAATGTGTCATAACAAGAATATGTTACACTCGTTAACAACATATTAGATCTCGTCGCTCTTTTGTCCTTAAAAATATGTTCAAAACATATCATTTCACAGCATCTTTTAAATTTCAGCTGTTAACTCTCCAAAATGGGAAACATCTCTCCAAATGGCCCTGGAATAGCGTCGATCAAAAGGGAAGAGTCATTCGATTCTTCGCCGAAAGTACTTTAAATTGAATTCTATATGTTTGAACTTATTCTTTACTATTAAGGGCAGAAACAGTGGAAGCTTCGGGAGCTCGGATCGGATTATCTTTAGACATCGACGCTCGTCCCCGGTCACCCGAGGAAACAGATCGCAAAGTCTCGAACAAAAGTAAGTTCCGTGTTTATAATTTCTTGTTTTTCTTCATTTGTAAATTTTAATGTTAGCCAAAATGGTATAGTTGACTAGAGCAGATATTTTTGTAGCAGCTCACATTTTATACCTGTTTCCCAAATAGTTCTCATATAATTATGATTGGACCATTTGGTGTATCGGTGATGATTTTTATACTAAATTTTTTAAATTAATGTTTAGAATGGATTACATTTTAAATATTTATAAATTCTAAAACTCACGGAGTCCAAAAATAGCTATAGAAACGATATTCGTCTAAATTAGAACATGTGCAAATTACAGACATGCAAAATTTGAAGCATTTTTATAGTTGAAGTGTACTGTTCTGCAATTTATGATATTTTGCAGAACGTCCTTTAACCAATTTTTTTTCTAAAGTATATTTCAGTTTCTTTTCTGAATTCTTTAGACTTGATTTCCATTGCTTTTTTATATCCAACAAATTAATTAATTAGTTGCTTTCGTGATAAAAAAAGGAAAATATTTACTGTTAATAATTTACAAAATTCAAATAACACAATTCGTCTATTTACGATAATTTCAGTGGTGTCCATTCTCCGTCGTCAAGCCGCAGCAGTAGCAGTAACTCCTACTTAAATTCCATTATGAATGGCGAAAAAGCATGTCTTAGGTATTCAATATTGAAAATTATTGACGTCTAATCAAATATATTTAGGCAAAACAGCAATCCTAAATTCAGGATTCAGGGCGACCTAAACCAAAACCAATTCTTGCATGTAAAAAGAAAATGGAAGCAAGTGATGAAAATAAACAAAGACGACGAACACGAAATTGCCTCAAAATTATTACTTCGTATTTTTCAGGTTAGAACAACTCCATTTCATACAAAAATTGAATGAAATAATAAAAGTTAATTTAGCTAGATCCTCGAATCCAGGTATCACTAAAACGTTATCAGCAAATGTTGACTTTGCTTTCAGAATTACTTTTCTTTGAATAATGTGCCTTATTCGGAATTGAGGCACAACCCCATCTTCTTACAACATGTGAAGGTGTGCCTTATTTGATAGTGGTATGCTCCATGGTAGAAAATAAATTTCAGGCGTTCAGTCCCACACTAATGCAAGTAATGGTGCATCCAATGAACGCAACAACATGCTCAAAATATTTACAACAACTTGGTGGTAGGCACGTTCAGTACACAGGAGTTACATATCGTTCAGCATATTGGAAAGTATGTGAAAATTAAAAGTGAACATAACAATAGCAACGTTACTCTTCAGACATTTGTACAAGCCTTAGTCGACATTGCGGATGCTGACACAGCAGAATCCATTGATGCGTTTACAGTTCTCGGTAAGTATTTTTAAATACGGTAAGTTCGTTTATTAAATTCTAGCTAATTTGATCTTGACAAAGCATAATAGGACTATTTTCGGAGACTCAAACATATTCAAGATAAGACGTAATGATTGAATGCAAAAGTGGAACAGTTTGATCTTATAAATGTATCGCTCTCGTATTTGAGATTCCATTTGCTTTGTACGTATGAAATTTTCTTAATGTTTTCATCTTTCATAAAATTTTCCGGATTTCACTCGAATCTTGAGTTTAAAAATCTTGAAAATTTTTAATATGTTCCCCCTTTAATCTGCATTTAATAGCGTTTTATTTAAAATTGTGCGAATGCTTATAAATATTTAGGCGCATTTTGTGTCGAGCAAATGAGAATCGGATACAAAATTGAATACAAATTACAGAGAGAAGCTGAACGCTTATATGTTACCTCAAAAGTTCAGCCAACCAGGAAAACGCAATTGTGAATAATTTGCGAATATACATATAAATTAGAAACCATTTATTATTCTATTGTTACAAATTGAACAAAGCTATAAACTATTTGCTCAAACAATGGAGCGTTACCTAGAAGTCTTCACCCGTGTCGATTTCTTGCGGCGTTAGCTTCAAATGCTTCACCAGAATTTCCTTCGACACAGCTTTACTCTAAATATATGACAAGTTAAAAAGTTATTTTAGAGAAATGGTAATTTATGTCGTGAGTGCCAATGTCTTCTACTTCCTATGCAATTCACAAAAACAAAAATTTAGCCAAAACAAAAAACATACAGCTCAAGTATTACTTGTTTAACTTGGAAGAAAGCCATAATTATTCGAAATTCTATCCGTGAAGTTATTTTATATTCTATCAATCAGATCATGATAAAATAATAAACTCAGAAATAAATACGAGTGTACTTTGGTTTCGTGCGCCGGGATGGAAAAATAAATAGTAGCTAACGAGGAAAAGCTTGAATTGGCTAACACGCTTAAGAACCCATTATTTTTTAATTGATCACACTGAACAATACTTACTTTTGCATCAGCTTCATGTCGATTCTTCAATGTGATACATGTTTTATGCCACTTGATTGCCTCATCCTTATGGCCAAGGAGGCGCTCAGACTCTCCAAGATAGAAAGCGTTTGTTGGAAAGAATAGTGGCTGGAATATTATATCGTTAAAATAGTTTAGCTACTCAATAAATTAACCTTAAGTTCTTCGCATTTCTTTAAGCATTGTATGGCTTCCTTGTAGTTTTTCGATTCATAATGATGCACACCTGAAAATTAAACATTATTAGAAATTCGATGTGTCACAAATAAATTGCTTCAGACCCATCCCAATTTTTCAATTTCAGTCTTGATACAAAGGATAGCTATAGCCATAATAAATCGGTGCAAAGACTTCAAACATTTTCATTTTGTTTATGACACGTGTAATTTGTAATGCGAAATTGCTAAATAATTTCCATACATTTGAATAATATTACAGCTTCGAAAATAAATTGATTGAAATATATACCGAGGAAATGCCAAGTGGTACAGTCATTTGGATCAATCTCAACTGCTCGCTTAAAATGATGGGTGATTTCAGCATCCGCGTTAGCAAGTGCCTTGTTCTTCTTGTCAATTGGCTTCAGTTTATGAAGACAAATCGCGTACCTAAATATGATAAACGTATCCCATAACTTTGTTACTTGCAAACAGTTCGGTTTTCCTCAGAAATTTGAATATCTCAAGTTTACTGGTTTTAGTAACGCAATAATAGGATAAAATGCGCTTGAAAAATCACGCAAAAATGTAATCACTTGCAAGCGCTTAAAAAGCTAACAATTTTATGAAATTTATATTAACGCATGTTTTCTAAAACTTTATATACCATTTATGTGCGCCAGCAAAGCCGCTTGCGGGTTCGTTGGCCAATGCCTTGTGGAAATATTCCATGGCCTGAAAGTAAATCAAGGTAGATCCGTAAAAGATGAATCACTAACCGCATGTAGCAGATCATGTCTTGTGTGTGTGTCAGTGGGACTAACAAGATTAGCCTTCTCCACCAACACACGACCAAGGCGCCATGCGACTTCCGGATTGTTGCAATCGTCCACTCTAAGCATTAAGTTATGGTTAAAATTTGGCAAAATCTCAATTACACTAGCACAGTGACAGGAGTTTCTTTATTGGCCGAACAACCCGGATTAGGCCTGTGTCCAAGGTAAGACTTAATCCCAAGTTGCGCGTTGAGCCGATCGAAGGCACCAAGATATATTTGACTGGTGCTGTGGGTGGCGATTGTAACATACACGAGTGAGGTGATAGATTTTTTCTGCTCGTGTAAGTTGGAGTTAATTTTATGTGGTTATAGACTAGTGTAAGTTGTTTTCTTGTGTAAAAAGAGGTGTTTTTTAAACTGAAATTGTACCTTCTCAATGCGTCGTACGCTGCGTCAAGGACATTCGCGTTCTCGATCATCAGATATTTGCTGGTCGCTTTCAAGTGAGTGGATAGCACATCGACTTGTTCCTGGAAATGTGACTAACAGGTTGAGGTAATTTTAATATTTTCGCTCACTTTGAACCAGGAAGGCTTTTTATCGAACTCTTTGTCCGACAAAGCAACAACAGCAGCGGCGGCACCAACTTGCACGCCTCGAATTCCGGATGAGAACTTGAAAGCAGAAGAGAAAGCTCGCCTGAACATTTTACGTTCGCAAGCGCACTAAAAATAATTTTTTAGGAAATAGACAAAAATAGCTTGCTGCAAAAAAATGTGAAAAACGGATGCCCAAAATGAAATGCATGCACAAAGAGTCTTTCTAATGCAAGTTGTGTGCTGGCACATAATGCCAATAGATTCGATGTAGGACAATTCGGGTCTTGAAATCGATTGTTATAAAAGATTTTGGACGTAAATGCAGAAGTAACACATCTTTTTTCCTTGCTTTAACCACATTTTTAACTTATTTAACGTTAGTACGAAATGGTGCATTAAAATACCCGATGAATCATTTCGCATAGTGTTATTTTGACCCACTTTTAGCATTTGGCAAGAAAATTGGCCGATTTGTTGAAGTAAATTATGCTCTACAGGGTTTTTCTACTTTTCTGGAAAGTTTTTTTTTGCCTCTACTCATACGTTTTGATAGCAGCCTATCAGCAAAATTCAATTAGTTTGCATTATGACCGCTTGCTGTATGCAATTTATGGAAAGGACATGGTCAACCAAAAGTTTAGGAAAGCGGTGCAAACACTGAACATGTGCTTTTTCGACTGTATGACAATTGCGCGCCAGCGAACATTTAAGATCATAACTCAGCGCAGGCTTAAGCTCAAGAGATGAGTAATGGCTCAAATTGAAGCTTAGGCTCAGATCTACAAAATTAGCCATTATTTGTGTCTTACACTTAAGTTTGAGTTTAGTTCAAGACCAAATATGATCTTAAACGAGAAAATTTGGGATTTAGTGACCATATATGGCCATAAATTAATTCTAATCCAAATGTAAGGTACAAGTGACGGCTCATTTTGCAGGCCTGAGCCTAAGCTTCAATTTGACCCATTACTCATATCTTACGCCTGCGCTGAGTTATGATTTTAAATGTTCGCTGGCGCGCAATTGTCACGCACCCTCTTTTTCTCTTCCAACAAGCTTCGTACTCCAAAAAATACAATGACCTTTATTATTACTATCGTATTCATATTTTCACGAACAGTATAAAACTTGCATGTTTGAATTCATCCGAAACATAACATTGTATTTCTTGCAAAACGTTGTTAATAACTGATATTTTTTAGTGAAAACATGTCTGACTCCGACAGTGACACCCCCACGAATTTGACCGCGAAAGAGTTACAGGTAATTTTATTTTTATATCTATAATTTTTGCAAACTGCTTAATTTATTCAGGAATTGGAGCGAAGACGCCGGAGGAACAAAAAGAAAAAGGAGTCTAAGAAAGCCAACAAGAGGACCAAATCCGTATTACCTGCACAAGATTCAGGTGAGGAAGATAACCAGGAAGTTGTTGAAGTTGGTGAAGCTGTGGTGAATGGAGAGCCAGTGAAAGTTCCTGAAAGCTCTGAAACGGCGAATGATCAAACCGAAAATGGAGAAACGAAAGAACAAAAGGATGTCAAGGAAGATCTCGCCGTCGACATTGAATATGTTGGCGAGTTGCCAAAACTCGACCCCAAAGATCCAAATTTTGTGCATTTCGCTAAAATTTTTGAAGCTTTCAAGGTATTTTACACTTTTGGTTCGATCATAAAATAATGTTTGTTTAGTTAAAATCGGAAGAAGAATTGAAACGGGAGGAGGAAATTCGGCAAGTAAAGCGTGAAGTTGTGGAAGACACTGTCAACCGGGCTGCTATCTCAGAACAAATTTTGCAAGATGAAATGAATCAGCGACGAGTAAGATACCGTTATTATTTTTGTACAAAATGCATTACACATGTTTTCAAAACACTAATTTATAGTTTTATGCTGAAGGAAAATTTCCTAGTAAAATATACCGTTTCAGAACTCAATATACTATTGAGGCACCACACAATGTCTTAAAAATATGGAGAGAGTTATTTTGGCTTTAAATTAAAGTAGAGTTGGTTCAACTGTCATTCGAAAAAAAATTACAATTAATATTTATCACCTGTGTATACTTTTTAGAAAGAAGCGGAAGAGTCTGGTGAAGCTCAGAAAATGAGTCGCAGAAAACTCCGTTTAGCCATGCAGCCATCGATTGTTGATCTTAAAGCCGTATGTAGCTTTTAATAAGAATTTTTATCGACTGACATTCTTGTTCAGGCAACAGTTCGTCCTGATGTCGTGGAATGGGCTGACGTTACTTCCCGTGATCCTTTTCTCTTGGTGGAATTGAAAGCTTACCGGAATACTGTAACGGTGCCACGTCACTGGAATGCTAAACGTAAATATTTGGCTGGTAAGCGTGGATTTGAGCGGCCACCATTTGAGCTCCCTGATTTTATCAAACGAACTGGGATTATGGAAATGCGTGAAACAATGTGGGAAAAGGTATTTGTTATCTTTGCGGAATATTTTCTTTGCAGTAGTTGATATAGAATTGTTCAGAAACTTGATATATAATTATCTATTTGAGTTCTTTTTAATATCATTTTAATTAAACGAGTCTTTAAATGTAGCATCAGTTCGTTACTTCATCTAAATTTAATTTTTCAGGAAGATAACCAATCTCTGAAAAGCAAGATGCGCGAGCGAGTTCGCCCTAAAATGGGAAGGATCGACATAGATTATCAGAAATTGCATGACGCGTTCTTTAAGTGGCAAACTAAACCGCCCATGACTCGAATGGGTGAACTTTACTATGAAGGAAAGGAGCTCGAGGCACAAATGAAAGAGAAGAAACCGGGCATTTTATCCGATGAATTGCGCATAGCCTTAGGCATGCCTGTTGGCCCGGTTGGAATTGTTTTTCGGGCAGTTCAATTTATTAATGCAGTATTTTAGAATTGTACAAAATTTCCACCACCTTGGCTGATTGCAATGCAGCGATACGGGCCTCCGCCGTCATATCCCAACTTAAAAATTCCCGGTCTTAATTCTGCGATTCCTGAAGGATGTGCGTTTGGTTATCACGCTGGCGGTTGGGGTATGTTGAATTATGTGATTTACTTTACCGTCTATTTACGATTGCGGCCGTTTCGAAAATATCGCTAATAATATTTTTACCGCACCAGTATAACTGAAAATTTATATTTGTAGGAAAATATGTTAAAACTATTATCCATAGAAAAAGTAATTACCCATACAAATAATCCCTTCGTTTTATACTGGATCAGTTTTTGCTAGGAAAAACCAATTTTTCTTGCAATTTGTTAAGTACCTGTGTTACTTCGCTTTTAAAATTTTACTTTCTCTTTGGTTTGGCTTAGCATTCATTTTTCAAATAAGCTCACGACTATGGATATGAACAGCATGAGATACAATATGATTTAATAGAAGTACAAAAATACAAAAAAATTTTAATCTGTCACCTTAATGTAATTGTGAAAATTATATTTAGCCGGAACTAAATTTACCCGGGAATAAATATATGTTTATTTATATATTGTCATTTACTTACACATAATGGTTATTATTCAGGAAAACCTCCGGTTGACGAATATGGAAAGCCGTTATACGGTGATGTGTTCGGCATAGAGGTTCGTCGTGTATCTTATGTTTGACTTATTTTAATCTTCTTAATTTCTAGGTGCGACAGACGAATGAGGTAGAGGACGAATCACGAATAGAGCGTCGACATTGGGGCGAGATCGGCTCGGATGAAGAAGAAAGTGAAGAAGAGGAAAGTGACATTGATGAAGATGAAGGCACAAAAGTTGTTCCACCGCCTGAAAGTGGTTACGTCACTCCGGCAACAACAGAAGGGTATATAATTTAATATAATAAAAAGTTATTTGTGCGCATTGTTGTGCCATACGGTTGTGGTTACTGCTAGTTTTAGTAATTGTTCTGCAAATAACTATTATTTTTTAGTTTCGCTACTCCAAGCGGAATAACAACTATTCCTGGCGTCGAAACACCTGATTCTATTGAATTGCGTAAGAAGAAAGCGGCCACAGACAGGTTGGAATATTTTCACTGCAATTTCTATAATGCAAACGATTTTATTCAAAAGAGTTATTAAGGAATTAAATTAATAAACACTAAAGCATTTAAATTGTAGTACACTTTCATGTAATTATATTTTAGTATTGCTGGTGGTGATACACCTGGAGCTCTTTACTCTATTTTGCCCGAAAAGAAGGTCGACAGAGTTACAGGACAAATTATGGGCTCAAGCCACGTTTATGATTTATCGGTAAGCATCTGCTTTCGAATTATTATTTGTGAATTTTAATAATTATTTCATTTTAATAATAATAATTTTAGCGTAAAATGCCAGTACCAGCAGACGGTGTGGAAGTTTCTCTCAATCCTGACGAGTTGGACATGGCAGATCAGCGTGGATTGGAGCAGAAATATGAGGAGCAGCTAAGAAAACAAAATCGAATGAGAATGGAGAATGAAGAGGACTTTTCCGAACTTGTAGCTGAACATTCAGCAAAACAAAATGTAAGATTTTTATGGGATAAATTATTCGGTATATCGTATTATCACTAATTAGGCCCTCAGGGCTTAATTATTTCAATAACCCTCTAGAGGGGGTTTATTATGGGTTTTTCTCTAACCTCTCATTTTTACACACTATTTCTCTTTCTGTAGGGGGTTTATTATAGGGGGGCTCAATTAAAGAAAATATGATAATTGTATTTTGGCTATAAGTTTAGTAGTTTTATTACTTTAGAAATTCAGTTTTCATTAAATTCCCCATTTTTAATAACGGCGAAAACGGTATTATAAAAATTAGATGAATCTCACAAGTTCTTATGAATCGAATGAAGGTCAAGATTTGGCAGGAATCGAATGTTTACTAGTTATATTCTTGTTATTTATTTTGTCTATTTAACATTTTATTTCAGCGCAAGCGTAAGGTTCCAGAGACGAAGAAGACTTCAGGAGGTGGTGCATCATCTCAAACGAAGAAATACAAAGATTTCAAATTTTGATTTCGCAGTAATTATTTACCGTTATGCATTACTATTTTGACTGATTATTATTGTGTTCGATTTGCGAATAAATGTTCCAAATTGTTATTCACAGAAGTAATTTGGGACACGAGGTGCGTTCACCGAGGTAATCGGTTATGATCATCCCCAAAGCCATCATCACGCATATTGTTTTTAATAATATGCACGATAATATGCACAGGCAGACATAATCCTTGTCGCATAATCAAAACATACGGAGACGTAAAAACAATATTCGCTATAATCTTCCTATGGATTTACACAGAGATTCCCATATTACTACTGATATTTATTTTCTATTTGGAAATTCACTGATAAAAACTGTTCTCAGCGATTTTCTAGTCATTTATTCCTTCATATATCAAGACCATTTATATTTACAAAATAAATTTGTATTGGAGAAATGCGGTTCACCTTTCAACGATTGTTTCAATTTTCTTCAAGGAACTTGCGTGAAAGCAGCCCACTAAAAAATGTGGCTAAAGCTATTGAACATAGTTCACCTTTGTGCGATAGTTTCGGCCGTAATCACACCTATTTGCGGATTTCGCTGACAGAGCGGTGCAATTTACGTTGTAGGTTTAGTCTAAATGTAATGCGATAATAAACAATTATGTTATATTATTTAATATCAATTGAAAATGTAAATGTTCTGAAGAAAATGTGCAAGATTCCATCCATTAAGATTCCATACATGACTGAAAGGCAACTTTCTCCAAAATTTTCTCCGGCGCAGCCTTCGGCGGCGCCCGAACCAAAACAAAAGGGGAGACACTTTTGTCATTTTTATCGCGGCCCAGCCAAACTAGCCACTCAACTCTTGCAAGTTAAATAATGCAAAATTTGATCAAGAAGAATTAGTCAAGGATTTATAGGCACGTATTGTATGCCCGAAGAAGGGGTGCCGGTAAGTCGACTAAAATGTATAATGACGTAATTCTCTTACTAAAAATTACTCCAGTTAACACCACACGCGGAACTACTAACAACCTCGGAAGTTATCAAGTTAGCGGAATTATTTGCAGCGAAGGGCGTGAATAAAATAAAATTAACTGGTGAGGATTTTAGGTATTTGATAATGATATTGAAATAGTTGCTTTAGGCGGCGAGCCGACATTGCGAAGTGACTTAGTGGACATTGTTGGTCTGTTTATTACACATTCTCGCTTTTATACTTATCAAAAATAAATAAAAGATAAAATTTTTATTTTAAATAGTTTTCAATAAGAAATGAAAATTTTGAAAAAACGTATAAACAATAATATTCGTGAAAACGAGCTGTTTTTTATTGGTATACCATATTCCCTCTAATTTAGCCCCATGGGGCTTAATTATTCAACCTCCAAAAAATTTTGGAACTTAAATTTTCAAACTCAATTTTCTTCAATATTTATAACGACAAAGTTTTGGCAATAAGGTTTTTCTTACGTAACGCGATGAGATTTACATAAATATGCACTTAGTTTTTCTTAAGATGGCTAGGGCGCCAATTGGCATTCTGTTGGGATGATTCTAAATTAGAGGGTGGGCTAAAAAATAGGGAATACGGTATATGTCAAACGAAATTATACTTTATTTGTTTAGGTCATATTTCCAAAATAGAAGGAATAAAAGATATCGGTATGGTTTTATAACTTTTGCTCTACCAACAAAAAATATGTGATGGACGTGTAGGAATAACTTCAAATGGAATCGTGCTTGCTCGAAAGCTGAATGCGTTACTGGAGGCAGGCCTGAATAGTATCAATGTGAGCTTAGGTAGCTAGCAGTGAGACTACGTGGCTCTCATATTTATCAACTTATTTAGATACTTTGGATCCAAACAAATATTTGCTGATGTCTCGACGTAACGGGTTTTCTAAAGGTAAGTAATCTGTGGTAAACGAAGATTTCATGGGGATTTTGTTCTTATAGAAAAGATGGGGCAGGTTTAATGCATTACTGCCTATTCCCTATGCTGAGGGCTGATTTTCCCATTGCTAGCTTTCGCGCCATTTTTTCAAAACGCCAACATTACATTCAAAATCCAACCGTCTTTGCCACACTATTTCGTCGCCTTTGCTCTGAAGAGAGAAAAGGAAAGTCAGTGGGAAATAACCAGCTTCTCTGCGCTCTGCCTGTCCCTGCAGTCTTTTCTGTGCGCCGCACAATAGCACCAAATCAAAATTGCTTTTCGATTTTATAGAACACAATGCCAATTCGGCGGCAATTCCTTTATGTTTAAACTCGAATTCGAAATTTCAAATAGCTGAAGAATCGGCCCTCAGCATAGGGAATAGGCAGTATGTACCCAAAACCCATATTAGAATAGAAGCAGCTGCATATTTGTTTAAGAGAAACATCCTTGACTGAAACAGTAAAAATTTTCAAACATTATCATATGTCTGATTTTTATTTTAGTAATGGAATTGATCAATAAAGCTGAACAAATGTTGAGGAATCGTCTGAAGGTAGGTTTCTAATTAACCTGTTATGATTGCTTCTAATTAAATGTTTCGGCTAGCAAAAATTACATTTCTTCTTTTTTTTGTATTGAATAGGCAATATATCACAGTATAATGTTACATTTAGGTGTTTATTTACATTATATTATTTACATGAGATTACAATTACAAAATATGGGCATTGTGTCCATGAGACAAAATAATGAGTTATTATAAATTAAATTTGGGTTAAAATTACAATAGAACTTTGCATATTATTTGGGAATCCATTCGCGGGCAGCATCCATCAGTTTTATCACTTCTTCGTCCTCCGTTTGGTTGAACACCTCATAATGATTGCCCACAGCGCAGAAATTAGGTGGTGTGCTCAAACAGAGCACTTCGCAGCCTTCAGAGCGTAGGTCCTCTATAAAATAGAATTCATCATAACATATTCTTCTACACAATTATAGTCCCTGGTACCCATGATTATGACTGTCTTATGTCCGGAACATTCTAGTAGGGCTCGAGTAGAATAATGGCTCGAATGCTGAGACTCTGGGCTTTCGATTGAGCCCTTCTAGAATGTTCTAGAAGTGATTTCGCCCCCCCAAAGCGCCAAAGTCCGCCAATTTCCCAATTAATTTTTTCACTGGGAGTATACATGATAGCACCTTTATAACGCTTACTTACCAACTGTGTCACCAGGTCCCACTGGCACAGCAAGAATTATACGCTTTGCATTTTTCTGTTGCAGGGCTTTCAATGCTACACGAGCTGTGCTGCCAGTCGCTATTCCGTCATCAATTATGATCACCGTTCTTCCTCTTACATCTTCAGGCTTTCTACCTTTAAAATAAATCGGACGACGACGCTCAATCTGTAAAAAGCAATGTCATCTCAAAATATAGGATTTCTGGTCAATTTTCTAACTCACCTCTGCTAACTGGCGTCTCATTTCCTCTTCCATATACTCACGATTGAGATGGAATTGTCTAGCATTCTCGTTCAACACCAACATAGGGCCAGGACCATCAACTAAGATTGAAAAATTTATAGTTTTATGATAAAATTAATCAGCTCACAAAACTGGTATGATTTATATCGGTATAACTCTACCTTCAACTCTCACACCTAATTCCAACTCCTCACTCGTTTAAATTACACCTTTGGATGATACAAGAGATAACTCACACATAAATACATTTAGCGCGAAGCACTATGCAAAATTCTTAAGGGGCGTAAATTATTCAAGGGAAATCACTTACCGACTGCACCAATTGCGAATTCCTTATTCATTGGAGCGCCTATTTTGCGAACCATTAAGAGGTCGAGAGGAGCTTTCAGACATTTGGCTACTTCGAAAGCGACCGGCACACCACCGCGCGGAAGAGCAAGAATTACCGGGTTTTCCAAATTCATAGACTGGAATTACAAGGAAATGTAATAGATAGGAAGGCTTCAGGGAATTACCCACCTCAAGCTTTTCAGCGAGACGTCGACCGGCATCTGTAAAATTTTACAATTGGAATTAGATTAAAAACCGAAAATAGCATTACTATTACTAATGTTAAATCATCATAAAAACATCATTATTGTGAAAATTGGTTCTATTATACAAGAAAGGTGGTATAAAGGTAGAAAAGCTTTTTTGGCACCATTGAAAAACAACTGCAGTTTTTATAGTCATAAAACAAAGAAGTAAAACAAGTAGGTAAACTGAAATATACACTTACCTATGCGATCGTGGAACTCATTTGAACGTGAGCGAAAAAACATTTCGATTAATTATCGAAGAATTTCAGAAATTTGTTGAACTCTTTATTTTGCATCAAACTGCGCTTGGCTGTGGAAGGAGCTTTTATAGGAAAAGGGCGGTCGGGAGTTGTTTACTTCATCCGAACAAAATAATAAACAACTTTCCAAATAATTGTGGCATTGCGTCCAACCATATGTTTTCTGTGAGAACAGGCATTAAAAAACAAGGCTGAGCCAATGCAGGCAATCTATGACAGCTTAATTTGGACATGGATGTCAAAGACAAAAAAGTACGGCACATCGATCTTTGGTCTAAAATTGATTTTGTGCTAGGCAGAAAGAGGAAATCGGAATTGGTTGCTAATTGACCAAATTTCATGATAATTAATCCACTGTCACTGGAATACGACACATAAAAATATTAGTCATAAAAGAGTCAAATATTAAAAAGAAATCCAATATGAAATAAAAAATATGTGTTAACATTGGTTCGAAAATTACTAATTTAGCGCAAAAGGAGAAAATTACTGTAAACGTTAAATATTTACAATTTTAGCTAAATTGTGTCGTAATCCGCGGAATCAACGATGATGAAGTGTGTGACTTTGTGGGAATGACCAGAGACCGGGTAAATCTCTAAAAATTAAGTGTAAAACAGAACGTCTCCACTTTAGAATATTGACGTCAGATTTATCGAGTACATGCCATTCGGTGGGAATAGTTTTGCAATGAAGAAATTGGTTTCTTACAAAGAAATGCTCACCAAAATCGGTTACCGATACCCTGAAGTGATTCGACTTCAAGACAGCCCAAATAGCACTAGCAAGGTTTTTCTTTATGTCGATAACGCGAGTATGGCACTACGTCATACGGAAACTTCAAAAATATGCTTTTCGTTCTGAATTGTACGAGTCCAAATAATTAACATTTTTAAACCGACACAATTTTATGATCAAACCTTTATAGAGTTGAAAGTGTATCAAAGGAGAATTTAGTAATTTTACTTTTTCTTATAAGAGAAATTTGCTATTAGATGAAAAAAATGCATTCCATGGGTAACAATTATTCATTTAGGCCTATATGGTTCATGGCTTCAAAGGTCAATTCAGTTTCATCAGTTCAATGTCAGAACATTTTTGCGACACCTGTAATCGGCTGCGAATTACCGCAGATGGAAATCTCAAAGTGAGCGCAATCAAAAATATTCTAATCATAACTTTTAACATTTAAATTTCTATTACATATAAATTTATTTTATATTCTATTTCGAAATGCGAAATTATTTACCTTTTACAATTTGTAATGCGCAGGTTTGTCTTCACGGAAATACAGAGGTCTCATTACGAGATAAAATGCGAACAGGCGCCACTGATGAAGAATTACTGGAATGTATCAGATATGCTTTATCGAAGAAGAAAAAGCAACATGCTGGTAAGTTTTTTATCCTACTTAGCATTCAAGGTTGATTAACTTATTAAAACTTTAGGTGTTGAGAATCTCATATCCATGACGAATCGCCCCATGATTAAGATCGGTGGGTGAAATAAAGGTTTGGTCTGTTCAGTATGGTAAGGTTTTTAGTACAGTTCTTATTTAGGAAACCTTGGCAGTGTTTTCAATCCCAAGCTCTTCTCGTTAAGTAATATCTCCTTGCATTCTCGTAGAAAATTTCTGGTACCTCATTTACTATTACATTGTCGTATGTCAAGCACGTATTCCAATACATCCGATCCCAATCAAACTTTTACCCCTAAGGAGGAATCAAAGTCAGAATTGACGCATTTGGATTCTATGGGCAGAGCGAAAATGGTCGACGTATCTCGAAAATCGATCACCGTCAGAATAGCGACTGCCGAAGCCATTGTCCAGGTAAGCTTTAAAGGCGTTCATGAACATGCATTTTCTTCCGAGACGCAGCAATATAGATAAAAACATCCACAATTTTTGTTGGAAAATAATCAATTATATTATCATAAATAACATGTCAATAAGCTCACAAAATCAGTCCATTGTCAGTAATTTAAACGATTACAGTCATATTTAGTTCACTGCGCCTGTTTTCAACAATATATTTATGAAATCTGCGTTAACTCCAAAAGGAGATGTCTTCAGCGTGGCCAAAATTGCCGGTATTCTTGCCGCTAAAAGAACGTCCGACTTGATACCACTGTGTCATCAAATTCCACTATCACATGTCGATATTAACTTCACTCTTAATGCCGTAATTAATTTTGACAAAAATGTTTATTACTAATACACTTAAAGATTTGTTGCAGAACGAAAAGCAAGTAATTATACTTTGTCAGGTAAAGACATCCCATACAACGGGCGTCGAGATGGGTAATTTTTCATAACAGATTATTATTTTTACATTTAAATTTGATATTTTAGAAGCGCTTGTGGCTGCTTCAATCGCGTCTCTTACGATCTATGACATGTGCAAAGCTATGAGTCATGAGATTATTATAGGTCCCGTGCGATTGATTGGAAAATCCGGTGGAAAACGAGATTTAGGGCATACGGGAGTGGAATAGCCAAATATACTTATATAAAATATTTATATTCGACCTCTATATTCTAAAACCGCCGTTTAATCATTTTATTGTCCTTTTTATAAAAAATTGTACATATGCCAATATTGTGTGTATACATGTCTCCCTGTCGAGGTTTATTTTTTTCCAATACTATGCCCTTGTCCAATATTTTACACCCAATATCAGACCGTATTCTATTATACATTTCTGCAACTTTATGCTACGTTTTGTCGATAATAAAAACTTACCTTTTTATAGAGTTAAATTCAGGAAATACAATAAACAAGATTGGGTATGCAGAAATTTTGTGAAGTGATTAGGGATTAATTTAAAAAAAAAACAAGGGAAAATTAAGCAAATTTTTCAACGCTTTAATTTTTATAGTTACGTAATACAAGGAAATTTTGCTATATTTTTGAATTCTTCATAGTAATTTATCATGTTACGTACTTGCAACATCCTAGGGAAGAGTTTAGTAAAAGCTACTTCTTTCAAGAAATCCTAGGTTCCTCCTTAATAAATGCAAAGGAAACTTATCAAAAACATGTCTGAGAATTATTATAGTCTTGAAAAAACCTTATGTCATATTCCTAAGGTTAAAAGCATTTATAATGGCTCATTAACAATCTAATGACACAAAGAAAAATAATGAATGTATCTTGAAGGATGTTTGTATGTTTGTCCAATTTCATATCAGTCATCAAAAACACAAGCCTCAGATCTGTGGCTAAGATGAACCCTTGAACCATCACATATGTGTATGGAAGGAAACTAAACCGCCTTAGCTGCATGCTTGAGGGATGAGAAGACAAACGGGCCGCCGCCGCAACTGCTTGTGGTTATTAATCAATTGGACAACAAGAAAAAGCACAACAGAGATGATCTTTTCTCGAACTCTAACCGTTCCCCTTCACCATTGTTCCTTCCAATTTCCAAGCAAACTGGCAAATCAAAGCCCACCTTTCCATTGTTCAGCACTTATTTCACAACATGGCCGTTGGCCGACTAAAGGCAGACCCCGAGCACCTCATAGATACCTTCCAAATCACCGAAAGAACTCACGCCGACGTCGGCCACTTGTCAGCCATTGTGTCTCCCACGTCCCATCATTTCAAATTTTTTGACTTGCCATATTCACGAAACAAAATCTCCGATCCAAAAATAATAATGCTATATTCTTTAATTGATTTCCTGAGGAACTGATGACGCACATTGGCAATTCGGTCATTGGTATTTCGATTCTTTCTTCATTTTATGAAGACTAGATACTATATTCATCACAAATGGCCAATTTTCTTAAAAAGTTTGTCCATGCCAAATCCCGTTCCAAGTCCCCTGTTAAGCAACCTTCAAATGTGACAGGTGTAGAGCATGAATTTGAACATCATTGGCTTCCTCAGAGTCCGCGATACCCCCAAAGTGGTAGCAATACCATTTTGGCCAGCAAACAGTCGCCATACGCTGCGCATGGCGCTCACTCACCTCGCAGAAGCCGAACGGACCAAAGGGGTCGACCGTCGAGCCACAGGTTCTCGCAGCGGCCGCCCACCCCTCCCAGTCACTATTTCACACCTGACTACAGTTCACCTCTATTGTATGAAGAGCCTTATCATAGGGTTAGCTTTATTGTCTAGAAATTTTTCGAAATAAATAAACGAACTAGGCCAAAACATTAAATTTTTTAATGTAACTATCGTTACATTAAAAACAGTATATATATTTATCTATATACTACTATTAACTATATAGTAGTACTATATAGATACTATACTATGTATAAAGCAGATATATGCTTTAAATGTTTAAAACAAAATTAAAAATGAATAGTGCTGACGGATCCCAAAGGCAACAAAAGTCCGTCAAATCCCATGATGACGAGCCTTGTCAAATGATTTGCGGCAGCCAGCTCAATTTTTTGAGTAGCTCAATATTCTGAGAACACTTGAGGATTAGATCAAAGGGAAAATAGCAGTAGGCACAAATGTATCATGATAATACATTCATATACAATACGTATATAATCATAATACATATGTATCATGTATAATAGATTCACATATATATGTTACGGCCAATTCTGGAAATGACCGGCCAATTTTGGAATTGGCCGATTTCGCAAATTGGCCATAACATATACCGTGAATGAAAGACGGTATTCTTTGTAAGGATTATACTTTAGTTACCAAAAGATCCACTAAATAGTAACATACAAATATAAAATGACAAAAATGACTAAATTATACCTTGAAAATGATTAAGTGTAGATTTTAACCATACTAGATTTTTCACCATTTAAGTAACGCAGCTCAATCCTAGTGTAATTGCTCAAAAGTTACCTGAGACTTAGTGCTATAATATAAGCATTATAAGCTCACACTTAAGTTTAAGCCTAAAAATATGGCCTTGTAAGGGTTTGAAAGTGTAGTTCGAATATACGTTAGCCACAGGCCACATCTACATTTTGAGCCATTACACAAAGCTCAAGCTTGCGCGGAGTTATGTCTAAAAATCAATGTCTAGCCACTTTGCAGTATAGTTTAGGCATTTAGCTTATGTCATTTTGGGCCCACGTGGGCTACGCGGATGCCAAACTCAGTAATCAAAAATATTTTAAATACCGAAATACTATAAATATATATTACGAGGTTATAATTTGAAACCGTATCCAAAATTGATATTCCAGGTAGACAGTTTCACTACTGTCCCCAATTCGCCCCAATCAACACGTTCCATACTGCCGTTCGAAAAGACTAATAATCACCGGTCAGACGGTCGGCTACCATCATATCATGCCTCCAATGGAACACTAATGACTGCCCGCGGATGGGATGGCTTCGCAACACACAAAGGCCAACTTGGTGAATACAAGCCAAATTATTCCACAGAGGTAAGTGTAGTCTTTGGTACTACGAGACTCGGCTTAAACCGATATCATCCGATTGAATTCGGAAGCAAAATTTTAAAATAATGACTTTTTTTAAGTCTAGGAAACCTATTTTTTGAACCCCTCTCTGGGAGCTTATTTTAGGGGAATAATCTACTATTATTTTAGGAAACCAAGGCTATAGATATATTTATTTGGTTTACAAACTTTCATAAAACGAACTTGAACAAATGAATATGAACATTTTGTTTTCAACGGCTTTTTTCTTTGATCAAAAATTTAAAGCCTAAGTAACATTAGATTTCATTAGTATATACCTGGAATTTGTTGTTATATGGGATATGTGTGATTATGTCATTTAGTACATGAACGGAGGCCTGACCACATGGGCGACCACTAGAACTACTCATTCAGGGCCGGGCAGCATGGCAACAGATAATCACCTTTATGCTACTAATCCTGCTGCACTTCCCAAATACGCCACCAATGAAAACCTCTTCACTCAAGCAACAATTTCATCGTTGAGACCGAGGTCTACGAGTCCACGAAAGATGCCTAAGCTAGGTGCGAAACTATATTTTCGGGTATATTCCATTAGCACAGATCAATAGCCTCAGAAACGTAGTAGGATAATGATCCAAAATGGGTCTAAAAATATTAGCAGATTATAATGTTTTCACAATAGCACAGCACCCTTGGCTTGTTGCTTTGACTTTTTTTGCGTGAATTCATGTTCTTAATGATTACAACCCAAAAGCACTGGCGTGCTCTGACATGGAAGTTGTTGAAGCCCCAAAGTTCCTCTAACTATGTTAAGACCGAAGTCATGGCCGGGGCTCTGTGAATACCAGAAGGATTACTTGAATCCATTGGTTTCGTCAGTACTCATTTTAGCCGACCATCGGCACCTAAAGTACACATAGGAGACGCATAGCTGAGTGGACTATGCACATGGACCTGAGCGGGTATTATGGGCGAAATATTCGTGGGAGTTATGCATTTTAAGATCAGCAGCATCAAATTTGGCGGAAATTTGAAAATAAGTTATTCATAACTCACGTTTCACGTGAGTAAACACTAAATCTGATATTGCTAACCCCCTCTAAATACGATTCTAGAGGAGGTTAGCAATATCAGATTTGGTGTTTACTCACGTGAAACGTGAGTTATGAATAACTTATTTTCAAATTTCCGCCAAATTTGATGCTGCTGATCTTAAAATGCATAACTCCCACGAATATTTCGCCCATAAACCCGGTCGTGCTTGGCGGAGGGCTGAAGCTAGCTCCTAAGCTATTCATGTGCTTTAAATAATATATTAAGGATATAACTCGCGCGAAAACTTTTTAGTTACTTTATGAAAGATTGCTTTTTACAGAGGACGAGAAAAAGCATCGATCAAAATCACCAACGAAGAGGCCATCCAGCAGTAAAGCACCACCTGGGAAAACTTTTGACTATTTGCATGCACAATGCAAATTAGAAGGATGTTCAGCGATTATTATTGTAGAGGTTTGCGAAAATATATCTTCAATTTTAGTTTTCCCTTTTCTAATTTTTCCAGGAGTCTCGATTTCTAGTATGCAAGCATCAGCTATCGCATGCTAGCGACTTTTTTCGGACTTTGTTTCTGAATAATCGAGCTCTACCGATAGAAGGCGTTAAACAGACTTCATTCAATGAATACACGATTGTCGTTTCTGCGATGCGGCACCCTCCGCAAACTATTCAATTCCAGTGGTTCCTCGAATGCACGATACCATGTCCTGTGCTTAAGGATATTACAAGCGGTAATTTTTAATGTTGATCCAATTTTTTGTATGTTACAATCAATAGTGGAAATCTGGAATTATCGGTTATGATTAGACTCATAAGCAACTTTGAGATGCCTTCCTACGCGAGATCCCAATCCTGAGAGTTCCCATTGTAGGGATCAGAGACAGACTCTCTCATACTAGAGAAAAAAGATAACGAATTTCCCATATTGCCTAGACAATAGGGGAAATTCCACTATTGTCGGAATTTGTCAGGGATGATCGGTAATGCCTGATAAATTCAGGTAATAGTGGAATTCCCTTTTTCACTAGTCATAATCGGTAATTCTTGATTTCCACAATTGACTGTCACATATAACTACCGTAATACCTGTAAATACCACTATGGATTTTCACTCCCCGGTTTTCATTAACCAAAACTGGGTGCATATTCATATCATTATTAACTCATCGAGTTACGTATGTTTAGCTAGCTTTAAAAATATTTTGCCCTCAAAAAATCGGAGAAAATGACTTCGAAATTTGGTGTATAAAAATTACTCCCCCGGAAATTTAGAAATTTTTCTTTTTTGATTTTTACTGTAGATTTTAATTAGGTTTCTGAGTTTTGGCCAAAACCTGATTTCGAATAAAAACACCTGGAAAAGCTGTTTATAATATGCTATAATATTCACTAGCCGTTTTATAGCTGGTCATAGCCAGAAATCTGAGTCATTATCCGGATCTTTTAAAATCGTTTATGTTTCGGTGGTCCACTTTTATGATGCCTTGGAGGTGACAATGTTTTTGGCCATGAGCAATTGCATTGATTTCATAAATATATAAAAAACAAAAAATATATGTAACTATACAAAGATCTCATAAATATGCGCCATATTTGGTGCCAATGTATTTTTTCAAAGAAGCCTAGGAAAGTCATTTTGTAATATTTTATAGATACGCTGGAGACATGCATGAGACTGTGTAAGAGGTTTTCCGCAAAAGGACTTGAATTTCGCTGCTCAAAATATATCCAAGAAAACGTAATGTTAATAAGCTACGATTATTTGCAATATTTACTTAATAATTTCAGGTAGAGTCCGTGCAACCAGTGATGGCGCTGTGGTAATTTCTTAATATGTACGTATATTTCAAACATTCTGGATTTCTAGCTGGCTAAATTGGGTTTTCAAGCACAGATTCGACAGAGTAACACACGATGCATGCCTTCCAGTGGTACATAATTTTTACGTATCATTTTTAATACATTGCAATTTTTAAGGTGGCGCGTTTGCCTCTAAATCTTCTGGAAAGCCACAGGCAAATGCTTCCAGAAAAAGTTATTGTTGATTTGTTAGCCATGAAGCTGAGAACTTGTTATCAGCAGGTAAATATACAAGAACATATTCATGCTTACAAGTGTCAACTAAAACATTACACTTACGAAAATAAGACACCTTTGCGATGACTACGATGACTTTCGGTCTTTTAATTTAAAAATCTATTTTGTATACTTTAAAGTTTAAAGTTTTTGAGACGTATTTACCTTAGCCCAAATGTTAGATATTATGGAGGGAAGCAACGAAAGTTTGCCTGCAACAATTGGCGATATCGATACTTTTTAAGAGTAGGTCTAGGCTTTGTTTAGCATAATTAGTATGCCTTCATGTAACACCTGATATATTGATACCTCCAGTTGCAAAGGGTGGAAACATTCGTTTTGGATTGAATGGAGAAAATGCTTAACAACGATTATGACAAGTTCTAGTTATATCAATCGCTCATTTAATGATTTTAGACAGTCAAAGTCTTTCACACGATCCATAAAATGTGAGATTTTCTTCTCGTTGTTTCTACAATGTTTTATACTTTGCATTCTAGGGATCATTTCTTTGTGGATTTGGAGAGGTTTTTTTCATTGAAAATAGAGAAACGCATTATGAGTTTAATTTAGATGTCCTCGGTGCGGACGCCAGCGAGACCAAGGAAAAGTAAGAATACAGGCCAATCCTTGCCAGTAAGTTATTATCAGACCTTTTGCAGTTAGTCAATGTTCATTAATACCATTTTTAGCAAATTGATTGGATGCGAGCGTTGCTTGCGTGAATTGGGCTGTGAAATTGAGCAGAAAAGCCAAGGGGATTATCAGGCTTTCCATCAGTGTGACCATGTGCTTTTGCCTTTTAACGTGAGTTTTTGAATGTTTTTTTGGGTAATTCATGCCTAAAAATCCGTGTCAAAAAAAGTGCCAACTGAACTACAAAATTATTACTAACTAGCGCGCTAGAGCGCGGGGAGTCTATATCAGTATGCCTTTTCTGTTCGAACTTCACTCACATTCCAAGGGAGAAGGTCGGCCGCTCCGCGCCTGACCACAGGACTGGCTCGCCACCTACGGTGGCTCATAATGTTTATGGGAGTAAGTGAAACTCTCAAACTCAGTCTCAGTCTGAGACTCAGTCTGCAAGCACAGTCAGAATGCATTCCCAAATGAAACCGTTTCTGACACGAAAAATTAGCACTATATAGAATGCAACTCAGTCTGAGTTTGGGTTGGAATTTAGGACAAAACTGGGTCTGGCCCGCTCAAAAAGGGGAATTTAGGACAAATTTGTCTAATATTCGTCTACATTTAGCTAAATTTTGACCTCAAATTCGGATTCCCCGCTAAAAATTATCCTAAAATAGATCTTTGATCCCTTAAAAAGGCAGAAGGGACAAAAGTGAAAAAGTTAGAAGACACAGATTTTCCTGAGTGTGTCACGTGACACACTCAGGAAAATCTCCACTAACTTATTATAAGGATTTTGTAATATTATTGTTATTGTTTAACCCTTCATTGCCGGAGCCATAGAATTTGGGCAGAATTCTAGCGTTACCGTTAACTTTCCTTTTGGTGAACAGTCTTTATCAAAATCATGATGGCCGCCATTGTTTATTTCTCTTTTCTATGTGATCTATTTACAGACACACTTTTTGTATGAATAATGAACACTCATTCGTTTTTTCTTTTTGTGAAGTCTTTAGCAAATCAAAATCGTATTATATACCATACACTCGGAAATGAAGGGTTAATGCCAAAAATGTAATTTCTTCGTAAAAACAATGCTATATGTTGTCAAATATTGTTTATAATGTTTGCGTGATAGCAATACCTTGACAGTTGACACTTTTTTTGACACGGATTTTTAGGCATGAATTACCCTGATTGGCACAATGTTTTATAACATATTTCACAAAAATGGTGAAAATGGCAAGAAAATACACACAAAAATGGGTTTACGCAACAATCGTAATTATTTGGTTCAAAAATCGAAAAATAAAAAAGTCTGAAAATGAATTGAAATCCACAGAAAAAGATGATATAGAGTGAGTAACATCAGATTTATGACCAACATAGCGAAAAACGTTCCAAATATGGAAATAAAATCCGATGAAAAAAAGATCTCGTCAAATTTCACGTTACATTCTATCTTAAACACCATTTCCCTAACATTTACCAATTGTGACGGTAAATGCTAGCATTTACCGGTAAAAGCTGGAAATTCCAGCTTTTACCGATTTTGCCGGTAAATGCTGGGAATTAACGCCAAAATCTGTAAAAGCTGGAATTTCCAGCTTTTACCGTAACAGATATAAATTGCGTAGAGTGGGCTTCAAAATATTGATTTTGCTGTAAAATGTATAAGAGAATATGTATATAAAATGTAACCGATGCCTGCGTTCGCATTTTTTAAATCCTATATTCTTGTATGTATTCTAGCGTACATTTAGAAATATTTTAAATTCTTAACAGCAAATTTGAAACTAAACAGATAATTTAATAAAAAATTCTACTTACAACAACTCTAAATTTTTCAGGATAAAACAGAAGATTGTTATTGCCAAACTGCCCTCTATAAACTGAATTGGCAAAGTGCACATCGTCCGAATGTGGTGGAGAATTCTTCTTCAGAAGCCGTGGGGAGTACATCAAATCAGGCACATACTCTCTCCTCAAATCCGTCTATAGCCGGGCCACTGGAGAGAAACCAAACCTCATGAGTTGTGAACGTTTCTTCTCGCACAAAATTGTTTCCGAATTGTGTTATGAAACACATTTATTGAAAACATAACATAAACAAACTTTACAAAAGAAATTGTTTCATTGCTCATTATTTTCGGTGTTCCGATTTTTAGGCGAATTCGGCTGGAAAGGCGGGAACTTTACTGCAGGAAATCCAAGAAAATCGGGAAATTGTGGGAACAAATGCGTTATATTTGGAAATCCATTCGGAATACCATTTGGCAATCCTGTAGGTTGATTCGGAGTGTCATTAGCAGTATTTTCGTCTCGGGATCTTTCAGATTTTTCTTTTGTGTTAAATCTATCTAACGGTCGTGCGTTAGGTCTTTGTCTGGATTCGTCAAAACGGGTCCTTGGAATATTTGAGACATTTTGTTGAGATTCCGCAGCTAAAATGGTCTTGTTTTAACTATAATTCAAAATGCACGATTTAAACCAAAAGTTGAGTTACTGAAACTCAATATGCGGAAAAATTTAACGAATTTTATACTTTCTTTTATTGCGTTAAAAAAAATTGCGCTGACCTCGTTGTCTATGGCTTTCATCCATCTCTTCAGAAAAAGGACCTTCCAAAGGGCTGAAGAACATTATTGCTGGATTTCTTTGTTCTTCAGTTAAAATTTTGGGATGCGACTCCGAAAAATTCTTCGAATGGATAGTAGTGCTGTTATCTGCTGATAAATTTATGTGTCTACCTGGCAGAACATTTTCAGCGCCTTTCCTCCCATAAGGAACATTGGGGCTGAGTCTGAAAAATCGTTCCGACCCAAACTTGTTTTCGGGTATTTCCATTCTTTTGACCAATAAATTACCGGCCGTATTATTCCGAATTTCGTCAATTCGCGCAGGATCTGTTAGGTTTTTATCTGGTGGCGTTGTCATCGTAAAGGTTGCGTTTTTTGGGGTCTCATGAGAAGGATTAGATGTTTTTGGGGTTTCAAAGTGACTTGAGTCATTTAATGCATTCCGTTCAGAAATATCCACTGGTGTGACAGCTTTGCCTGGAGGAAGCCGAGGTAATGCACTGGTGGATTTCCCGTCCAATTTTGACGGATGATCGCTGGACAATAACCGTTCGTTTTGTGGCCTTAATATCAAAATTATAAAAACGTCAGTTTTCCAGGATTACTTTTCCTAAGTATTCGAATTCGAGTATATGCTATTTGAGACAAAACTTCAACATTTAAATTCTATATTGGAATTTAAATATCGCCTGATTCTACAGTTATGGAGCATTTTACTATCGACGCCTTTGACGCCTAAACATTTCCTCACCTTAGTTGACCCTCGAAATGGTGCGGACGAGACACTGCCTCACTTCTAAATCCATCGTCTCGTCTTTCCGTGGGCTGTTCACTAAATTCATCTCGACCTCTGTTCCCGAAACTTAGCTTTGGTTCGCTGGTGAAATTTTCAGGAGGCGAGCGGCCATTTTGCGGATTAATTCTTCCGTCGCGGCCATAGCCACGGAATCGATGCACTGGTTGGCCATATACGGGGCCTGGCAGTGAGCTCTCGGTGAGATAGGGTGTAAATCGACTGAATGCATAATACCTTTATCACTGTATTCGTTCTAATGAAATCTGACGTCAATTAGAAACGAATTATTATCTTTTTTTCAGGTTAGGATTTTCAAAAATTGCGCTGATGTACAGTATGATCAAAAGTACACTGATGATCCTTTAATTGTCTGTTATATAAATTTCAAATATCAGATATTTTTAATAATGACTGTAAGTAATCAAACCAATACCTGAACATAGGTGTATATTGCGGCCACGCTCCACCTTTATTGAAAATTATTATATTGAAAATTTGAGTTGAATGTTTTCACTAACTTAAAAGCCAAAAACTCTACATGTTATGTAGAGTCAATATCTGTTGTGATTTGAAAGTTACTAGATGGAATAATTAATTAAATAACTCAGAAATTTGCTACCCTTGTATGGTTCATATCCGAGAGAATAACAAAACGCTAGTGAAGATAATTTGACTCGTGATTAATTCATTTGATTGCTTTATTTTCTGACCAGATATTTTAAAAGGCTATTTCAGACAGTTCGTGAACGACGAAACAGAGAAATGACGCAGTTTCTGGTAGAATAATCGCTAACAGAACTCACTGAAATCATGTTAGTTTTGTTATTCTATCATAAATTTATATGAACCGTAATTAACGTAATTTAAAATAGCTGAGATTGGCCGCTTCGCGGCCCCTCTCAGCTAGGAAGCGGGAGTGTGCACAGCGGGAGATTGGGTTCTTCATCGCTTCGCGCACCGCCATCAGCGGTCAGATTTGGTTGTTCGGGAGTAGAAGTTGTACCAAGCAACATCCCGCCCGTTAGTAACATCCCGCCCGTTAGTAGAGTAATCCAGAATCGCCTCACAAATCGATTGGGACAATAAAAAACATCACTTCCCCAGGTCGAAACCCTTAAAAACACGTTTTTCGGTTTTGGCGCGAATTCAAATATTCAAATCTCGAATCTGACGTCAGATTCGTGATCAGCGTACCCGAAAACCCCCGGGTGCCAAAAATCAGACCCGTAGACACATTGCGTCAAAAAACCCGATTTTTTGGCCAAAAAGTGGCTTTTTTTCAAAAATGTGCCAAATCAAAAAGTGTAAAAAGCAAAGTGGTCCAGAATCGCCTCAGAAATCGATTGGGAACATAAAACACATCACTTCCCCAGGTCAAAACCCTTAAAAACACGTTTTTCGGTTTTGGCGCGAATTCAAATATTCAAATTTTGGGTCTGAAAGTTTTGTCGGGACCTACAGCCTCAGGGCTTTCAAATGAGCTATCACTCGCCCCGATCTATCCACGGAAAGGTGCCGAACATTTACCTGTCGGACAGACAGACAGACAGACAGACGGAAACGCGGTTGCCTGTTATTATATAGGGATTTCTTACCACACCCGTAAGCTATTTCACTAATTTCAGTTTGAATCAAGCCATTTCAGTTTTGTTTCAAGCCCAACATTTTCGTTCCAAAATCACTATTGAACTGCTATATTAAATTTAAGATAACAATGGAATTTTATATTGTAATTTTATGTTACCATTATCTGTTGGAGGTCCATTCGAGTTCCAGGGATGAGCCAACACATGTAAACCAACGTAAAATATAGAAACGATGAATGTAAAAATTTTACGCATCATTCTCTTGAACAATTTGTCGTTAAAAATGCTGACAGATGGGATGGCAAGCGCATTTTGAGGGCTCCGCTTAGCTTTCAGACGTTAACAAAAAATACGAGGATACAAGGAGAAACAGGTCTCTGGTCTTCTATTCTTTTGAGCCATTATTTTGCGAATGTAATTCTGTCATTCGGAAAATTGTGATACATTCTAATACGCTTCCGTTACGATTTTATTAAGTTCCTTGGACAAAAAAAGAAACAATTGGCAAACAAAATCAAAAGAACGGCGTTAGGCTTTACAAGAAAAGAAGTCTTCGCTGTTCTGTATAAAAAAATTTGCAGCATCTGATGCATTCATCTTTAATCCGAAATTTCACTTCTTTCGTCACTAAACAAACCATACCTAGCACCGCTCTTCGTACAAATAAGAAAATAAGCACACGAAATAGTCGGATTGACAATCAAGATAAAAAATTACATGCTGATATAAAACAAAGCTATGTGTAAATTGTGAAAACAAGACGGTTTTTACATTTTTGGTGATACCGCTTCAAATTCCACTTCGTCGCCCACTTCGTTCTTGGCTATCGCTGTTTGATCTCCCTGATTGTCTCTTGGATACTAAACAAAATTATTAAGTTAATAAAATTCAGTTTTGTTAAAACAATATAATAAACTAAAAATTTGATAATAATTGATTACTTTATTTAACAGCTTATTTCAGCGACTTTTATGCATTTCACAGAAAGTAGTTTACGCTTGTATTGAAAAATAATTTATTTCAGACAATTGAATTTACCTGTACAACAATAATCTCATCGTTTGACTGATCAGTGCCACCAAACTGGCTGGCAATTTGGTCAATAGTGGAAGTGACAATTTCCTCATCCACTTCGTCGCCCTCATTTGTAAGCATGTATATGCGTTGAGTTACGTTACCGCCATATATAGCGTAAGCCTATAAAAAATTCGTTAAAAAAGTTTCATCAATTTTCAAACTACAAATAACGTAATCACGAAAAATTTACTCTTTGGAACTCAACATCTGTGTAATTTTGGCGTAGCATATCCAATGTCTCAGGATTCATCACTTCTTCAGCATACACCACGTTGTCAGCTTCGACACCTACAGTAATACAAAATTTAAAATAGTTTACAGACATTCTGTTTACATACCTCCCTTGTTGGCCATGCTTTGCTTACTAGTACCGGGTAGTCCAATATCGTCAATGCTATCCATGGTGGGCTCATATTTTCTCTTTCTTGGCGAAGTTTCCATCTATAATTCCACACATAAAAATATTAGCGATATATTTTAATAGCATAAAATATCTTTAATTTACGAGTATTTCATATTTTTGAGATCAAATTTTCCTTTGCTCAAAAAAATTATACAGAAAAATGTTGTTTAAGCTCGAATAACGCAAACTTTGCACGAAAAACTAACTCCTTTCACTAATCCAGAGACTAAACTTGACTCAAGTCACATTTTTGAGCCCATCGTTTTCGCAGTACTAAAATTTGTCTGAAAACAAAACCGACTAAAACAAAATTGTTAAATTTGGATGTTTCCGACTAGATAACCTACTGAAATGTTTTATATTTCTATTGAAATTATAATCATTTCAGCTCTGACAAGATATGATTGAGCAAAAACTTAACGCTTTGGATTATCATACCTTATCTTCAATTTCAGCCTTATATTCTGGCATCTTCTCCGGATGTTTTGCTTTCAAGTGACGAATAGCGCGGCACATATTGAAGGGTCGGTGCAATGGGAAGGTCTAAAATGGAGATGTTGGATAGTTCGTTAAAATATGGAACTAGTTTACCATTTGACAAAGAAGGCATTCAATTGTTGTGGGATTATTACCCATAAATTCCATGCAGCCATCACTCACACGTTCCAATCGTGTCTGAAAGAGCAAATATTAGCATCATACAATGAATACATTTCTGCTTACTTTGCATAACTCAAATTGCATGCTTTTTAGCTGATTTTGGTGAAAAGAACGGAAATGTCGGATAGCGCCTGCACTGATTACAGCGGCAAAAATGTCGTGATTGCAGAGTTTGCATCTCCAATGACATTCGCTCACCGGCTCCACATATTGGCTGTTGATGGGAGTCGCTTGCCGCAAAGATGGCTGGATGAATTGACGCTTCGGTTTACTTCGCCGACCTAAACGAAACATTTACAAAGGAATTAGGAACAAAATAGTTATTTAACATTCTAATGGAAACAATTATGTATATTTAGAACCGTTAGCTTCAATATCTTTTTAGCCCGCGATACGCATTTTAGACACAGCGATTGTAGCGGTGTAATGCCAAATTTTATTTTTGAAATACCCCCTTCAAGTGGTACGCATTTTTGATAGCAAAAATCTTGTTGAAAATATGATACCGGAAAAATAAAAAACACACCAAATGTCATCCTGCTGTTTGAGAATGCATCACATGCTTCTGACTTTCGCTTCCCAGATGTTTCGTCGCCTTGATCATCCTCATCTTCGTTTTCTTCAATGTCTAATCCTCCACCATTGTGCAGCTTCCTCATATGCTTTTCGATAGCTAAAATAATATTTTATAAAAATGTGAGAACATGACTTGCAACCTTTGTCCAATTGCTTTTCATCGGTATGTCTGGTATCGAATTTACCACACAAAAAATGACGCTCGTCCGGCATTGTTATGGAAAAATCTTCGCCAAATTTCTCAGTTAATCGGGCATTTACTACCAATTCCTGAAGTAAACAAGCGAATAAATATTTACAGATAATTAGCGTATAAAAAATGGTTACCTTAAGACAGAGGTTGCATTTGGGTACTTCAACTTCCTCGGGATGAATTTCATGGAAATGCATGGCCAAAGCATTTTCATCCATAAACATGCCACACCAAATACATTGGAGGTTATCTGGTGCACCCACGTTTGTGTCAATCACTGCAAAATCCTTCGTTGATAATGGCTTGAGGCCTTCAGCCGAAACATCCTTAAAAACCAGAAATGACATTCAACTACACACCATTTTTAGCTTTGGTATTTAATATCTCCATTATGCGACCCGTTCTTTCTGGTTAAAAAATATATTCGATACTAACCTTTTCAGATAACCATGTTCCTGTGCATTTGTGCGCAGCTGGATGCCATGCGTTAAAGTGCCGAACCAAATGAACCACTTCAAATTTTTTATTGAGTGAAATAATTGCACCACATAGGCCGCATTTACTATGTTGTTTATCCACAAGTTCGACCGGAACCTAAATGACAAATGTGAAATTTTTATTTGTCTCAGCAAAATTTAAACGAACCTGTCGAGACATTTTCTCAACCATTTTCTTCTTCAAAGCAACCTCAAGTTCTTCCAAACTCATTTCATTGATATTTACGCGGATTTGACTTATTCGGCGCAGAGTCCGCGTAGATCGAATAGGGCGGTTGATTGTAGGACGCGAATCAACGTATCGGCTAACTCCCAAATGTGGCTTTGTTTCTCTTTGCATCATTTGCCATGTCTAAAATGCAATATACAAAATATGCCACTTCCAAAAGTACACATGTACGACATAATTCCGTTGATATGAGGAATGATAATTCAGGTGACATGAAACATTGCGTATAACCTTAGGGCATATGCTTGCAATCATGTGATAGCAAAATTTGGATTTTGCATTGTATTTAAATGGAGGATTTGCCTGATCCAGGCATCTGCGAGTCCGAGACTGGGGCCAAACAATTTGCTGACAACTGCCATACCTTATACCATATTGCGCACATTATTGCAAATCGGCATATAAATTTTAGCGGTATCTTTTACCGGAGATGCCTCCTCCAATTGTTCAAATGCAATGCTCCTATGTTAAACCCCTTTTAATAGATAGACGTATAATTGTATCCCTTTGAACGAAAAAGAGTTGCTTTAGACTCATACATGTTGTACACAGAATTTCAAAATTTAAATACCTCGTCTGGAATTTCCTCGAGTTCAACTACGCCATCGGGGCCGACAACTTCAGGATGAAATAACGGATAATGCTCGTTTAGTAGCTGATCATAGGGATATACTTCACCACAAAGTGCGCAACGGACGTAGTCGTCGAAATCGAGTCCCCTCGCTTCTTGATGTGAAGCTGATTGCTGTTGAGGATGAGCTGAGCCGTGCTTGTAGAGCACACCATTGTCCACAAAGTATTCTTCTGCAAAGATAAATTTGAACTTTGTATTTAAAAAATATTCCTAGATACTTACCGCCCAAAACATACGTTCCATCCTCGGCATAGGCAGTCTAAATATAATTTTTTTAAACGCTAGTTAACACCAATAAACATAATTGTGCTGGGATATTCAGTGTTTATACAAAATTATTGAAGCATGCGTTTTCTATTAGTCAAAATTCGTTAAAAATAATTTCAAAGTGAATAGACATTTTCGGAACTTAATATTATTATTTAATGTAAATATTGACCTTGGATAACTATGTAAATTGTGGCCTATGAAAAAAATTCATGTTTTCACATTTGCATGTTGGTATAAAAAGTGGCTAGTTTTTATGTCTAAAAATTTATAATCTCATTGACAATTCCATTAATCAGCAAGCGCTAGAAATATATCAGTTATTTTCCATTTTAATTACAACTATTTTGGAGGAATTAAGTAACATGTGGATAATGATGGTAGAAAAATAACTACAGTTATTTAAATATTTTCTCATATTTATGGATAAAAATAATATCATACCTGTTCGCCCTCTGCAATGACGACCTCCTCGAAGGCTGAGCTGCCCTGTTGTTGCTCGGGCTGTAAAATTGGAGGTGCGTCGTCGTCTCCCGCAAAGTTGTTCTCCTCATCCTTATCCAACTTTTGTCGTTTCTTCATTGATTCGGGAGGCTATTCTCTAAATATGGAAATTAGAACCATCGTTTTTGTACGTTTGAAATTGAGCAGGTTTCGAGAACGAAAGAATGAACCCATTCCAATTTTAAAATTAAAACAACTAAATACATGCGTCGCAGGACGCAGCACACGCAACTAAATCGCACAAAATGATTGGTCGTTGTGGGACACTCTGGCTGCGCCACACAATATTTCAACCAATCATTGACGGACAAAAACGAGACAGGGGAAGCACATTTATCGATTTTCTGTCTCAGTTGCCTCATTTCCTAGTTTACGAGCGCCACAAAGAATGCGGCAAATCAAATGAGAATTTTTGCAGAGATCAGATTATAAACATCGAGTGCGAAAAATGCTCGGAACGTGAATGTTATTTATGAGACCATGTAAATTATATTTGGAAAATTAAATGTTTTTCATGGGAAAGCTAAAAATTTGACTTTTTGGCCGATTTTTTCCATTTTGGGTGACTTCAGTTACACCTTGAAGGTCGCCCCTTGGAGTGGAACTTAACCCATGACTGTATTGTGAGTGAGATCTCATCAGTAGAAGGCTCACAACCTCATGTTATTTGTATATTTTTTAATTAAACTTATGTAAGAATTGATAAAATTATGCTTTGCACAACCCTATCTCATAACAAGTGAAAGGCCAATGTTACCGTATTCCCTGTAATTGCTACCCCCCTGAAATTATTACCCCCCTCTAATTATTACCCCCTGGAGCTCGAACGATTTATTATTACCCCCCCTCTAATTATTACCCCCCCTGTAATTATTACCCCCCCCCAAAATGTGCCAAAAATAAGCCAAATTTTCTATTTTTGTTGTGTTTTTAGCTATGATTTCGTATTTCAAACTTAAATAGACAAAATATAGACAGTTTAGTCTATTTTTTACTGCTTTTAGCTTAAATTTAGATTATTGCCATATTTTTTTGCAAAATTTTCCTAAATGTGGTCAAAAATTGGCCAAATTTTGAGAAAACAGGAGAAAGACGATGGAAACAACCGTTATTTCTGTTCTCGTTTTTATTATTTATTTAGACATTTCAGTACTGTTTTGTACTATTTTTTAGATAAATGTATATTTTTGCCACATTTTTTGCCAAATTGTGGTTAAAAGTTGCAGAATATTGCAAAAAAGTAGCAAAATTTTAGGAAGTTTTGCTTTTTAGTTTTAACTTCAACTAAAGGTAAAACTTTTGTGAAAATTCCTTTACAACATTTTTATGTAAAGGTTAATTTTAGGGATTTAAATCTGATATTATTATTCAAAATTTTACAAAATTTTGGCAAATTTAAGCAAGATATTTAAAAATCTGCTGAAAATTGCCAAAAATATAATAAAAATATAATTTAGTTTTTTAATAGTGTTTACTTAAAGTTTAAAATTTTTAAACTTTTTAGAATTCCGTTTTTGTGTTATTTTTACTAGACCTTTATTTTGTTCCGTTATAAGAATAATAGAAAAATAATTCGTATTTTCGAATAAAAACGAAAAATTATCTATTTTTGATAGAACTTTCCATTTTCGATTTAGTCATTTTTATATCATTTTCAAATTTATATTGAAATTTATTTATTATAAACCAGAATCATTTATCCTGCATTTTCAAGATTTTTTGAGAAAAATATTATCCATGCCTTTAGCCTTCAGTCAAATTTAGCCTTCACTCAAATTATAAAAAATTGTGAAAACTGAAAGGAAAAAATCGGTTTAAATTTTGAAAATTATTTGAGAAATATAGCTAAAAAAGTAAATTCATAGTCAACAATGATTCAGAGCAATAAATGCGCTTAAAAATTTAGAGATTAATTTTAAAATCATTCAGAAAATGGTAAACTGTCATAAAAATCTCACGAAAATTCCTTTTCTCGTTTAGTATTATCAATCAAATAAAAATCTAATTTAGTTTTTTAAAATAATGTTTATTATTCATCTCAAAATGTTTTTTGAGATGAATTCTTTAAAAATCTTCGAAAAATTTGATATCTTTGTATAGAACTTTCCATTTTCGATTTTATTATCATTGTCAAATTTTGCCTTTAGCCTTCAGACAAATTATAAAAACTTATGAAAAAAATTTAAATTTTGAAAATTATTTGAGAAATATAGCAATTAAAGTAAAATTTATAATCAAAAATGGAAAGCTTTAATAAAAATCTCACGAAAATTGGTAAAATATTGATAATAAATTAGAAAAATTCAAATCTTGCCCAGATAATTTCGGCCGCCAATTCAAAATGGTTTAAATTTTGAAAATTATTCGAGAAATTTTGACAAAAATCCGAAAAAGTTTCAGAAATTTAGCTAAAAAGGTAAATTCTGACGATAAATTTTTGAAATATTCAACCCCAGTACATTGAAAATTTTTAGTTTTTCGTAAAAAATTCTCAAAATTTTCGCCGCGCCTCCGGCGCGGCGACATTGAAATATTATTGCCCCCCTCTAATTATTACCCCCCCTGGAGCTCGTTTGAAAAATTATTACCCCGGGGTAGTAATTACAGGGAATACGGTATGTCGAAATTCTGTGTTTATTTCTTCGAACTCTAATGTTTGTAAAATAAAACACATAAAATTAAAATTTGTCGCGTAAAATCTGTCATGTAAAAACATTCTCGCGATTTATTAAAAATAAATGGAACCACAAAACAAATAATTTTTCTTCTACATAATCTTATCTAGATATATAGCATGAGCAATTTACTTTTTCTTCGACGCCATGTAGTATCGGCTCTGAACAAAGGGCAGCTTCGTAACAGTAACTTTCTCTGTTTTGCCGCCAAAATCGACATTTAGCACCTTTCCGACTTGAGCATCATGCGCATCCACATAACCCATTGCGATGTTTATACCGAGGTTGGGAGAAGGACAACCTGAAGTGACAAATCCTACAGCGCCCTGATTTATGGGGTCAGAAATTGGCAGATGCCCTAAAATGAATCACATGAACTATGTAAATTATAGTAATCACAATAACCTCGTGGAGCACGGCCTGATTGCGAAGATAGGCCTACTCGGCGTTTTGGATAATTTTTCTTTTCCAATTGCTCAACGATCTTTTCTGCACCAGGAAATCCAAGAGTTTGGCGCCGTCTCTTGGCTAAAAGCAATTAATAAAAATTTAATAGTCATGTTAAAATGTATAAAAACTAGCCGACGACAAAGGCGAGTGCTGAAAAATTAAGATGAAAATAATTTACTGGAGAAATTCGCAAACCTGCTTCCACAGGTGTAGTGTCCTCGCGTATATCATTTCCGTACAAACAAAGTCCTGCCTCTATCCTGAGAGCATCACGGGCACCCAATCCTGCCTAAAATAAAAAATTTGAGTAAACCAAAATTTTGTTACAAAAAGTACCAGTTTAGTAACCGCAGCTTGAGAAGAAAGTAATTGTTCGACGACCATAGCTATCTTTTCACCCGGCACTGAAATCTAAGAAAGGGCTTAATCAAATTTCCAAGTCTCATTCTGTGGTTACCTCGACGCCGTCCTCTCCTGAATACAAATATCAGCTTCATTAAATAGATTTGAACTTACCTGTGTAGCCGCACCTGGTGACTCGACAGTCTTTAACGCCACAAACTGTTCCCACAGTGGTGTGCATGAAGTAAAGTTTTGAAAGATCTACATCCGTTTGACTTTCTAGTAGTTTTACCATCTCAGGTCCTAAATATTCAGAGCAACAATATCAAACTACTGGCAAGCCTATTGAAAATTCAAACCTTGCACCGCGATCAGACCTCTGTCTTCCAAAACATTTACTTCAACATCCTTGCCCTTTTGTCTCCACTTGGCAGAGTTTTCCTGATATATCAAAATAAAACACAAATTAGCTTTTACAGGGTGTGAACCTGCAAATAGGGCAAATCTTTGTCAATACATTCAGCGTTTGTAACGACATAAATAGAGTCATCGTCTGTTTTGGAAAGAATCAAGTCATCTAGGATACCGCCCTTTTCGTTAGTAAACACACTTAGTGCGCCTGTGTTGGTCGAAAGTTGGTCAATGTCTGCAGTGGTCAGCGATTCCATGAACTGCTCTCTAAAATGCATTTTATAGATGTAGTAGACCATTTTTAAGCGGAACAACTCCTTCCTCAACCACGGTGGAGATATTAGTTTCCACATTAACTCATGAGTGTTATAAACCGTTAGATAGCACATTCACTTCTCTACCGAAGTGCTTCATAAGTATAGGAAAACTATTATATCATGTGGATTCAAACGAAAAATGTCAAGAATATGGACATGAAAATGCATAAATGTGAAAAAGCGCAAATAAGCATAGAACACGTTCAAAATTTTCCTTTAGTGGCAAACATTCATTTCCTCGGGATATTTTTCTGTTTCGAAAACCTCTTTTGTAAATTACTAATGATGTATCAGGATTCGAACTAAAACGGGAAACCTGACAAAATTTGGTAAAAATTTTAATTCTACGCAAAAAATTCTCTTAGGTTTTTAGGTAAGTCGTTTTGATTCGCACAATTTATAATTTGATCTATAATGCTTTAATGAACAAAACTACTCTAAAAGTAGCATAAAATATATGAAAGTATAAGTTGTAGTATGTATGAAGTCTTACTGTTCCATACGGCTCTCTACATATTCATATACCGCATATTCATATACCGCATATTCATATAACGGTAAATTCATATAACGGCATATTCATATAACCGCATATTCATATAACGGTAAATTCATATAAAATTTCTATTTCGCGAAAACCGAGGGGTTACGGTCGAAATTTTGGACCCTATATGGGTTTTCGACCATGCTGAGTCCGAATCTGAAGTCGGTTTTGGCGTGGAGTATACTGTAGTACCACTTTCTGGCATTGTGCCCATTTTTGCTTAGGCAAATTAATGGGCTATTGGAATTTCGCTGAATTTGAGGTTAATTGGCCGAGATTTTGTACCCTATATAGGTTTTCGACCACGCTGAGTCCCAATCTGGTGTTATTATCGACCCCGAGATACAAAAAAAATGCATGATACGGTGTACGGTATGCTGTTTTTCAAGGTTTTTTTACGCGACCTTGCCCTGATTTTTGGTATTCTGGGGTTTTTTGAGGTGCTGATCACGAATCCGAAGAAATTTTTTACCCCGACACTAAGCTATGGCATGATACGGGTACGGTATGCTGTTTTTCGTAGTTGCTCACGTGATCATGGGCTGATATTTGGAATTCTGTGGTTTTTTGGTCCGCTGATCACAAATCCGAAGAAATTTTATAACCGGGCAGTACGCTATACCATGATACGGGTACGGTATATCAGTTTTCCGAAGTTTTTTCATGTTGTAACATATTATTGTGTGATAATTTCGTAAGCTCTAGGATTTTTATATTTTTTGCCAAATTGCATCTTTGTTGCGAAATCACAACTTTGTTTGTCAGTTTTTTTGAAAACGTAAAAATCTAGGACCTGCCCAACATTTGGATATCAATGACATTTTAAGGAACCATTTTTTTATTCGAAATTTCGGGTTCCGAAATAGGCATACTTCGCGTTTTGCCATACATACAAAATATGTCTAATTTGGGACTCTAGATTTTGAATAAAAAAAGTTTCCTTAAAATTTCATCGATAACCAAATGTCGGGCAGGTCCTAAATTTTTACGTTTTCAAAAAATGACATACTCACCGAAAATATTTGTTTACAAAAATTTGTTTTTTAGATTTTTTGCAAAAAATGTCCATTTTGATGGTATTTCTGAGAAAATGCGTGTTATTGTCGATGAAATGTCGAGAATTTTTGGATTGTACCATTTTCAGAAGCGGAGAATCCAAATTAGACGAATGAAATTAAAAATCTGTCGTAATTTTTCAAAATATGGAACCTCAAAGTTGACATACTTTACGTTTTTCTATAGAAAATATGTCAACTTTGTGGTTCCATATTTTGAAAAATTACGATAGCATCTAAATTTCACTTATACTGTATTGTAGGCCAAGTCCATAATTTTTACTTTTTAATCAAAACTCAATAACTTCTCAGAGATTTTTTGAATTATGAAATTTTTAAGATTTTTGTGCCGAAAAATGGTAATTTTTGTGTTTTTCAGAAAATGCAAGTTTATTGTCGATAAAACGTCGTGATTTTCGGTGGTATACCCTTTTCGAATGCGGAGAGTCCGAATTTGAGTTCATATCAGGGGTAGACCCGCAACGTAAATTAGGAAAATTGCGTTTTTGACGTTTTTCGGCTAGAAATGGCCGTAAATTACACCATTTTGAAGCTTAACTCGTTTACGAGTATGGCGAGTCCACATTTTTAATCAGTTTCGATTCGGGGAACAAGAATTTCGGTTTTTTTTAACGAAACACAGTATTTTCGCGATAAAAAAATTGATTACCCGACCTGGGATTCGAACTTGAGATGAAAAACTGCAAAAAAATTCAATTTTTGGCGTGATATAAAAAAACTAACTGCAGATTCGGAATCAGCGCATCGAATTACCCCTAAAAACACTCATTGCAGAAGAATTTTCCACATTTTCGAAAAATCGATTTTTTCAAAATCCATGTGGTACCCCCTATGGTCAAAAATGGCCAAAAATGAAATTTTTTCGGAAAGTCCGCCAAATGTGTTTTTAGGCGTTTTAAGATACGCTGATCATGAATCTGCAATCTATTTTAACATAGCGCGTCAAAAACGGCCATTTTGTATCAAAAATGCGATTTTCCCAACTTTCGTGGCATGACCAAGCTAAATCTGAGCCCGGATTTGAACTCCCCGGGGTCGATTTAGGGGGTATATGCGCCCAGAAAATCCGGGGAGACGATTTCCCGCATTTTTACCCCTTCGATGTGTAAGCAAAAATGAGCACAATGCCAGAAAGTGGTACTACAGTATGCTCCACGCCAAAACCGACTTCAGATTCGGACTCAGCATAGTCGAAAACCTATATAGGGTCCAAAATTTCGACCGTAACCCCTCGATTTTCGCGAAATAGAAATTTTATATGAATTTACCGTTATATGAATTTACCGTTATATGAATATGCCGTTATATGAATATGCCGTTATATGAATTTACCGTTATATGAATATGCGGAATATGAATATGTATATTATATGAATATGCGGTATATGAATATGTAGAGAGCCTTCCATACTTTAAAGAAATGAAATATTTGGTACCTGTGCTTTCCACGAATCTCTGTCTGAAGCATATGGGAGACATCAAATATACTGACGTGAGAACGTGTGTGTTTTGCGGAATCACCGATGGAAAGGTCGGAATATTGGACAGGCCTAAATTATTTACTTTATTTTTATGTACTAAGAGTAATATTCATAACCTGGAATATTCACTTACATTGAAAACCCAGCAAACGGAACCATCTTTCCGCCATTGCGTACGTGCAAATCGTGCAGAAAAGTTTTCTTCCTGAAAGCTTAAAAATTAAAGCAAAGTGGTCACATAAAATATTCAACACGGAAACGTATTTGATTAAGTTACTTTTTGTAACAAATAATTATGATACCCATAGATAATTTGAATCGTTGTTAAATTTTTAAAATTAGAAAATTAGTGTTGTGACAGGAGCTCAGAGTTCAAAAGAGTGCTAATAGGTTTTCCAACTCAATACTTCGAAATAAATTGCGAAATAAAACAGTTTCCATTCAGGAACGTTTTTGTTCAATAGCTTTGAATAGAAAAGGGAAAAACCGTTATTTTTATGTTCAAAGAAGTTTGTCAGTTATCAAAAGCAATTTTTATTACTAAAATGGTACGCCGTAAATTTCGTACTTTTACTACCGTGTGGTAGTTATTCAATCGAGCTCTAGGGACAAAATTAGAGGGGTTTAAATTGAAGGTGTGGGCGTTAAATTAAATAATTTTTCGGAATTTTGGTCAAATTTCAAAAATATGTAAATATATGTTTTTAGGCATTTTTTCAAAAAATTTTTAATTTGTATTCCTGTCCAAAAATATTGAGTTTAAACCTAAATTTGGCCAAATTTGGTAAAAATGCAAAAACAGTAAGGTTTTGTATAAAAACTCAAATTTGAGCCAAAATTTTGAATTGGCGCAAAAAATGGATATCTAGCGGTTTTGAAAAATTGGCCTTTTAGGGGGAGGGGCAAATTTAGAGGGAGTAGAATTATTCGATCGACCTCAAGGGCCAAGAATTAAAGGGTTCACGGTGTGTAGATTGTTCAAAAGGCTGCAAACCAATGTTTGTATTTATCATCTTAGAAACAGAAAAAAATTATGTTTGATTTTTGGAATTTCAGTAATGAAATAATAACTTAGTTAATTAAGTTTCGCTCACAGTTGAGATCCGCTAGAATATCCACGTAACATACAACACTGGAGTGACGGAGGCGTCAAAAGCAACCTGTTCATTTTGCAGCAGCAATCCGAATTGATTTTGTTGTCCTTTGAAGGGAAATGATAAAGAATGCGTATTGATCAGAGAAACCCTTTGTTTATACTTTATTGCTGCTGTGCGAACAACAGATAATTTCTTATAGAAATTCAAAAAGAAAACGAAACAGTTGGAAGACAGGCCATTTAAAATGAAACCCTCGAAATTCCTCAAATTGATATTGCTGCACATTTAATTTGTGTTAGTAATTAACTACCAACTTTAGCAACACAAACGTAGAAACTTGAGATAATGACAAAAAAATAAAAATTGTCAGAGAACATTACGTATGGAAAGCATCCAAAAATCGCTTCTTTCCCGTACCCCCGGAGAGCGGGTACGGGAAAGAAGCAATTTTTCTATGTAAATTTTGCAAAATTACCCATAATTTTACAAAAGTACCCCCAAAACTCGAAATTACCCAAAACCCGTACCCCCGCCCCCCAAAATGGCCATTTCCACTAAAACGTATCCCCACCAAAAAAAATCCTGGGTGCGCCACTGAAGTAAATGGTAGGTGCGAAACATTATTCAACAACACACCGAGCAAGTCAAAGCGATATTGGCTACAAGGAAATTATCCTAAAGGGACAAAATCGAGTTTTCGTCTTAGATTAATTTGGATTTACTAGACGAGCAGAGCTCGGCTAGCTGTCGGGAGTCTATATTCGTGGTTTAGATTGAATTCGTTGGTCAATAAATTTTAATTGGGTAAATATGAATAACAGTTTTGGTATTCGCTACGCGAAAAGAACTCGGCCTTCGGCCGTCTAGAAAACGGCATAGATTTTAAAGGGTATAATACTGATATACCTATGTTCTAAGTACCCTCACATTCCAAGGGGGAAGGTCGGGCGCTCCGCGCCCGACCACAAACGTCCAAAAACGGCTAAATGCCCTCAGGCTAAAAAT
This sequence comes from Ditylenchus destructor, assembly GCA_022814885.1. Taxonomy (NCBI): domain Eukaryota; kingdom Metazoa; phylum Nematoda; class Chromadorea; order Rhabditida; family Anguinidae; genus Ditylenchus; species Ditylenchus destructor. The sequence continues at coordinate 174,674 of JAKKPZ010000005.1, forward strand.
CTCCATCGTGTGTGGTCCAATGTCTGAAAATTTTTGTGCCATTCGTTTTGTTTCGCTGAGAGCTTTCATTTGACACCTACCTCGCCTCTGGAGGTGGTCAGGAACCCAAAATCCCGAGAAATGCCCTTAGGGCAAAAATCTTCATCGTGTGTAGTCCGATCTCAAAAATTTCATTGCCATTCGTTTTGACTCACCGAGAGCTATCATTTGACACCTCACTCGCCTCTGGATGTGGTCAGAAAACAAAAATCCCGACAAATGCCCTCAGGCCATTTTTCGTCAACCTGGGTGGTCGAATCTCGAAAATTTGTGTGCCATTCGTCCTGGCTCACCGAGAGCTAACGTTTGACACCTCACTCGCCTCTGGAGGTGGTCAGAATCGCCAGATACAGCCATTTCCCGACAAATGCCCTCAGGGGCCATAACTCCGTCGTGGGTGGTCCGATCTTTTATTTTTCAATTTTCCCCACCCTGGCTCATCGAGAGGAATCGTTTGACGTATCACACGCCTCTGGATGTGGTCTGGAAGGTCCCGAACTTTTTTCCAGACGGACACGAAAAAGGGGCGTGGCCTGACCTTTTAGGGGGTAAAAAGAGGGGGTTCAACATGCGAATTTCAAAAATTTTTTCTCCGGGGGTTTTATCTCACCGAATGGAAGCCCCGGAGCCTAAAATCCATGCCCCAGGTGAAAATCGGTCAGTCGAGGTTTCCAACTTTCTTGTTTGGGGGACTAGACAGTACTTTGAAGCAGACTTATGTCTCCAGAGGCCATTCCGAAAACCATTAATCCACTCTAACCTAAAGCGCAGGAAAAACTCGACCCCGAATGGAATCTGACCCACGAACACAATCTTCCGGTTTTTACTGCTCCCGGATTACAGGATCGTGTGTACCCCCCCCCCTAAATCGGGTACGCTGAGTCGAATGGCGCCAAAATTTTTCACGTATTTTCACGTGGAACGTGACTCACGTAAAAGGGCAACTTTTCACGCCTAACTCGGATTTGGGCGTGTGATACGTCAATCGCTTCGTCTCGGCGAGAGAAGGCGAATGGTACCATTTTTAGCCCCCATACGACCCCCTGTGACCCCTTTTACCCCCCACAGGGGGCCAAATGGAAACTTTTCACGCTGCGCTCGGATTTTGGCGAGTAATACGTCAAAAACTTCATCTCGGCGAGAGAAGACGAATGGTACCATTTTTAGCCCCCTGTGACTGCCATTTTTAACCCCCTGTGACCCCCTATGCCCCCTTTTACCGCTGATGGCGGTGCGCGAAGCGCCGCAGATGCACGCTAACCGCGAAAAAAAAACAAGAACACCCGCCGATTCGAGGCGGTAATCCGCCGATAATCGGCGGGTGTTCTTGTTTTTTTACAATATATAAGTGGCACAATTATTTATTGAGAATACAGTAAGTTCCATACGAAACGTCATTCATTGAGGTAAATAAACAAATACATGAGTAAAATATTAATTGGTACATTCAATTTTGATCTTGTTTACTGAAGATGTTCAGGCATTTCGCTCGCGTGAACTGACGGGCTAAAATATGACATTAGAAATTATGAATATCTTTAAAAATAATGCATGAAACTTGTCGTAAAATGAATATTCTCTAGCCTCATAAAACAAAATTGTCTAGCCGTTTCGAATCAAAGGCGAAATGACTACCTTGAAAGTAGCCATTTGCTAGAATTTTATTGAAACATGCTAATTGAGAAAAATGTTTCAGTCCAACACTTTTTTCTAATTACATGAAAATAAGTACTTAATATTAGCATTCATTTAAAATATTCTCTAACGAAAATGGCAAATTTTTGTGTTTTTTGACAATTTCATCAATCCATTTTTAGATAAGCAACGGTCAGTTAAATAAACTATATCGTCGCAACACTGCAACAATTTGCCACTTTGTTCCCATTGTATAATAATCACCTTATTAGAAATAGTGCAAAAAGGGACTTGCTCAAAATCCCGCCCCACAGTAACTTTATGCCATAACGTTTTACTGGAATATTCTAGAAAAATGAGTAATGGCTCAATAACAGCTAAGACTCAGGGGATTCGACCAACCTCAAACGTGGCGTATGCCTCGCCAGATATTCGAAATCCGAAGATTTTATCCAGGACTTTAGTCCAAGAATTCTTGTACACAAAAGTAGCCAATTTTTTTAGGAAAATAAAATGGACTACTACGATATTACTTTTTTATTATTTCAGAGATGGTATCTTAAATTCATTTAGACAAAAAATATTCCGGAAAAATTCTCTAAAATTTCTTACGAAAAATACATATAATTTATATGTATTTTTCGTAATTAAATTAAAAAAGGTCTACCCTTATTTTTCGAAACTATTTTTGCCTTCATTTATATGATATAAATGAAGGCAAAAATAGTTTCGAAAAATAAGGGTAGACCTTTTTTAATTTCGGTTTTTGGTAGTGGATTGACTCAATTTATCGCTAGAAATACAATTGGACAATATATCAAAGACTTTAAGCCTAATTTATTAGCGGTTAAGTTTTTCTCACCTTCTTCTTCACCCAACGATAAAGCTGTCGCTTGCAGAGTGCGCACGTATTCCATCAACTTATCCGCTGATAATTGACCAAGTTCTAGATAGCCAAATAAAAATTGAAAACGCAAAATACAAAAATGTAGAAATACCATTCACGAGTTTCACATCTTCTGGGTCCAATTCAGTTTTGAAACGAGTTGCAGCTTTATCAGTCATGGAAAATACCTGAACAATTATTTTATTTTGTTGTTTTGATATGAAAGTGACTCACAGCAAATTCTTTTCGAATTTCTGACGCTCCTGGAATGGCTTCCTGAAACATCTCCGGAGACGAGCAATCAATTCGCTCATGGCATGTCAGCGGTGTGTCCATGGACTCGTCTTGGTGTTCCGTTTGACTCTCTTCCATAACCTCGGATTTACCTGGAACGGACATTGCTCCTAAAAAACCACTCATATATTATGCAAAGTAATGTGTTTTATAAAATTTAGTCGGTTCAAGCTACATTTACACCCTCTAGAATATATTAATAATCCGTTCTATAGAAGCAAAATATTAGATTTGAGATAATCTATAAAATTTGGCAGAACAGTTTTTATTTTAAACTTTTAAAGCCAAAGCCGATAAAATATGGACTTTTCCTTGAGAATATGCGTTCCTCAATAGATCTAAATTCTCAATAAAACTCATTTCTGCATATACAAACGCAAAAACAGAGAAACAATCTCATAGAGAATTCGAATTTGACATTGTGGCGTTTTGTTTATGCAGCCAATTCGTACACTTGTTTCTTGTCGGGTCCTTCTAAGTTGATAGGTGTCTGTCTTCCCCCACCAATAGAATAACCCACTTTTTGGGGGTCCCGGACCCCAAACTCGCGAGTACCACCCAAAAACCCATGATTTTAGGGGGGGGTTATCAATGTCAGATTTGGGGTTGACATACGTGAAAACGTGACATCCGTGTGTCACGTGTGTCACGTAAAAGGGCAACTTTCTCCAAACGGCTTAGTTACGGGCGAGTGATACGTCATTTTGTAGGTCTCGATGAGACAAACAAAATGACGTATTAATCGGCCCGATACAGGCACGGCTACGGGAGATATGGCCAGGTGAAATCCCGAAAATGCAACATTTTGCGCACCTGGAACTTTCTCCAAACGGCTTAGTTACGGGCGAGTGATACGTCATTTTGTAGGTCTCGATGAGACAAACAAAATGACGTATTAATCGGCCCGATACAGGCACGGCTACGGGAGATATGGCCAGGTGAAATCCCGAAAATGCAACATTTTGCGCACCTGGAACTTTCTCCAAACGGCTTAGTTACGGGCGAGTGATACGTCATTTTGTAGGTCTCGATGAGACAAACAAAATGACGTATTAATCGGCCCGATACAGGCACGGCTACGGGAGATATGGCCAGGTGAAATCCCGAAAATGCAACATTTTGCGCACCTGGAACTTTCTCCAAACGGCTTAGTTACGGGCGAGTGATACGTCATTTTGTAGGTCTCGATGAGACAAACAAAATGACGTATTAATCGGCCCGATACAGGCACGGCTACGGGAGATATGGCCAGGTGAAATCCATGGGCGCCGCCGTGCGGCGAAGCCGCTGGGCAGTCCTATGGAATCCACTCTAACCTAAAGCGCAGGGTAAGACTCAACCACGAATAGAAAAAGGCATAAATAAGCCTTTTTCTGGAATCACGTTCTCAGAGCGCAATCTCGCGGGTACCCCCCCCCCCCTAAATCGGCCACGCTGAGTCGAATGGCGCCAAAATTTTTCACGTGAACACACGTGAAACGTGAGTTACGTCAGTCGCGTGGGTCACGTTAAAGGGCAACTTTTCGATCGCGCCTCGGATCCGGGCGTATGATACGTCAATCGCTTCGTCTCGGCGAGCTGAGTCGATTGGTACCGTTTTCAGCCTACACTGTTGTTCCTATCCGGTCCTTCCTGTGCTTCAAACCGAGATGGGGTCCCACAACAATCTTCGCTGCGAAGGCCAAACAACCCAATCTGTCCGCTGATGGCGGTGCGCGAAGCGCCGCGGATGCACGCTAACCGCGGAAAAAAAAAAAACAAGAAAAGCCCGCCGATTCGAGGCGGTAATCCGCCGAGAATCGGCGTGCTTTTCTTGTTTTGACTGACTAAAGTGCAATTTTTACTATTTTAATTTAATCTATTTAACAACTATTCTTTAAATTAATTTAACTGATAGTCAGCTAATTATTTCTCCTGACATTTATTTATAATGTCAAATCCATCTCCTAGTCATATCTATATTATCCAAATTCGACCGGATATTATATTTGATATTTGCTTTAGTAGAAATCAGTGTGTGCATTTCATAAAAGTAACGATGAAAATCTAAAAAATTTAGCACATACACAACGAAGTCGCCCAGATGTGGAATCAGAGTGGTGAAGATTGCCGATCAAACGGCAATCAAATTCGTTTTTATCGAGACTTCTTTAAATAATAAGATTCTATCCTTTCAGGATCTATCAAACTATGTATAAGTGCTGAGCAAAACACAGGTCTGGTCATGAAAATGGTGTACATATTGCGGAATGGGTTACATACCAGGTGACGACATAAGTTCGTGCACTGATATTTGTGAGTTTAAATTCGCGCCATTACAGTTTAACCCCTATAGCAGGGGGCTAGCTCAAATCTGATATTGCTAACCTCCTCTATAATGCGATTTTAGGTTAAAGCGATTTGGTTAGCAATATCAAATTTAAGCTAGCCCCCTTCTATTGGGGTTAAACTGTAATGGCGCGAATTTAAACTCACAAATATCAGTTGCACGAACTTATGTCGTCACCTGGTAAAGGTGTACATAAACGAATGAAATTGAAAATAAATAAGAAGTTATGAATCATCCATCAGATTTTAAACGAAAGAAGACTGAGTAATGATGAAAGACTGCCTGTTTTGGTTGTTGGCCGAAGCCCCAAAAGTTCCTCTAACTATGTTAAGACCGAAGTCATGGCCGGAGCTCTGTGAATACCAGGAGCATTCCTTGAATCCATTGGTTTCGTCAGCACTCATTTTAGCCGACCATCGGCGCCTAAAGCACACATAGGAGACGCATAGCTGAGTGGACTATGCACATGGACCTAAGCGGGTACCAAACCCGATCGTGCTTGGTAGAGGGCCGAAGCTAGCTCCTAAGCTATTCATGTGCCTTACATACTATACAGGGTTGGGAGATCAGAAATATCGGTTTTTTTGGCCATTTCGATCCGATCCAAGCACCCCTAAAAATGGACTAGGCCGCGGAATAAATAAAAATTAAATTCCCGCCGGCCGTGCCCGAGAGGGAGCGGCCGGCGAAAATTTTAGCGAATATCCATTCCAGAAATAGAAAATTTTCTGTTTTTTCTTTATTTCGGCGCTTTTTTCTTTATTTCTCAATATCGATATATTTCTCAAGATCTCAATATCGATCGTCAATTTCAGCCTTATATTCTGGCATCTTCTTCGGATGTTTTGCTTTCAAGTGAGCAATAGCACGGCATATATTCAACGGTCGATGCAACGGGAAGGTCTAAAATGAATATGTTGGATAGTTTGTTAAAATATGGAACTAGCTTACCACTTGACAAAGACGACATTCAACTGTTGTGGGATTATTACTCGTAAATTCCATGCAGCCATCACTCACATGTTCCAATCGTGTCTGAAAAAGCAAATATGTAGCAACACACAATGAATACATTTCTGCTTACTTTGCATAACTCAAATTGCATGCTTTTTAGCTGATTTTGGTGAAAAGAACGGAAATGTCGGATAGCGCCTGCACTGATTACAGCGGCAAAAATGTCGTGATTGCAGAGTTTGCATCTCCAATGACATTCGCTCACCGGCTCCACATATTGGCTGTTGATGGGAGTCGCTTGCCGCAAAGATGGCAGGATGAATTGACGCTTCGGTTTACTTCGCCGACCTAAACGAAACATTTACAAAGGAATTAGGAACAAAATAGTTATTTAACATTTTAAATAGAAAACGTATGTATTTGGAAATGTTAGTTTCAGTATCTTATAAGCCACGCGATACGAATTCTAGACTCAGCGATTGTAGCGGTAGAATACCAAATTTTATTTTTGAAGTACCCCCTTCAAGTGGTACGCATTTTTGATAACAAAAATCTTGTTGAAAATATGATACCGGAAAAGTAAAAAACACACCAAACGGCATCCTGCTGTTTGAGAATGCATCACATGCTTCTGACTTTCGCTTCCCAGTGATTTCATGGTCTTGGTCATCTTCATCTTCGTTTTCTTCAATGTCTAATCCTCCACCATTGTGCAGCTTCCTCATATGCTTTTCGATAGCTAAAATAATATTTTATAAAAATGTGAGAACATGATTTGCAACCTTTGTCCAATTGCGTTTCGTCGGTATGTTTGGTATTGAATCTACCACACACAAAATGATGCTCGTCTGGCATCGTTATGGAAAAGTCTTCGCCAAATTTCTCAGCTAATCGGGCATTTACTACCAATTCCTGAAGTAAACAAGCGAATAAATATTTACAGATAATCAGCGTATAAAAAATGGTTATCTTAAGACAGAGGTTACATTTGGGTACTTGGGTCCCGGATTCTGATGTGTCGTTGATTTAGCGTGAAAACAGTACCAAATCACTGGGATTCGGCGCCGTTATAGGTTTTCGGCTATGTGGAAGTCATTTTTGGGTTTCTAGATTCAGGACGCCGTTGATTTAGCGTGAAAAAGTATATTGCGCCGTAGGTGGCGAGCAAGTCCTGTGGTGGGGCGCGGAGCACCCGACCTTCCCCTTCGAATGTGAGGGAACTTGGAGCATATAGAGGTTTACATGCAGACAAAACTTTTAGCCAGACTCCAAAAGGTAGCTAGTATTTATTTTGTTTTTGATAATGATAGGGATAAACATTTTTGTGAAAAGCAAACAATAATAAGATGAATACCTTAGAACAGAGGTCGCAGCTCGGAACGTCCACTTCCTAAAATGCTTCAAATTTTACTCAATTAGAAATCAGATATTACTATGCTGAGGTAAATAGAAAAGCAGCTGAAAATATTTTACAGCTGAAAATAATATTTAAAAATAATGATATAAATTAACTAAAATCTTATGCGTAAACTCACAAATCAAACAAGTATGTCATTCTCGTTTACCTTAAATTCATTATGGTTTTAGAAACAAAAAATTCAGCCTCTCTCCTGATATAATAATAAAAGTAGTCAGTAATAAACAACTTTTTTTAAATGTCGTACATAATACCTCTGAATGGAAACGAGCAATGTGATTGGGCAATTGAAACGTAGTTGCCATTACGCCGCACCATAGACATTGAAGCTTACAATCCATACCTGTATTCGCATCAACCACTGCAAAATCCATTCTCGAAAATGGTCGTCTTTCAAGTAGCATGAAACCATTGCTGGAAAATTCGGCAAAAGATGCTTCCTTAAATGAATACATGAATGCAACGAAGTATGTAAATCTCAATTACGAAAATAAAAGTGAAAATAAAAACCGTATAAGCCATCCAGGAGCCAGAGCAGGTGTGCGAAGCGGGATGCCAGGCTTGGAAATGCCGAACCACATTGCTAATTTCCATCTTCTTGTTGATCGAAATGATGGCGTCACATACTTTGCATTGAACATGAATCCTGTCAACCATCAATATAGGAGCCTGAAAAGTAATGACGGAACCAAATTATCGAATGAAATTGTCGTAATACATTTCTTCCGAGCTTCTCACACAGACGTTTGCTTAGCACAGCTTCCACCTCATTGAGGCTCATGTTAGAACTGAGCCGGGGCAGCGGATGTCTTCTGGGAGGTCGTACGCATTTTCTCGACTGAACTGCTTCGGAATTATTAAACTGGTCGAAATTTAATTGAAACGCATCTTGCGGTTCATCATTGTCGAAGTTTAACTCATTTTTTGTATTTGGGCTGGTGCCATAGTCAGACATTGCAGTTCCTAAAATATTATTAAAGAACAATCAATGTTATGGACAATCACCATTTAAACGTAAACTGTGTACATTAATTAGCTTTGGAATTGTTAAATTAACAAATCTTTGAGGGCTTTACTTAAAGGAATCGTGAAAGGCTGCACTGTTTTGACAAGCATAAAAGACTACAGAAAAAACTAAAAATTTTTAATTTTGTCATTCGGGTGAAGATGGGCTTTCCCAAAGAAACCGTTTATCCAATTATGTTCCGCTAAGAATCCTACATTAATCGGCTAACACAAAAAATTATAACTCTAAGGTGTATAAAGTTAAAAGTAGGTGTAAGGTCATTTTGTAGATGTAAGGTCATTTTGTGCTAAATTTCGCCCTTAAAACAGCGGTGTGAAAGTCGCGCACCGTCCATGATCCCGTTAATTATGTTTTATATATTGATTTTCTTCGCAGAATATCCTCAAATTAGACTCTTTAAAACTCATTATACACAAATTTGCTCACTTTTTATGTATACGCAAACTTCAATTCTTGCAGCAGTTGATTATATTAGTTGATTAATAACGAAGCAACGAAGAGAACAAATCAATGAAATAAATGAGAATTCAGCTTTCAGATGATTCTACCGAAAAAGAACGTAAAAGCAGAGCTTCATCGAAACGAAGAAGAAACGATATTTTTTAAGTCGTCTGTTTAAAACTTTTGTATGTGCATAAAATGATAATGAATATGAGAATGTTCATAAACACTCTCAAGCCTGGCTACCAATTATGAAGGCGGATAAAAGGAGCGCTTATGTGGCAGAAAAATTGTATTGACGAACATTTTGAAATGTATTGAGAAAAACATTGGACAATTAGCATGAGAACAACGAAGATAATTATGATCAAAGGAGTTGACAGGCTTAATTTTAAGGAATATGCCGGTTTTTAACGTGAAATTATGAACAATTCACAACAGAACATTATATTTCATTACGATCTCGTGATCCAGGAAATATCGATATTCTTCCCATGCTTTTGCAGGAAATACTAATTGAGTATCATTTTTGGGTTTTTATAGTGAAAGATGCCGGAAAATGGTCAAAATTTCATGAACCATTTAAGTGCGCTTTTGGCAACCTTAATGTCCCCGAAAACCTTGTTTTCCTGGACTGCTATCCAAAAACACACGGATTTAGTAATGTATGTTAGATATGGGTGTAAAGCATATTTCAGACTGACGCCGGATTTTAGTGTTTGATAGATAATATGTTGGTGTCTATAAAATATGACAAATGGACTACTTCTGAAGCTTTTATGTTAGAGCATCGTTCGACCTATTTAAGTATACCAGCCTTTAAAGTGCAGAGTTGGAATGTTACGGCTTGACTTAGCTACCGAAAATGATGTGTTACTCTTGCCTGCTAATTCCAAGCCTATTCCGCCAAATAATATTTACACGTATTATGCTTTATTTATAAAAAGTAAAATAAGTGAAAATGATTAAAGTAATTATAAAAAGCTAACAATAATATTGTTATATTATTATAATATTATTATAATATTGTTATTATTGTCGGATTTACAGAAAAGTAAGTTGTTGTTAGTTACATTTATGGGTCGGAGTGCTCTCTCGTCGCATTTTTGGTGAATTTTCAAATTTTTGAACCGAATGTGACTTACATTTGCTGGCTAGAACATTGATCTCTGGTCATAATGCTCACCATAATGCAGTTTTAACTTGAGATATGAAATGCATTCAATACTTTTGGGTATTATCCAACGCGATACTTCAATACTGCAATAATGGCTGGCACCAGTATCGGCAATCATAATCGACATCGTGAATCAACCAAAAGACCGCTATACAGGCTTATCAGATTTACGATCGGCGCACATATTAATAATACTTTGGCCAAACATAATCTCAGTTCTAAGCAATAATGTATCGCATCCATTAGGCAATATAGGCCTCAGGAGACAGTATATGGCTGGTTGGACACGTTTAGTGCTCCAATATGATGAAATAGTGTTTAATCTTCTCTCGCATTGTTGCATTCGAATTGGATCGGTTCTGCTTTATTTTGTGTACATCTGGGTAAAATGGCAATGCAATGTACGCAAAAGTGAGATGTGCATGGTTAAAGAAGCGTTTACTAAATTTAAAGTATCTATAACGTATTTAAACCATGTGCAACGACTAATCACAAAAGGCTACGGTGTTAATTAATCAGGTGAAATATGACAAAAAGGATAATTTATTATAAATATTAGCCATAATGTTCGACACAAAATCTCGATATTCTTCGGAAACTAAAAGTGTTGTTCACTATGAGAATTTTGGTAGATATAAATTTGGTAGACTTAAGACTCAATGGTATCTTACAGCTATTCTGTACGGGGTATTACTGACTTATATAACAGCACTGCTCAGATATGGAAGTAACCAAATGTTAAGACATTCAATATACCTCTCAGAATCGTTCACTATGGTGAAACTAAAAAGGTGTAACAATTCCAAAATAACTGATCTCTTGTTGCATACAACATTCTTTGGGAAATTACGTAATTCGAAAACGTTATTTGCGTGTTATCGGTTTCCCATAGACGGCTTGTCGGCACCGTGGGTGGCAACTTTAATTGATCTAGGCCGAGCCGTAATCAATCCTAAGCCACTACTCATTGGTGTTGTTCGGCTCGATCCCGCTGACCGACTGACTGACGGGGCCTGTGTTCTTTCACACACAACAGGAGCGACTATGATGCTTTTTTGGACATTATTCCGTTTTTCAGTTCCGAACTGTTTCCCACAACATTTGAGAGAACAGGAGGGGCAGTCCCCACTCGGCTCTGTGCTCTTGGGGGCAGCTCGTCCTCCTATATTACGAGTGCTGATTATTATTATCCCGTTGCTAGTTTTGCCCATAGTGATTCGCTTAGGATTTCTTCATGAATGGCGTCATGTATTATAAATTAATACAGCTTGTAATTATTGTTTTAACCATTTTCTATGTGTGTATCAGCCACAACGATTTTGAGAACAATTTATTTTGACGACTCTTAAATGGTTTATTTTACGACTTATTTTTAATGTTTCAAGATTTTGTAAAAAATGTATTTGCCTATAAACGTGAAAAGTTTCTATAAATCTCGTACGAAGTTGTGAAATAATTAATTTTTAAACATTTACGAAACTCCATTACCACAATTTGACATTTTCCGTAAATTATATATTCCATGCCTTACATCCCTAACCCGCCAGTTTTCATTTCCGCCGAAAAACAATCCGTAGTTTTTCCGCATGTTTTGGCATGTTTATTGCCACCCCCGAACCAGAGTGAAAGGGCTCTGGACCGCGAGAGGGACAGTCGGTGACTCTCCTCGGCCCAAAAAAATCGGCCTTTCCCTCATGGAAACTCCGCTAATTGAGGTGGGGTCTCGGAGGAACATCTTGACTTTGATTGAAATCAGCGACCACTGACCCTCGCCCTCCGCTTCTGTGTTTGTTGTATTCCGAAAGGTCTATAAACAATATTCGGCGGCTGCGCGAATTGCTCCTTTGGATGGCGTTGACGGCACCTTAGCCGCCGAAGTCAACCCAACCCTTCATTAAATTAGTCCTTGTAGTTTTGGGTGCGAATGGGGCGCCCCATCGGCTTGTATCCTTTTTCTCCCTTTCAGACTTTACACTCCCTTTGGCTCTCCAGCATTCCTGAAGTTCTCATTGTTCTCCATGTTTCTTTGAAAAATTTCAGTCTCAAAATTATAGATAAAATGACAAAACTGTTAGGGGCTTCAAGCCTTCATATTGTTTGGCAATTTTTACTCCTACGTCATTTTTGACGCCAGCAGAAGAAAAAATTGATATTCCCCTTTAGCTCTTTAACCCTTTCACTGCTCAAATACTTTTTACTTTTTCTTTTTATGACTTTTGGGCCAGAAGATTATTTGATTTTATATCCAAAATTACGATTACGAAAAGCTTATGCAGATGTGCCACGAGTTGCTTTGAATTGAAAGACCGGAAGTAAGAACGGCCACAGTCCCGATGCCGACGGATTCCCACCGCCTGTAAACTTTTATTGGCCCTTTATTTAATGGAAGCTTTTCCCACTGTGTTGCGATGCGCCGGACTTCGTCCAAAATCACTATAGGCGCTATTTTCAAACACCTTTTTCTTTTTGTTTGTAAACTCAGGTCTCAACACCAATGTTTCATTTCCTTAAATTTTACCTTGCAAATGAGACAGAAGTTTTGTGTGAAAGTTGTTTTTTAGGCCGACGGTCCCTAAAAGGCCACGATCCCAATTCACACCCGCCGTTGTCCCTGTGAGTATTTTGGCTGGATAGCGCACTCGATTCCGTTGGGCCCTCTGTCTGTATTATTATTTTTCTGAGGAGTTTACACGATCTGTTTAGTGTTGGGCGGCTCCACCACCTGACTGCTCGTCCTAAACAGGGTAAAAACTGGCTATTTGCTATCGAAAGCCTTTTTTCTTCGAATAACATTAACTGCATTTCATATTTATATGCAAATTGGTGGACTTTCTAGCTGTAAATAAATTTTGCTAGAGTCACCTTGAGGAAAGAATTAAAATACTCACACCTGTTCGTAACGAGTGACAATTTTTGTAAGCAACCAATGTCATTTGGGATCGCATGTGGAACTCTTTATAAAAGTTAAAGTGTAACAATTGTCACTAAATTTAAATTTATATTAAAATGGAATTATTGACGTATAATTTGAAACAAACGATATTCTTCAGAAGTTAGTGCTGCGTGACTAATAAAAATAAGTGCGAATATTGCGCATTTATAGAGGCTCAGGTAATGGGCCTGGAAAGGCTATAGACTTTATTATAGCGACCGATATGCAAATTAGAAGCTATGATGATTCTGAGCTGGTGAATAAATTTTGACGGACTAACTCTGGACCGCCCATTAAAAGGCACACACCTGTTTGAAGCGAGTAACAATTCCAGCACCGATCAAGGTGGCTTCTAGTACAGATTCCAAAGAACCGACTGTCACTTCCCCATAAGGAACTGTTTTTATGTTCTGTCCGTCAGTGAAAAGCAGCTGGGCACTCCTGCAATGGCATCCCAGCCAGTTTTGTTTTCGGGTCAACCTCTACTCCTGTTGATTTATGACTGTGTTTCCTAGTAATTTGGAAAGACGGTTAAATCATCCCATTTATGCGACTGACTACCCATAGAGGGATAACTTTCGGGTGTTCTACTTTTTGCATAATTTAAATAGTAAGAGATGGGGCATAGGCACGTCCATTTCACACCGTTAATCTCCGGCAGTTTCGTAAATTGACAGGAAAGAACATAAAATGATGAGGTATCATTGCCCAATTTCTTCTTAAGAAGTGGCCATGTGTGAGCAAATTGATCGATTTAGTTAGGAAAGGGGTCCATATTTCAAATAATTTTCATTCGATAATTCCTATTCACATTAAACTCTTTGAGTTTTCTGTTAATTACGATATTTGCGTGTAAATTCACTCGATTTATTTCTTATTGAATTGGTCTGGGATTAGTTTCGGAGACATTTTTAAAGTGCTCTTTATTTACAAAATTTAGCTGATTACCAAATTTGATAGTGGAAATTGAAATTTATCGCTTTAGTATTTGCATTTCTACTTTATTTGAAACATTTTGGGTTTTTTATCGAATTGAGCTTAAGCTCCTTCTTTTTCGGATTTGGACTTCAAAGGGCACGAGGGGATTTCCCGCATTGGGCCTCTATAGTTACTGCGCTAATTTTATGATTAGTTATCAATGGGGCACTAACAGCCCAAACACAACAGGGTCGATCCAAAACCTTTCTATATTTTTTTTCTAAAAACCGCTTATTTTGAAAATTAACGGCAGTTTCGCGGAGAAATGCAATCAGATTTTTGATCGGCCCATAAAATCGCTGGGTTTCACAAGCTTCAAAATTTCGAAATTTAAATAGATTTTGGACAAATTTTTAAAATCCATGGATTTCTAAAACTTATTTGTTTGAATATTGGAAAAAATTTTTACATAAATATTCTACACGAAAAAATAGGAGACATTTCTTGGTTTGGCTGAATATTGAAGTAATAAAAATTTTTCGCAGCTTGAAACCAGTTAACACGCAAAAATGGGTAATTTTTTTCAACCAAATTTGACCCGTTTTTTTTCTGAACAAATGATGTGAAGAATGTTTACTCATACATCTACTACTTTGTGAAGTTTCATTTGCAAAAAAACAGAACATCGATCTCTCGTCGAAAAACGCGATTCCCGGAAGCATTTTGAAATCGACCCAGGTGGGCCGGATGTGACTTTTAAGCTGATAATGAAAACTTTATTTTTATCGTAGAATAGGCGACCCGCAGGCAAAGATGTAGAACTCGGCGAGTACAACATACTTACCAATAACCATATCAGCCGATATGGATTTATAAGAAAAATTCTGCCTCGACCCCGCTTGGCTCGATTTTAGTGCCTCTCTTAATGATATTTTGTGCGGAATGCGCTCAATTATTTATTGCAATTTAATTTAATCCACGATAATTTTACTACTGTAATTTCTTGTTATACATTAAATTGTACTTTGTACGTTGTCTATAATTTCATTGCCTATGTTTCCTTTTTGAAAATTCTCTCTTCAAGAGTCACACTTGACGTTAATTGGAAATTTTGTCACCCTCCAATAAAAAACCGCAGTTCGATATCACATCAAGAAGCCGAGATATGAAAAACTTATTATCTTTCTTTTATTTCCTCAGTGCGAGATCTCGATAAAAACTTCTTGGTAAAAAAAGTGTTTATAATTCTAATCCTTGTCTTTATCCAAGAGAAACATACATTCGTTTTTCGGAATGGATAATCGCTTTGTACGAATCTTAGTTGAGTGCAACTTATGAAAAGGTGTTACGAATGACGAGGTGATGAAATAAAACCGGTAGAACTTCAGCCTTACACAAGTTTAACCTTGATAAGGTTTTTAAGGTATTACGATATTTCTGATCTATTCTCCAAAGTACATAAATGTATCACTAGGTATAATGTATGCCTCCATTAAGTCTGGGATTTGAAGTCATAATAATACACCTAATTAAGCGATATGGAAACTTGAGCACCTGCGGGCACCCTGGACCCTCAACTTTTTGGCCATCCATCTTCGTCCGTAGAGCGTTCGCTTTTGGAAACTAAGTGCTTTTTATTAGGGTGTTTTGGTGGCTGGATGTGGCAAAAGTGTGGAGAGATCGTATCCGATAATATTATTTTCAATCAACACCACTTCATTCCCTTTATTTGCATATATAATCGTGACCAACATTATGAATTATCGCCTGAGGGCGTGAAAGTCAACGCCTTAGCTGGCCTCAGTATTGTATAATGTAATTAATATAATTTGATACCGTATTTAATCACGTTGTTTCATCAACACAGGGAATCACGCCTGACCACTTTTGCCCATATTTGAATTTTTTAGTTTTTTTCCAGAATGGTCGCTAAAATTTCTTCGAAAGATTGAGTGCTTATAAAGATGAAGTCTTATTTCTGTGGAAAAGAATATCGGCAATAGCGGTATTACTTTTTGTTTTCATATTTTCGTGAGAGGATCGATTTTCACGTAGCCCTGAGGACGTTAGAGAGTGTCATATCTTGCTATCATTCCATTTTGCTCGTGGCTACTCGCCCCGTGCCGTATACAAACGTGCCGCTCACTTTCGCACTTCCCTAATCTCTTTGTGGGACCGCTATTTTACCATTTCTTTTAATCAACCTCCCCATTTTTCATATTAGACAAAAAATTTTCAGGTTTAATCGAGTGCTTTCGAGAGCATTCAAAGGAAAAGTTCGACAATTGTAATTTATTGGAAGAAAAGCCAGAAATTCTGTTTGTCCGACTATTCATGCACAGTTTTTTTCAGAACTGAATTTTCAGAGGTTATAGAAAGTCATAATTTGTCTAGAAATGTTTTTAGGCGTGGTTTATTTTCTCGGTATGGTGTTTTATGCGAATATAATTTTGACATGTTTTCAGTCCAAAACCTAATTCTAGAAGAGTTGGATGTCTTGAAACCCGTGACAGTCCCTGAATAAAGTTTAGGGCAAGCATCATGCAATCCATTCCTTTCCTTCCAATTCCATTCCTCATATGTGCCACAATGTGATTCCCGCCACAAAAGTACATTATCCTTTTAAGAAACTTTCTTCCTTTCAAATGGCGCACGGTTTTCTTGCAACTGAATTGGGCCCGCCCCTTTGACATCCCAACTCTTCGTTACCGTCATCTTAAATTCTTTATTTGGGCAAGTCGGCAACACTTTTTGTCCTCCACCGCGTAAATTTAGAGATTAAATTCCCATATTAACAGAGGTGCGAATATTTCAATTTCCCATACAGAGCAGGTGTCCGGCTGTTCCGCGCGCGATTTTGTCAGTTGAGGTTGTTTGGAAAAAACCGACCCGGAAAAGGTTGGCTAAAATTCATATTTAAGACTCACCAAACTCCGGCTAGCCTGTGTTGGTGACACAATAACCTGCGCATATTAAAAGGCCCTGCTTGGCCACACTGTCCCATTCTGATCATCTTATGCAAAGCGCTGATCAATTTGTTCGGTGAATAATTTATTCCTCGAAGGTGTGGTTGTATATTATAATTAGCGGAATGTCCTCTTGTTAGCCGTCCCGCCCATATTGTAGGAGTCTCAGTCAATACGGCGACACACATTTGTTTGAGAGAGCCGGCGAGGCATGACCCCTATAAAGTTATTTGCCCTCTTGATCACTTCTCTTTACCATATTGCTGAAATATTTTAAGGAGGTTTCCAGCGATCCTAATCCATCGAAAAATTATCAAAATTTTTAAATTATGCAGTACTAATAAAAATTTCACTGTTTAATGATTACGAAAATTTTTCCCTCATTCACCCATATTCTTTTTCCATTTGACGTCCGTTGAAAATTGGCATTGGCTTACCTAATTATCCCCGAATTCCGCTATTCGACAGTTTATTGCATAATAAAGTGGATGTTACTTTTTATATCCGAGGTATTGCAATTATTAGTTTTCTATACAGTAATTTTCATTTTAGCTTTGTTTCACTGATTTGATGCTTATTCGCACTCATATTTGCTACTAGTTTATATTTGATTTATCAACATTTTTTAATTATGCAGCACAAATTAGTTGCACAGCTCATTCTGTTCATTTTCTCAACACAAATTATGCAGGTGAGTCTTTTGTACGATTTACTAAGTAGTCGATCTTTTTTCTTGTTTAGTTATTTTCTGAGCAGAAAAAATAAACACAACTAAAGTTAAACGCATTGTGAGGGCTTTAGGCATTATCTATCAATTGGCTAAATCCACGTCGTTCAAAAATTTTTATTTGATCATCCCGAATACATGTTACCATTAAATTATATTATTCCTGACACATCAATCTTTCTTTCTAATATTTATATTTTAGATCAAATGTGGAGGACAGTTAGAGCTTCAACTTGAAAACAGACAGCCTTCACCCTCGTCGTCTGACACTAATGTCAGGACCAATGATCTCGCCAGCTTCTGCGATCGAAGACTTTTCGGTGGTTGTATAATGAAAATATGTGCGCGAGAGTTCCGATGGAAACTCGACACCAACGCCGAAGCTGCGATAGTTGTGGACAAAAACAGCAGCATTGTCGACAGGCAAGCCGTAATGAGAAGCAGATGCAAATATGGAGATGGCATAATGAATTTCGCTGCAAATGACGGTTTCTCAACAAGATCCCTCAAACTGGACTTCAGCAGCTCATGGAAAGGCAGTTTCAATTTGCACATTCAAGTCAAACAGAAGAGGTCCAACAAAAGTGAGTTCTTGTACAATGTTTGAACAAAATATAAAAACTAGAATCATAGTAATAATAAGGAAGCCATGTTTCGTTGTTTTATTTTCTAGAACCCCCATTACTAAGTAGACCATGTTTTATCTGACTTTTCTGTGACCAACTTCAAAAGGACAAGACTATGTCCTTTTCCTTGATGCGAGGACAGGGATCACTGAACCATGTAATGACACACCACTGCCCCATTATCGCCCTGTATAGCGCATGGGATAAAGGGGATAAAGAGTGATGAGATCATTTATCTTAGTGAACACAGAAGTCGCCACTGGATTATGACTGTTGGGTCGGATTAGTTTGCCACCTTTTTTCTTGATCCTATCTTTAAATTGGAGGCCAATTTCCGAACTAGGCACTAAGACAGAAGTTTAGATGCAATTTTTTTTACTTACATAACTTTTATACTTTATCCTTTCATAGGAAAAAACTTGTATTATAAGGGATTTTGCTAATATACTAAAATTTCTGAACCTAGCAAACGAAGAAGATACTACCCTTTAGTAGAAGCTGAGGATGCTTCGGATATAATAGTTTTTTGGTACTGTCTTATGCGAAATGTTATTCTTTTGCTCTAGTAACATATATTCTTGTTTAACTCAACCCCAAATCTATTGGGGCGATATAACGGGTGTTTGGGTGGTCAGCGGTGGTTAGAGAGCATGATAAGGGCCAAACGGTGGGCCTTTCCAGAACAGATTGAAGAACAATGAATAGCAATTCATTGACTCCCCATAAGTCCTTTTGTCCATACGAAAGCAAAATGTGCCGTTTTTGTGGAATCGAAAAAGAGCAAAAGGATAGAATAAAGGAATGAAGCAAGCCTTATAATTATGGTCCCAAACCTGGTTGGAAAGATGGAACGGAAATGACAAAAACCGCGAGAGAGTATGAACGAGTGGGTGTGGGAGAATCACCGGCTAGGAATACAAAATTAGCGACAGTGTTGTTTGCGTGGAGCAAAATTTCATAACACCACAAAAAAGACTTGGAATAGAAAATAATGCAATAGAAGTTCTATTATAGAACATAATGCACACATAAAAATTTGGCAATAAATTTGTCTTACAATATTTAACGACATATTTTTAAAGATTTTGACATTGTTCGAAAGTTGCCGCAAAATGTTTTATATACTGCCGTACTGATATTTTGTAACTACAGAATCTGCGCCAATTTTGTTGTTTTCGGCACTTTGGGTACTAACTCAATAAATCAAGTCAATTCCGTTATCAGTTGTCCTTTTGATGTGTACTAATCGTTTTGCGACTTTCAAGATAGGAGATGGAGAAGACGTGTGCCTCTTTTCTTGTTTATTTGTTCATTTAATATTGGCATAGTAATGAGGGCAATCCTAGAAAGAATGTTATAGTGATCATATATTTGAAACTTATATAAGCTTCAAAGGTTAGAAGTCGGAGAAGACTTCGACTTGCCAAAAAATTAGAGCTCAATTTGTATCCATGAACTAATGAATTTTGATTTTGAAATTTATCTAAAACCAATAAAAGCGAATCAGTTTTCTAGAGATCACTTATTATTATATTAATTTTTTATGAAAAGCATGCGAACCTTTTTCAAAATTTCAGAATACTTTCTTATCTTCAAAACTAATTTAACTAATTTTAGCAGTTTGTGAGTTGATACGCAGCGAGTATCACCGCCCTGCCGACGGCTCATGGGTTTCTTTTCCCATTTGTGTAAATTCTTCATCGCAACAAAATGGAGAAAAGCCTAACAGCGACAGTCAAAGTTCCGTCAACGATGCATCGCAAATTTTCGAACTTCGCTATCGCGTTCAATGTCGAGAAAATTTCTACGGTCCGAACTGTGATGTACGATGCGAAGTTAACGATTGGGAACGAAAGCTGGGTCATTTTGAATGTTCGCCGATTGATGGAGCCAAAAGATGCCAAGAGAATTGGACCGGTCAGGCGTGCAATTTATGTGAGTTTTTCAAATTGAATCTCATAGAATTATTGCGTAAATCATTAATTCCGAACATACAACTCAGAGTGCCAACGGGCTCCAAAATGGGCGTGAATAATTAATTTTGATTCAAGGGGTTACAAGGGGGTTTGAGTCAATATGATGGAACCTCTCCATAGTAAATCTACCCCGAAGCGGAAAGATGTTGTCGACTTTGTCTTCCAATTTCAAACCCTTCTCGTTTGCTTGCACAAAGGGATTACCGCGATACTTTTTATGTTAATCCAATTGTTGCAATTAGTAGTCGTCGGTGGGTGCAAGGATAATTCACTTAAGAGATTAATCCTTAAGCAGGAAAGGTGTTTCTTTTATTTAAAGCCGACAAGAAAACAGAGGGACACGGTGACATATCAGGATCCCGTTATTCCCTTTTTCGCTGCGATGTTCTGAAAACTGAAATTAAAATGCACAAATTTTGTCAATCTCTACTAATCAAACGGAAATTACTCAAATTTTAATTATCCTTTTTGAGTAATAAAAATAAATATCATTCGCATTTTAGCTAAAAAGTGCGATTGTGTTCATGGCCGATGCGAACCGGGCACAAATAAATGCACCTGTGATAAAGGATGGCAAGGGGATAAATGCAATCAGGTAATTTTATATTGTTATTTTGTTATTTTTGGACTAAACTTCATTAAAAAATTTAGTGCAAAAAGTACGAACGGTGTCAAGGTCATTGTGTTACCCCATGGCAGTGCTTATGTCCCGAAGGCAGGGGTGGCAAAAATTGCGATATTGGTAACGGTTATATCATTCTTATTTTAACACCGTTTACATTTTACCTGAACTATATATTTCTTAAAACACAATTTTAGACCTTACTTATTGCGTCAAGCATGAACCTTGTCAGAATGATGGCCGGTGTCAAAACCATGAAAACGGATCCTATTCTTGCACCTGCACGCCTGGCTTTACCGGCACAAACTGTGAGATCCGAATGAATAATTGCGATCAAAGCCCTTGCCATAACGGAGGAAAGTGCATCAATGTAAGTAATATTTGGGCATATTTAGAAGTGTTATGCTTAAGTCCTTTGGCATGATAACCTAAAAATTAATCATATATTTCAAAACGCCACTAACTATTCATAATTCTCCGTTCCTGATGTTTGGACACTTTTAGATGTCTGTTCAATGCTAACAGAATTTATATTTTTTTGCCCATCATTTTTAATTTCATACAATCGTTTTATAACCGATGATTTAGTCACCGAAGAATCCCCAAGGCTTTCGCTGCGAGTGTCCTACTGGAGGGGAAATTTTTGGACGATTCTGCCAAGTTCGAATACGCCCTAAAAGTGGATGCACCGAACGACCGTGTCAGAATGGAGGATCATGTTTGCCGACGTCCGTCGCAATCAGTAACAATCTTCCAGCGCGCACTTCATATGCTGCTCTACCATTAGAAAGCAACTTTCCGGTCGGTTTCCAGTGCCTCTGTGCGAAAGGATGGATTGGTTTGATGTGCGATACGCCTTCTGATTGGTGCTCTCCAGGATCATGCTTTAATGGTATGGTTTAATTTGAATTAATATAAAGTTGTAAAATTGTTTAATATCGGGAATAGATTAATTCCTGCATCCCCTAAAATAACTTATTCATTATACATATACTGGCCTCACGCTTTTACGTATCGTTGAGATGGTACCTATTTCCATCGTTGTGTGGTCATAGTCATTGTGTGGTCCTCCGAACTATTGTCAACAGATTCCAAGACAAGGACGATTCTTTATAAGGAAATACAAATAAACGTTGAATATCTAAAGGTCATTTAACGTTAGTTTATGTGCCCACACGCAAAAATTTCGGTAAAACCATACTCTTTAAATTAATACGACACATAAATCACTTACGCTAATGCGCTGCGTGCGGTTAAAATATGTGTTTTGTATTCCAGTGTACGCGCCAAATTTTAGGTGGTTCATGTGAAGAAAATCCTAATTCGGAACTCGGCTATATATGTCACTGCCGAATGGTATTTTTATAAGCACGAGACAAAAAAAATTCCTCCTTACAATTTCAGGGTTTCGCTGGTACACGATGTGAATGGAATATCGATGATTGCCGAGTATAGTTTATCTTTTTTATTATAAGCTAAGCAAAGCAAATTTTTCAGGATAACCCGTGCCAGAATAAAGGCATTTGCGTGGACGACATTAATGGATTTAGGTGCAAATGTGCCTCAGGGTTTGACGGTGATTTATGCGAGTATGCCGTTTCAAAAAGTCTTTCATCGACAGCTTACATAACTTCACCTGAACTCGAGCACTCTTCACCTAACACTGAAAATCCAACGCGGTAATTATTAGCATTATTCCTTTGTACATGTCGAAAAATAGTTCTAGATTTTTAATTCTTGACTGTTATTTTTGTTAAGGGGTTTTCAGAAAATACGAAATGTTTGACCGGTAAGTAAAAAGTGTTGTAAAACGAAAAAGTTTCGAAAACTGAAGCTCGCATAAATACTTGGAACTAAACTTTCAAATTCCAGTTGATGATCTTAATAGGTGCCAGAGTTTTTGGGGAAATATTTTCAGTAAATTTTCCGAAATTATGGCAATACGTCTTATTTTGAGTTTTCCCTAATAGCCAATGCTTTCTCAGTTATCAGGAAAAATTGATAACATGCGTTGTCTAATGACTGATGCTATCCATAATATGACGTTGAAGTGAATAATAACTGGATAATAAGTGGATAATAATTTAATTTATAATAATAATATTATTATTAAAATTAATATATTTATATTAATGTTAATCCCCCAGTAAGCTAGCCCTGTGATTGTCCGTCCGTCATTCCGGTCTCAGTTAGACCCCTTGCTCCGGTTTTTTTCTGGGCGAGTGATAGCTTAAAATGTTCGTATGGACCAGCTGAGTATGTTTTTCGAACAATTTAGACAAAATATAGACAAAGTTTAGACAAAATTTTTTGTGGTGTCTATTTCTGTATGTCAGGTTTTGTCCCCCTTTTTCTGGAAGGCATTCTTAAGGGTGTCTATTTCTGTGCGTTAGATATTGCGAGCCGCCGGAGGCGGCTCGCAATATCTAACACACAGAACTGACTCGCCGCCCGAGGCGGCGAGCCTGTCCTGTGGTCGGGCGCGGAGCGCCCAACCTTCCCCTTGGAATTTGAGGGAACTTAGAACATATAGGTAAACATATAGACAAAATGTTTAAATGTCCCTCAAGCTAGTTAGTTATATTATTTAGATTAGACATATTATTTCGGTCACTAAATATTTGGTGCTATTTAGAAAGGAATACACTATGCAGACGCCTAATCGAGACTTCGACGACTGGTTATTCTTCTCTAAGCTTCTACTTGCAGCGGTCGGAATTTTGATCCTTTTGGTTGTACTTCTGCTTCTGGTTTTCGTCAATCCGAAGCGCTTAATGGCGAAGCTGTCAAATAGATGTGGTGAAGAAACGAATAAATTGCCACACGACAAATCATTGAAACCTCAAAGTGGACTGGATTCATTTACTCATCCGCCGAAGCAATCCGTTCCGCTGTGTCCGCCAAAGTCGTCAATGCCCAGCACGCCACCTATCGCTATAAAAGCTAAGGACTCGTCGGAATCGTTTTACTATACGGAAGAAAGGTTAGTATTGCGTCGTTAAATTTACCAGTTTGCTTCTTTGTAGAAAATTGGTATTAGAATAGCAAAAATAATTATTAGCTATGTTATTATCTTTATGGAAAATCAATTTGTTCAACGAGGTGCGTTAGACATACACTGTTATTTTAGGTACGTAGCTGAGCCATCACTTCGTCCGGGACCAGAAGCAAGCCGGCGACTATATTCACACCTCAGGTTGAAACAAAGCAATGTCGCCGATACTGCAGATGATCCTATAAAATGCCGGGACAAAGAAAACGCAATTTTCGTTTCATTGGCGAGCAGCTGTCCACATATTCCTGGTGGAGCACAAAAAGAAGTCGAGCTTCTGTATCCCATTAGGACACCTGAATGCGAAACATCGTCTCTAGATGACAGTTCAAATTTTTATGAAGAACTGTAATAATAAAGTAGTGATTTAGTATGAATGAATTTAAGTTATTATTGTATCAAAAATTTGTTTTTCTGTACCTGCTCATTTGATATATTTTAACATGCCTTATTTTTTATATGGGTCTCAGAAGTGTATCCAAAAAATCTTAATTTTCTTCGCCAATTACGCAACTCAAACATTTAAATTTGAAAATTGTGCCAATTTTTATTTTGAATTGTATCAATTTATTGAATTTACGAATTAAAATTACCAAGATAAAACTTTCAGAACAAAAATGGAAAATAAAATCGTTATCACAACTTTAAAGAAATGTTGGATGCACTTTTGGTTTGCCTTTTATTGCATTTATATGGCTTTATTCACAGGCGTTTGAGCTAATTTAATTAGCTAAACTATCCTAATATTATTGAAACGGGTGCTTTGTTTTCCATTGCCTTTTAACTTCGCTATTGTTACTGTATGTTTCAAATTTTTACTGTAATCATTAATTGTTTACATTATGTTTTGAGAATGAAGAAATTATTTTATTTTCAATGTAATAATTGAATTTGTTGTTGCGTATTTTCAACAACAAGATAGACTTATGGCGAGTCGTGGGGGCTAAAGGTACTGAATATCCAACTATGCGAACTGAAATTAACGAGGTTCAAAATTGCACATATGTGTATATTAGGGGTATTCCTGCATACCTGGAGTAAAAAATATCCACAAATTTGGATTCTGCAGGAAAATAAGAAGTTAAACTAGAAAATAATTTTTTAAATGTTAATGAATTTCTACAAATTTCATTTTCGATTTCCAACTTCGTGCTCAATGTCATAAATTTGGACTACCCAATGTAAAATTTGGTTTCCGAATAATTTTCTAGTTTGTGTTTAGCAGCCATTAATGATGTAGGTTCCGCTTTCAGGGAATTGAAAAGGTCATTGAAAAGGGTTGTTGAAAATAGATCAGATTCTTACGTAAAGCGTAATCTATAATAGGAATTTGCTATTTATTGCGTGCCAGTTATGAAATAATCCCTAGATTTAGAGGCAGCACGAATACATATGACGAGACTGCTTTCGTAAAGTCCACTCAGAATGTTAAAAACCAATTTTATTCCGCTGTGGTAAAGAATAGTGTAGAATTTATGAAAACAACGGGTAAATTGGAGTGCTTAAAATAAATCAACGCCTCCCCAAATGTTTCCTTAATCAAAATTGATTGTGTGATGTTACCTTGTTGTCCACTATACGGTTTGCGTTTATTTAAATTATTGCATGATTTGGAATTTACTTTTAATATATTTCCTTTTGCCAGGCCGTCGTAAATGCTAATTTCACATGATGCAATTTTAGTCCTATTCCCCCTTAAAATAACTGAAAGAAGTTTCGAAAGTAGCGGAAAGCACTTTCGGAGATGTGCAAACAATTATTGGTCGGTACGCCTTTTATCCATATTTGAGCATATAAGAGAGGATTTCGATTTTCATTCCTGAACAGATTTAGGGCGTTGTAAATTCCATAATTATTGCAAATTTTATTGCATCTTAAAGTTTTGCGAAATAAAAGCACAAAAAATGGCGGCATGATATCGTAACATTAATCTAAAACACAAAATATCGTGACAGTTATCTCTAAAATTTCAAATCCACATTGTTTTACATAAAAATATCAAATTTATCCCCAAACAAGAAAGTTGATGGCCTTAAGTGACGGATTCGGGTATGAGGGAGTTGTTTAGAAATATCCAGCGTGCGTCCAGAGGCGTGTGATACGTCAAACGATTCCTCTCGATGAGTAGGCGAAGGGAAAATTGTCAGATTCGAGATCGGACCACCCACGACGGAGTTCTTTTCGCGTAGCGCATACCAAAACTGTTATTGGTATTGCCCAATTAAAATTTATTGACCAACGAATTCAATCTAAACCACGAATTTAGACTCCACCGAATCTGGCCGAGCTCTGCTCGGCTAGTTCTTTTCAAAACATGCGGAGTTTCATCACGATATACTATTCAAAAGTTATGTGTCACGCCACGAAAATTTTGAAGAATATTCTCACCCAAATCTTTACTACTTTTTATTTGTTAGATTTGTTAGTTATTTACAAGATTCATATCCCCTTCAAAGTGATCGTTATTTTAAACTACTTTAGGAACAAGTAATGATGAGACTTGACTAACGTAGTGCTCTCTTACCTCTATCTGTCGGGAATTAGAGTCAAAACGGTTATATCGATCCTTTCGCAATCGTTCTTTCATCATCTTTCGTAATCAATTTTTCTCCTAGCTAACATATTTCTCACTAGTAATAATCTCTGATCAGTAAATTCATCGTGTGAATGCTAAAGATCGGGATAAATAACTATCATTAATAGTGAGGCTAAATATTATAGGAAGGCAATGGATGATAGTACAAGTGATTTTCTAAAAATTGTCGACATCTGTAAATCCTTAATGATTTGATTTCAATAAAATTTTCGTTTCATTACGTTTATTTTATACTTGAATTTATTGCATAATCTAATTGAAATTCTCCGCACAATAGCTGCTTCCTTCTTAGGTCCACAGGACTCTGCCCACAATATCATCATTATCCGTCTAGACAAGCAATTAATTTTGCATGAATTGAAGCTATATTCTCTAACTTTTTATTGAGATTCATGCGCAGCAATAAAAACATTTTTGAATAATTATAAGCGCGCATCGTAATTTTGAGGATTTTAGTAATTGGTCGAATATTGACGTGTATTGTCAATGTCATTAGTCAATCGATATTATCAACATACGATTTCCTCTCAATATCTCATTGATTTATATATTATCGATCAGTTTGAACTATTATTTGAGGCTACTGGTCCTTATTTTTAGGAAAAATGTTTCGTTCTTTAAAAATAGGCGAAATGTGAAACTGAAAATATATATATTCAGCGCCAAAACTTTACCAGAAATTTTACCATTGATTAAATTTGATTCTATATTATCGAGCGTTCAGCGATAAGATTTTCGTAAAGGTATAAAATGTGCCAATTTGTGATACATTTTTCAATCTTCATATTCTTCTTTAAGATATTCCCCGCAATAACTCTGCAAACAGATCGCGTTAGTGCTGCCGTTATGCTCTTTATATTTTATTTTGTTTCGAAATTTCCGACATCCGTTTTGTTAATAACATTAACTGATTACTCATAGGCACAGATAAGCATTTCGTTTCGATTTCGTCAAAATATATACTTTCCACGTAATTTGGCCAATCCCTGTTGCTAATAACAACATTGTTTTGCGAAATCATAAGGGCAAGGCGCGGGTTTGCTCGATAACCTCTTAGTAAAAATTAAAACGATTGGCTCTTAATAATGAGATTAAAGATTATAGGAAGACGCAACAACACCCGTGCCAGAATAAAGGCATTTGCGTGGACGACATTAATGGATTTAGGTGCAAATGTGCCTCAGGGTTTGACGGTGATTTATGCGAGTATGCCGTTTCAAAAAGTCTTTCATCGACAGCTTACATAACTTCACCTGAACTCGAGCACTCTTCACCTAACACTGAAAATCCAACGCGGTAATTATTAGCATTATTCCTTTGTACATGTCGAAAAATAGTTCTAGATTTTTAATTCTTGACTGTTATTTTTGTTAAGGGGTTTTCAGAAAATACGAAATGTTTGACCGGTAAGTAAAAAGTGTTGTAAAACGAAAAAGTTTCGAAAACTGAAGCTCGCATAAATACTTGGAACTAAACTTTCAAATTCCAGTTGATGATCTTAATAGGTGCCAGAGTTTTTGGGGAAATATTTTCAGTAAATTTTCCGAAATTATGGCAATACGTCTTATTTTGAGTTTTCCCTAATAGCCAATGCTTTCTCAGTTATCAGGAAAAATTGATAACATGCGTTGTCTAATGACTGATGCTATCCATAATATGACGTTGAAGTGAATAATAACTGGATAATAAGTGGATAATAATTTAATTTATAATAATAATATTATTATTAAAATTAATATATTTATATTAATGTTAATCCCCCAGTAAGCTAGCCCTGTGATTGTCCGTCCGTCATTCCGGTCTCAGTTAGACCCCTTGCTCCGGTTTTTTTCTGGGCGAGTGATAGCTTAAAATGTTCGTATGGACCAGCTGAGTATGTTTTTCGAACAATTTAGACAAAATATAGACAAAGTTTAGACAAAATTTTTTGTGGTGTCTATTTCTGTATGTCAGGTTTTGTCCCCCTTTTTCTGGAAGGCATTCTTAAGGGTGTCTATTTCTGTGCGTTAGATATTGCGAGCCGCCGGAGGCGGCTCGCAATATCTAACACACAGAACTGACTCGCCGCCCGAGGCGGCGAGCCTGTCCTGTGGTCGGGCGCGGAGCGCCCAACCTTCCCCCTTGGAATTTGAGGGAACTTAGAACATATAGGTAAACATATAGACAAAATGTTTAAATGTCCCTCAAGCTAGTTAGTTATATTATTTAGATTAGACATATTATTTCGGTCACTAAATATTTGGTGCTATTTAGAAAGGAATACACTATGCAGACGCCTAATCGAGACTTCGACGACTGGTTATTCTTCTCTAAGCTTCTACTTGCAGCGGTCGGAATTTTGATCCTTTTGGTTGTACTTCTGCTTCTGGTTTTCGTCAATCCGAAGCGCTTAATGGCGAAGCTGTCAAATAGATGTGGTGAAGAAACGAATAAATTGCCACACGACAAATCATTGAAACCTCAAAGTGGACTGGATTCATTTACTCATCCGCCGAAGCAATCCGTTCCGCTGTGTCCGCCAAAGTCGTCAATGCCCAGCACGCCACCTATCGCTATAAAAGCTAAGGACTCGTCGGAATCGTTTTACTATACGGAAGAAAGGTTAGTATTGCGTCGTTAAATTTACCAGTTTGCTTCTTTGTAGAAAATTGGTATTAGAATAGCAAAAATAATTATTAGCTATGTTATTATCTTTATGGAAAATCAATTTGTTCAACGAGGTGCGTTAGACATACACTGTTATTTTAGGTACGTAGCTGAGCCATCACTTCGTCCGGGACCAGAAGCAAGCCGGCGACTATATTCACACCTCAGGTTGAAACAAAGCAATGTCGCCGATACTGCAGATGATCCTATAAAATGCCGGGACAAAGAAAACGCAATTTTCGTTTCATTGGCGAGCAGCTGTCCACATATTCCTGGTGGAGCACAAAAAGAAGTCGAGCTTCTGTATCCCATTAGGACACCTGAATGCGAAACATCGTCTCTAGATGACAGTTCAAATTTTTATGAAGAACTGTAATAATAAAGTAGTGATTTAGTATGAATGAATTTAAGTTATTATTGTATCAAAAATTTGTTTTTCTGTACCTGCTCATTTGATATATTTTAACATGCCTTATTTTTTATATGGGTCTCAGAAGTGTATCCAAAAAATCTTAATTTTCTTCGCCAATTACGCAACTCAAACATTTAAATTTGAAAATTGTGCCAATTTTTATTTTGAATTGTATCAATTTATTGAATTTACGAATTAAAATTACCAAGATAAAACTTTCAGAACAAAAATGGAAAATAAAATCGTTATCACAACTTTAAAGAAATGTTGGATGCACTTTTGGTTTGCCTTTTATTGCATTTATATGGCTTTATTCACAGGCGTTTGAGCTAATTTAATTAGCTAAACTATCCTAATATTATTGAAACGGGTGCTTTGTTTTCCATTGCCTTTTAACTTCGCTATTGTTACTGTATGTTTCAAATTTTTACTGTAATCATTAATTGTTTACATTATGTTTTGAGAATGAAGAAATTATTTTATTTTCAATGTAATAATTGAATTTGTTGTTGCGTATTTTCAACAACAAGATAGACTTATGGCGAGTCGTGGGGGCTAAAGGTACTGAATATCCAACTATGCGAACTGAAATTAACGAGGTTCAAAATTGCACATATGTGTATATTAGGGGTATTCCTGCATACCTGGAGTAAAAAATATCCACAAATTTGGATTCTGCAGGAAAATAAGAAGTTAAACTAGAAAATAATTTTTTAAATGTTAATGAATTTCTACAAATTTCATTTTCGATTTCCAACTTCGTGCTCAATGTCATAAATTTGGACTACCCAATGTAAAATTTGGTTTCCGAATAATTTTCTAGTTTGTGTTTAGCAGCCATTAATGATGTAGGTTCCGCTTTCAGGGAATTGAAAAGGTCATTGAAAAGGGTTGTTGAAAATAGATCAGATTCTTACGTAAAGCGTAATCTATAATAGGAATTTGCTATTTATTGCGTGCCAGTTATGAAATAATCCCTAGATTTAGAGGCAGCACGAATACATATGACGAGACTGCTTTCGTAAAGTCCACTCAGAATGTTAAAAACCAATTTTATTCCGCTGTGGTAAAGAATAGTGTAGAATTTATGAAAACAACGGGTAAATTGGAGTGCTTAAAATAAATCAACGCCTCCCCAAATGTTTCCTTAATCAAAATTGATTGTGTGATGTTACCTTGTTGTCCACTATACGGTTTGCGTTTATTTAAATTATTGCATGATTTGGAATTTACTTTTAATATATTTCCTTTTGCCAGGCCGTCGTAAATGCTAATTTCACATGATGCAATTTTAGTCCTATTCCCCCTTAAAATAACTGAAAGAAGTTTCGAAAGTAGCGGAAAGCACTTTCGGAGATGTGCAAACAATTATTGGTCGGTACGCCTTTTATCCATATTTGAGCATATAAGAGAGGATTTCGATTTTCATTCCTGAACAGATTTAGGGCGTTGTAAATTCCATAATTATTGCAAATTTTATTGCATCTTAAAGTTTTGCGAAATAAAAGCACAAAAAATGGCGGCATGATATCGTAACATTAATCTAAAACACAAAATATCGTGACAGTTATCTCTAAAATTTCAAATCCACATTGTTTTACATAAAAATATCAAATTTATCCCCAAACAAGAAAGTTGATGGCCTTAAGTGACGGATTCGGGTATGAGGGAGTTGTTTAGAAATATCCAGCGTGCGTCCAGAGGCGTGTGATACGTCAAACGATTCCTCTCGATGAGTAGGCGAAGGGAAAATTGTCAGATTCGAGATCGGACCACCCACGACGGAGTTCTTTTCGCGTAGCGCATACCAAAACTGTTATTGGTATTGCCCAATTAAAATTTATTGACCAACGAATTCAATCTAAACCACGAATTTAGACTCCACCGAATCTGGCCGAGCTCTGCTCGGCTAGTTCTTTTCAAAACATGCGGAGTTTCATCACGATATACTATTCAAAAGTTATGTGTCACGCCACGAAAATTTTGAAGAATATTCTCACCCAAATCTTTACTACTTTTTATTTGTTAGATTTGTTAGTTATTTACAAGATTCATATCCCCTTCAAAGTGATCGTTATTTTAAACTACTTTAGGAACAAGTAATGATGAGACTTGACTAACGTAGTGCTCTCTTACCTCTATCTGTCGGGAATTAGAGTCAAAACGGTTATATCGATCCTTTCGCAATCGTTCTTTCATCATCTTTCGTAATCAATTTTTCTCCTAGCTAACATATTTCTCACTAGTAATAATCTCTGATCAGTAAATTCATCGTGTGAATGCTAAAGATCGGGATAAATAACTATCATTAATAGTGAGGCTAAATATTATAGGAAGGCAATGGATGATAGTACAAGTGATTTTCTAAAAATTGTCGACATCTGTAAATCCTTAATGATTTGATTTCAATAAAATTTTCGTTTCATTACGTTTATTTTATACTTGAATTTATTGCATAATCTAATTGAAATTCTCCGCACAATAGCTGCTTCCTTCTTAGGTCCACAGGACTCTGCCCACAATATCATCATTATCCGTCTAGACAAGCAATTAATTTTGCATGAATTGAAGCTATATTCTCTAACTTTTTATTGAGATTCATGCGCAGCAATAAAAACATTTTTGAATAATTATAAGCGCGCATCGTAATTTTGAGGATTTTAGTAATTGGTCGAATATTGACGTGTATTGTCAATGTCATTAGTCAATCGATATTATCAACATACGATTTCCTCTCAATATCTCATTGATTTATATATTATCGATCAGTTTGAACTATTATTTGAGGCTACTGGTCCTTATTTTTAGGAAAAATGTTTCGTTCTTTAAAAATAGGCGAAATGTGAAACTGAAAATATATATATTCAGCGCCAAAACTTTACCAGAAATTTTACCATTGATTAAATTTGATTCTATATTATCGAGCGTTCAGCGATAAGATTTTCGTAAAGGTATAAAATGTGCCAATTTGTGATACATTTTTCAATCTTCATATTCTTCTTTAAGATATTCCCCGCAATAACTCTGCAAACAGATCGCGTTAGTGCTGCCGTTATGCTCTTTATATTTTATTTTGTTTCGAAATTTCCGACATCCGTTTTGTTAATAACATTAACTGATTACTCATAGGCACAGATAAGCATTTCGTTTCGATTTCGTCAAAATATATACTTTCCACGTAATTTGGCCAATCCCTGTTGCTAATAACAACATTGTTTTGCGAAATCATAAGGGCAAGGCGCGGGTTTGCTCGATAACCTCTTAGTAAAAATTAAAACGATTGGCTCTTAATAATGAGATTAAAGATTATAGGAAGACGCAACAACAGCAAGTGAAATACTAGGGAAAATAGGTTGCAGAGAAGCAAATAAATTCTCGCTAACGCTCCTCTCATATGGTCCAGGACGTGGCCTCCCATTGTTGTTGGGAGTGGGGTGTTATTATTCTTATTCGTGGAGCAGGGGCAAAGAAGGGTACCCGCTAAGAGCCGATACACAGCTGTGAGCTGGCATACGCACACTTTACAACGGGAGATAGAGTGACAGAGAAAACGCAGTCTCTGCTTCTCACATCCATCAAAAAGGCTCCCTATACTCTTTCGCACTAAGACCCACATCGTGCCCCCATATGGTTCCATAGGGATGGCGCACGCATCCCTCCATATCAGCTGGGAAGTATGTGAGAGAGTGTTAGAGAAGCCGAGTAAAAGGCAGTGTCTGCTTGTGTCATTCACAACTCTCCGTCATCCGTATATAATGGCCACCCAGCACCACTCGCCATCATTTTCAGTGGCGAGTGGTGTGCTAGGGTTGTGTTATTGTTAGTTTTCTCCATTCATCTCGTTTTGGTCTGATGAATTTATGTTAGGGCAATTTAGTAAACCAATAGTCGATATTTGTTGAATTCTCGGTTAATATTAAAACAAATTTATGTTCCAGCTCATTTTCATCTCTTCAATCTCGCGTTCAACTCTCGCAAAATGCAAATTTTTGTGAAGACTCTCACTGGCAAGACTATCACTTTGGAAGTGGAGGCCTCGGACACCATTGAGAACGTTAAGGCCAAGATCCAAGACAAGGAAGGCATCCCGCCAGACCAGCAGCGCTTGATCTTCGCCGGTAAGTTATTTTTCATACATAGGTTACATTTTCATACACAATTTCGCTGTTTGTTTCTATAAAAGACAATTCTTTACAGGAAAGCAGCTCGAGGATGGCCGCACCTTGTCGGACTACAACATCCAAAAGGAATCGACTCTTCACTTGGTGTTGCGTCTGCGCGGTGGCATGCAAATCTTCGTCAAGACTTTGACTGGCAAGACCATTACTCTGGAAGTTGAGGCCTCGGACACTATTGAGAACGTCAAGGCTAAGATCCAAGACAAGGAGGGCATCCCGCCAGACCAGCAGCGTTTGATCTTCGCCGGTACATCATTTTTAATTTGATTTTTATTTGCAATTATAAAATGTCTCGGCATTTATTTAAAACTAAGATACTGACTAGTGACTAAGTTATAAAGATTAAGAAACAATAAGTGACCTAATAATGTTTCCTTCATTTGAATAAACCCACCTCGGTTAACCCTTAAAACCTTAACCAATATAAAATATTCGCAGGCACCGACACGGCGGTAAAAACTTTTGAATAAAAATATAATAATCATTGATAATAAATGATGATGATGATATTGATAAAATATGATTTTTTGTCTTATTAACTCGTCTGATTTTAGGAAAGCAGCTCGAGGATGGCCGCACCTTGTCGGACTACAACATCCAAAAGGAATCGACTCTTCACTTGGTGTTGCGTCTGCGCGGTGGCATGCAAATTTTCGTCAAGACTTTGACTGGCAAGACCATTACTCTGGAGGTTGAAGCCTCGGACACCATTGAGAACGTCAAGGCTAAGATCCAAGACAAGGAGGGCATCCCGCCAGACCAGCAGCGTTTGATCTTCGCCGGTAAGTTATTTTTCATACATAGGTTACATTTTCATACATAATTTCGCTGTTTGTTTCTATAAAAAACAATTCTTTACAGGAAAGCAACTCGAGGATGGCCGCACCTTGTCGGACTACAACATCCAAAAGGAGTCGACTCTCCACTTGGTGTTGCGCCTCCGTGGTGGCATGCAAATCTTCGTCAAGACCTTGACTGGAAAGACTATCACTCTTGAGGTGGAGGCGTCCGACACCATTGAGAACGTCAAAGCCAAGATTCAAGACAAGGAGGGTATCCCGCCCGACCAGCAGCGCTTGATCTTTGCCGGTACATCATTTTAACTCGCATTTCTCAAACATATCGTCATTTATTTTCATACATCCGAATAAACCAAAAATCCTTAACTGCGTAAAAATGACCTATTCGTTAGCCCACCTTTTTTGAAATTTGTGTTATTTCTACCAAACTTTCATTTGTTTTGCCATATTAATGCGTCTGATTTTAGGAAAGCAGCTCGAGGATGGCCGCACCTTGTCCGACTACAACATCCAAAAGGAATCGACTCTCCATTTGGTGTTGCGTCTGCGCGGTGGCATGCAAATCTTCGTCAAGACACTCACCGGAAAGACTATCACTCTTGATGTTGAGGCGTCTGACACCATTGAGAACGTCAAAGCCAAGATTCAAGACAAGGAGGGTATTCCGCCCGACCAGCAGCGTTTGATCTTTGCCGGTAAGGATGTACAATTAACTGTTGTTAGGCATGTACAATCAAATTTCCTAGAAAGTATTTAAATCCAGATCTATATGCTCCAGTTCTTTTGGTATATCGTATGTAATTGAATAGAACTTTTGGCTATGCATTTACCTCAGACGAGAATATACTTAATTGGTCGTATCTTTTGGAATAAACTAAGATATTATGTGGGAAAGTTAATATAAATAAGAAGTATTTGTATAGGTAAGCAGCTCGAGGATGGCCGCACCTTGTCGGACTACAACATCCAAAAGGAATCGACTCTTCACTTGGTGTTG
This sequence comes from Ditylenchus destructor, assembly GCA_022814885.1. Taxonomy (NCBI): domain Eukaryota; kingdom Metazoa; phylum Nematoda; class Chromadorea; order Rhabditida; family Anguinidae; genus Ditylenchus; species Ditylenchus destructor. The sequence continues at coordinate 210,321 of JAKKPZ010000005.1, forward strand.
CGTCTGCGCGGTGGCATGCAAATTTTCGTCAAGACTTTGACTGGCAAGACCATTACTCTGGAGGTTGAAGCCTCGGACACCATTGAGAACGTCAAGGCTAAGATCCAAGACAAGGAGGGCATCCCGCCAGACCAGCAGCGTTTGATCTTCGCCGGTATGTGTGTTCAGTTAACTGTTCTTAGGCATGTAAAATAAAATTTGAAAGTATTAAAAGGTCTTTATGCTCCAGTTATTTTGACCAAGTTTTTGCCTCAGACGAGAATAAACTTAAATGGTTGTATCTATTGGAATAAACTAAGATATTACGTGGCCAAGTGAATATAAATAACAATCCTTTTTATAGGTAAGCAACTCGAGGACGGCCGCACCTTGTCCGACTACAACATTCAAAAGGAGTCAACTCTTCACTTGGTGCTTCGTCTCCGTGGTGGTGCCACTCACTAATGAGTCAAGAAAAGAAATTTCGCCGATGCCATTTTTATTATATCGCTATGGTTGTTAACTTGTGCGGTCGGCTCGTGTGAAAATTTTCAATAAATGTTGATATCATATATAATCACAGTTGTATGTTTACTTCATCACACATAACAAATCATGTCAACATTTCAAGCAGTGATATCTAGTCGACTTCACACAAAAATAAATACAAGTTTGAACCTTTGATTTTACTTTGCTAGGACATATAATATTTTATTCCAGTAGCTTAAAATTTACAATAGTCAAATACCTGATATGGTAATAGTCGTAGAATTTATAAAATACCTTGCGTCATATTACAATGAATCAACTGAATAATAATGGAAGTGCAAAACGTATTTGGGTCGCGTTTCACGAAATATACTTTGCCGGCAATAATTTGTAAAACATGCCCACAGTGCTACGTTTCTTAGTAGATAAAAATCTTACCTCTAAACTGACAAAAGCAATATCGGAAAATTTTTCTGTTTGGATTTGTATATATTAAAAAGCGTAGTACTGTTAATTTACTACTAAGTATTAGGCTAACTGTCTGCTTTTTGGTTAGACCCTTTCCCGGTGAGCTACGGGGGGTTTGTGAAAGCTCAAAATGTTCGTCAGGATCGGAAATTGAAGAAACTAAAAAATTAGGTAGAAATTTTGGGGTGCACGATAGCTCAAAATGCTCTCCTGGGAAGTCTTAGAAGGGAATGTATAAAAATTTGTTTACAAAAAGCTTTTTTAGCCAAACATGTCATTTTTGCCAATTTTGCTTGGAAATAGTCTCATGAACAACACTTACTCCCGAACTCCTGTGGTCGGGCGCGAATCGCCCGACCTTTCTGAATGCGTGGGGACATAGAGCCACTGAGGCATACTTAAACGTTTTTCTCTTGAATAAGTACCCCTCCCATTATAAGCACCTTCCTGAAATAAGCACCTCCTAGAGGGGTGGTTGGTTTATGCTAGGTCTACGCACGTGGGGAATCCCCCGGGGGATTGTGGAGGGGGATGGGGATTTGCGTCTATGCACGTGGGGAATCCCCCGGGGGGTCCCCGGGGGTTGGTGTCTACGCACGTGGGGATATTGTCCCCGGGGGATCCCCCCGACCGATCAAATCGATTTGATTTTTCGGGGGGGGATCCCCCGGGGGATTGAAACCAAAATAAACTTTGGAGACGTTTTTGGCTATATTTTCACTATATTGGTCATAAATTTGATGTCGGTGACTCTATCTCAACTTTTTCTCGAGATTTTGATGCATTCTTCAGAATTTCAGAATTTTTCGATTTTCGCATAGAAAATGCAGTTTCTTCAAAAACACTCAATTTTTCGCCTTAAAAGTGTATTTTTGTTGCGTTTTTGCTATGTTGGCCATAAATTTGATATTACTGACTATATCTCAACTTTTTCTTCCGATTTTGATGAAATAAACAGAATTTTCAATCTTTTCGATTTTCGTACTAGAAAGTGAACATTTTGAAAACACACACAGTTTTCGGCTTAAAAATACAACTTTTGTTGGAGTTTTCGCTATGTTTGTCATAAATATGTCTTTACTCTTTCTATCTCAACTTTTTTAATGATTTTGTCTTATTTTTTTCAAAATTTTAAACTTTTTCACTCAAATAAGTTTTCTCGAAACACACTCAATTCATAATTTTTTGTATTCATATTTCGAGCTGTTTGTCAGGCTTTCCATGGAAAAATAGCCAAATTTGTAAATTCTGGAAAATTTGACGAAATCTAGACAAAACGTTAAGATAGAGAAATAAACTCCATTGATATTTAGACAAAAAGCTGATTTAGAGACGGTAACATCAGATACATAAAAATATATGAAGACTAAATAAAAAATAATTAATGAAAATTGCTCCAAAATGGACAAACTTTTTTGACATAAATAAATAGGAAAATGATATTCAAATCCTGATTATCACCAGAAATCCTGCATGTTAAGACACTTTGGTCCAAATTTGTGGTGCAAATTTTAGTCACGCAAAAAAGTCTGTTTCTATTAGAAAAATCTTCCCTTTACCTCAAACTACCACGAATTTTCAGACAACGTTTTGCGAGCAAAAATTTTGCTCTATATAAAATGGGCTATATCAAAAATTAGTTTTTTGCAATAACCTCAAAACACAATTTTTTGTACCACGGAATCAAAAATTTCCCGAAAAAGCAAATATTTTAACAGGATATATGAAAGTTATAGTGAAAAACGCAAGAAAAATGCAGACAAAATAGTCAAAAATGAGTGTGTCAAGAAAAATACATTTTTTGGCGGAAAACCAAAAATTTAAACATTTCCGAACCATGTATTCTACACAAAAAATTGAGATAGAGTGAGTAACATCAGATTTATAGTCAACATAATAATAATTTATTTGCTCATCTTGGAGCGGTGGGTATATACAATAAAGTCAACAATTTAAATGTCATAATGCAACAAGTGATAAAGAACAAGTAATCATATCAAGCGAAGACAACATATCTCAATAATTATAGTGTATGACAAGCCAAGTTCATTTAGGGGGGAAGATTTCTTGGATTTCTTTTGTACTAATTAAATTGTGAAATTCGTTGGGGGATGTTTTCCGAATATGAGTTGGTAATTTACTGTATAGCCTAGCAGTACGGATAAAGAAATAATGGGCCCGGACGTTAGTAGAACATTGATTAGTTTTTATCTTATATAAATCACCTCTAGTAATAGTTTTCTCAAAGTAAAAAGAGTTGTTATGTCTGATAGAAATTTTCTCATGAATTATGTCATGGAACATTTTTAGATCTGCTTTTAGCCTTCTATCTTCTAAAGATTCTTGTTTGAATAGAACTAATAATTGATCATATGATGGAAATTCTAAATTCTTTTTAAAATATTGAGTTCGTTTATAGACCAGTTCAAAGAAGCGTTTTTGTATTTTCCCAATTTTTTGAATGTCCTTTTTAAAGTGAGGGTTCCATACTGGAGAGGCAAATTCTAAGATCGGTCTAACGTATGTTGTAAACATGTCAACTAAGAATTTTGGGTCACTAGATTTCAGTCCTTTTAAGAGAGCGAAAGAAGCCTTTTGGGCTTTTCGACAAATAATCTCTATGTGTTCTCCGAATTTGAGGTTAGCTGAGAAATAAACACCTAAGTCTCGTACTGTGGTATTAGGATTTATACAAGGAATTTCGCAGTTTTGCAGACTATATGATAAATTCTGATTCTTCTTTCCTAAGTATAGTATAGAGCACTTTTTTACCGCAATTTTGAGTCCGTTTAATTCGCAATAGTTAGAAAATCTGGTAATAAATGTTTGGAGTGAACTGTTTGAGTCGTAATTTGATCGAAAAATGTGGTAAGCTTTTAGGTCGTCGGCGAAAAGTTTACAAACAACTCCTTCTGTTTCACAAAGTTTTGGGAGATCAGAAACGTAGATGAGAAACAAAAGTGGACCAAGGACGGATCCTTGGGGCACCCCGCTTGTTTGAGAGAGTTCTTGCGAAAAAGATGAACCAACCCTGACTTTGAAAAATCTATCCGATAAATAATTCTGTATCCATTTTAAAAGAGGGCCCTTGATGCCTATAGATTCTAATTTGCGAATTAAACGGTTGTGAGGAATAGAATCAAAAGCTTTGGCTAGATCAAAGTAAATCATGTCTACAGGAAAATTTTGTTCAGAAGCAAATGAAAGGTCATCGACAACTTCTAAAAGTTGAAAAAGGTTTTACACCGAGGTAGCTATGCCTAGAGCCTCCACCCATCCTTATTCAGGGAGGTGGTACAGCCCCGCATAATCATCCTCTGTTGATTATGCGGGGCTGTACCACATAGCGAAAAACTCTCGAAAAATGGAAAAATAACTCCCAAAATTAGAGGAAAATGAAAGTGGGTGTGAAAAATTGCATTTTTAAGTGAAAAAATAACAAATTTGAAAAAATCTGAAACATTTATCGAAATCGTGAGAAAAAGTTGAGATAGAGTCAGTAACATCAGATTTGTGATCAACATAGTGAAAACTAGTCAAAAATGACCACAAAAGTTTTGACTTTCATTTTTACGAACTAATCCCCTCCACAATCCCCTCTCTGCGTAGACACTCAACCCCCCGGCGGATCCCCCGGGGGATCCCCTCCCCTTTCCATTCCCCTGGGGGGTTGGGTGTCTATGCATTTGCGTAGACACCCAACCCCCCGGGGGATCCCCTCCCCAATCCCCCGGGGGATTCCCCACGTGCGTAGACCTAGTGTTATATAAGCACCCCCTCCCGGGCCCCCCCGGGGGACCACCGGGGGGGGGACGTGATTTTTCGATTTTCGGGGACGGGGATCCCCCCCCCCCCCCGAAAAAAAACTCGGGGGACAAATCCCCGAAATGAAATCCCCGGGGAAATTAAGCACCCCTAAGAATGGCCTCGGCGGGGGCCCCGGTAGGGCGCCGCCGAGCGAAAAATTTTGAACTTTTTCGAGAAATATGGAAAATTTTCAATGCAAACCGATTCGAAATATAAAAATTCGCCACCGTCTGGGGACTATCGCCCCCAGACCACAACTATATTTCAATATATTAACTATAAATTACATCTTCAGACCAGGGCTGGGAGATCGGGTCGGATCGGAAATACCGGGCTTTTTGACGGTCGGATCGGTTTTTTGGCCGGGAAAAATTTAGAAAATTTTAATGAACCACCATTCCAAAATTTAAAAATTTTCGCCTGCGGCGCTATTTGGTTACCGCTTCTCCCTCAAGTATTTTTTAAAATAGTGCAAATTTTTATATGAGAACCGCCAAAAATTGCCATTTATAGGCAGAAACAACAAATTTAGGTGATTTGGGAAAAATTTTGAAAAATAGCTTAATTTGAAGAAAATTTTTTAATAACCTAATTTTTGAAGGAAAATGATCGATATTAGCTGGTATTTATAATAAAAATTGAGTTTTAACAAAAATAACCCCTTTTTCGAAAATTTTGGCGATTTTTATGCAAAAATAGCACTTTTTGAAAAATTTTGAAATCCCGGGGGGGGCCGGGGCCCTGACTGAAAGTCGGGGAAAATCCCCGATCCCCGAAAAAATTATCCCCGACTTTCGGGGGCGCCCCGAACGCAAAATCCCCGTCCTCGTGCCACCCTAGTTTTAGATCAAAAATTTCCTCTGGAGATAGGGAATTTTTAGATTTTACAAGGGAAATACTAGATTTTACATATCATACCAAAAGTTAAGAAAAACTAACCATATTAGCCAACGAAAAAAGTGCTTTCCCGGAGTATTCACGATTCGACTTGTGATTTTGTCTTCCCTCGGTTTCATGCAAACTGTCAAAACCACCCAGAAAAATTTTCTGCAAAATTAATTCTATTATTCGTCCCCCAAATTTTGTGCTATAAACATTTATAAGCAAATAAGTTCTGCAAATAAGATCTGTCTTTTTGAGGACAGAAACCTAAAAAAGTCATTTTGAATTCGTGCCATTTTTCATGACACGCCTCTCTTTAATCACTTTTTGATCAGGATGCACCGTGAATAGATGATAAATTACATTGTAGTTTTAAATAATTGTAACCTATTTTAATTAAATACAAATGTGCAACGATTATTATAATAAAATCTATCTAGTATTGACAGTTGTGTATAATTGCATAATTTCCTATTTACGATTCGCAATCAAATGTATTACACGTATATTTCACTGGGACACAAAACCCATTTTTGAACATGTCACACAAATTTGTCACAATTTGTGTCTTATTAAAACTACGAATAACTTTATACTAAATTTCTTATGTTTAGTTTACAGATGGCACTTCTACGATTAAGTGGTGAGAGGTTATTGAAACCGGTGTCGCTGCTTCCGTTTTGTGCCATCCGGACAAAAACGAACGAGCCACTGACAAAGTAAGAGAGTTAAAGTATATATTTATAACAAATATAAAACTACTCTGAAGATTTTAATTTAATTAATTCTTTAGTTAGGTGGCCAAGCGGTTTTATTTTTGTACTTTTTGGATTTTCATTGTTTATAAGCTTTTCAGTAAATCAGCTATAATTCGGCTTTCTGATTGCTAATTAACTGTTACATTCCAGAGAGAACCGTGAGTTTTTTCGATCACTCAATGAACTTTCTCTCAGTGGTCAGTGGGATGAGTGGAACAACCAGCCGACTCTTCGCTTGAAGGCAAACGATAAAGAGAAGGCTACCAAAGTTTTTCGCACACTGGTCGGTTATTTAATTGAATCTTTACTTATTTCAAATTTACTGTTTCTTTTAAAATGTTATAGTTAAAAAACTTACGATGGGCTCACTTTTGTATAATAAAAATTATTTACGCCATCCCCCCTTAATAGAAACCATAGCCCATTTTCGATTTCGCAAATGTCCCATCCCATATCTGGCGATCCCGATGTCAGACCGGGGCAAGTGAGGTGTCATTTGAAAGTCCTGAGGCTGCTGATCCCGACAAAAATATTTGCACCCAAATTTGAATATTTGAATTCGCGCCAAAACACAAAAACGTGTTTTTAAGGGTTTTGGCTATGGGAAGTGTTGTTTTTGTGTTCCCAATCGCTTAGCGAGGTAATTCTGGAGCACTTTGCTTTTTACACTTTTTGATTTGGTCATTTTTTGAAAATTTTCTGGAAAAAAGCCACTTTTTGGCCAAAAAATGACATTTTTGAAACCAGAGCATCTGCGGGGCTGATTTTTGGTACCCGGGGGTTTTCCGATGCGCTGATCACGAATCTGACGTCAGATTCGAGGTTTGTTCTCACGAGGTCGTGTTATTCTCACGAGGTCATATTTTGCCCGCTTCGAGCGGCCGAAGGCCGCGAGACTCACTGACAAAGCCCGGTAAACTGGGATAGCCCGTATACTCCCAGGTTTACCTGGGATAGCCCGTATACTCGCAGGTTTACCTGGGATAGCCCGAATACTCCCAGGTTTACCTGGGATAGCCCGTATACTCCCAGGTTAAAATGGGATAGCCCGTATACTCACAGGTTTACCTGGGATAGCCCATATATTCCCAGGTGAAAATGGGATAGCCCGTATACTCCCAGGTTTACCTGGAATAGCCCGTATACCTGGGAGGTTTACCTGGGAGAGCCCGGTTCGAGCGGCCGAAGGCCGCGAGGTTCCGCTGACAAAGCCACCGCCGTTCATTGGCCGTTGATGGGCGTCTAGAAGCAGCTTAATGCGCGTTAGCGCATTCAACTATACAAACGCTTAACATACGTACCCACAAACACAGACTCCCCATATATTTATATTTTTTTACTAGCAGCGAAGCTGCTAGTAAATAAATACTAAAAATAAATGTTAAAGTAGCTATTTTATTACTGTACTCTATGCAAGGGTACCGTCCAAGATGCTAGTGAGGATTTAGGTGAATACCTTATAATTAATTATAAAACCTTAGGCGCAGAATTTACAGTTATTTTTTCCCAACAATTCTCCCTGATACTTAACCTCACAGTAACACTAATGGGTGATTCCCTTGTTAGTAATATCGACTTTCATAAAAAATTTATTATAAGTTGATGTAAAATTAGTGCTTAGCGTTGGTAAAAAATTCCTATAAAAACATACTCCTCAAAACATAAGAAATCATCTAAATATGTATGCTGTTGACCATGACATCAATTTTGAATAATTCGATCAACCGATTAAACTTTATTATATCATACAAACTCACACAGGAACTAAAAGCGCAAAATAAATTTTATGGTGGGGTTTCATTGACACAATGTTAATAATTCATTTTTTAGCTACTCGCTCGTAAACCGAATGTCTGGTGGTTTCAAAAATCTCGTTTCTGGCTACATTTTCAATCATTAGTGCTTCCATGGATACTCCTTGCCCTCTTCTTTACCGTCATCCAGGTTCCGCATTTTTGTCTATTTTAAGTACGGTACTAATGATTGTTTCAGTTTTGCTACAACAGTTTACCAGAAAGCTTTCGATTCAAGTATGCAAATGGCACATATGGAAAGCACAAACCGCACCACCATGACGGCACTCATTGTCCACATTAGTGAATGATCCATTGGATTTTATTGTTTAACATATTTGTAATTGATATGTGAATAGGTCAAATCGTGTATAAAAGCCGCTCAACTATTGTCAATCATTTTTACAAGCAAACTTGTTACGGATATAACGTAAGAGAAAACAATAAATTTGCATCATAATTTAATGAATTTTTTTTAAAACAAACAACCAGGGTAACCTAAAAATTGAGCCTTTTTTCGTTATAATTTAACTACTGAAAGTAATGCTCTTAAATTTTTGCAAGCACTTCCGGCCATAACTTTGTTCGTTTCAACTGATCGTTGGTTCGCACATGCATAATCATATGCGACCGCTTCTAGCATTATCTCTCATATAATCGGTCGACAATGTGTAAGAAAATTGCAAGACGCCCGAACTTGTTGATTGAGCTTATTCGCACTGATCACAAGCCCCTCTCCATCTTCTCTATTCCACATAGTTTTCCCAGCAGCATAGCGATCTCCAAATTCCATAACTTGCTTTTATTTGTTTAATTTTCGCAGCTATCCTGCAGCCATCTCGATTTTCTTAAAGCTGAGAAACACTTTTATCGCGAACCAATCCTGTGCCACTCATTTTCTTTAATTTAAATGCTGGCATGTTATATGTCTTGGAAAGCTAAGAGAGTGTACATTCCACGAATATATAACACCCTCCCGAAATCTTTCGTTTTGTTAAAACCATTATCAAACGTTCGAAAATTGGTCAAAAAATGCGCTTATTTTACTTTGACTTGTAAAATTTTTGAAATTGCTGTCAGAATGCCGCGATAGTATGGGCGAGTTCCATGAATTTTCCAATGAATTTTGTAAGTCAAAGAAGAATTGTCAATCACCATTGTGGATTCTCTGAGGCAAACTAGAGTAGATTTTTAGCTCAAGCAAATTACCTGGACTATTTGGAATTCATTAACTTCAGCGCTTGCTTTAAACACTTTAATACGAAAAATAATTTTAACGAGTGATGTGCCGCGGCATATGCCGCGTCCTCAGTGAGACACCAATAAACAGTGATACCACTTTCCCGTTCCCCGCTCTTTTTCCCATCCGTTATCCGCTCACCAGCCGCTCGCAAATGTTTTGACCTCGTGAGAACAAATCTCGAATCTGGAGCCAGATTCGGATTCAGCACCTCTGAAAACCTCTGGGTGCAAAAAATTGGCCCTGCAGATGCTTTCGATCGTAAAATGTCATTTTTGGCCAAAAGTGGCTTTTTCCATAAAAATTGAGCCACAGTACCAAACTAAAAAGTGGAAAATGCAAGGTTGTCCAGAATTGCCTGGCGAAACGATTTAGTAACATAAAAACACCACTTTGTATGGCCAAAACCCTTAGAAACACGTTTTTTTCGTTTTGGCGCGATAAAAATTTCGAATTTTTGGTCTGATAAATTTCCTGAACTTAACTTTTCAAGAACTATCGAATAACACTTCACTCGCCTTGGTTGTAGTTTGGATCGTCAGATCTAGGTGCGGACGCAGATAACAGTGCTTTAATATAGTTGAATACTAGGGGAGCGCCACAGCGGCTACGCCGCTACCACTTTTTGGCAAAAAATGGCCACTTTTTGAGACCTCCGCACCCTAATTTTTACATATTTGTTCTTAGCTCGTCGAGACCTGCCAAATGAGCTATCATGCGCTCCTGTATCGGCGGAACACGGAAAGTTGGGTTTTTGTCATCAAGGCTTCACTTGCGGCTTAGGGAGATTATAGATATAGTTGAATTTTGCATATTCTTATACAGTATCTCAAGCTGTGTCAAAATAACTGCTCTTTAGATTTTGCACACCTTTTAAACAGTTACACATTAAAGATAAAGTTATACATTCTAGAAAAAATTAAAATTTCATATTTTCCCCAAATTTTGGCACTCTCTGTTTAACCCTTCATTGCCCGAGCCATAGACAAAAGGCAGAATGTCTGCATTACCATTAGCTTTCCTTTTGGTGAGCTGTCTTTATCAAAATCATGATGGCTGCCATTGTTTAGTTCTCTTTTCTATGTGATCTATTTACAGACACACTCTTTGTATGAATAATGAACACTCATTCGTTTCTTTCTTTTTGTGAAGTCTTTAGCAAATCAAAAACGTATCCGATTGGATACACTCGGCAATGAAGGGTTAATTACCTCTAATGAATTGTTGAATACCAGTAGTCCGTATTGTTGGAAATTAACATCGATAATTCTTCAAATCTCGGATTTTTTGCAAACTACCATACGACGACACTATAGACAGTTGTCCCATAATGTAGGACCTTCCCAGTTAATATTTCAGATTTCTTTTCGTAAGCCATGTCAAAATATTAGCCTTTATCTCTTAAATCAGACCCACGTTAGATGTTCCCCGTGAAATTCTTTTCGCTTGGAACTCAACAACACCTCGTGCTACGCCATAAATTTGTCCCAATAGCTTACTCACGGGCCTCCGTTTTGCCTTAATTTTTGATTCCTTCGATGACCCATTCCTTTTTCTAGACGAGGATGCAATTAAAACGAGAAGAAAGGCTCCCCACGTGACTCCTGGGCGAAAAGGAGCCATCGAAAATGCAAGAGCCATACTACTGGGCAGCATTCTCCTCAGCCCTGTAATATCCTGCCCCTCGATTATGGGCAGCGGAAAACGTGACGGGGTAGTGCGTCTTTTCAGAGATAAATCATTCATTTTTGGGTGCTCTTCTTTCAGCAATTTCCGTTCGCCATATTCTCACAACTCTGTTTGATTAGAATTTTTCTTTAAAGGAACCGCCCACCTGGGTGTGTTTATGGTTCGTGACAGAAAGTGTACAAATTTAAAGTACAAAAGTTTATCTATGCTATCTCTTTCACAACAACACGATTAGTTTTCGATTGAGAGCTCGACTAGAGGTTCTACTGGCAGCTAAGGATTTTCTCTGTAATCTCTGGGAAAATGGTTCGACTGTCTGATTTCTCTTTGAAAAGAATGACTAAACGAAATTCGGTGATTCATCCGGATATAAAGTGTACTCTTTCATTACGAGGATTTTGTGTTATGGGTGACAAGCAAGTAAATTTAATGCAAGAAAGCCGAATATTAACAAATTGTGTTAATACATTCATTCGTACTTTTATAAAACAACGTAATTTTAAAATGAATTAAATTGTAATATATCACCATAGTTTCATACAAATTTTTTCTGTATCTTTCAACTCAATTATGAAAATATAAGAGAAATTATTAGGTTTCACGAATTCCTGATATTGCATTGAAATTTGAATGTTATAAATTATTTTCCCAAAACTTTCAATAGCTTTGGTTCTTTGATACAATTTTTATGAGCACTACTGTATTTTGAGCAAAAACTTGTGGTAAAATTTAATTTCACTTGAATTCACCCTGAATAAAAATTCAAACATCGTCACAATTATTGATTTTGCCATGATGTCTCTGTTTATGTCTCTTGTCCTGTTTATGTCTCTATCTATCCCTCTTTCTTCATTTTGCTCGGATTCCATTACATATCCATCCTACCTATTCAGTCAAAACAAATGGGTGTACACAGGGATATATACAAAATTTCTATAGCGCTGCCACTATAACGTTTACTTATTCTGTTATATTTTGTAATCAAACTGATTCGACAAAGAAAATGTAATACTCTGGTTTAATATTTGGTCAAAACAAACTTTTAACCATGGATTGTACCAAATCATTAGGTACGCCCCATCATAAGGTTATGGTATCCTGAAAATCATTTGAGGTCTACCTTAGCACCTATGGACTAAACACTGAAATGGTTATCTGAATTCCACCTTTAATTAACACCTAATGAAGAACTGAACCGAATGTCGCATCATTCCACGTCTTTCTAGAATATCCCCGTGAAGATAGGCGACTTTTGATATTTGTCCTTTTCCTGTATACAACAAATTCCGGCTATTTGATGTATCGGTACTGAGACCAGAGAACGGGCGTGTCTTTGGACTTTGCACTCTCTTTCCTTTTACTTTTTTGGCCATCAGTTCCCACTCATTTATTATACAATTGATAGAGAAAAAAGTTGGAGCAGGAAGAGGTGGGGAGGCGCTATGACGAAGCAATCGCCCGCAGTTGGCTAGTGTCCGAAATATTGTCTACCCCTTTTGAACCCCGTTTGGATGCCCCCTTGTAAAGGCGCTCTTTTCCACGCCCAACTCTCGACTCTACCCCAAATCACTGCTCCGCTCTCTCTTCTCTATTTCTTAGTTCCCCTGTCTTTCCTCACACCTCCAATAAACAATAAATACACCAAAATTATCTCACGGGTCTGCCAGCCTCGTCTGTTTATTTTTCCTCTCCTCCAAAAAATAGCCGTCTATTGTATTATTTGCTTCTTTAATTGATTGTTGCGAGCTATTGAATTGCAACTATGAACAATATTGGCGCAGCCAAAGAGGTGGTGGAGTGCGCAGATATGCAGTAAGCTGTTTTAACTTATTTCTCCATTTAGAACGCAGAAAATGGGTGTGAACGGTGCACCATGGTCCACTCCTGGGAAATTACGAAAGTATGGTTATTTCAGTCATAGGGCGATGCTATCAACCACTGGCCGGCAGAACAACAACTACAACCGCAGCGGGACCCGTGGCATTGTCCATTCTCTTACGGAATCGGGACTGGCACGTCTCATTTTTGACGAGGACTTTGGCCATTTCAGAGTGAGTAAATACGTTTTCCATTAAAAAATTATTTTGAGAGGTGAGAAGGTATTTTTCCAACCGACCGAGTAACGCAAAATTTTTGGATTTGAGTTTTTGTTTTTTATTTAGTCTAGTAAAGGTGTATTAAAATGGATCCGTGCATCATTCATGCATTATTTAAGCCTCAAGTACTTTTTAAGCGCGAAACGTTTTTTATAAACGTGCACTACCATCTCATATATGGGTTGCGTAATGCCATGTTTCAAAATATCTTGGCCCAGTAAAGAAAACCTTCCTCACCAGATATATCGATATAACCTTACTCTCCTAGCATATTAAATATCGATATATGTTTTACAATGGAACAATTCTTATATCTTTAGGGTATTCTGCTGAATAGTCGTGAAGAGAGCGTATCATTGACTGGCACACTATCCAAAAAGTTTTCTACTGCGACGATTGAAGAATTGTTGCCAGTGTCAAATGGCAAAAAAGACCCGAGCCGAGCCTCAACCAGCAAAATGCAAATAATTGTGGTGGACGGCGAGACCGGTGATAAATACTGCATCGAGAACGTGACTGTCTCCACGATAACCAAAAAACATGAAATTACGAACGCATCGCAAATTTGGGTGGAAATCAGTCATCCTGCCATCAAGGTTTGTACATATCCTATATAGCTTTTGAGTGCTTATATAGTTTCTCATTATATTTATTTTAGTTCAAGACTGAGGAAGTTCTCATTGGAAACAGGTTCGGACAACTTTCATGCTTAAAGCATAGATAAATTTTGTTGATTCTTTTTATACAAACCCTAATTCAGGGACCATTGTTCCTTTGATAATTTATAAGTACAAAATTTAACCTCTACAAGAATTTCCTTGAAGTTCAAAATTTTACCCAAAACTTCTAAATGCTCAACATTTATATAAATTATAATAATCACTAAATTGCTATTGTTTTAAAATTTAACACATTTTTCACGAGTTATTTTTGCAGAGCTGATGTGGAGATTCAAAAATATCTGGATCCAACAACGCAACTGGTGCGCATGAGCAGCAGATCTTCAGAACATAACCGAGGTAGGTTTCAAAAAAACCAAATTTATCCAAACTTTTATTATTTTATCAAAATTGTGAATTCATTCTAGTGTACGTCGGAACCATGACGATAAACGTAGTAGCCAGCGAAAAGACTGAGCCCAGTTCGAGAAGGATGTCCGGCTGTGAGGGTTGCGCCACGAATATCATCAGCCAATCCGACGATTTCCTCGTTTAAGCCAAGAATTGCCTGAGAATAATTTTATAACGAGCCCTGATTAGTTTAGAATGTCTAGTTTTGTGGGCTGTAAATTTACCAATCGTTACTTTCATTTTCTCACGGGACTTTCAAACGCTATCGCACTATACATATGTGGCATATTGTTTTTGTATGTCAGTTTATTTTCTTTAAACCATTCCTAAAATTTATTTTGTGCTTATTTTCAATTAAATAAAATTTATTTGGTACAAATGCAAGTAATATTTAACAAACGCCAATAATTGTCTGACCCTGAACTAACATATTAAGTGACAAAGACAATAATGAGCTTACACTTGCTATCAACTCTGCTTCAATAATATCTGAACATAAGAGTCTACACTAAAAAATGCACCAGTGTATTTTATATGAAACTTCTCTAGACTACAATTTATTTTTTATATGTTGTGGATTTTCGCTGAACCTAATCTCGAAACATTTTAGCTATTTATATATATACGCAATTATATAGGGAAGAGATGAAAAACGAAATCCAGATAACTAAAAACTGAATAGCAGATACAGGATGCATCTCCGATATAGGTCTATAAAATGTTATACTGCCTCTGACCTAATACAAAGGAAGATTTGAATATGTGGATTTGAATTGGCGCCAATTCAATTTAGAAGGGGGTTAGCGTAAATCTGATATTGCTAACCCCATTTAAAATAAGGTTTTAGAGGGGGTTAGCAATATCGGATTTGCGCTAACCCCCTTCTAAACTGAATTGGCGCCACTGGCGCCAATTCAAATCCACATATTCAAATCTGCCTTTGTATTAGGTCAGAGGCAGTACCATATTTATACGGCGCACGGTAAAAACCCCCCCGGTAAAAACCCCCCCGGTAAAACCCCCCCCCACGGTAAAAACCCCCCCGGTAAAAACCCCCCATAATTTTTAAAAAGGCTGTTAACTGATCATAAGTGCATGTTTTTTACTATTTTTTGCCAAATTTGATGTTACTGATTCTATATATCAACTATTTCTCTAGATTCCGATGCACTAAACCCGAATATGGTTTAGCGTTAAGCCTAAGTTCCCAAAAAAAATTTTTTTTCGCAATTTTGCCTGAAAATGGGGTTTTCGACCCTGCTGATCACGAATCCGAAGGAATTTTCAAGCTTGGATCTCACGGTTTCGAGCTATGGCCTCAGGGCATATATCCAAGCCTATGCCTAAGTTTGGCGCCTTATAAGGGTTGTTTAGCCTAAGACTGCACAACAGCCTAAGCCCCAAGCCTAAGATTAAGTCCCTTAGGCCCCATACAGCGGGGCCCCAAGCCTAATGGTTGTTTTAGCCTGAATGCGCGAAAAGTGACATTATGCCCTGAGGCCATATCTCGAAATCGTGACATCCAATCTTGAAAATTCCTTCGGATGGCTCTCTACATATTCGTCGACCGCATATTCGTAGAACGGTAAATTCGTCGAAAATTTCTATTTCGCGAAAATCGATGGGTTACGACTCAGATTTTTGACCCTATATAGGTTTTCGACCATGCTGAGTCCGAATCTGAAGTCGGTTTTGGCGTGGAGTATACTGTAGTACCACTTTTTGGCATTGTGCACATTTTTGCTTAGGGAAATTGATGGCTTATTGGAATTTCGGAATGGCGATTGACACCGGTTTCGGGCATATACGGCACAGACCATAAAGTACAGGGTAGCCAGCCTAAATCCTTGCTTGGCGCCTTATAAGGTGCGCGAAAAATGTAATGGCATATGAGCCTGAAAATCCGACAATTGGAACAAATCGACAAATCGAACATTGGCTGTGTAGTATAAAACTGTTCCAATTGTGGTTAGGGTGAAGCAGCGAAAGGTATTTTGTAGCAAGAAACCATTGGTATTAAATCGGCAAAGATATAGAAACGTTGCCATCCAATACAAAATTCACTCGTCGACCAAGTAAAACGAAAATAACTTTGGTTTTTCACATTTGAGCTATATTCAGGTGTATTCTTATTGGAAAATAAAAATTACACAAGTAAAGTCTCCATTTTAATAGAAAAGATTATTTTATGGTGAAGGAATGGCATATTATTGAGAAATACACCAAAAATTTGAATTCCCACCAAAAGGTACCATTATCTGTGACAAACAAATCTGTGAGAAAAAGCAAATCTGTGACAAAAAAACCCAAATCTGTGATAAAAAACCCAAATCTGTGACAAAAAACCCAAATCTGTGATAAAAAACCAAATCTGTGACAACAGACCCCAAATCTGTGACATCAAAAAATCTGTGACAAAAAACCCGAATCTGTGACACCAAAAACCTTTACGTGTTTTTAGTGCATTCCGTGAAAAATTTTTCATATTCTAGAATTAATTTTAAAAAATTATGGGGGTTTTTACCGGGGGGGTTTTTACCGGGGGGGTTTTTACCGTGGGGGGGTTTTTACCGGGGGGGTTTTTACCGGGGGGGTTTTTACCGGGGGGGTTTTTACCGTACCCCATTTATACTCCAAGATAGGTGAAATATGATTTCTTGTTATGCATAAGTCAGCTTGCAGTTAAATGCTTGTAAAGCAAGGATTTAAACACCTTTTTTTACTAAATTTAAACATAACTGGATACACAATTGGTATCACTGCGTACTTCATACAAATACGAGAAAATTACATCTCGACACTAAAAAAAGATAAACGAGATCACATGTCATGATCACGTATGTCTATAAGCAGTGCATTCTTAGGGGTGCTTAATTTTCCAAGGTACCTAATTAGGGTAATTTTTTGCGCGGAATCCGAATTTGAGGTCAAAATATATCTAAATGTACCTAAATTTAGGTATATTTTAGATTTTTGGCAAGTGCATTCTTAGGAGTGCTTATTGTGCCCCGCAAAAATCAAGTGCCGAAGGCACTCCCCCATGGCTAGTATGTCTATAATTCATTGGATAATATTTGGTATTTATTTATTAAATATTCAGTAATCAACTTTGAATTATAATTCTATAAAGACACAATAGTTTTTTAAGCTAACTTCAAGAGCGCCTGCCCGTATTGACAGTTAAGCTGGATTCAGGCACAATTTTCCTCTTCTCTGCGAGCAATCCGTCATTACGCTGAAAATCCGTTTTTGATTCATCCAAGAGCTGCCGATTCATTCTTTGATCATTCAGTCCTTTGTCTAGGTAAGGGATTTCCTTCGGAGGTTTCGAGAATTTGCGTTCGAGATATAATCCTGGAATACGAAGAATAATATTTTTTCACAAAGTAAAAAAATCTACAATATTTTGGTACTGAGATCATCTTATGTTATAAAGTTATTAGGGTAAATATTTCGTTTGAAAGTAAATTATGTGCAACGAAAAATTAACGCACTTTAACTGAAAGCAATTTCAAACGAACAGAATTAGAATTATCCAATAAATTTACTTACCAATACTTCCAACTGCTATTGCAATGGGCAAAGTGACGTACGGTACGTATTTGGTTGCTGAAAACGACTTAATCATTGCGTACTTATATTCATACCTACTTATATTGCATATAAAAACTCACAATATTGTATAGAACGCTCACCTATTCGCTGAAGTATCACATTCCACATCGAAAATAATTATAGTGAGATTGAGTAAATTGGCCTTAAAATAAATTTATGAATTTCAATGCAAATGAACAGATCGACAATATAATAATCCATCCACTAATTCTACCTAAGTGCCCTCTATTAGGACCCCGGAGTTATATTTTTCAATTAAGCTCCAGAAGGGACTCTAATTACAGGGCGCGATAATTAAAGAGGCTGTAATTACAGGGATGCGATAGATGAAACGCTTTAAGCGGGTGTTTAATAACTCCAGCAGGGTTGTCTTTATGAACAAGCTTTAACTTTGTAAAAAAGTACACAGAACTTACTATGCAGTAATGATATCAGCATTTCTAGCTGTATCTCTGCAGAGTTGTATGTGGTCTTTTATATTTTGAATGATTCTTTCTGATCAATATTGTATATTGACATAAAAGCGTAAGAAAGCATAAAAATATGCAATAGTGGCAATTTTTTGGATAGAAACGATAGTAGAATTTTTTCTGATAATGCTGACAAATGAAACAAATAAAGTTTTATGCATAAAAGCATGTACGGGTGTTATAAATACTAGTGTAAACTTATGGGTTGTGGTCTGCCGCAAAAGCCGGAATTAGTATATATTTAATCCCCAATATAATTGCAGTAACTCGATTTTTCTGCGTCTGTCCCACATTCAGTTGATCTCACATTTGAGTCACATTCAGACAGTGTTGTAGCATAGGGTTAAATGTGACTCAAATGTGAAAGTTGTTAAATGTGTCCCACATTTAACGAAATCCACATTTGAGACACATTTAGACTATCCTTCAGCACTGCTCAAATGTGACTCAAATGTGAGATCAACTGAATGTGGGACACATGTGAGACCAACTGAATGTGGGACAGAAAGAGAACACATTTGAGACACATTTAATATATTCTCTCTCTAATTCTCTAATCGTCTATCCAGTAATGTCTAATCAATTCCTCTAACTTTGATAGGAAATCAATATGAAATATTAGTAAAAAGTAAAATATGTCTCATTTTCTCTACAGAGTCGAAGTTTTTGAACCAAAAGTGATATCTCTAATTCTCTAATCGTCTAACCAGTAATTAAAATTATCCAAAAATTTATATCCCAGGAAAAATTGATGGAAAAATATCCGAAAATTTATATCCCAGGAAAAATTGATGGAAAAATATCCGAAAATTTATATCCCAGGAAAAATTGATGGAAAAATATCCGAAAATTTATATCCCAGGAAAAATTTGTGGAAAATATCGAGAAATTTATATCCCAGGAAAATTGATAAAAATATCCGAAAATTTATATCCCAGGAAAATTGATGGAAAATTATCCAAAAATTTATATCCCAGGAAAAATTGATGGAAAATTATCCAAAAATTTATATCCCAGGAAAAATTTGTGGAAAATTATCCAAAAATTTATATCCCAGGAAAACTTGATGAAAAATATCCAGTAATTTATATCCCAGGAAAAATTGATGGAAAAATATTCGAAAATTTATATCCCAGGAAAATTGGTGAAAAATATCGAGAAATTTATATCCCAGGAAAATTGATGAAAAATATCCGAAAATTTATATTCCAGGAAAAATTGATGGAAAAATATCCGAAAATTTATATCCCAAGAAAAATTGATGGAAAAATATCCGAAAATTTATATCCCAGGAAAATTGGTGAAAAATATCGAGAAATTTATATCCCAGGAAAATTGATAAAAATATCCGAAAATTTATATCCCAGGAAAATTGATGGAAAAATATCCGAAAATTTATATCCCAGGAAAATTGGTGAAAAATATCGAGAAATTTATATCCCAGGAAAATTGATGGAAAATATCCGAAAATCTATATCCCCGAAAAAATTGATGGAAAAATATCCGAAAATTTATATCCCCGAAAAAATTGATGGAAAATTATCCAAAAATTTATATCCCAGGAAAACTTGATGAAAAATATCCGAAAATTTATATCCCAGGAAAATTGATGAAAAATATCCGAAAATTTATATCCCAGGAAAAATTGATGGAAAAATATCCAGTAATTTATATCCCAGGAAAATTGATGAAAAATATCCGAAAATTTATATCCCAGGAAAATTGATGAAAAATATCCGAAAATTTATATCCCAGGAAAAATTGATGGAAAAATATCCAGTAATTTATATCCCAGGAAAATTGATGAAAAATATCCGAAAATTTATATCCCAGGAAAATTGATAAAAATATCCGAAAATTTATATCCCAGGAAAATTGATAAAAATATCACAAAATTTATATCCCAGGAAAAATTTGTGGAAAATTATCCAAAAATTTAATGATGAAAAATATCCAGTAATTTATATCCCAGGAAAATTGATGAAAAATATCCGAAAATTTATTTCCCAGGAAAAATTGATGGAAAATTATCCAAAAATTTATATCCCAGGAAACTTGATGAAAAATATCCGAAAATTTATATCCCAGGAAAATTGATGAAAAATATCCGAAAATTTATATCCCAGGAAAAATTGATGGAAAATATCCGAAAATTTATATCCCAGGAAAAATTGATGGAAAAATATCCAGTAATTTATATCCCAGGAAAATTGATGAAAAATAACCGAAAATTTATATCCCTGGAAAATTGATAAAAATATCACAAAATTTATATCCCAGGAAAAATTTGTGGAAAATTATCCAAAAATTTAATGATGAAAAATATCCAGTAATTTATATCCCAGGAAAATTGATGAAAAATATCCGAAAATTTATATCCCAGGAAAATTGATGAAAAATATCCGAAAATTTATATCCCAGGAAAAATTGATGGAAAATATCCGAAAATTTATATTCCAGGAAAAATTGATGGAAAAATATCCGAAAATTTATATCCCAGGAAAAATTGATGGAAAAATATCCGAAAATTTATATCCCAGGAAAATTGGTGAAAAATATCGAGAAATTTATATCCCAGGAAAATTGATGAAAAATATCCGAAAATTTATATTCCAGGAAAAATTGATGGAAAAATATCCGAAAATTTATATCCCAGGAAAAATTGATGGAAAAATATCCGAAAATTTATATCCCAGGAAAATTGATGAAAAATTATTTGAAAATTTATATTCCAGGAAAAATTGATGGAAAAATATCCGAAAATTTATATCCCAGGAAAATTGATGGAAAAATATCCGAAAATTTATATCCCCGAAAAAATTGATGGAAAAATATCCGAAAATTTATATCCCAGGAAAATTGATAAAAATATCCGAAAATTTATATCCCAGGAAAATTGGTGAAAAATATCGACAAATTTATATCCCAGGAAAAATTGATGGAAAATTATCCAAAAATTTATATCCCAGGAAAAATTGATGGAAAATTAGCTGGGAATATATACCGGAAAAACTTATATCAATCTATCCCGGGAAATATACCGGAAAAACTTATATCAATCTATCCTGGGAAGAATAGCTGGAAAATTTTATATCAATCTATCCTGGGAAGAATAGCTGGGAAATTTTATATCAATCTATCCCGGGAAGAATAGCTGGAAAATTTTATATCAATCTATCCCGGGAAATATACCGGAAAAACTTATATCAATCTATCCTGGGAAGAATAGCTGGAAAATTTTATATCAATCTATCCCGGGAAATATACCGGAAAAACTTACATCAATCTATCCCGGGAAGAATAGCTGGAAAATTTTATATCAATCTATCCCGGGAAATATACCGGAAAAACTTATATCAATCTATCCTGGGAAGAATAGCTGGAAAATTTTATATCAATCTATCCCGGGAAGAATAGCTGGAAAATTTTATATCAATCTATCCCGGGAAATATACCGGAAAAACTTATATCAATCTATCCTGGGAAGAATAGCTGGGAAATTTTATATCAATCTATCCCGGGAAATATACCGGAAAAACTTATATCAATCTATCCTGGGAAGAATAGCTGGAAAATTTTATATCAATCTATCCCGGGAAATATACCGGAAAAACTTATATCAATCTATCCTGGGAAGAATAGCTGGAAAATTTTATATCAATCTATCCCGGGAAATATACCGGAAAAACTTATATCAATCTATCCTGGGAAGAATAGCTGGAAAATTTTATATCAATCTATCCCGGGAAATATACCGGAAAAACTTATATCAATCTATCCTGGGAAGAATAGCTGGAAAATTTTATATCAATCTATCCCGGGAAATATACCGGAAAAACTTATATCAATCTATCCTGGGAAGAATAGCTGGAAAATTTTATATCAATCTATCCCGGGAAATATACCGGAAAAACTTATATCAATCTATCCCGGGAAATATACCGGAAAAACTTATATCAATCTATCCCGGGAAATATACCGGAAAAACTTATATCAATCTATCCCGGGAAGAATAGCTGGAAAATTTTATATCAATCTATCCCGGGAAATATACCGGAAAAACTTATATCAATCTATCCCGGGAAGAATAGCTGGAAAATTTTATATCAATCTATCCCGGGAAATATACCGGAAAAACTTATATCAATCTATCCTGGGAAGAATAGCTGGAAAATTTTATATCAATCTATCCCGGGAAATATACCGGAAAAACTTATATCAATCTATCCCGGGAAATATACCGGAAAAACTTATATCAATCTATCCTGGGAAGAATAGCTGGAAAATTTTATATCAATCTATCCCGGGAAGAATAGCTGGAAAATTTTATATCAATCTATCCCGGGAAGAATAGCTGGAAAATTTTATATCAATCTATCCCGGGAAATATACCGGAAAAACTTATATCAATCTATCCTGGGAAGAATAGCTGGAAAATTTTATATCAATCTATCCCGGGAAATATACCGGAAAAACTTATATCAATCTATCCTGGGAAGAATAGCTGGAAAATTTTATATCAATCTATCCCGGGAAGAATAGCTGGAAAATTTTATATCAATCTATCCCGGGAAATATACCGGAAAAACTTATATCAATCTATCCTGGGAAGAATAGCTGGAAAATTTTATATCAATCTATCCCGGGAAATATACCGGAAAAACTTATATCAATCTATCCCGGGAAGAATAGCTGGAAAATTTTATATCAATCTATCCCGGGAAGAATAGCTGGAAAATTTTATATCAATCTATCCCGGGAAATATACCGGAAAATTTTATATCAATCTATCCCGGGAAGAATAGCTGGAAAATTTTATATCAATCTATCCCGGGAAATATACCGGAAAAACTTATATCAATCTATCCTGGGAAGAATAGCTGGAAAATTTTATATCAATCTATCCCGGGAAATATACCGGAAAAACTTATATCAATCTATCCTGGGAAGAATAGCTGGAAAATTTTATATCAATCTATCCCGGGAAATATACCGGAAAAACTTATATCAATCTATCCCGGGAAATATACCGGAAAAACTTATATCAATCTATCCCGGGAAATATACCGGAAAAACTTATATCAATCTATCCCGGGAAGAATAGCTGGAAAATTTTATATCAATCTATCCCGGGAAATATACCGGAAAAACTTATATCAATCTATCCGGGGAAGAATAGCTGGAAAATTTTATATCAATCTATCCCGGGAAATATACCGGAAAAACTTATATCAATCTATCCTGGGAAGAATAGCTGGAAAATTTTATATCAATCTATCCCGGGAAATATACCGGAAAAACTTATATCAATCTATCCTGGGAAGAATAGCTGGAAAATTTTATATCAATCTATCCCGGGAAATATACCGGAAAAACTTATATCAATCTATCCTGGGAAGAATAGCTGGAAAATTTTATATCAATCTATCCCGGGAAATATACCGGAAAAACTTATATCAATCTATCCTGGGAAGAATAGCTGGAAAATTTTATATCAATCTATCCCGGGAAATATACCGGAAAAACTTATATCAATCTATCCCGGGAAATATACCGGAAAAACTTATATCAATCTATCCCGGGAAATATACCGGAAAAACTTATATCAATCTATCCCGGGAAATATACCGGAAAAACTTATATCAATCTATCCCGGGAAATATACCGGAAAAACTTATATCAATCTATCCCGGGAAGAATAGCTGGAAAATTTTATATCAATCTATCCCGGGAAATATACCGGAAAAACTTATATCAATCTATCCCGGGAAGAATAGCTGGAAAATTTTATATCAATCTATCCCGGGAAATATACCGGAAAAACTTATATCAATCTATCCTGGGAAGAATAGCTGGAAAATTTTATATCAATCTATCCCGGGAAATATACCGGAAAAACTTACATCAATCTATCCCGGGAAGAATAGCTGGAAAATTTTATATCAATCTATCCCGGGAAGAATAGCTGGAAAATTTTATATCAATCTATCCGGGGAAGAATAGCTGGAAAATTTTATATCAATCTATCCCGGGAAATATACCGGAAAAACTTATATCAATCTATCCCGGGAAGAATAGCTGGAAAATTTTATATCAATCTATCCCGGGAAATATACCGGAAAAACTTATATCAATCTATCCTGGGAAGAATAGCTGGAAAATTTTATATCAATCTATCCCGGGAAATATACCGGAAAAACTTATATCAATCTATCCTGGGAAGAATAGCTGGAAAATTTTATATCAATCTATCCCGGGAAATATACCGGAAAAACTTATATCAATCTATCCCGGGAAATATACCGGAAAAACTTATATCAATCTATCCCGGGAAATATACCGGAAAAACTTATATCAATCTATCCGGGAAATATACCGGAAAAACTTATATCAATCTATCCCGGGAAATATACCGGAAAAACTTATATCAATCTATCCTGGGAAGAATAGCTGGAAAATTTTATATCAATCTATCCCGGGAAATATACCGGAAAAACTTATATCAATCTATCCTGGGAAGAATAGCTGGAAAATTTTATATCAATCTATCCCGGGAAATATACCGGAAAAACTTATATCAATCTATCCCGGGAAATATACCGGAAAAACTTATATCAATCTATCCCGGGAAATATACCGGAAAAACTTATATCAATCTATCCCGGGAAATATACCGGAAAAACTTATATCAATCTATCCCGGGAAATATACCGGAAAAACTTATATCAATCTATCCCGGGAAGAATAGCTGGAAAATTTTATATCAATCTATCCCGGGAAATATACCGGAAAAACTTATATCAATCTATCCCGGGAAGAATAGCTGGAAAATTTTATATCAATCTATCCCGGGAAATATACCGGAAAAACTTATATCAATCTATCCTGGGAAGAATAGCTGGAAAATTTTATATCAATCTATCCCGGGAAATATACCGGAAAAACTTACATCAAGATAGGTGAAATATGATTTCTTGTTATGCATAAGTCAGATTCAGTTAAATGCTTGTAAAGCAAGGATTTAACACCTTTTTTTACAAATTTAAACATAATGGATACACAATGGTTTATCACTGCGTACTTCATACAAATACGAGAAAATTACATCTCGGACACTAAAAAAGATAAACGAGATCACATGTTCATGATCAGTATGTTCTATAAGCAGTGCATTCTTAGGGGTGCTTAATTTTCCAAGGTACCTAAATTAGGGTAATTTTTTGCGCGGAACCGAATTTGATGGTCAAAATATATCTAAATGTACCTAAATTTAGGTATATTAGATTTTTGGCAAGTGCATTCTTAGGAGTGCTTATTGTGCCCGCAAAAATCAAGTGCCGAAGGCACTCGCCCCATGGCTAGTATGTCTATAATCATGATAATATTTGGTATTTATTTATTAAATATTCAGTATCAACTTTGAATTATAATTCTATAAAGACAACAATAGTTTTTTAAGCTAATTCAAGAGCGCCTGCCGTTTGACAGTTAAGCTGGATTCAGGCACAATTTTCTCTTCTCTGCGAGCAATCCGTCATTACGCTGAAAATCCGTTTTTGATTCATCCAAGAGCTGCCGATTCATTCTTTGATCATTCAGTCCTTTGTCTAGGTAAGGGATTTCCTTCGGAGGTTTCGAGAATTGCGTTCGAGAATAATCTGAATACGAAGAATAATATTTTTTCACAAAGTAAAAAAATCTACATATTTTGGTACTGAGATCATCTTATGTTATAAAGTTATTAGGGTAAATATTTCGTTTGAAAGTAAATTATGTGCAACGAAAAAATTAACGCACTTTAACTGAAAGCAATTTCAAACGAACAGAATTAGAATTATCCAATAAATTTACTTACCAATACTTCCAACTGCTATTGCAATGGGCAAAGTGACGTACGGTACGTATTTGGTTGCTGAAAACGACTTAATCATTGCGTACTTATATTCATACCTACTTATATTGCATATAAAAACTCACAATATTGTATAGAACGCTCACCTATTCGCTGAAGTATCACATCCACATCGAAAATAATTATAGTGAGATTGAGTAAATTGGCCTTAAAATAAATTTATGAATTTCAATGCAAATGAACAGATCGACAATATAATAATCCATCCACTAATTCTACCTAAGTGCCCTCTATTAGGACCCGGAGTTATATTTTTCAATTAAGCTCCAGAAGGGACTCTAATTACAGGGCGCGATAATTAAAGAGGCTGTAATTACAGGGATGCGATAGATGAAACGCTTTAAGCGGGTGTTTAATAACTCCAGCAGGGTGTCTTTATGAACAAGCTTTAACTTTGTAAAAAAGTACACAGAACTTACTATGCAGTAATGATATCAGCATTTCTAGCTGTATCTCTGCAGAGTTGTATGTGGTCTTTTATATTTTGAATGATTCTTCTGATCAATATTGTATATTGACATAAAAGCGTAAGAAAGCATAAAAATATGCAATAGTGGCAATTTTTTGGATAGAAACGATAGTAGAATTTTTTCTGATAATGCTGACAAATGAAACAAATAAAGTTTTATGCATAAAAGCATGTACGGGTGTTATAAATACTAGTGTAAACTTATGGGTTGTGGTCTGCCGCAAAAGCCGGAATTAGTATATATTTAATCCCCAATATAATTGCAGTAACCCGATTTTCTGCGTCTGTCCCACATTCAGTTGATCTCACATTTGAGTCACATTCAGACAGTGTTGTAGCATAGGGTTAAATGTGACTCAAATGTGAAAGTTGTTAAATGGTCCCACATTTAACGAAATCCACATTGAGACACATTTAGACTATCCTTCAGCACTGCTCAAATGTGACTCAAATGTGAGATCAACTGAATGTGGGACACATGTGAGACCAACGAATGTGGGACAGAAAGAGAACACATTTGAGACACATTTAATATATTCTCTCTCTAATTCTCTAATCGTCTATCCAGTAATGTCTAATCAATTCCTCTAACTTTGATAGGAAATCAATATGAAAATATAGTAAAAAGTAAAATATGTCTCATTTTCTCTACAGAGTCGAAGTTTTTGAACCAAAAGTGATATCTCTAATTCTCTAATCGTCTAACCAGTAATTAAAATTATCTGAAAATTTATATCCCAGGAAAAATTGATGAAAAAAATATCCGAAAATTTATATCCCAGGAAAAATTGATGGAAAAATATCCGAAAATTTATATCCCAGGAAAAATTGATGGAAAAATATCCGAAAATTTATATCCCAGGAAAAATTTGTGGAAAATATCGAGAAATTTATATCCCAGGAAAATTGATAAAAATATCCGAAAATTTATATCCCAGGAAAATTGATGGAAAATTATCCAAAAATTTATATCCCAGGAAAATTGATGGAAAATTATCCAAAAATTTATATCCCAGGAAAAATTGATGGAAAATTATCCAAAAATTTATATCCCAGGAAAACTTGATGAAAAATATCCAGTAATTTATATCCCAGGAAAAATTGATGGAAAAATATTCGAAAATTTATATCCCAGGAAAATTGGTGAAAAATATCGAGAAATTTATATCCCAGGAAAATTGATGAAAAATATCCGAAAATTTATATTCCAGGAAAAATTGATGGAAAAATATCCGAAAATTTATATCCCAAGAAAAAAAATTGATGGAAAAATATCCGAAAATTTATATCCCAGGAAAATTGGTGAAAAATATCGAGAAATTTATATCCCAGGAAAATTGATAAAAATATCCGAAAATTTATATCCCAGGAAAATTGATGGAAAAATATCCGAAAATTTATATCCCAGGAAAATTGGTGAAAAATATCGAGAAATTTATATCCCAGGAAAATTGATGGAAAATATCCGAAAATTTATATCCCCGAAAAAATTGATGGAAAATTATCCAAAAATTTATATCCCAGGAAAATTGATGAAAAATATCCGAAAATTTATATCCCAGGAAAACTTGATGAAAAATATCCGAAAATTTATATCCCAGGAAAATTGATGAAAAATATCCGAAAATTTATATCCCAGGAAAAATTGATGGAAAAATATCCAGTAATTTATATCCCAGGAAACTTGATGAAAAATATCCGAAAATTTATATCCCAGAAAAAAATTGATGAAAAATATCCGAAAATTTATATCCCAGGAAAAATTGATGGAAAAATATCCAGTAATTTATATCCCAGGAAAATTGATGAAAAATATCCGAAAATTTATATCCCAGGAAAATTGATGGAAAAATATCCAAAAATTTATATCCCAGGAAAAATTGATGGAAAAATATCCAAAAATTTATATCCCAGGAAAAATTGATGGAAAAATATCCAAAAATTTATATCCCAGGAAAATTGATGAAAAATATCCGAAAATTTATATCCCAGGAAAATTGATAAAAATATCACAAAATTTATATCCCAGAAAAAATTTATATAAAATTATCCAAAAATTTATATCCCAGGAAAACTTGATGAAAAATATCCAAAAATTTAATGATGAAAAATATCCGAAAATTTATATCCCAGGAAAAATTGATATAAAATTATCCAAAAATTTATATCCCAGGAAAAATTGATGGAAAATATCCAAAAATTTATATCCCAGGAAAATTGATACAAAATTATCCAAAAATTTATATCCCAGGAAAAATTGATGGAAAATATCCGAAAATTTATATCCCAGGAAAAATTGATGGAAAAATATCGAGAAATTTATATCCCAGGAAAATTGATGGAAAATATCCAAAAATTTATATCCCAGGAAAAATTGATGGAAAAATATCCGAAAATTTATATCCCAGGAAAATTGATGGAAAATATCCGAAAATTTATATCCCAGGAAAATTGATGGAAAAATATCCAAAAATTTATATCCCAGGAAAAATTGATGAAAAATATCCGAAAATTTATATCCCAGGAAAATTGATAAAAATATCACAAAATTTATATCCCAGGAAAAATTTGTGGAAAATTATCCAAAAATTTAATGATGAAAAATATCCAGTAATTTATATCCCAGGAAAATTGGTGAAAAATATCGAGAAATTTATATCCCAGGAAAATTGATGAAAAATATCCGAAAATTTATATCCCAGGAAAATTGGTGAAAAATATCGAGAAATTTATATCCCAGGAAAATTGATGAAAAATATCCGAAATATAATGATGAAAAATATCCAGAAATTTATATCCCAGGAAAATTGGTGAAAAAGATCGAGAAATTTATATCCCAGGAAAATTGATGAAAAATATCCAAAATTTATATCCCAGGAAAAATTGATAAAATTATCCAAAATTTATATCCCAGGAAAAATTTGTGGAAAATTTTCCAAAAATTTATATCCAGGAAATTGATGAAAAAAATCCACAAATTTATATCACAGGATAAATTGATGGAAAATTATCCAAAAATTTATATCACAGGAAAAATTGATGGAAAATTATCCAAAAATTTATATCCCAGGAAAATTGATGAAAAATATCCGAAAATTTATATCCCAGGAAAATTGATGAAAAATATCCGAAAATTTATATCCCAGGAAAAATTGATGGAAAAATATCCGAAAATTTATATCCCAGGAAAATTGGTGAAAAATATCGAGAAATTTATATCCCAGGAAAATTGATGAAAAATATCCGAAAATTTATATTCCAGGAAAAATTGATGGAAAAATATCCGAAAATTTATATCCCAGGAAAAATTGATGGAAAAATATCCGAAAATTTATATCCCAGGAAAATTGATGAAAAATATCCGAAAATTTATATTCCAGGAAAAATTGATGGAAAAATATCCGAAAATTTATATCCCAGGAAAAATTGATGGAAAAATATCCGAAAATTTATATCCCAGGAAAATTGGTGAAAAATATCGAGAAATTTATATCCCAGGAAAATTGATGAAAAATATCCGAAAATTTATATCCCAGGAAAAATTGATATAAAATTATCCAAAAATTTATATCCCAGGAAAACTTGATGAAAAATATCCAGTAATTTATATCCCAGGAAAATTGATGAAAAATATCCGAAAATTTATATCCCAGGAAAATTGATAAAAATATCACAAAATTTATATCCCAGGAAAAATTTGTGGAAAATTATCCAAAAATTTAATGATGAAAAATATCCAGTAATTTATATCCCAGGAAAATTGATGAAAAATATCCGAAAATTTATTTCCCAGGAAAAATTGATGGAAAATTATCCAAAAATTTATATCCCAGGAAAAATTGATGGAAAATATCCGAAAATTTATATTCCAGGAAAAATTGAAGGAAAAATATCCGAAAATTTATATCCCAGGAAAAATTGATGGAAAAATATCCGAAAATTTATATCCCAGGAAAATTGGTGAAAAATATCGAGAAATTTATATCCCAGGAAAATTGATGAAAAATATCCGAAAATTTATATTCCAGGAAAAATTGATGGAAAAATATCCGAAAATTTATATCCCAGGAAAAATTGATGGAAAAATATCCGAAAATTTATATCCCAGGAAAATTGATGAAAAATTATTTGAAAATTTATATTCCAGGAAAAATTGATGGAAAAATATCCGAAAATTTATATCCCAGGAAAATTGATGGAAAAATATCCGAAAATTTATATCCCCGAAAAAATTGATGGAAAAATATCCGAAAATTTATATCCCAGGAAAATTGATAAAAATATCCGAAAATTTATATCCCAGGAAAATTGGTGAAAAATATCGACAAATTTATATCCCAGGAAAAATTGATGAAAAATCCCGGGAAATATACCGGAAAAACTTATATCAATCTATCCTGGGAAATATACCGGAAAAACTTATATCAATCTATCCCGGGAAGAATAGCTGGAAAATTTTATATCAATCTATCCCGGGAAGAATAGCTGGAAAATTTTATATCAATCTATCCCGGGAAGAATAGCTGGAAAATTTTATATCAATCTATCCGGGAAGAATAGCTGGAAAATTTTATATCAATCTATCCCGGGAAATATACCGGAAAAACATATCAAACTATCCCGGGAAAAATAGCTGGAAAATTTTATATCAATCTATCCCGGGAAGTATACCGGAAAAACATATCAATCTATCCCGGGAAGAATAGCTGGAAAATTTTATATCAATCTATCCCGGGAAATACACCGGAAAAAGATATCAATCTATCCCGGGAAGATACCGGAAAATTTTACATCAATCTCTCCCGGGAAGAATAGCTGGGAAAAATTTTTTATCAATCTATCCCGGGAAATATACCGGAAAAACTTATATCAATCTATCCTGGGAAGAATAGCTGGGAAAAATTTTTTATCAATCTATCCCGGGAAATATACCGGAAAAACTTATATCAATCTATCCTGGGAAGAATAGCTGGAAAATTTTATATCAATCTATCCCGGGAAATATACCGGAAAAACTTATATCAATCTATCCTGGGAAGAATAGCTGGAAAATTTTATATCAATCTATCCCGGGAAATATACCGGAAAAACTTATATCAATCTATCCTGGGAAGAATAGCTGGAAAATTTTATATCAATCTATCCCGGGAAATATACCGGAAAAATTTATATCAATCTATCCTGGGAAGAATAGCTGGAAAATTTTATATCAATCTATCCCGGGAAGAATAGCTGGAAATTTTATATCAATCTATCCCGGGAAGAATAGCTGGAAAAATTTATATCAATCTATCCCGGGAAGAATAGCTGGAAAATTTTATATCAATCTATCCCGGGAAGAATAGCTGGAAAATTTTATATCAATCTATCCCGGGAAATATACCGGAAAAACTTATATCAATCTATCCTGGGAAGAATAGCTGGAAAATTTTATATCAATCTATCCCGGGAAATATACCGGGAAAATTTTATATCAATCTATCCTGGGAAGAATAGCTGGAAAATTTTATATCAATCTATCCCGGGAAATATACCGGAAAAACTTATATCAATCTATCCCGGGAAGAATAGCTGGAAAATTTTATATCAATCTATCCCGGGAAATATACCGGAAAAACTTATATCAATCTATCCTGGGAAGAATAGCTGGAAAATTTTATATCAATCTATCCCGGGAAATATACCGGAAAAACTTATATCAATCTATCCTGGGAAGAATAGCTGGAAAATTTTATATCAATCTATCCCGGGAAGAATAGCTGGAAAATTTTATATCAATCTATCCCGGGAAATATACCGGAAAAATTTTATATCAATCTATCCCGGGAAGAATAGCTGGAAAATTTTATATCAATCTATCCCGGGAAATATACCGGAAAAACTTATATCAATCTATCCTGGGAAGAATAGCTGGAAAATTTTATATCAATCTATCCCGGGAAATATACCGGAAAATTTTATATCAATCTATCCCGGGAAGAATAGCTGGAAAATTTTATATCAATCTATCCCGGGAAATATACCGGAAAAACTTATATCAATCTATCCCGGGAAGAATAGCTGGAAAATTTTATATCAATCTATCCCGGGAAGAATAGCTGGAAAATTTTATATCAATCTATCCCGGGAAATATACCGGAAAAACTTATATCAATCTATCCTGGGAAGAATAGCTGGAAAATTTTATATCAATCTATCCCGGGAAGAATAGCTGGAAAATTTTATATCAATCTATCCCGGGAAATATACCGGAAAAACTTATATCAATCTATCCTGGGAAGAATAGCTGGAAAATTTTATATCAATCTATCCCGGGAAATATACCGGAAAAACTTATATCAATCTATCCTGGGAAGAATAGCTGGAAAATTTTATATCAATCTATCCCGGGAAATATACCGGAAAAACTTATATCAATCTATCCTGGGAAGAATAGCTGGAAAATTTTATATCAATCTATCCCGGGAAATATACCGGAAAAACTTATATCAATCTATCCCGGGAAATATACCGGAAAAACTTATATCAATCTATCCCGGGAAATATACCGGAAAAACTTATATCAATCTATCCCGGGAAATATACCGGAAAAACTTATATCAATCTATCCCGGGAAATATACCGGAAAAACTTATATCAATCTATCCTGGGAAGAATAGCTGGAAAATTTTATATCAATCTATCCCGGGAAATATACCGGAAAAACTTATATCAATCTATCCCGGGAAATATACCGGAAAAACTTATATCAATCTATCCCGGGAAATATACCGGAAAAACTTATATCAATCTATCCCGGGAAATATACCGGAAAAACTTATATCAATCTATCCTGGGAAGAATAGCTGGAAAATTTTATATCAATCTATCCCGGGAAATATACCGGAAAAACTTATATCAATCTATCCCGGGAAATATACCGGAAAAACTTATATCAATCTATCCTGGGAAGAATAGCTGGAAAATTTTATGTCAATCTATCCCGGGAAATATACCGGAAAAACTTATATCAATCTATCCCGGGAAATATACCGGAAAAACTTATATCAATCTATCCCGGGAAATATACCGGAAAAACTTATATCAATCTATCCCGGGAAATATACCGGAAAAACTTATATCAATCTATCCCGGGAAATATACCGGAAAAACTTATATCAATCTATCCCGGGAAATATACCGGAAAAACTTATATCAATCTATCCCGGGAAATATACCGGAAAAACTTATATCAATCTATCCCGGGAAATATACCGGAAAAACTTATATCAATCTATCCCGGGAAATATACCGGAAAAACTTATATCAATCTATCCCGGGAAGAATAGCTGGAAAATTTTATATCAATCTATCCCGGGAAATATACCGGAAAAACTTATATCAATCTATCCTGGGAAGAATAGCTGGAAAATTTTATATCAATCTATCCCGGGAAATATACCTGGAAAAACTTATAACAATGTATCCCGGGAAGAATAGATGGAAAAACTTATATCATACGTAATATTTCATTTCTATGTTATTTTTCGGTACATAATAAAAACGGTTTATAATCTGAAGCGTGTCGGACATATTATATAGTACTGGGTTGTCAAGATTTGTTTCATTATTTTGACGCATTCGATAGACAATTTATTACCATACATCATTTAAAAATTTGAGATAGTATAGAACCGTTTATTCGCCCGGCTTAGCCGGGCGATTCGTGCCTAGTCTATAATAACTCGAAAAAACGGTGTTTTGCAGGAGATTACCCCTTCATCCATAATCATTTTAGAAGTGAAAGAAAATTTCGTGAAATATATTCGAACATATATTATTTCAATTCAAATTGCCGCCAAAATTTTCACTGGTGCTTAATTTGCACCAGTGCAACACTCACTTTGAGAATTAGCGATCAGACTAGCAGCACGTATTCAAGTTTTTGGTTGAGAAATTTAAGATTTCGAGAATGACGTACACCTTATTTTTCCTGGGCTAATTCTATTTTTATATTGATCACGCGAAAATATATGTGATCGTCAAATGTTTATCGCGAATCGTTGCTGATTAATTGTTTACTTTTGTTTTCCTTTATTGATCCATTAACGGACTGTGGTGCACTTTTTAATTTTTCAACTTTAGGTCTTACATTTGTTACAAAATGCTGGCGTCCGATGACGAAACTTCGCCTACAACGGACAAAATCGACCCCTTAAGTCCATCGAATTCTGTGAAAAATGATGACTTCACGGATATATTCACACCCAAGAGTAGCAGTCATCAGCCATCAAGTGTGAACGGAAATGGAGAAGAGTCTCATGATAATTATAGGACGGTAAGTCTTACAATTTTATGTAAAATTGGTGGCTTGAGATTTATTTTTATGCTTTGTTAATGAATGAATACTACAATCGCGCTTCATTTTATGTGAACCAATAGGCTTAATTGTTTTCCCCACATCCAACGACGAAATATTCTAGAAAATCAGCAAATTCTATTCCCGTACAATAGGAGATTCTCATACTTTAGAGAAGAGAGGACTGAAGAAAAAATGGGATATTGTCTGCCGTCGTTGGTTTTATTTTCCATCTTAATCTCCAGCATCGCAGTTTATAAAATAATTTTGACCAAATAAACTACCAAATTTTACCACCTAGAAGAAAACTTTTTATGTTTAACAAGTTTGTGTTTATGCAATTATTTAAACTGAAAAATAAGATCCGGTAATTGTAAAATCGATTGAACTAAGATTTCAAGTGTTCTTGCAAACTATAGAATGATAAAAACAGATAGAAAAATGGAGGCGCTTGAATGTTTTTGTTTTAAATAAATATATTGCAGTATATGCCAGAAATATAATTTCTTATCAGCAAGCGCTATTTATGCCACGAGTCAGCTGTTAACAATTGCAAAGTTATCATTTTAAACGATATTCTTCTAAGTTTTTTTATGCTTTGTAGAGCAAATAATATTTTAATGGTGCTCTTCATTTGAATGAAAAGCTCACGTTCTGCATTTTTGTTATAATTTGTTTATGGCGAAGATTTAGATTTTAGAGTTAAAATTATGAATATTGTTGCAGTTAACTGCGAGTTGCATAAAATCGCAACAAGGTGTCTTTTATTGCACTCACGCTTTTGCCACCTAAGGGGAGTGGCAATGTAAACAATACAAACATGTGAGGAATAACATTTCTTACGAAGTTGCATATATTCAAATGAAAGTTTAGACATAGATGTGTAATAGATTTACGGTAACGAAATGTTTTCTCAGCGTCAGAACTTCAATGCATGTGATGTCGGACAATATTTTTTAATTTTCCCTCTAAGTATCCCATGAATTTTTATATGACCCGCTAACGTGTTCTAATTAAGTCTGCCAGAAACTTGTCAAAATTTGTACCTTATAAGATAAATAAAATATAATACCTTATATAGAATTACTACGTTTTGAAATTATACAGCGTTAAAAACGCTTCGTAATTATAACCATTTTTTCTTTTTAGCACAGAACGGAAGAAATGGCTGATACTGGTGACAACTCACTTCTTGTTGATATTTCGGATGCGTTGTCTGAGCGTGACAAGGCATGCTCAAACTTTCTACAAAATTTTTATTTCATATTCAAAAACTTTCAGGTAAAATATACGGTTCACACAAAGACTACTTTGCCAGAATTTACCAAGCAAGAAATATCCGTCGTGCGTGAACATTCCGAGTTTATGTGGTTGCACAATAGTTTGGAAAATAATGAAAGCTTCGCTGGATTTATTGTTCGTTCAGTGTTATGTGTAAAGTTTTTTAATATTTCTTTTTGCAGATTCCACCAGCACCACCTCGCCCTGACTTTGATAGCTCACGTGAAAAACTCCAGAAGCTTGGCGAAGGCGAAGCCACTATGACGAAAGAAGAATTTCAGAAAATGAAGCAAGAACTCGAACAGTTAGTTTGTTTTATATAGTTTTCAGAAACCGCCGAAAAAAGCGGTTTCTGAAAAAAGTGTCCCAAAAGTGGGGTTTCATTTCTAATAAAGGGGGATAGGTAATAGCTGAGACATCACTATCCCAAAGGCTGGACTATTTTCACTGCATATAGGAATACGCGAAATGCGTATTATCTGATTAACTTAATTACACCTAATTATACTTTGTATCTTTTGGGTATATTAGAATATTAGAATACCCGAAAAGTTGTTGTACTGATGCGCAACATCGGCATTTAATTTACAACGAGAACAAATTTGAAAATCTTCTGCTGTGACTTGGTTTGCAATAACACGCAAGAAATAGGTGAAGATAATTTTGTGAAATCACAGAATATGTTACTCTTGTAATTTTTTCTACCAACTATCACTAAAAATAACCTACCAATAGCTTTTCGTACGGGCAAATACCTTTCGAGCGATAAAATTTTAACCTTCTAGGACAGTTTACTCTTTCCAATTTCAGGGAATATTTGGCTACCTTCAAGAAGACTGTCGCAATGCATGAGGTATTTCTATGCCGTTTAGCGGCTCACCCGGTATTCAGCAAAGATCCGAATTTCCGTATATTTCTTGAATACGATAATGAGGTACGTGTGTTTCTCTTTTATCTCTGCCACTGCACTAATTTATTCTAACATTTTACGAATAAAACATATTTTTTATTACCGCCTTCGAAAAATTTGAAAATGGAAGGGGGCGAAAAAATAGTATACCCAATCGACTGTGAAATGAATTCGTATTGTATTCGTTTTTAAATACATTTTTACCAATTTTTAGTTTTTATAAAATGCATAATTCTTAACTTATTTTATTGGCTTAGCAAGTTTATTAAAAACATTAATATTACGAAATTTTTCAGCTATCCGTTCGAGGGAAAAACAAGCGCGAGATTATGGGTTCCTTTTTTAAGCGCTTTTCCCAGTCCGCCGATGAAGTCTTGCTCTCCGGGCAGGTAACTGTGAACTATTTGATTCATTTGTAATACTACTAATTATAGTATGATTTAGAAAGATGTGGACGACTTTTTTGAGCATGAAAAGAACTATTTGGTGGAATACCATACACATATCAAGGAAGCCACCTCCAAAGCTGACAAAGTTTGCCGTCTTCGGAGACGTAAGTACTTTCGTAATCACCAAAGGCTAGTGTCACTTAAATTTTTCCTATATCAATAATATAATTACAGTCTAAGATCTTTCCTCGTTTACAACTTTTTTCAATGTTTTATCATCAAAATCTGAGAAGCTCGAAATATATTTCTTTAAGTCATATCCTTATATTCCAATTTTCCAGTCAAAAGGTAATTGCTCCAAGTGAAATTTCAAAAACCATATTTCGTTGCTAGCTCACATATTGCAAATGCTTGGATTTTGGCACCCGTATTTCTTAAACTTTAACTATAAAGGAAGCTACGAATATGGACGCATCTGCTATGAGTATAAAAAATATTATAATGATTTTTCCCTATATTCTATTTTCACCTAAGCATTTTGTATTTGTTATCGTCGTAAGGTTCAAAAATGGTGACTGTAAATGGACTAGCATGTTCCATTATTTCTAATAGTAATTGTGTTTTAAAGGTTTTGTTATACCTATTAAATGGATAAGTTAAAATTATTTAGGAGTAAGAATGAAATTTGTATAGGATAAGGAGTTTGTCGTTTCGACCCTAATTCTAGACGACAATGATACTACGTAGGTTGGGTCCTCATCAGTAGAGTCCTACGTAGTTTTGCAAATTATTTTCAGTCTTACAAAAAGTACAGACTATAAATTTCATATGTAAATTGTTTTGTTCTATTTTTGTGGATAGAATTTTCAAGATTTGCCTAAATATTGTCATCTATATTTGGAAATAGTCATATTAATACAGATTTATCATTAACATGAGGAATGTTATTAGTTAACGTCAAAAACATTGATATGTCTGAATTTAATACGACAAACTATGCAAATAAATCGGCATAGATTAAAGTTGAGAAGTGTGTTGAGTGTAACTTTACAATGAATCAGATGGAGAATAGAGGCCTATTTTTAGTGATGACGAAATTTTACATATTGAGGTTATGGTAGTTCTTATGTATTTATTTTTATATATTTTTATATTCTATTCAAAAATAAAACAACGATTAATACCCAATAATTTTTTGGTAGCAGATTGCATCCATATACATTTCTAGCGAGTCGATAAATTACTTTTGCCGCATTTATGTAAACCAATCTATCAATTTTATGTCAAAATATCGGAAAAACAAAAACGTGAATAATATTGTATAAAAAAGTCCTCTTTGATTAAAATTTGCCAAAACTCTTAATTAGAAAAGCTTTCCAACAAAATAAGCAAGCAAAGCAATGGCTTGAATGCTACTTAATAAAGAACAGAAAAGAGCAATACACAAAAATTGCGAAATTTCACTCACACGAGCTTTCACATTCCATATTCAATATATAGGTCATCGAGACAAAACAATTTCCCGCCAGAGCAAAATTTTCTGTGGTAGTCAAATAAGAAGCTTATTTTTCATAATGGTTCAGGGAAGCGACAATCGAGAGTTTTTGAGAGTGTCTGTTCCTTTCTTCCTCTCGATCCCCTCTCGGTGACATATCTATAAGTTCTTTTCCCTTCGCCCCTTCTTTCCTGTTGGTTCCTAGCCGTTGATCGTTGATTCTTTGTGTCATCGCATCACTCATTCGACTTTTGTTCTCTAACTTTATGGCTGATTTTTTCGTTCCATTTTTGTCAAAAATTCCCTTTATGATCCTACGCCCAGCGACTGAAAGATCATTCCTTGTTGTCGCAATTTATAGACTTTTTGTTTTGAGTTGCCAAAGAACTGTTAAACATTTCCTTTATAATTTTCTATTTCAGAAGTTGCCGATTCCTATTCGCGAATTGCTACCAATCTCGATAAATTCTCGCAGTT
Source organism: Ditylenchus destructor (assembly GCA_022814885.1). Taxonomy (NCBI): domain Eukaryota; kingdom Metazoa; phylum Nematoda; class Chromadorea; order Rhabditida; family Anguinidae; genus Ditylenchus; species Ditylenchus destructor. Next base: position 249,948 of record JAKKPZ010000005.1, read on the forward strand.
GGAGTCTGCCGGTGGTGACAAAGAATTTGGACGTTTTCTGGCCAAAGCTACTGACACATTCGAGAGACTCAAGAAAGTGGAATGTCGCGTTGGTACCGACGAAGAGCTCAAAGAAACCGACACGCTGCGATACTTCTCTCGCGAGACCCAAGCCGCCAAAGTATTTGATTCACAGCAAATGAGCTTCAGCTATAATCTATGTTATTTAGGACCTTTTATATCGCCGATTGCGTTGTTTGGCAAATTATGAAGCTGCGAACAAGAATCTCGAACGCGCAAGAGCTAGAAATCGTGAAATTCAGAAGGTATTTGCGTTAAATCTTTTTTTTACGTACAATGTAAATTTAAAAAGTTCAAGAATGATGAATAACGTGATTTTTGAAAATGTAATGAAATATGCAACATTGGAAAATGTGTCCACCCTACTTTGTAACAATATTTTATTTTTAGAAAGCAAAAAGTTATAAGAAGGGTTCAAGCTGAGTAAATCTGTTGCAAGTATGGATATCTCCAAAATGTTTTGTCAGAAAATATTAGTTACCATAATGCGGAATTTTATGATTACGACTGTTTTTTTTATTTCTTAACCTTTCGCTCTTCGTATCAAATCATAATTATGTTCCAATTATTTCACATCAAATTAATTGGGTGTTAACAATTCATTTTTCAGGCTGAGCAGGATCAGGCCGAAGCTTGCAAGAAATTCGAAGAAATTGGTGCTTTGGCAAAAAATGAGCTAGTTGACTTGAAGAAGCGGCGTGTTGAGGTAGCATTAGTGTGATCATGTTCATGTATACCTTTTAAAGTTCAGGCCTTCAAGAAGAACTTGACAGAATTAGCTGACTTGGAAATTAAACAATCCAAGGTATATAATTGCGATCAATACTTTAATCAGTCTTATTCAAAATTGACTCTAGGCGAAATTGACCATATTACAATCCGCCGTCGCCGCTTTGAAGGATTCCTTGACCACCAGACCGCCAGTCGCCGGCAATGCTGAGACAGAACCATAATTTATGCAAATCCGTTTCTATATTAAGTCGATAATTTATTCGTTGTTGTAATATTGCTATTCTGGGATTAAATATTTACATGGATCTAATAAAATTTTATTTCCTGTTTTCACGCGCGTTTTATATGATTCCAATCGATGAATGTTTCTTAATTCAGTTTGTTTGACATATGTAATTTGTTCTATCGCCCCATAGACTTCCTACTATAAAGTTATTTATTGTAGTAGCCATCTGATGTCTGGAGGATCTGGATCAGACGAGTCTCCAACGCATGTCCCCAATAACAACGTTCAGCACCACTCTCCCTCCAATGCTGGAGCTTCGACAACAAACCTTGGAAACATTACATCGCCACAATCAGCAGTTTCCTGGCCTAATAAGAAGGCTGATTATGAACTGCAGGAGGCGATTGGCGTAGGTGCCACTGCAACAGTTTTCAAGGTATTGAAATTATTTGCCTCTGGCTATAGCCATTGGTGATCGAAAGAGGTCATTGAGTGACTTATTGATGTTAGCTTACGTGTTAATGGCTTATAAGAATCAATATTGTGCATTTGATTTAGAGGTACCAAAAATTACATTTGTATTCACTGAAACAACCGAAATTAAATGTGTGTATAAAATAAATAATTATTTTCATTAATATTAAATTTAGGCGTTGTGTAAATCCAGGAATGAGGTAATGTTTGTTTTGCTAATGGCATGTTGAAGTTCCATCTATTGTTTAGCTCTGCGCAATAAAATGTATAAACCTGGAGAAATGCCAAACATCTGTCGATGAGCTTTCACATGAAATACAGGCAATGTCACTTTGGTAAGCATTTTGAGTTTAAAACAGTGTCCTGAGCGTAACTCTATTTAGTTCCCATCCAAACGTCGTCAAGTAAGTCATTTTTCGTTTGATTTTAATTTCACTAGTGAGTATTTTATCCTAACTTTCTCACCAGCCAGCTTTTACTTTCTGCAAGTAAATCATTTTAGGCTGACTTATTCCTAAAGTGCTTTAAAATTATATATCTGAAGATCCCAAAAATCAGATACTTTACATTTATTTGTATCCCTGTTCTAACACATAATTGAAATGGGAATGGGTTATTCTTCCCCAGCATGAGTAAATCCTAAAAAGTTATTTTAGATTATGTGATTCATTTTTGTGACACAGAACTATTCACATTCTTTTGATTGGAAAAACACATTATCTAAAATATAGAAATGGGGCACCAATAACCGAAATTTATACAGAAATGCAACATGAATTGTACAAAACCATTTAGCTATTACACGTCATTTGTCGTAGGAGAAGAATTATGGGTGATTATGCGACTTCTGAGTTGCGGCTCAATGCTGGACATCCTAAAACGCAAAATAAAAGTAAGAAAATGTCAGAAAAAGTTTACATATATTATTATGGCAAACGAATACCTTAGTAATAAAGTTGGCTAACTTTCAGCTGATGGGCAAAGAGAACGCAGCTTATGGTGTGTTGGATGAGGTAAATTGTATTTTGAAATTATGAGTATTAAATATTGAAGTCACTTTAGATAACTATTGCCACCGTTTTAAAAGAAGTTCTGAAAGGCCTGGATTATTTTCACAGCTCTGGTCAAATACATCGTGATATAAAGGTATTCATGTTTAACATTATGATTAATGATGATCAAAGAGAATTTTCATTAATTTCTTTAATAGTTTCCTACATATTACAAAATAGCAAGATAATTATAAAAATATAGCGTATCTTTAGGCGGGAAACATTCTATTGGCTAACGACGGGACCGTTCAAGTCGCAGATTTCGGAGTCTCCGGCTGGCTAGCGGCAAATGGTGGAGATTTGTCGAGACAGGTGCGATTTTATTTTAAATTCTCTAATGGGCCATGAATTGTGATAATATGAGGTGTTTTTATATAATTTACCGAAATTCAGTAGTTAAATATTACGGTTTGTTGGAAAGTTACGTGACCCTGCCAGTATTCCACATAGCTCTCTGCTGATGACTCATGTAGTTTTAAAAAAATAAAGGAGATTTGACTGAATTTGCTAGCGCATGTTTAGTGCATCGTTTATGGCAAGAGCACGTAACTGTGCAACAAATAAAATTATTATAGATAATATATTAAATATATAGATATATTAACTATAAAAATACATAAGTTTTATTGAAGCTAACAAGAATACGTATTAGTTGATAAAATCACTTCTTTTTTCATCCGCCTATAACCACGCATCATATCATTTTACTATTTTTAAATTTATTTTTATAAATACAAACCAAACTCAAAATTCAATTTTCATTTACTATTAATCTCTCATATGACAATGATCCTGTCTGTAATGTCATATAATTATTTTTGCATTTAGAAAGTCAGACATACATTTGTGGGAACACCATGCTGGATGGTAATCTTAGCAACTTTATCATTTTCACTGACTTATTTTCCCTTCTAACAGGCGCCAGAGGTTATGGAACAAGTCAGTGGCTATGATTTCAAAGCCGATATTTGGTCGTTCGGAATTTTATGTACTCATTTGTTGAAATTTTAACTTAATTATACCGTACCCATGATTTTCAGGTATTGAGTTGGCCACTGGCACAGCGCCGTATCATCGATACCCTCCCATGAAAGTTTTAATGTTGACTCTACAAAACGACCCTCCAAACTTGGAAACCAATGCGGAACGAAAGGACCAATATAAAGCGTATGGGAAAAGTTTCAGGCATGTCATAAAAGATTGCTTGCAAGTATGTTTACTATTTTCTAAACGCTTTTCTTATTTCCAAACTTTTAGAAAGACCCAACGAAGCGCCCCACAGCCGCTGAATTGCTCAAATATTCCTTCTTTAAGAAAGCAAAAGACAAAAATTGGTTAGTGATTTACCATTATTTTAATTTAATTTTTATTGTACGTAAGTAAATTTTTATTTATGGAGAGGAGCAATGAAACTGTTAAAAGTTTTGTGAAGTAATTGATAAATTTTATTCAGATGTTTCAGGTTAGTTCATTCTCTGATCGAAAATCTTGGTTCTGCTCCAATAGTCCCGCCCAACATGCCTAAGAAAGTAATAATTTTTCAAAAGGCAACAAGTTCACAGCATCTTTTTAGGTGGCTAGTGGTAAATTAAAGAAAGATAAAGATGGGAACTGGGAATTCGAATACGACGATCCAGATGATAGTTCAGGAGATTCGGTGAGAAACGTTTTTCTTTAGATATTTCTGTCACTTAACTATGTTAAATAATTTTAGCCCGAAAACACAACAATCCAGAATGCCGACTTAAGTCGGCCCGGAATTTCCGGCGTCACAGATGGTGAGTGAAATGTTTTATTTTCGTTCTACGAATTTGACACATTTCCTTATGCTGCCTAAAACGTCTAATTATTGTTGTTTTTCACATAGATAGTGAAATCAAGATTCAATACAATTTATAGAGCAATCCAAATGATTATATGATAATTTATACAATGACTGCTTTAAAACATAAAATTAAAACACTTCGGCCACTTACTATACTTTCCTTCTCCAAAAATGTCTAAATTAAGTCTGTTTTGTCAATATAAGACAAAAAACGCTCAGATTCTGGCTTTTAAATAGCGCTTCGTATTTATTAATTATATGACATCGACAGCATTATAATTTATTTTCATATTAGTTGGTCAAGACAATCCAAAGGGCACATTAAACCTGGTACTACGCGTCCGCAATCAGCAACGTGAACTAAATGATATCAAATTTGATTATTCCGAAGGTGTGGACACAGTCGACGGAATTGCACACGAATTGGTTACAGTATGTTGATTTGCTTTATGATAAATAATTTTCTTTTCTTTTTCTCATTTTAGGCAGAACTAATTGACGGACACGATCTGGTTGTGGTAGCCGCAAACCTGAAAAAGCTAATAGACTTGGCTCATTCCAATTCCGAAAAGAAATCTATCACATTCGCTCTGAATTCTGGAGTGGCGCCCAACGAAGTGGCTGATGAACGATCGCTCACGGGTTTTGCTCAACTCTCTCTATATGAATAATGGATTCGCGGAGACATGTTTTCAATCACTTGGGTAGCTTGACATTTCACCATTCAACGACTTATATTCTTTGTGAACAACATTTTTTAAACCCTATTTGTCAGCTTATATTTAATGCAACTTTATGACAGGTCAAAACGCTTCTTAGTTGCGATATTTAACAAAATACTATTCATTCCTTGATTCTTGGTTTTTGGATAAATATGCGTTCTGTTATGTAATTTAATTATGTAACTTGGATATTGCTAACGGTTTGTACAGAAACTGTTTCCACACTAAACAATAATTTTTAGATGAATCCTTTCCTATCCCGATTTATTTTGAAATTTTAAAATTTTACAGCCAAGAGAAGTATTTGTTGGCAAAAAAATATTTTCTGGATAGATTAGAATATTTCTGGACAAAAACGGGCCCAAACATTGTGCCCAAAAGATTAACCCATACGTAACTCTTTGTTGTGTCGCCCAATTCTATTACCGCAAAATATATCAAGCTACCAAGCGCCTTCATTTTCGTAGAATTTATGTAGAATTTTTACAGTAAATTCTTCACTATCTGATTCTGGATATTAATTGCAAATAATTTACTCGAAGTAAATAATATTACCTGTGTCTCTGTGCTTTTAATGAAAAAGATGATAATGTCACAAAACTGATTATATTACGAAAATATTTTGTTTAAAATTTTGGCAATATGAAACTTGATAGTTGTTAAAAATTTCTGTTACTCTAAGCCAAAGTACTTGACAGGTTCAGATACTCGGAATGATATTAACAGAAACTTCAGCATAAAAAACTCGAATTCCTAACAACTATTAATATTTAAATTGTTTGGAGTTGTTCCCCATTCTGACATCCTGGATGCGTTAAAGACGTTCTACAATTTATTTTTTATATGGTAATTCCTTACGATTATGAATTGATAAACAAAGCAAAATATCAAAATGAAATAAAGTTATAGATATTTTGCCACATCATTTGCTGCTGTATGCACCCGTAAACGTGAATGTGAATTGAGCTGACCCTTTCTGATTAGTCGTTTTCATCCAGTCGGTGTAATATAATGAATGGAATGAAACCTAAATGTCACAAATAAAATGGTCTGATTTAAAGAATTAATGAAATCAACCATCTTCCGGGCTGGAATTTATTCCAGAATCCTATTGGGTTGTGGAGACCAACTTCTCCGTCTGGAGCTGGCTGTTCACTACCACCCAAAATACCGTTGAATTTTCGTTTATAATCCATAGGAGGACGACTTGAGGATGTAACGAGCCGAAGTGGCCTCCAGCCATGCTTGGCCTTTTTCGATACTTTTTCGGCATCTGGAGGTCGGCTCATAGCACTTGTTCGTGGTCTGTAACCGATTGTATAAGAATGAAATGAATATTGGGAACAAAGCCTTGCTATATAATTTTATATTTTATTTCTCTTCTAGCCTATTTCTAACCATCTGGAATTAGTGTCCAAATGGATTGGAAAATCAATATTATACAACATATCATACAATTCTTTCGTAATCCCAAACTAAAAATACCTTAGTAACACAAAAGTAAATACATAAATTACTATTAAAAATGAAATTGCCCACTGTTTAAATTTTGGTGGTTCTATTGGACCGGATTTAAGAGGAATTTCCTCTATATCGGGAGGAGAGATTTCCTCTGGTGAATCTTGATCTTCATCTTCCCATGACGTGAACGTAGCAGTCGTGGTGGTAGTGGTAGGGAGAGGAGTCGTCGTTGTAATTTTAGTTCTAGTGGACGGTCGTGTGGTCTTCCGAGAGAGCAATCGTTGCCAAAATGGTACATATTTCTAGCAAAATATTATTGAGTGAATTAAATCAATGATGAAAAGAAATCGGAAACTGACCGGTGTGACAAGTTCCTTTTCAGCAGAGTTTTCATCCATTTGGTTGCGCCGACTGGAATATCTGTCAAGAATTTTAGGCCTTTTATGTCGGCTCAGTACCTAAAATTGTTAACACTCAATGAATGTTCCTTGTATATATTTGCAGCTAATATTGGCAAATTATTCTTGACGCGATTCGTGTTCCGGCCGAACGCTGCCACGCGCTAGCTCGCTCGGGCCGGCCGTCTCCGTAGCGCCGAATTCAGCCCCGGGCCGGGCCTTTCCATACCCCGCAGGTTTTGGTGTCAGCACCAAGCACTTTAAGCTTGGCTCAGGAGAAACCGAATCGCACACCGACTGCGTCAATAATAATCAGTTAGCGTCAATATTAACAGCGGTGTAAACATTTATTTATTTACCTCTATGGGGAGAGAAATATGCTTAGTGATAAAGACAGTAAGAAAAATAATCTTAAGTTTTACAGAGTTAAACAATACGAATTTTTTCTTATTTTCATTTGAAAGGTATTTTATAGCAATTATGTCAGCGAAACGCAATACTCACAGATCTAGATGCCTGTATAGCGCTACCCTTTGAACGGGAGTCACTTCTGTCGTTGATTCGAGAACGACCCGATCGTTGACCTGGTGGAGGCTGTATTGGTGCTGCTCCTTTTGACCCCAAAGTAAGAGTAGAATTGAGTAGACTTCCACTGCAGATGCTGGTCGAATAGCATCGGCTAATCATTTGATGTATATAGGCTTTGGCTCGGTATGCATCTTTGCGATATCGCGTCAGGTAATCGTCGTAATGCGAGTTGGTTTTGCAGTAATTCGCATCGCTGGCGTCCTCGCATTTGAATGACAATTCTTCGCCTGAATTTCAACTTCATTCAATCCACCATTAGAGATTGATTAAATTCAGTGGTGATTGCTAATAATAGTGATATACTTTTTACGCATATATTCCATTGTTGTGTTGTTTCAGATTGTTGGCAATAAAGTTATTTCACTCGAAACAAAAAATATTGTAATAAAAATTTGGAATTCATTAAAAAAGGATCGCAAGAATAACTTTACCTCCCAAACAGGATGATATGGTAGATACAATGTTAAAGTAAGCTACAAATTAAAATTGATCCAATTCCAAATTATTCTAACCATGTGCTAAACCACATCCGCGACACCACATAATCCCTCCTGTGAAATTTCGAAAGCTCCTACCTTGTTCATAGCAAAAGTTAAAACACATGAGCGCAAATCCAGGCTGTGCACACGCAAGATGCCTCGCCTTATATATGTTTGCACAAGTCTTTTTATACTGAAATCAGGTGATGTAAGTGTTAAACTCATTTGATAAGTGTAAATCTGTTATTACTTGAAAATTTGATCCCAGTGGGTCCAAAGAGTTAGACTTTGGCAGTACCCAGGCTTTGTCAATAGTTTTTAGCAAAAGGTTCAAGCGTTCGACATCCAATTTCTCAGTTCTGACTTTGCGAGTTGTTTTGGAGCGCAAAGAATTTAGTGTTACTGTCGACGGGGTTGTGTCCCGATCGGCTGACTGCCGTCTTTTCGTCATTTCGATTGCCCGATCCATAGTATCGCCGATTCCGTTCGACAGACCTGGAATATAATTTTATGCTCCCTTTTTACCTTTACAATGTATAAAACTTTGGCAAAGTATAACAATAGAAAGTTACTTACGTTGACGTTGACTTTCAGAATCCACAATAATCAAAAGCAGAATAGCCAATATTTGAATAAATATGCGAGGAAACTTTTTACTAATAGTATTATGCTGCCTTTTTGAAATTACTTTCTCCAGCATAACGTTCTTTTCATGCGTTCTATCCAAATATAAGATTGGACTTTAACCGAGAGCATTCATTCGATGGGCCGGTGATCGACTAAAATTCACTTTCTATAATTAACAAATTTTCAGGCATATCCACGATTATATTCTATAATAAACACCAGACCATTATTTGAGAGATACTTTTGAGATACTATGGATACTATGTTCTTATAGAGGTCCCGGGATCTTTGTATAGTTTCTATTGCAATCTTTTAATATTCTTATTTTAATATTTTCCAATTAAAATTGACTATTCACCGTGAATTCTGGCAAAAGAGTGATGATTTTGAGATCTTTTCAAAAGATACCTTATGCTTTTTTTTGCTGTTTCCATTAATGAGAAAGTAATTTATTCCTCTAATAAAAAAGGTTAATGCAAAAAACAATTGCTAAAAGTCCAAAATGCTAAAAATTATATGGGATAAATGTATATATTACACGAATAATGAAAAGATCCAAAAATAACCATACAAATAAAAATATGGAATAATTGTACTGTTTTAGACGGATCAAATAGCGTGATGCTTACAAATAAATCCACAATGGCCACAAAGGAGAGATTTAATCGGGTTTGATCTCGGGTGGGCGTGTGACTAATTTAACGCAGTGAATAAACAGTCCATTGTTCGGCCAAAGAGAAGAAGACGCTTGCCAGTGGTCAATCAGCCTTGCGTGTGTCATTAATCCTTGATTAATCTTTGACACGAGATATTTCACAGGTATTTGGCTGGGAATTTTCTTTACAAAAAAAGAAGGAGAATAGCAAAAACCCACTTCGTGTTACATCAACGTTGTATGTAATTTTCTTATTACTTGGGCTTAATTTATCAGGAAATTTTACAGCCATCTTATTAATGGACCACAGAAAGATTTTTTATAAATGAAAACAAAACAGTTAACGCCAAAAATATTCATTTTGTAGTCGATACTCGCAGTTTCGTGTCATGAGAGTGAAAAAACTTAACTCAAAAAGGATAAAAAATTTCTAATGTATCATGAAAGAATCTCTATCATGCTCCATACAATTTTATAGGCACTAAGTAAAACGATCACACAACAGCGGAAACGAACAGTGAAATGAAAAATTCAACGAGTTCTGGGAAAGCATAGCTTTGAGCACTGATTCCAAGTTCCACAAATGTTTAAACACGGAGAAAGGAAATCCGCTAAAAGGTCTTTATATGGACATTGTGTGTTTTTACTATAAGGCAACAATGGAAGTGGGAAATGCTAGCCTCAAACAGTTGCAGTCCCGGTTATTGTTGTGACCTCCGTCCTTACAGTCAAAGGTCTTTTGTAGTGGACCGCGCATGGAACATTTCTTTTCTCTTTTTATTTATAATAATGACCAAGAACGAAATGAAGTGGATTGTCCGGATACATGTGACCAGTGTGGTACGATTTAGAGCAAATAACTATAAGTTGACCTGTGAAAAATGAACCAAACCATAGCAACGATAACCAAACGATATCCAATCGGGCGCATAAATAATCATTTTGATTTGCTGTTTAAATGCACAAATTGTAAAAATCATTCCTGGTTGTTGGTAAGGTAAACAATCTATTTAGTATTTTCTTAATTAAGTTATTTTGTTTCCTGGGGTTCAATTAGTTGATCATATACAACCATCTATGTTCTTTATGATCTTTCAGCATACAATGCTATCCAAAAATCAATTGCAATTTTTTATGCAAGAGTAATTATACATTTTCAAAATCGAAACATTTTCAGCGTGATAAAAATCCGACGGTTTAAAATCGATCCGTAGCTTTTCGAAATATCGCTATTATCGGCAATTACATCGAAGATTTTATCTTTGACGAGACTTTGAGGAAAGCGAAGCGAAATCCATGAAATTGAGTGCAGTGCATATCCTGAAGAATTTATAATCAATTCAATTGGGTACAAAAAGTAAAATAATTCAAATTAAACTGAGTGAAACATTGTCATCCAATATTTTTAACATGTAAAACGCTAATAGCTAATTGATTGCAAAATATAGCTACTAGTATATTTATTTTTTTTCTTTAGAAAATTTGACCCAGATAATTGAACCCCATTTTCGGGTAGGATTTTTTACTTTTATATTAAACATGCTTCCGATTTTTTATAAAATTTCTTTTCGACTAATTCTTTTTTACGGGGTCTGTGTTGGCTCCTTTATCCGGATGCTCAGTAGCCACCTATTCAGTTATTTCTTAAAACCGTTTTTCATTTATTCTGCGCTCTCGATCGTGATTAAAACTGTATAGAATTCGCAAATATTCGAGATTGTATTTAAAAAGCTAAAATATTATTATTAGCCAGCCATCGACTTGTTATTTAAAATGACTGCGAGATTGTTCCGATTTCTCGCAGCAGTGGGAAGATGTGATCGCGATGACCTTTATAAATACGTCGGCATGATTCTGCTAACGTTACAGCAAGCCAGGTGAGGAATCCTTACCATGACACTAATTGTTGGTAACAAAAAATACTTACCCAAATATCCGCGAACTAAATGAAAAATTATCTCTTTCAACGGAGCTTTCGGATATTCAAAATTTTCTATATCATAATTTCAATTCAGATATTGCATGTTTTTTGTTCATGTATCAGCAAAATACAAATAATCAAAAAATACGATGCAAAACTAAATGAATTGTTAGTTGCTGGACACCGAAACCAGAAATTTTGAGATTGGACTGGCTGCGTGTAGGCTCGATTTTAAAATCTTTTATTTTTAGTTTGTGCCTAGAAATTTCGACTGTCGCTAAAGACTTTCGCCGTTTTTGTCTAGATATTCTAAAAATTACTCATCAAAATCATCGGGGTTTGGCACTAGTACTTTACCAATTATTTTTGAGAGAACCTATTATTATTGTAGATTTATAAGTTAGAGAGGAATGTGATTTAACGAAAAAAGAATTGACAAAACTGTTTCGACCTAAATCATAGACAGCTAGTCACATTATTAGTTATAGGTTGGGTCATCCTCCAAGTTTTTGTGAAATTGATTGTGCTAAAACTATAGTATAGCAACTAGGACATAGCAACTATAGCCCTGGAGCCAGAGCTAAAAAAAGTTAATTTTTAGCTCGAAAGCATTATGGCCATTTCAAAGGTGAAGCAAACATTTCCGATAGCCTTATACTAATAAATTAACTGTTTCAAACTTTGAGTGTTTAATGAGAATAACAGTGAGTTCACACCATTTTAGCATGCCACTGATGGCTCGATCGGCCAGAGATCGAGAGCAGAACAAAGTATTCATTACAACGGTCAACGTCCTATTCATGGAACTGATAAAACTTGGAGTTTGTTCTGCTATCCTCATAGCCAATGATCCGAGCATTAAAAGGTTTAAATTACAACAAAAAAGGGCAAATATAAAAAATATTCAGGTTTCTGGTGTCATATCGAAAAGCAATTGTCGATGATCCGGTAGAAATGGCCAAGCTGTGTGTAGCTTCATTGATATACACCCTCCAAAACAATTTGTATTACATTGCACTGAGCAACTTGGAAGCCACCACCTTCTGTGTATTCGAAAATTAGTTTGGCTTTGGAAAATTTACGGCTTTTAAGGTGGTCTACCAAATGAAGATCCTAACAACAGCGCTAATGCTTTGGTTGGTGCTTAAAAAGCCGCTTTCATGGACTCAGTGGATAGCACTCGTAATTTTGATTGCGGGCGTTACAAATGTAAGGATTTTAAATCAATTGAGAGTAACAGCAAAACCAAATATAACTGAAATGCGTGCAATTTGACGTTCCAAAATTTAGGTGCAACTTCAATATCAGCCACCCAAGAGTGTAAACGGAGCTGAACAAAATCCGACTTTAGGCTTCTTGACCGTATTCATTATGTGTTTTACGAGTGCTTTCGCAGGTGATCTAAAAGTGGATTACCTTTTGCTATGAATATTTTCAGGAGTTTACACAGAGAAAATTTTGAAACAATCACAAGTCGACTTATGCACGCAAAATATAAGATTAGCAACATTTGGCTTGGTTATAAGTTTGGTGTCTGTGATTTTGAAGGATTACGACAATATTCGACAAAGTTGGTTTGTTTTTGTGTTTAACCAGTTAAAATGGACGTGTTCAGATGGTTTATTCGTCGGGTTTGATCTGCTAGTTTGGGTATCATTCACATTTTATGCCTCATCGATCCGCCGAAATTTTGTCATAATTTTTAGATTATGACTTTCACAAATTCCGCTGGCGGCCTGTTTATATCAGTTGTAATAAAATATGCAGACAATATTCTCAAGGTTTGATTTGTTGTATAATATTATCCGCATTTCATGCTTACACATTACAGGCATATGCTCAGGTGACCATTTCAGATTTTATCGCTTGCTCAGTAGATGTCATAAATACTTATAACTTATTATACTTATCATTGATTTACGAATTATATTTAGAGTATGGCAATTATTGGAGCAGCTGTGGGAAGCTGGTTTCTATTTGATTTTTTGCCTAATTCTGTGTTTATGTTCGGTGTGGCTCTTGTCACTATTTCCATTTATCTTTATACGGCGTATCCATATAAGGCACGTGTTATTACTGAATGTCGCTTGTTGCCCAAATAAAAATGTTTTGAGAACGGTGTAAATGATTTCTTAATTCTTACTATCTGGAATGATAACGCTCTTTGTCCCACAACGAAAGCCTGTTGAAGATATTTCACAAGCGTGCAAAAAGCAGTGTCGGCAGAAAGGACTTACATTTTCCCTCTTTTTATAATCCCAACTTCTATTTTTACTTAAATGTGTTTCGGCTGGCGTACAAAGCGAAAACGGAAATTTTCGTATATTTACTTCCAATAAAAGCGGCGGTTGTCGAAATTTTTAGCTCACTCAGACTATATTATTTTATTCGGTTTTCATCCTCCGTTCTTGGAACAGGATGTTATTACTGTTACAGTCACATCAGAAGATCTTAGAGCTTTTTAAATCAATTTCTCGAAGTTGTGTAGATAAACAAAAATTCTATCATCGCGAAAATAGGAAATAATGTTAGAACTTGCGCTCAGTCTGTCAGTTGCAGACTTTACCATATCCCACATGGTACTTTGACTAAGTTTGGACCAGTTAGACACGTTCTAAGTTTAAGCCAAAGAAAAGGGCTCTCTCTAACAATATTTTTCGTGAATTAATATGAAAGACATAATTTACTCTCACTAGCACATGACATTTTTATGACTCCTGAAATAATGCACTATTACTAACTACGCGTAATATTATGTTTTGCTGATGCTTGAGGTCATCCTTAAAAATAAAAAGGTAAGAAGATATGCAGACGGTGTGTTATCTCATCACAAAAGATAGAGAAAGAGTGTTTACGATGTGTGCTCTTTCTCTCACTTTGGTCTGACAAAGAAAGCGTGTGTCCGTCTATCCTATTCCCTCCTATATCATTGGGTGTGATTAAGTGGAACCGCCCATTCCAAACACAGAGCTGGGAGCAGACTGAATGGCTGGGTAGCCTCGTCAGTCTTCATTTTGGTTGTCCTGCAGAGCGCGCTCTTCTCTCCTTTCCACATTTATTGGCTGGCGGCCATCTTTATTGCTTTTTTCTCTTACCTCTATCCACACTTGGCGTTGTTCCTCGCCTATTTGCTTTCGAAATCTCCCCATTCATCGACGGTTCCCGAAAATTCTGTTAGTTGTGATTGCGTTTATTTCCGTCTAGATCGTTTAACTTATATTTGATCGTTTTTAATTTATTTTCGATAATCTATGGTTATTAACGCAATTTCCATTTAGATTATAAAAATGCATCTCGAAAACTCTTTCTCTGCTAGCTCTTCTGTGTTTCCGCAATCGGGAGATTCGCTTTCGATGACTCCTACACAATTGCTTTCATTGGCAATCAAGAAGCGGCGTAGTCTGTACGATTCAAAGGATTACGATTTCCGACGTGTTCTGGGGAATACCGTAAGTATTTTTGTTATTTTCAAACATAATTTATTACTTAATTATGGCCGAAGTCTTAATATTTAGTTCAAAGATACAGAAATTAAAGTATAGGTATAAGAGAAAAATAAGAATTCACACATGATCTATTTTAACTTACAGAATACGGTTTGTAAAAGCTAATTCAGAGAATCAATCCCTTTTAAGTTGATACTATTATAGGAATTGGAACTAATTTGTCACAATTCTTTGTCCATATCGCTACATTTTACTATTACATTTTTATTTCAGGCTATGATCTCGACACTGTGCAAACACCTTGGTGAAGGTCGTGCGAAACGCCGTCGCAATCGCCGTTCCAAACGTCGTCATTCGAGTTCCAGGTCACATTGGGCAGACAGGACGATGAGCGAAAGTGAGGATGAGCCGGAATGCATGGATCATTCAAAGTTGGTGATTGCGCCTAGGGGGAATGACCAGGAGGGGGCAGCCAAATTGGCTGACCCCTTCGACTTAACTTCTGACCAAACCGCACAAATTGTGCCTTCCCAAAATGAGCAGACAATTCAGACTTATGCCTGTGATGACGAGCAGACGATGGACGAAACCACGGTGGAACCGGACCGGAAGAGGCGCAAATTTGAGAATCTTCACAGGCCGGTAAGCTTAGAAAGCTCGCTGGACGAGTTCTTTTCCAGCCTCGCCGCGTCTCCATCTGATCCCTACGAGTTTTCGGCAAGCGACAGCTCGTTTGACGGTAAAAATTTTAATACTTTCATTTATTCATTTATATTTAATGTTTTTAGGCAAACGCAAAGATTTAAATCAAAATGGCAGCTACAAAAACAACCAGCAACTCGCCGTGTGCTCCTATTGACGCAGCTTATGGGCTCAGGCAAACTTCGAATACGGATATACCTTTGGGTTTATGAAATTAGTCATATCCTCCTACGGGGCGTAGGCAGGGGTTTGTTACTCGGGTTGATTTACGTCCCCCCCATTGAGTTCTCAAAACAGTAATACATACTTTTACAAGGCTTTCTCCTGAGAAAAACTTTGACAACATACAAGCTTCTGACTACGCCTCTTAATATCTCAGCCAATTTTTGTACATATGTGATATAGCTCAAACAGATCAAATAATTATTGACTATTATTGTATACTTTGTTGTATGTTTCATAAATGAATGTATTCTAGAGACAGACTCTCTTTGCACAGACGTGGTGTGAAGCGAACTGGCAAGTTTTGGTGTTTAATTCTTTAGAAGTGTATTTTAGGATTTCCGAAGGACAGTAAAGCTTAGATGAATTTAAGAGAACATCGCACAGGATAAGGTTATCAATCATATAAATTTGTTCCCTTAATCCCGGCGTAAGCCGAAATCAACACTTATTTTTTATATATCCTCGTCGCTTCTGAGATGATTTCAAATGTGTGTTTGCTACGTCATTGCAACTTTGGCAAAAGTAACAGGTACATTCAAATGGCTGCGGTAGGACTGTAAACAGAAATTATGTGCAGGGAATTGGTCTTATTATTTTTAGGATTACCGTTCTTTCGGGAGATCGCTTTGGTTCGATAGCGATAAGTCCTTTGTTTAACACCATTATGATCATTTTTAGATAAAAAGCCAAAAATGAATGGTACTAAAGTTGAAGGAATTTTTTAAGATCTGTGTTAGTCTTGGATGCAGGGAATATGTAAAATATCGTTGTTACAGAGAAATCTAACATCCTGTAGCGAAATGTCGAATCTAAATTCATAATTCATTTACCTTTCTCAGTTTATTGTAAAATTGACTTGAATTGAAGTTTTATTGTGCGTAAATGTGAGAATAATAAATTATTATCTTTGAATTATTTTGACCTCAAGCATACATACAAGCCACAAGATATAATAACACCAGGAAACATGTGTCCACAAGGTAAATACATACAATCTGAATGCAATAATATTTAGGAAATTGTTCACAAAACACATGTTTTCAATATTGCTCAACCTTAATTTGTTATCACAAGTCAAGTCTTGGTTGAAAAGAATTTTTCAGTATTTGTGTGAAATTATATTTCTTCCTCAAGAAAATTTTTTATATTCATACAGCTTTATTCATTAGACTATCATCCAATCACAGACAGTGATGACGTAAAATCGAAACTATTCTCACCCACTCTACCTAAGCCGCTTTAGTGTCGTCACTCATCTTCACAATTTCTAACAATGCCAAGCCCGATCCAGAGCAGCTCCAGGTGCGTGTAATAGCCTATTTTGTAGGTCCGGTGAGTTAGAACATAAAAAAAGTACCCCCTAAACCCCCGTGGGGGTAAATAAGCGCTAATTCAAATTTGCCGTTGAATCTTTTGGAATTTCACCTCCGATTTCGCGGCGAAGGCCGTGGCGCCCCACTCTTGACTATATTAATCGACATTTTTATGAGAAAAGGATAAAAAATGTCGGATATTCGTAAAAATTTAACAAGGAAAATCTGTTTTCTATGATATACGTAGCTTTTCGTGTGACAGGCGTTTTTCTATGACGCCGTTTCTTTTTTGAATCAAATATCATCTATGTGGCAGACATGAAACAGAAGGATATAAAATAAAAACAAAAAGGTATAATTTCTGCAGAGTTTAATTAAAAGGTATAATAAATTTGCCGCGAAGTTTTTAGTAAATTCGATAACTTCCGGGTTTAAACTTACAGTTTGCAGAAAGCTGATTTCGTTAATTGCAAGAGACTATTATGATTTACATAGACGAATGAGTTTATAAATGTAGTTTATGGGACAGCATATGTTGCAGTGATAAGTGCATTTTTATAGTTTATTATCGTTTATTTCGTACAAATCATTATATTCAAACCTTCAACAATGAGAGACTATGGTTGTAATGTTCCTAGAATTAATTTCTTGAATTGCACTATTCCTCGCGGAACAAAGACTGTACGCCGAGCAACGCGACACCATCGTCAAACGGAAGTCCAATTTCCTAAAATATATATTCCCATTTTATGACAGTATTGTAAAGCACTATAAGGAATTGGTTTACGTTGTTTTAAACCAGAAAAATTAGGAACATGACTAATTTACAGCTCGGTGGGTTTAAATAATTGTGGCCCGGGTTAAATTAGGAAATACGTATACTGGGGGATATATAAGCTTTTCATATATTTTACCAATGTAGTTTGAAATTAAAATATAGTAGGGATTTAGTAACTCTTTGGACCCGGTTGGCGTAGTATGATCTCTTCGGTCGAATTTTTTCTACATCAAATGAAGAGATTCCCATAAGGTCACTAGGGCAAAGTATTATCCGGGGCTATGCTCTACAATTCTGACAAGAAATTTCGGACATGGACAAGATAAATAAAAAAGATTTAATTTTAGACCAAATTTAGAAAATTTGGTACCTTTTTTATTATACGTTTCTGTCAATAATCGTTATATTTTTTAAACATGTTTTTAAAAACAGTTATAGCTAAAGTATGGATTCGCTTTAAATTATGAGTTCAGTCGGCCTTGAATAGAATAATTCATAAATTTCTATCATAGAACAATATTTTCCAAACTATGTATCAAATGAATTTGTATTGTCCTCATGGTGGGGAAATTCGATAAATGCAAAGGAAGGCTTCATCGAAGCTTTATCGAAGTATTCTAGTAAGCGCGAATCGCCGGCCACTATTTCCTGCTGTTTCCCAGCCGCGCGCATTCGTTGTTGTCTTTCCGACGAGGGAAACGAATGCGCGCAGCTGGGAAAGAACAGGAAATAGTGGCCGGCGATTCGCGCCTACTAGAAAACTTCGATAAAGCTTCGATGAAGCCTTCCTTTGCATTTATCGAATTTCCCCACCATGATTGTCCTCAAAGATAACTGACCTTCATCAAAATGCGCATTTGATCCTTCTCCATCCATTTTTGGGTCTTCTTCTTTTCTTCAATTTCAGCCAACTTCTTCTCGAACTCCCACTCTCGAATGTCAGCATGATAATGTCGAATCTGACGAAGGCGGATAACGCCCCATACAATTCCAAGTCCGAGAGCGCTCCAGCGTGCAAATCGTAGCAATGGAGAAACCGGGATGGGCTGAGGCAAGACCACCGTTGTTGGATGATTAACACGCAGATTTAAATCTTTAGACATCTCTTCTAAATGCAACAAATATGAAAAGCAGTTTTTAGGATATAAAGCTATCAATATCCTATTCATAGACTTCCTAAAGATATCCGCGTATCTCTGTTTGCCGGTCTAGTGCCGCTGGGAGTGTATGTCTTTCAAAAACTCCAGCGCTATGGGGTTGTCAGGTACCCACAGTATGTTAAACATTTTTGTAAAGTTAATAAAATTTGAAATAAGAAAAATAGAAGCGGGGGTATTCACTCTTTAAAAACGTTCCATTTTTGCCACTTTATGGCCAAAAAGCCGAAAAATGGCCATTTTCTTTACTTGATACAGAAAACGTTTTTTAGAGAAAACCGATATCGATCTAAACTAAAAACAATTGAGCACCCTGGGGGCATAAGCTCTTGAATGACATCAATTTACCAAGGTAGTAGGCATTTTTCGGGCCGAGAAAAATTCGGGAAAAACCATGATGATAATGTTTGGCCATAACTTCCATGGGTTGTGAGCTCTTGCCTTGATCTCCTTCTTCTTATGTAAAATTTTTAGTGGTGCATTAAATGGCTGAGAAGCGAGATCCGCGGGAGTTCAAAATGTGCTTAAGAATGACCATGTTGTGGGCAAAAATAACCATTTTGCATTTTCGCTCAGAGGGCGGGCAAATGAAAAGGAAGCCATATGAAATGCATAACACCACATACGCAGGTCATGCCCCGAGGCAAAGGCTCCGGGTATAACCCCTAGTCAATAACCCTATTCTGGATTGCGGAAAAATAATTTAGCATAAAAGTACGTTATTTTATAAGTGAATAGTAAATGATAAAACGTAACATAGGCAAGAGCTTTCTATAAAAAAAGAGTTAAAAGCATTCGCTTTGAGACATATTTTATTCGTAATTAAAAATACTGACTATTAAAGTTAGGCGCTGCACTGTGAAAATGAATTTGTAATTCAATGAATTTTCCGATTTCAAATGATTATGCTTTACATAAAAATGTTTAAACATGAAATTAAAATGTTGTATTATTGGCCAAATAGCTAAGCACTGTTATGTTGTTTATCAGAGTTTTATAGCTGCCAAACACAATTTGTGCACTTTTTACGTGAGTAATGTTCTCCACGGCAAAGTTTTATTTATTAGTTCCGCGGAACGCTATGTTTATATTGCGAATATAAAAGCGACTCTGAAATTACAGAAATGTTTTGAAATGTGGATCTGTCCTAGAATTCTGAAAATTTTACTTTTGGGAATATATGTATTTACGTTATTTAGCGATACTCGATAATGCTGCTGCGGCAAGGCATTTGCCTACATCGCTGTTTCTCATCAGCGCACAACACTTCCTTTTATGATGTCGTTATTGTTGGTGGCGGTCTTGTTGGCAATGCAATGGCTTGTTCTCTAGGTATGCATTTGCTTCAATATATTAGGGTTAAACATTATACTTCACATTTAGGCAAAAGCCCTGTTTTGAAATCACAGAAAGTGCTTCTTCTCGAGTCCGGAAAACCAAAGTCCCTTGGATTACCTCCAACTACTTATAGTAATCGAGTTTCAGCTGTATCGCCTGCATCTGTACGCCTGTTTGAAAGTAGACTTTACTGCTATTTTACATACTAATTTTTAATACATTTGTTATTTCATAATGTTAAATAGCACTGACTTTGCATTCGCTTTGTTACCTCTAAAAGAATTGATCTCGGCGTATATTCTGAATTTAGTCTATCTTGGAAACTTATTAATTTTCTGTTTTTTAGCTAAGACCAAAACTTTTTACGTGCTTGTATAGCACTTACATATTTGGATAAAAAGTCCTATTTCCAAAAATGTATTCCGTCTTACATCGCCTTTACGAGATTACCTATGTTTAATAGACACTTTTGTTTACTCAAAATATAATTAAAATATTTTCAAAAAGAAAAAATGAGACCAACAAATTTCGACGGTTATTATTAGGGCCCGGATTTCCCGGACATTGTCCGGAAATGTCCGAAAACAGTCATTTTGGAAGAAAAATTTCACGTTAAAAATGCAATAAAATAGGTCAATTGTCCGAAAACACACATTCCATGTCCGAAAATGGGAAAATTTTAGAGAAAATGTCCGAAAATGCGATTTTCATGTCCGGAAAAGTCCTAGTTATTATCATATAACGGTTATATTATTTTAGAACTTGGCGTCTGGGAGAAGCTGAAAGAATATCGAGTAAAATCTGTGACTGATCTTTATGTAATGGATAGTTGCTCTGAAAGCAGCATCCGTTTTGAACAACCAAATCCAAGGAAACCTATCGCGTATATGGTGGAAAATGAAGCCATCATTTCGGTGTTATACGATCAAATCACCTCAGCATGTTCAAATGTAACTGTTAAGACTGAGTCAAAAGTTGCATCTTGCAGGTAACTACAAAATATAGTTCTTGTTATATTTTCCCATTTTAGCTTGCCCGAAGACTTATCAGATACTGCAGAAGTCTCATTATCAGATGGAAGTGTTATCAAAGCTTCGTTAGTGGTATGTATGTTGCAGTTAATACTGAGTTTCAGTTAATACTGAGTCTAACTAGTTAATACTGAGTCTAACTAGTTAGACAATTGAAAATTATAATAACAATAATCGTGGATGTAATATATATATGTAATATGTAGGGAGCCTTAGAAAAAATTTAAGATTGGCGCTGATGGGATGAAAAGTTGCGTGAGGCAATCAATGGGTGTCGATATCCACTCTCACGACTATGAACAAATGGCCATCGTGTGCACACTGCAGGTTTCCCTGGTAATATTTTACCTTCATTACTTAAAAAATCTTTTACCTTGATTTCAGAATAATCACAGTGGCATTGCTTGGCAAAGATTCACACCCCTCGGACCAATAGCATTACTACCCCTATCCAACGATTTATGTTCACTTGTTTGGACTACATCAACAGATGACGCAAGAAGGCTGCTAAATCTGCCTGTTGAAGAGTTTGTGGCGGAACTCGGGCATTATATAGTATGTTTTTACTAGTATTTCTGTATTCTGCTATTTTCTCTATTCCAAAAATTGAACAAAGTATTTGCTACAGTATTGCAAAAATACTTCAAATTTTTATCCCAAGTCGTTAAAGCAATTAATATGATATTCTCTATTTTTATTCGAGCGCATTTGATGAGACTTTGTCGATCAAAAGCCTTTGTCGATCAATGACCGTTATTGTCGGTCGAAATGAAAACTACGAAATTGAGCCGTTCTTTGTCTCATAAAAATAATTGGCAAAATTCAAAATAGACAATTCACACAATGCTTAATGGAGTTCAGTGTATTCTATGAAAACACTTTTAGCCTACTAATGTAATAGATTTATTTTTTAGTTTACCGATTCTTCGCAAAATTCTCTGACCAATAGTTCACTGCGCGCAATAGACAAAATATTTGGCCTACTTCCGTTTCGTCCGCCAACTAAGCCAAAATTGCAACCTCCCCATATTGACAGGCTTCAATTTGGTTCCAAGCGTGAAGCTTTTCCGTTAGCATATTCTTATGCACGTGACTACGTAACGAGTCGGGCAGCATTGATTGGGTAAATTTTTTATTGTTAAATATTTTTAATCATTTAATTATTTCCAGTGATGCCGCCCATAGAATACACCCGCTAGCTGGACAGGTATGTAATTTAACGCAAATAAATTCTAATCTAAAAGTGTTATGCCTTAACGCATTATGCCTTACTGTATTACCAAAATTAGTAATCACATTTTTACCAGTATCTGTGAGGAGTTTGGTTTGATTTTGCAATGTCCTTTTCACTATCAACTGTATTTATTTTAGGGAGTTAACCTCGGATGGTTCGATGTTGCAACTTTAACTTCTCAGCTTGAGAACGCCGTTAGAGAAGGGGCTGATATTGGTAAATAATAACAATCATAATTGTAATATTCATCTTCATTAATTTTTTACCTTCAGGTTCCTTGACGTACCTCAGGGAATATGATACACAAAGTCAGCGTCACAATAGTCCTGTTCAAGCGGTTAGTTATCTTTTTATAAATACATGGTCAAAGAAATTGGGTTTAGGCTGTCGATGCCTTGAATCGGCTTTATAGAACAGATTTTGGACCCATGGTTTTCTTGAGATCAATCGGCCTCCACTCACTCGACAAGTTATTGCCAGTAAAGGACCTTATTGTTTACAGAGCTTCTATGTAGAATTAGTTATTTAATTAATAAAGAGATTATATAAAAAGTTCTTTTACTATTTATGTGGGTTTTCGCTTGTTTATATTTCTTTTATGATATTGCATTGAATTTCGGAATATTACCCTTCTAAACTTGCCCGTTACATTTAGTTTCGAACAATTATGGATAAAATTAATTTGGATCAACTTTTAAAGGTTAGTTACCATATGTCTTGGATTTTTTTATTTAGTCAGTTCTTTTGCCGTTTTGATTTGGACATAATTAAGTTTTGTTTTATTTATTCAATTCTAAGCAAATGGATCCTTCCGCGAGAATGGAAAATGATGTTCGAGAAGTTTTGACGGAATTCGTGGACGATTATGTGAATCAGTTGCTTAAAAAAACTTGCGAATTGGCCAAATACCGAGGTTCCGATAATGTAGAGGTCAAAGATGTTCAGGTTTGATATTCGTTTGTGTGCAAATAAAATTATTTCTCAAGCTTTTTAGTATGCCATCGATCACTATTTCAAATGAATTTGCTCTCTCGACCACACTTTATTGTGCCCACACTAAATTCCATTTTACGTCATCGTTTACGGGTTATGTCAAGATTTTAAATGTGAATAAATATTTGAATGCAATACACACATTTGGCGCAAATTGAGTCTTTTTTGAATACAATTTAGAGAAGATTGGTAGCAGGAAATAACTGCAACATTATTCCATGTAATGAATTTACGTAATTGGCTGCTATGCGCAATCGCGCTTTCATTGCCCACAGTCTTCATTGCCGATACCCATAGTACGATAGATCCAAGCGATGGAAGTCGGATTATATCAGTGGTAATATATCTTGGGCTTTTTTACAAGCAAAGCTTTTTATAACGCCTTTTCTTCAGTACTCTAAAGAGCAACTTGATCGGTCTCAAAATCAGACGCATAAATAGTTTTGGTGAAATATGCAATGTTGAATTCCAAAATTTGACTAAGAAAAATGTTCGGAACATATTTGTCTATATTTTCGCAAACATTGATGAGCTCTATTTTGCGGCTTAACCAGAGCTGTACGTTATATTCTGGTTACATTGAAATTCCGGATACTCAAAAATTTTACTATCTTTCTAAACAAAATATTAGAAATTATTAAACAAAAACACGAGATTATTTTTCAAGGAGGACATAAATATAATATAAATTACAAGCTTTTTTCCAGGGCCTTCGGCCCTGGAAAAAAAACATGGAGCGTGTACAGCGGGAGATTGGGTTCGTCATCGCTTCGCGCACCGCCATCAGCGGTCAGGTTGGGTTGTTCGGGAGTAGAGCAGCATGAGACTATTTCGGGCCTTCGGCCCTCACTCGCGGCTTTCGGCCGCTCGAACTGAGTTTGAAAAGTTGAAAAAAGTTTTGAAAAAAATTTTCAGAAAAAAATTTTTCGTACCCCGGGGGTACCCCGATAATTTTTTGACCCCGGATTCGGACTCAGCACCCCAAAAAACCCCCGGGTGCAAAAAATCAGCTTCGGAAACACTCTGAATTCAAAAATGCATAATGGGCGGTTAGAGAAAAGCGAAATAGTGTGTAAAACTGCCTAAGGCCATAACTCTCGAAAAACGGCGAAGTTGGTCCTGATTCCAAAAAATGTCGTCCTCTTAGCTCATGAGGAGCAAAATGAGCTATCACACACCCCGAAAGGAGTAGCGCAGAGGGGGTAACTGTTTCTCAGTAACGGACACCACTGTAATACTAGTTAGAGAGATGTCACATATCATTTGTGGAATTATTACACAATTCCAAATATGCCTTTGTTCGCTCAACACAAAAGAAGAGAAAATGTGACTTCTGATCTGACTGAGGGTCGGAAGTCAAAAGTACTCGCAGCCTGATTTTATATGGCTTCGTATTGGTTTAGGCCGATTCACCTTTCGCTCTTCGGCAGCCGCACTCACTTATTGATTTTATGAACCAAATAAAGTGGGTCGAAGAAAGGAATCGTCTTGATGAATTCACTAAGGGACAGCAGGTTGTTTTGTAGAAATGTAATCTAGTAATCCGTGAATGTTAATTTTAGGCAATAATCGAAAAGAGATACAGCGATGTGCGTCTTTCGATTAATCATTTTAAAAACAACGAGTTTTCTAGGACGATCCCGAAATTGAGGAGAAAATAAAAAGCAACGACCCAAATTGCATCAAATCTCGTTCAATAAGCTTGGAGGTAACTCTTCTTTAGTATTCCTTTACCACCACACTTTTATATCAGATGGAGAATTTCGTCGTTTCGTATGCAACAGATTTGGTCCCAAATTTCATCTTTGATGTCAATTTAAATCGAGAGTATGAAATCGTTTTATCGTTTAATAAACAATAATGATAATAATTTAGACTTCAAGTGATTGTATCGTCCAAAGAAACGCTTACAATGAGTGCAATTGAGAAACTATTTTTGACCAATAATGCATTGAATTTGGATCGAGAACCCGATTGTGACGACAAAGTGTCACGCAGCTCAAGAGAGTGGGATGAAGTAATAAATATTTGTTTGGGGTCATTAATTGTTATGGGGAATAATTCCAAAAAGTTTAATTTCTTTCAACTATCAAGCAGGGGCGCAGCCAGGATTTTTTTTTGGGAGGGTACGTTTCAGTGGAAATGGCCATTTGGGGGGGGGGGTACCGGATTTTTGGGACCCCACTTTTGGGTTTTGGGGGGGGGGGGGTACGGACCAAATTTTTGCCAAAATTTGCACTGATTTACACACGTTTTTTCAAATTTTCCCATTTTGGGGGGGGGGTTCGTACCCCTGCTATCAAGATTCTTAGCATATACGAAAATTATCGACTAATATGTTTAGCCTTTTTAGGATATCGAGACTATAGTGAATGTTGCTGAGCCCGAGCTATGTGACTTGAGTCCAGGAGAATTAAAAACGTTGGCATCTTTTTTGGCAGACCGCATGGATGAGGTTTTTTGTGCATCTATTACAAAATGGAATAGTACGAAATTAGAGGGACCCGATTTCAGGATCAATCGCGACAGTTGGCCCTTTATTATTCTTCTTTCTACTGGAGAATTAAAGGCGATTCAAAGATGGCGTTGAAATGGTATCGTGCTTAAATATCACGCTGCAGATCGATTATTTATTTATCAATTTATTCCAAATTTCAGCCTTCGGCGATATTTACATACTGATCCAGATTCAAAGTAATAATTAAGCAAAAGTAGTAATTTTATATAACGCGAAAGTTTTAGTCCCGCCAAATTCCAACTAGGCACTCTTTATATTCGCCTTGGAAAATATCGAAAAGCCACCAAACTTTTGGAAGTTTGTTTATTTTAATAATCGAATTATAACAATTGGGGATAACTTAATCTTCAGGATGTTGCCGATAAAGTAACAAGTTGCGGCGACTGTTACGCTGCTCTCGGTGATTCGCTTACACTGGTAATTTATTTATAATTGCGATCTGTTTCATTTTGTATTTTAGGAAAGAAATTTTCCTGCTGCTATTTCAGCGTACGATGAAGCCTATAAAGCGGATAACACCCTTGAGCTAGCTTCCACGAAAGCCGCATTGCTTCGTTGTGTTTCGGTATTTTGCCATTTTATAATTAAAAGTAGCATTCCAAATTATATATAATTGAGAAGCGTTTAGACGCGAAAGTGGATGATAGATTTTAGATGGCAGGTTGTTTGTTCATGTTTCGCCGATAATCTATAATAAAATTATTAATTCCACAAGTTGCATTATAAGTAAATTTGTTTCAGCGAGTGTTCGAAGAGGTTAGTTCTAAAATTAAATCAGTGCAATAAAAGCCAAACTTGACTTTATAGATGGAAAATCAGCACATAAATCTATTGGGAACTATACAAGACGTCAATGACTACAGAGAAAAGTAAGATTTATATTATCTCCATGCAAATTTATTTCTGCAGACTTTTTGGATTCCATTTTTGCGGAATGTCACTGAAAGTATAAAGTGTTTGGTATACCAAAATAGTTCTTATTTCAGTTTAAAACGCCTCCGGGTTCTGGAAAGTCAAATAGAAGAAAATCGCGCGACTGCCGATGCAAGATTACAATCAAAATTTGCATACCAACATCTTACACTTGGAAGTATACCACGTAGGTGTTAACAAACTCTTTTGTAGGGTACGTCAGCTTAGTACACAAATACTCAATTTTTACATCAAGTCTGGTACTCTGACACTGTCAACTCCCTCTATGACGGGCACCTAGAAATCGAATTGCTCGTAGTTTTAATGAGCGAGGGAAAATATGGAAGTCCAAAAATGGTTAAAACCATGTTTTAAAACCTTGCCCTATTTCATGTATGACATAGGGCAAGGTCAGGCAATAAGAACATAATTATTTATGAATAATTATGTTCTGATACCTGAAATTACCTCTCTTCTCACTCGGCAAATTTCCCTTCTGGTGGAAAAGTATACAAAATGCCCCGAATAGAATGCAAACCAAAATAAATTTCATTATTTGCAGAAGGCGAAAGCAAAAACTGGGTTGTATTTTAATTTCCAGATCTTCATTGTCGCGGAATAACGCATTGGAACGGAAGAAGTGATCAACAACGGCTGTTTTGTCATGTTGATAATTGGAAAGAATATAACGCATCGTTAGTGGCAAAGTACGAGCAAAATGTTGATTCGGCATACAAAAAGGTAATAGGAAGGACGAATTACGATATTTAGTTGAATGAAATGAATATTATAGGAATACAAGCAAGCTGAAATGTTTAACGCAGAAAATGGAAACATTGAAGGAGATACCGGGAATGAGATGGAGGAATATTTGCAAAAGTTGGCACCATTTGTGGGCATGAGAGTGGATGAACCTCAGCTTCAGCCTAAATATCCACTGGATAGGTATGCAATATGCGTCCGAACAACTATAAAACAATGATCGAAATACCTTTGAAAAATTAGAATATATTGTTACTAAAATTTATTTCGACTATACATCACTAGCGTACCCAGGGGGCACCGGGGGCACGTTCCCCCCCAAGATGGGAAAATTTTGAAAAGTTAGTGTAAATCAGTGCAAATTTGGGCAAAAATCGGTCCGGTGCCTCCCACCCCAAAATGGCGATTTCCTTGGAAACGTGTCCCCCCCCCCCCAAAAAAAAAACCCTGGGTGCGCCACTGATATACATAATGAAAACAAATCTTGTTTAGAATCTGAAAACAAATATTCACTGAGCTTTCAGACGGCCGAAAAAGAATTTCGAATATTACGACAAGTCGTGGCCAAAAACAGAGAACTGCGAGCAACAGGTTCCACTTATAAAAGCAGATTCTTCGGAGCTCCCTGCCTTTTTTCTATCGCCTTCCAACAAAGGATTCATGTAAGGCATTTTGATAACTTATAAAAATAGTTTAACAGGGATATGACATCCGTCGATTAAAAAGAAAGCTTGTTTTGATATTTTGTAGATATTTTATGTAAAAGAAGAGCCTGTGAATAAATCACAGATTTATCACCTGTTTTAAAAATAGTGCTTTTGTTTATAATTTATGTACAATTATTGTTAACTGTTGCTTCAAAGTAACAGCAGTTTAGCAGAAATTTGTATTAAAATTTTTCAATGTAAGCAAAAGCTGAAAAGAGGAGGGCAGAAAAAAAACTTGATTGAAGGAACAGAAAGAACTCGTGATTAAATTAGTTAGATCAATTAACTGTTGGCATTTCAGCATATCAGAACTTCTCACAAAGTATTTGGCTCTGGACGGAAAATCAGATATCAGTCCTCTGCCGTGGAGTTTGCCAGAATGTGTTAGCAATGATATCAATGGAGAGCCAATAGTCGGGTCAGTTTCAAAGGTAAACTATTTTATTTTAGATTCTATTATAATCAAAATATAGAATGAATTTCAGATGGAGAGTGTAAGAAATATACGAGAAGGGAAAGAAACCAGCAGCTTTGAGCGGACACGGAGCCTAAAATCGTTGTTGCTGGGCCTTGTTGAACCTATCAACGATTCAGAATCCCATATAGAAGTTACTAACATTTCCATTGGTGATATGGGACAACGCATTGCTAATCTTATAAAATATGTAAGTAGTCTCGAAAATAATTAGTTTGAGATCTATATGAATTTCCAAACCATTTTAGGGAATTGGGCCGGGATGGATTGCATTTAACCTCGGTATTTATCTTTTCCATTTTGATAAATGCAATTGAATTAATACTTCAGCGGCTCTGTTTTACCGATCGTTGGGAATGACTAAAGATGCCGTCAAGTGTCTCGACGCCGCTCTATCTGTGAGGCTTTATGTATACACATAAATCTTTCCATTTTAAAGTTTGGCGGACACTGTCCGAGTTTTTTGAAAACTTCTTATCTTTTCCAATTTACCGATTTTATTTTATTTAGACAAATTTGTATAAGGATGTTGCCTACGTCCAACTGGCACAACTGCTTTATTCCCACTCGCCGGATCGTAACAGCAATGATGCAGAAAGGCTTTTGATGTTGGCGGTTAAAGAGGCCCCATCAGAGGTAAACAATTTAACTTTAGCATGAAACAGTTTTTCTGTTTTTAGCCCCTTATATACTATATGCTGGGATTTATCTATCAAGCCCGACAAATGGATGCAATTGCTGAGTCCTTTCTATGGCAATCGCTGGATATTGATCCGGAATTCAGCCTTGCACAGGAACTACTATTTCAAATTAAATGCAAACGAAAATTGGTATCTGATTTGCTGATATTTGTTCGGAATAATATATAAATAATATTGTTTTTAGCGAACTTCTTCCTCAAAGGTACCAGTCAGAAATTGGAATGGAAATCCAGTGTGTTGTTGGCCGAGTGAGCAAGAAATTTACTGTTTCAATGTGAGTAATTGTTTCGGTTATCTTCCACTGATCTCTTTCATCGCCATAAAAATTTTTCTTCTAGCAACTTCAAATGCTTTAATTTATTCAAATTTTAAACTTTCGAATAAAAATGTGCCATTCAGGTGCGCAGGACATGCACCAAAAGTGATTGCCCACGAGAAAAGAACACCTGCTTTAAGCTTGAAGTGGATGCTCAGCGTACGAATGGGCTACAATATGTGTATTACAGATGCAACAATTTATACACGGCTAGTTATTTGTTAGTATTGAAAAATCACTACATGCAATTTTAGAAGAGAAGCTATAAACCTCCAGCATTCGCATATGTAATTGCTCCTCTACTAAAAACCGCCGGTTAGTACAGTTATTTTAGTTCAAATTTTATGTACCGTATTTTTATTTTAGCGGAATTGAGACAACAACGCATGAATTTATTATTAAAAGGAATCCATGTAGAAGAAGAAGAAGTTGCTGACGATTCCCCAGTGGTACGTACGTTAATAGTACAAACCCTTAATCATAACGATTTTTTTAAACTAATACTTTATAATATATTTTAGCGTTATTTACCAATTTTAATTTTCTAAACTTTTTCATTTCACTTATAGGTTTCGAATTTTACTGTTTAAAAAATTTAAAACTAGGCAATTAAGTTTCATCTCAGTGGTTCCAAATTTATAATTACATTCAGTTTCCACTGGACTACACTGAGAAAGGCAAAGTTTATGCGCACCAGCGGCCGAACTCAATTAATTTGGAAAATTATCAACCATATTCCATTTCATTCAGCCAAAATACCGAAGATTCCCATATAAATGCACAAGAAAGATCAAAAGAAGTCGAAACTATCAAGGAGACTACTGTAATTTGAGTTACATTTTTACTTTTTCCTCCGTATTCTTTCTAATTTAGAAATTATTGGATTTCGAATCAATTATTGATCGGCAAGAAATCATCAAATACGATGTATTGATTCCAGAGCAAGTAAGTTTCTTTTTGTAATGTAGCCAAGATCCAGCGCGCAAATCAAATCTTTGAAGAGTTGTGTAATTTTAAATCGCAGCAATTTTTGCAAATAAAGGTTCAACCGATTCTTCCAATGTTTAACCTAAAAATATGTGCTTATAGATACTTTGTCTAGGGATCATGTGTCCATTTTAGAGTATAGATCACACGTTTTTATTATCATAGACTTTGCCAAGCCCATCGCATTATCTGATTGAAAAGGGCCGATCTGCTCTGAATTTCATCAATGGCCAGCCGCTCCAAGAATATTGTGGTCACTACGAGAAGGTATACTTTCCGGAAAACATGATTAACAAATGACAAATAATCAATGAGTTTAGGACAAAAAATCAAAGGACCAACTTGCCTCCACATATGTTTCCGCATCTGCCAAGGGAATTCGCATTGAGGATTACATCGCAAAAAGCCGCAGTACAAAACAGAAAAATACAGAAATATTAGAGCCTATATGTCCCGATACTGCACCGTCTGATGCGACACGAGGTCTGTCACATGAACTTGATCAATTACCGGCATACAAGTACCACCAGAAGCTAAAATTCTATCGTCCGGAACGAGGCCTTATAATGGCGGTATGTAGAAAAAGATTCCGGCTATATAAATGTTGTCTGAATATTTCTCACCATTTCAGGCTCTTCAAATTCTCGGTGGTGATGAGAAAGAACGAATTGAAGACGTGGCTGAGGTGCTCGCAGAAGCTATAAGAACAAAGAAACAAAGTAAGATTGCGTTTGGACTATAAAAAAGTTCGGAAGTGTTTATCTTTATACCGCATACCTATTGTTAGCGCGAAAAGAAGGACAATACTTAATAATCGTTTATTGCAATTTTGACAAATCATAATATTTTACCCAATATTATCGGGGCCCAAAAGGATTAAAACGCATAAGTTTCAAGACTACTAAAAATATTTTCAATATTTGGCTTATTTGCCATATCGTATATTAGCGAATACTCGAAATGTAAGTTATATATGAAAGATGGAGATTTTCCAGTTTTCAAACAGATAATCTGTCGTTCTGGTATTGCTAATTTTCCATTAAGCAAATAGAAGAAAAGTAAATTTTTTACTAGTCTTGAAATCTACGAGTTTTAGTCCAAGAATTTTGGGTCACCGATATTTTTATCTACTTGCAATTTTACAATAATGATTGTAATAACTTTATCTGTTAGATAAACTTCTGTTCTTTCTAATTGAGTTTTTTATTTTGCGTTATTTCAAGATAAAGAAGAAGTGCATTGGTCACTAACAACAGCTGCAGCCCTTTACTGGCGAGTGAGAGGAGACGCTGTGAATGCCATAGAATGTTTGCGACATGCACTTCACAACTCACCACCTGACATGAGAGACGTCCCGTTGATTAGCTTGGCAAATATTTATTACCAGGTTTGATTTGCTTTACATCCATAGAGAAAATGTATCATTCATTGTGAATCGGTGTCTCGAAATTTAAATTCACATGCATATACAAATTATTACAATTTAGGCTGGCTTTTTGAACAGCGCATTAATTGTCGGTGGCAAAGCCCTCGAGACATCACCTGATTCAGTAGTTGCAATTCACTTCACTTTGGCCACCGTCTACGATTCCATGGTGAGTTCAACAATGAAACTGGTTGAGTAATTTGCAAATAAAGCAAATAAAATGTTAAAAAATTATGACAAAAACGCAGAAAATCTGTAAATTTCACGTTTACTAGATAAACAGAATTGTGTGTTCAACAACTTAAAATATTTAATTTATATTTTAGGGTAATTTTCGTTACGCACTCAAATTCTACTATTCCACACTTGCCCTTCAATCAAACTTTCAAGTGGCCAAAGATCGAATCAAAGCGATCCATTGCGAAACCGGCAATACTTATTTCTAATTCCTTTGCTAGTTATTTGCCTGCATAAACCAAATGCGAATCTCTTTATGTGATATTCCAGGCCTTCTTGCCCATTTTGTGCGGGTTTTTAATTTATTTCTCTATACAAAGGTGTATTGGATTATGTTTGGGAGGGAGTGAAAGAAACTCAGAGCGAATTTGACACAAAATACATTTTTCGGTTCGAAATTTTGTCTTTTTTGTTAAAGTTCGCTTTATGTAAAGCATTGTTTTGTGAAGTTTTATTGTTTATGAATAAAGTATTTATCGTATGACTCATTACGACAAGAGACACTCGGAAGTCGGCGAGCTATTTCGGCTTTGAACCTCATTCATTGATGTCAAGAAAGACGTGTGGGCATTTTGGTCAACAAAGAAACTAAGACAGAATTTGATACTAAGCAAGCAATTGTCCCTCAAATATATTTGTTTATAGGCAAATATCTCCTCATTTGACAATATCTGCGAAAGTTCAAACAAATATGGCCTTCTCAAAAGATACCGGGACTTACAAAGTACCATCAGTTGTGCTTTGAAATCTCTCAAGTTAAATTTTTATTTCTTGTATCGTTAATGTTTAATTCCAGCGTAGAAGGGCAATATAATTGTCATCTTTTATGGAATATAAATAGGTCAATGAGGATTAAATGTAGAACCAAATGAGTCATACCAACTTTAGACTGCTATAGTTACCTGTAATTGTGGTACACCGATTTGATCTATTCACTATGATGAAAAGGAGTCAGAGCGTTAAGCTTTCTGCGAAAAATTTAAGTCGTGAATCACTATACGGAAAAGTTGTGAAATTTGGTCTATACAATCCCTCTTCACAATTCTTTTTTAGGGCAAACTCGATTTCAAATTAGCGCCAAAATATAATCGCATGCCAAAGGGGTAAAAAGGGGCCGCTGAAAATTTTTAATGAGGGGGATTACTCGGCAGGGGTCTCCTCTAGAGATTGGTAAAAAAAATTTTAGTGGGGCCTTATTAGAGTAAAAATTTTCTCAGTCAACACTTTTCCCTATTAGAGGACTCTTTTCCTGATGCTGAACAGAGCCTCCTCTAATAGGGAAAAGTGTTGACTGTGAAAATTTTTATTCTAATAAGGCCCCACTCAAATTTTTTTACCAATTTCTAGAGGGGACCCCTGCCGAGTAATCCCCCTCATTAAAAATTTTCAGCGGCCCCTTTTAACTCCTTTAGCATGCAATTATGTTTTGGCGCTAATTTGAAATCGAGTTTGCCCTAAAAAAGAATTGTGAGGAGGGATTGTATGATACATTTATTTTGGACCACCCTCTAAACACAATACATTAATAGATACAATCATATAAGGAATAATTTTGCAATTCCCTCATGCGGACACATGTACAATCCCTCTCCACAATTCTTTTTTAGGAGAAACTCGATTTCAAATTAGCGCCAAAACATAATTGCATGCCAAAGGGGTTAAAAGGGGCCGCTGAAAATTTTTAATGAGGGGGATTACTCGGCAGGGGTCCCCTCTAGAAATTGGTAAAAAAATTTGAGTGGGGCCTTATTAGAATAAAAATTTTCACAGTCAACACTTTTCCCTATTAGAGGAGGCTCTGTTCAGCATCAGGAAAAATTTATCAGGAAAAGAGTCCTCTAATAGGGAAAAGTGTTGACTGTGAAAATTTTTATTCTAATAAGGCCCAACTCAAATTTTTTTTTACCAATTTCTAGAGGGGACCCCTGCCGAGTAATCCCCCTCATTAAAAATTTTCGGCGGCCCCTTTTAACTCCTTTAGCATGCAATTATGTTTTGGCGCTAATTTGAAATCGAGTTTGCCCTAAAAAAGAATTGTGAGGAGGCATTGTATGGTGTAACGTACTTTTAAGCAAAACGTAATCATACCAGTCAATGCCTAATCCCCTCATTAAAAGGTGGCAGGAATATGAAAGCCTATGTAAAACACTTAGGGCAAGACGTGTTCCATATTTTGCATAAAAACATTCCAAAAACAAATTTATTACCAGTAATATTATTTCGTGGTTGTCTTTCTTTTGAATAAGCAATAAATAGGCGTGGTTCGCGGGAATATAATTATTTTTGAGTGCGCCGACGTCTATTTTGTTTTTCCTTTAGACAATTTGCGCACCCTTTAATGTTTCGTAGGAATTATTTTTCCGTGCAACAATAACTGCCTCCTGAGCGAAAACTCGAGGATCCTTCCTGGCGATTAGCCAAATTATTATCACATTATTGCTCCTCAAAGACACATTCAAGAATGCTCCTCTTAGCCTTCGAACATTCTTCCGAGTGCCATTAATTCCGCCTCGGGCCTTGAGGAGAATATTGCCTTTTCCCCTTGGATTTTAATTAAACCTAATAATAATTCAATCAATGGCTGCACGGATTTCTGCGACCGGCGCATTTTTTAATGGAATAAATCCTATTTAAAGTTCGTTCCAAGATCTAGAGGGCACGAAAACCCGAGAAATGAATTTATTGTGTTACATGCAATA
Organism: Ditylenchus destructor; assembly: GCA_022814885.1. Taxonomy (NCBI): domain Eukaryota; kingdom Metazoa; phylum Nematoda; class Chromadorea; order Rhabditida; family Anguinidae; genus Ditylenchus; species Ditylenchus destructor. The sequence goes on from JAKKPZ010000005.1 coordinate 285,125, forward strand.
ATTTTCTCCCCATTGTTGGTCCGGAAGGAATTATGGGCCGCGGAGGGGACAATAAATGTGCCGGTAAATGTCATCGATTGCCGGCTTTTCATTCTGCTAAATAAGCTTTTCATTCGTTTTTTGTTGTTGTTGCATAATAAAGGTTAACTGCAACAAAGTCAGAAAATTTAATGTTCATAAAAAGCTTAATTGTATGCTTGACACGAAAAGCAAGTCTCGTTCCAAAGTAATAATATACGCCGTGCAAATTCAATGTTATTGATCTAATAAGGCGTTCCTTTAAGTCTCAGATTACATGACTAATTTTATCGAAATTCTTGCTTTCCAAAACTGCAACTTTAAATTTTGTGAATTTGCAATGTTTTTATGAATATATCTCAAGTTATTGAAATCAAAGCTGAATATTTAACCGAAGCCCGAAAAACGAGTAAAGGCAAGACTGGAAAGGAATAAGTTAGGAATTCATGCATCCATTTTCAGCAACTTAATTCCGAGCTGTTCTATTTTGTATTCACAGTCTCGTGATCCTCACCAAAATAAAAGATTGCATTTTATTCGCTTTGAAGCACATATTTTCCGCCATTGAAAGCTAATGAATATTTATTTTCAGTAGCACATATTTTCATCCTCAACCAATGGTCCGTGAAGTGAAAACATAAATTCAATGGAATCTGTGGCAAGGTTTCAGCTCACGGACGTTTAGAGCAAGGTGATGTCTCAATCTCTCTACAGCTATTAAAATTTGTTTTGGGACAGCTCATGTCGATCATAAAAACGATAGTGTGACATGATTCACTTTCCAGCTGCAATTGTATTTCATCAATTCTCTCGTGAAAGAAAGTCATCCGCAAAACTGTTTCCTGCTTTTACGCTCTCGATTTATGTTAATCGAGTTAGCTTTTTGACCAAAACGTATAAAAATTTCCTGTAATATTTTATGAGTGACAAAGCACAAAGAAAGTCTGTTCTGCTCTCCAAAAATTTTATTCCTCACCATTTTCAGTTTTTATTTCTGTGGAAACGGCAATGCTCCGGCTGCTATGCTCCTGCTACTCCCATTGTTTCCCCTATTCCCTAATTCCTTTTTTGAAATCCACCAAGCGCAATGATCATCAAAAAAGGTCGGTGCCCTCATTGGAGTCTCCCGGAGATATTGCCAAAGGGGGCTTCAAGAACGAGGAAAGCGGCGAGCTGCATCCAGCTTCCATTGTTTTAGTTCAGCAACAGAGTCCACCCACGCCGCAACTCGATTCCCACAACAATAACAATCTTGCCAAAGCCTCAAGTGATGCCGCGATTAATAAGTCCGGCAAAAAAGGTTCAAAGTTTGCCTCAAGTCGGAACAGCCGGTACTCGAACCGGAGAATTTCCGAAAATGGACCAGCTTCAATTCAGGATTATGAACCAAATTTGTCTGATTCCGGTCAGATATGCCCCAATAAAGTAGTCGATTCCTTGAAATTTCCTGGATTTCTGGCAAAGTTCAACAAAGACCCCAAATCTAAAAAAATGGCAACTCGACACGCCTCTTTGTCATCCGTTTCATCAGATAAGTCACAGCAACAAGATGCCGTGCTTCGTGAACTTGCAAGTTCATTTTCCCGAAATTTGCGCACCTGCACGCCTCCGGCACCGCCTTCAAATGGATTTACTAACGCACAAACCCCGAGTGTGCCCTCACCACCTGTCATAATCCGTATAGACTCTGTGGATGATACTCCGAGCAGTTTAGATAGTGGACATATTGAGAGCCGTTGTGCAGTAGCGGGATTGAAGCAAAAAGAGACAAATGCGACAGCTCAAAACGTACATACGAGAAAGAAGTCGACGCCGGGAGAATCAACTAATGGAATGACTGACATCAAAAGGCACAGTATCGATGCTAATATATATGTAAGTTTATAGGACAGTTACAACAGTTTTTATTTTAGAGTTTATTGCCGGGTTTATGTGAAGTCAGAAAATTACTAGTTTGCTTCTAAAACGCCTTTACATTCGATCTGTTGTAGCATTTTTATATTTCCAAACCTGCTAATTTTCACTCAAGATTTGAGAAGTTGTTTCTTGATAACGAAAGAACGTACTTTAAGATATCTATTCGTTTCTGAATTTTTATTATCGAAATTTTTATGTAAATATGCTATTTGAAAATATTCCACCAAAGAAATAGGCAAAATAATCATAAATTAATATCTAATTTTGCTCTTCAAACATGATAAATATATCTTACGTTACGCACAAAAGAACTTCGATCACTTGACATCACTCTTAGGAGATGTATTTGGACATTAAACTTTGAGCTAGATTCTTGGTAGATCTCTCGGGAATCTCTTGTATTTAATTTTGCTCCTGAGGGTAGAAAATTAGATCCAACCTATGTTGTCAAGGGAAATTACGTTTCAATTGAGCGCAAGATAACAAAGTTAATCGGAGAGAAATTTCTTTATTTTGTTCTCATTTCGTTGCTCGTTATTTCGTTTAAAATCGTAAAACAAGGAGAAACTTGGAGTCAATTTACAATTCTAATCAAAAAAGTAGAATAGTTTGTTTCTTTCTAATATTATAACTAAATTTTCAATAGTCCGAACGATCACATGAATTTTTAAGTGTTCATTCAGCAGTCAAGAGCAAAAGGGTCTGATATTTCCATGAATCTTCATTTTCAGAACCATCGTAGAACTTCAAGAGTAGATACATTGACATATAATTGTGATGCTTCGCCTTTCGATCCACACAATGCAACATCTCTTGGCATAGGTGAGAAAAGAGACAGCACTGTAAGCGTGCCGACACCTACATACGGCACTATACGAATTGCATTCCAATACAGTAACCAGAAGAAACTTGTAAGTGTCCAAGACAATAATAATTTTATGTCAAAAATTGGGAAAAGTATGACGATGCCTTATACCTACACACTAAAATTGACACTGAATTACCGTAAATCCTCTAATAAGTCCCTCCCCTCAATTAAGTCCCTCCCCTCAAATAAGTCCCCCCTCAAACAGAATGCCAAACGTACTTGCGGGTTCGCCCGACCAAAATTAAGTGCATATTCGTGTAGATCTCGTCGAGTTACGTAAGAATAACCCAATGCCAAAACTTTGTCATTGAAAATATCGGAGAAAAATGACTTTGAAATTTGAAAATGTTTTTGAAAACCCTTACGAAACAATAAGTCCCCCGGGGGACTTATTAGAGGATTTACGGTATATAACAAAACTTTTGCATTACTCAAATATTAAACATATATTTCGGCGTCTTGAAAAATTTTGTTTAAAAAAGTACACCTTGCAAAATTTTTAAAATTGTCAATTGCGCAACAAGTTGTCACTGTACACAGTGCTAGAACAATTAAATTTTTGCCATGACGTGAAGTTATTTAATAAATAATAAACAAGTTCCTTTTTCAGCTGATTTTGACTGTGTTAGAATCTGAGCTTGATCTCACACCGACGGCTGTGCGAACTTCAGCTGACGGATCAAAAGAAGTAAACGTGCAAGTTCGCTTGGCTTTATTGTCGGACAAAGTGGTCAAGTTCCGCACTAAATTTCGGCCAGTAAACGATGCTATATTCAACGAAACATTTGTCTTTTCTCTTCTTCCAGGTTTTTTGTCGAATCAGGCAAATTTTAAACAATTCATTTTCTAGAAGAACTCGCTGAATCTGTCGTCCGCCTACGCGTTTATCAATGGCGCTTGCGATCGAATGTTCTGTTAGGAGAAGCTTTCCTGAAAGCATGCCTGGTGGACCCTCAAAATGGGGCATCGTCAAATCATTTGCTCAACCTTCGTGCTCCGATTGAAAATGCTGTAAGTGCAATAATTCTTGAAAGAATAGTGAGAAAAATTTTACAAACTTTACCGAGTATATTTATTCAAATCTATAACTTCGATCTACAGTCCTAGTTTCCGAAAGGCCCTTCGTGATTTAATGCTTCATTTTTTATCCCAAATGTTTGAACTCTCTTCTTCCACAGTTAAATACATGTTTAATAGGAGGTCCAACCTGTTGGATAAGTTGTTCTTTGGATAGGAGGTATAAATTTGATATTTTAATATAATATTTACTTGTTAGCGACACAACTATATAGTATAGTCCAACTTATTAAAAGTCATGAAAAACTGATCGCTTTCTAATCCGTTTAATTAAACATCACTCTGTCCGAATAATCTGTTGGTTATCTGCTAAGCGAATTTCATAATTTATGTTTATTCCAAAACTTTGACACGATGCGCCTCCATTTTGATCCCTAATCCATCTTTGCCATCTTCGTTAAATGAAGATATTTATTGGCATGAATTCGCATAAGAGCGGCACTAAATGCCTGGGTGGCCTTTATTTAATGTTCCTTCTTTTTAAATAATAATTCTTTTCTGCGAAACGCCTTTGAATCCAGACAAAGTCATGGTGGCAGCTCAGTTCCTCCCTTTTGTGTCCTCTTTATTTTCCTCATCGACTTCAATAGTCAATTTGGAGGGCTTCTCCCTAAATGGGCGGGTTTTAAGAGCACATGGACCGGGGTAGGAGGCTAATCGCCATTTTTTTGGAAATGTGGCTTTGTCATTCTTATTGGCCCTTTGTTGGTTCCGCTAAAATTTTTACACACTTAACATACATAAATGTGTTAAAATCGTTGCCTGAAAAATTTCTTACGCTTTCCCGCGTTTAATATTGGAATTTAAAAAATGCATGCCCATTATCGGTTTCGAAAACCCATTATGAGATTCACAACAGCATAATGATTAATTGCAGATGTCATTGTTCCCTCAGCTGCTAAACCGAGGCTCTGCCGCTCCCAATGCTGCTTCAGCTGTGCCTGCCAATGGCACTCCAGCCTCTACAGCATCACCAGCACGTGCGGTGCCCTCGTCATTTTCCACACTACCAACTGGATTAAATTCTTTGGGTTGTGGATCCGGCTGCGGAACGCCGATTTCCACACCGACAACTGCTACGGCCATGTCAGCGTCGAGGTAGGAAATAATGTTTGAATGACCGGTTTTATTTATGCAATAAACGTTTATTTGTTAAAGGAGAAGTTCGACAGTTGATGATTGTGGTCGATTTGCAACACTTCCTCAGTCAGATGGCACGCCTGAGGTGATTACTTAATTCATAATGAAGCGCTTCAACTTTGAGAAACAACTATTTGTTTTATACAACTTGAGTGAATCTAAGATAATTGAGTTTAAGAAGATTTTCGTTTTGCCTCTAAATGTAATCAGTAGGGGTCGGCAAAATTCGGCGAGCTCGAGCTTCGAGCCTGATCCACCCGGGCTCGGGCTCGAGCTCGACATAATTCCAGATTCAGTTGTCGAGCTCGAGCTCGACAACTGAAGTCGAGCCGAGCCCGAGCTCGAGCCCGATTTGAATTTTATTTTTTCCCGCCCATTTTTTTGGTTATCAAAAACTGGTCTTTTTCGGCGTTTTTTGCTAGTATTTCGTATATTTAATATAAATAGACAAAACTGAGATGATTTCGTCGATTTTTAGCTCTTTTTTTATAAAATTTTTTCGTGTTTTTGTTCTTTTTTGAGAAATTTTTACCGTTTTTGTTCATTTTCCAGTTTACGGCCATTTTTTTTGTGTTCTTGGAGATTTTTCCAATTCTGGGCCATTTTCCAAATTTTTGGTTTTCGAATTATCGGTCATTATTTCAAACTTTACTTATTATTTTAGCATTTTTTCAAGAAAGGCAGGCAAAATTTTTGGAAAATTTGGAAGTTTAGAGTAAATTTTCATTGAAAAATGTGAAAAATGCGTTACCAAGTTGCTGCTACCAATGTGCAAAAATTACGTGAAAATAGCGTCGCAGGTGAAATTTTTTTGAAATATTTAGTTTATTTGACAAAAATTTTTCAAGAAATATTGAAAAATTTCAATCTAAAAATTTATTTCAATGATTTACTATAGTCAATTTTTAAAGAGAGAGCTAATTTTTTCCAAAAATAAAAGGAATTTATCCGAAAATAAGCACCCCTAAGAGTGCACGGGAAAATGGGTAACGGACACCCCGACAGCATTGAACTTCTAGTGTGTATGGATTCATTGTGTATGAATTGTGCCTACATTAGTGTATTTTGCCAGAAATAGAAAAATTCACGGCAAAAAAGCGGCGCAGGCAAAATTTTTTGAAAAAATTGGCTTTCTCTTTAAAAATTGACTAAAATTTCTCATTGAACTAAGTTATAAGATTGAAATTTTTCAATATTTATTGAAAAGTTCACAAATTTTTAGCTCAAATTTTTGAAAAAACAATGAGACAAACTACAAAGCTAAGCAGAAAACAGCGCTGCAGGCGTAAATTTGTTTAATTATTAAACTTGTTTGCCAAAAATTGACTTTGAAAAATGTTGGAAATCTTTCGAATTAATCTGGAAGTATAATAATTATATAATTGGATAAAATAGTGAAATAGAATGGAAAAGTTAGAAGAAAAAATAGCGCCGCAGGCGAAATTTTTTCGAAAAATTACGCTGTATGCCAAAAATTGACACTGAAAATTTTGAATATTCTACGAAATTTTCAAAAATTTTCGCCTCCGGCGCTGACTGCATTCTTAGGGGTGCTTGTTACTCAGGCTCGAAGCTCGACCCCTTTTTTTCGAGCTTCGAGCCCGAGCTCGAGCCCAGGCTCGGGCTCGAGCTCGATGAAATTCCGTTTTGGTCGAGCTCGAGCTTCGAGCCCAACCCACCCGGGCTCGAGCTCGGGCTCGAGCTCGCCGACCCCTAGTAATCAGTACCTTTATTACATTTAAGGATAAAGCTATTGATTACCAAATGTAATTTTTGGTAACAAAAGACTCCTAATGCGCATTTGCTGGTGGGAAAATAATCACAAAATATTCATATGTCTATACTTCATTTTTAATCATAAATAGAGATTTATTTTTATTCATAGTAAGAAATAGTAGCTTTGGTACTTGCCTCTTATCTGTGTCCGCAAGCTTAATATATTGTATTCATAAAAACACACCTTCAAACCTTGTATTCTTCAATATACTATAATAGTAAATTAGAATTAAAAGATTTGAAAGAAATAAAATCAGAATCATTAGAAGGAAACAGTCAAAAAGGTGAATTATCCTAAATATTTGTTGATGTTAACAAAATATTAAGTTTGTGGCCACAGATAACCATCATTTACCTTAATTTTGAGAAAGTTATTGGACAGGTTTTCAGATGTTGGTGTCATTATGCTACGTTGTGGACCAATCACAGTAATGTTTGCTTTCATATTGTGTGATATTTTTTATTATCCGGTCTCACATAAACCAGACCATATTTCTATCTTTTCCTTTTTCATAAATCCTATCATAAGTAATTTTGTTTAACGATTTATGTTAAAAAAATCTGTCATGTTTTTAAACAGATGGTTTAGCGTTTACCTTCATAGTAGCCAGAAATGAAGATTACTACCTCGAAATATAGATCTGTAAACAAAACTCTGTGATTTAGAAAGCTACTAAAAAGAATATGATATTATACCTTATTTGGAGCTTTTCAAAATTTTTAAGGAATTGATCTATAATCAGCATTACATACATGGCTAAATATTTTTGATTACAGATTAGTGGTCGTAGTAGAAAAAGCTACTGGCTTTGATTGTTCTTCTTCAACACTTGCTAATTATTTGGCCAATATCGGCAGTACACTCGGATCTCCACTGGCGAATGGAGTAAATAAGGCACCAGGTAATATTTTTGTAGAAGCAAGTATTAAAAATGCATTTAACGGTTATTACAAGAACTTTCAAATTCTATTACAAGATCTTCCCATTACAAGATGCAATTCAATTCTAAGAACTTCCAAATTGATAATACGAGCTATATTTTTTCATGCTAAAATCAAATTATATTTAAAATATGTCGAGAATATTGTTTTGATGAAAAAATTTTTGTAACTTTTGTTTTACCGATCTTTTTCTTTACAAAACGTAAAATTGCTCATAGGTGTTATGTGCCATTCGATTGCCAAATACTTTCAGACACCTTTGTGCGAGTTGCTGCGGTTTCCCAAGCCGGTGTTGAACTGGGCAAACACAAATCGGAGACCGTAAAAGCAAGCATAAACCCTGTTTATAACCACACGGCCGTCTTTCATATCGCCAGAAACGATTTGGAAATATCGAATGTGCTTATTCAAATATTCAGCTACTGTGGTATTCTGCGCCGAAAGGTGATGCTCGGATGGATTTGCGTGGGAGGCGAAAATGCGAGTTCGCCTGATGGTATATATAGTTGTGAAAAATTAAAATCGGAAATATAGACAAAACCATGATCTGAAGTAACAAATTTTTGACTTCGAAAAGATAATGTTTTAGTCTAATAATTATTAGTTTCTAAAATTTAAAAAAATGCTGTGAAAAATTTAGCGCAACAACATTGGCAAGATATGATCCAAGGTAAGAATTAAAACGTTATCGTATTTGCTCTCTCTGAAATTGCATAATGAATGGCTACGGGCAAAACCATAAAAGCTCTATATAAGAAACATACGTTGTAGTTTAAATGGGCAGGGCTTGATTTTTGAGCGCACCCTAGGGCAAAGTTTGAATACTCCCTGGTCCCCCACATGAAAATCGGCTCATATCTATGTCTACTTCCAAAAACTATTTTCTCTATTATCTTGGCTGCCATTAATATGCATACGTACACGTAATGCCATAACGAGATCATTGAGATAAAATGACATGATGATGCTTAATGGACGTCCAAAATTATGGACCCTTTACTGAAATTATGGGAACACCAATATTTGTTGATGTTGATTATTACAGAGGATATATGTTTCTTTTTAGGCATGGGAACCACAGTGGACAAATGGCATCATTTATTACCGCCAAGCCCTAGAACATGACGATTATATCAATTTTTGACACCTCTTCGCAACGACATTTTTACATTGCATTAACGTTATAAATTTGATTAAAGATTATTGTTTATTATGGTAAACTTATTTGGCGGCATTTGAATTATTTTTGGAGTAAAGTTAAAACGTAATTATTTGCAATTTTGTGAAAAATACCGCCAGAGAGGTGAATGTTATGTAAAAAATTATCGGGTTTTTTCAAATTATTTTTTGCATATATTTTCGGGTGCATTAATATTATACTGTATCATTTCAATTAAAAGTACATCCTTTATATAGTAATGTATAAATGTTTTCCTTAAATACACGCAGAATATGCATGACCATTAAAGGTATTGATTCTTTTCTGATGTTTATGTGACTTACGAAAGCACTTCCTTTGCAGCAATAATTCTAAACTAATCCTTGTAAGTTAAAACAAATTGGAAGATTTTGGAGTGCAAGAATGAGGAAATATAACCAAAGCGATGTGAAATAAGAAGTACTTGCTATCAAGCTGACAGAAAAATGGAAAGCCCCCTCCCCCTAGAGGTCGATTGAATTACACCCCCGGGGGTTAAATTAGAGGGTTACGGTATGCGCATGTATTCATGTGGCTAAAACGTATTCGACGTATAGCCGAACAGGGATCCGGAATATTAGTATAAACCACAGTGACAATTAAAGTGTTTTGTCTTTATTTAGCTATTTCAATACATTGGTAAGAATTGAGGTGGTAGGTACTACTTTTATCTTATGCCGTATGGTATCATGTTTAATAAAACATTTTCATTCACATACACAACAATAGTTTACATGCCGTAAAATAGCAATAATATGGTCAAGAGATCACGATAAATAACGCAGACGAATTAAATCTTATTAAAAGACGGGCAAATTATAAATTACTTAACAATTTTAATCGAAAACATATCTACAGTAGCACTTCTTTAACATGTTGGGAAAAGGACAGACATGGCAACCGGGCCCGCAAACGGACGCAATCCTTCACCTGCACACGCTACCTGTCCATTATAATGAGATACGAAGTACAATTCCCCGCGCCTTATAAAAACGATCTGCTTAATTGTACTCTACATATATGGGCAAAATTCGACTGCATTTTCGGATAAAAGTTTTACCGAATAAGTAGCCCGAATTTAACTGAAAAATCCTAAAATTGTGTGTAGTTTTCAACTTCGCAGGTCGTGTTTGTGAGCCGTGGGAACTCTGAATTGTAAATTATCGAAATCAGTAAAAGGCGCAAAATTGGAATTGCGCACAGACTGTCATGTCTGGTACAGGATAAAAGTTGCTACTAAAACAGACTTGCTGATAAAACATTTTCATAGGCTTATCAAAGGAGTTGTAAGGTAATTATTCTGAGAACTTGCTATTGGATGGAGGTAAGAGCCCACAATACGCTTTTTTACTTACCTGAAGCAATGTGCGAAAAATTTCGCATGAGTAATTTCAGAAAAAGCCCTTGCTAAAAATTTTCATAAAAACGTAAATCCATTTTCTAGCCTTATATGACGTGCAAATATGCAAAAGCATACAGCTAATAATTAAACTATCAATACTTCCTATTCAATTCCTTTTCTCAATATTCACCAAACGACCGCCGGGTAAAGCGAATTAGATTGCCGTACATCGGTCGAATAATCAATTCGGCAGCCACTCGCATTTGATCCGTTCTCAACTTCGATTCAACTTTGAACCTGCGCAAAATGTTTACGATAAGACACTTCTCTTCCATTTGAGCGAACCGCTGTCCTGAAACAGTAAATTTAACAGATCGTTTGATAAAGGTCGGCAATTGTGACGCAATTATGAATTACCGTAAATCCTCTAATAAGTCCCTCCCCTCAATTAAGTCCCTCCCCTCAATTAAGTCCCTCCCCTCAAATAAGTCCCCCCTCAAACAGAATGCCAAACGTACTTGCGGTTTCGCCCGAAAAAAACTAAGTGCATATTCGTATAGATCTCGTCGAGTTACGTAAGAAAAACCCCAATGCCAAAACTTTGTCATTGAAAATATCGGAGAAAATTGACTTTGAAATTTGAAAATTTTTTTGAAAACCCTTACGAAACAATAAGTCCCCCGGGGGACTTATTAGAGGATTTACGGTAATGCGATTTTTTCATAATTCGATACCAAATATGGAACACATTCCTATCATACTTCCATATGAATATTACCGCTACCATGACAGAGGAACCTGAGTATCCGCGTTATAATTGGCGCGTTGTTTGAGCATCCATTCACCTATGTTTAAATCCATTCCATAAAGAGAAGTAGGTGCGCAAACAGCGCGCCAATTCAAACGCGGACACTCAGGTTCCTCTGCTAGAGTATAAATGCAGTATTAAGTAGACATAATCATAACATCGTATTTTCATAAAACCAACCAATGCAATTCCTGGCTCCTGCTGAGAATGGGATGTAACAATAGGGGTGCTTGTTGGTATAGTCTCCCAAAAAGCGATCGGGGTCAAACACTTCTGGATTCGGCCAATATTTTGGATCCCGATGCACCTGAGAAATTATGTGTTTGTAGCTTCCTTGCAAACATTACAACTAACCATTGATGGAACAATTACAACACCCGTTCCTGCAGGCAGTGTAAAGTTTTCTAAAATTACATTGTGTGTATTTCAGTCTTGTTTTCAAGGCACAAAATTTGTGACTGTCGTATAGGGCACAAATAAAAGACAATTAGAACACCGGTTCCGGCAGGAGAGGTAATAAAATTACAATTTTTTACTACAATCTTGTTTGCAAGGCATAAAATTTGTGTTTTTTTGTACAGAGCACAAACAATAAACAAAAAATTATCATCATTCGAATCACAGAAAGATTTCGTTAAGTGTGCTCAAAAATACTTTTGGATCAATGAATGTGAAACAAATTTGTGTTCAATGCAAAATCTTACTAATTTGTGTTTCCTCTGTTACTTGTCTCGCAAACATTGGGACACTGGGATACATCCTGAGGGTTTCTTTAAAGCACGCTTCCAAATATTTAAAACTGCCCAAATCGTCGAAAGTGATTTCCCTTTCTGGGTTTTCTCCCATCACTTCGTCAATCTCACGATGAGCTTTTGCTTGACATTCGGGATGAGCACCCATCAAATGGAGAAACCAGTTCAAAGCGGCTGATGTTGTGTCGTGTCCCTAAAAAGTGAGAAGTTCGGTAGCAAGTATGATGTTGCAATCTTGCTGAAATTTATACTAGCAAAAATATTTCGTGCAGAATTTTACGATATAAAGATTGTTGGAATCAGATCACAGTAGGTGCAAACACAAGGGGTGTTTGTATTTAGGCAAAATAGATTGTTGATAATTTTTTCATTAGGCAAATGACAGGAAATTTAAAAGAACATAAATGAAAAACAGAAAATAACGTTGATATTTAACAAAAAACTTGCCTCAAACGTAAAAGTGTCAACTTCTTCCTGAATTCCATCGAGGTCTAGTTCGCCCTAAAAGTAAATATTTTTGCATTATGTTGAAAAGGGTCGCAAACCTTATTCATCATATCCAGCATCAAATCGAGAAACGCCATTTTTGAATGCTCGGATGATGCCATTAATTTCTCGATTCCTCCAGCGTCCTCCATTGCCTTCTTCCTTGCTATTATCGCCTAAAAATTATGTCAATACCTAATTTACATAGTAGTCTAAATTAATATATAACACTTTTGAGAAAAAAAAGTGAAGTTAGTAAGTTAAAAATCAAATTAAATAAATTTTATAATTATTTCCATCAAATATACTTAACATATACAGATTTTCTAACTACCTTATTTGTGAAGTTATGCAATATCTCGACGCATTTTTGCTGCTCTCTGCCACTTCCAAACCAGTTGAATATCAGCTCTGGATAGTATTGCGGCTTTATTTGACGCTGATGCACAATATATTTCATTCTGTAATGAAACCCATTCAATGCTCCGTCTTTCAATGTTCAAAATAGCAGGGCAATAAAAAAATGCAAATAGCTCGCTATTTAAATACTCATTTTCAATAAACAGCAGTAAGATAAAAGCCCTTATTATACATATAATAAAGAACGTTGCTCAAAAAATTAGGGTAATCGAATTTCAGGAGTAAATACTACAAAAATTCTCTCGGTGAGCGCATTCTTAGGTGTGCTTGTTCCCTTTGTACTACCCCATCTAGGGTACTACTACATACTACTATCCCTTTGCCATATACTAGCTGTGCACGCCGCCGCTCTCGCGGCGGCCAGTGCCGAAAAAAAATTTTGTCTAAAAATTTTGTCTATATTTTGTCTAAATTTATCTATATCAGCACATCCGTACGAACATTTTAAGCTATCACTTGCCCGGAAATGAGCGGTGGAAGGGGTTTAAACGGGAGTCCAGCCAGGGACGCAGCCACGGACGGACACTGGCTTCTTAGTAAAGTAACATTTGTGCAAATTTCCAGGGTCTCTACCTCCTAAATCACTACTCTGGGGTAATGACTCGATCAATGAGTATTCATGACCATAAAGGATTAACCGTTTTTAGGTTGTCATAATTTTTTGTAGCACACCAAAAAATTACATTATGTACATATATGGACTTGCCTGAAGACTGCGTCCAAATAATCGGTGTGTTTTGTTTGGGCGTAAATGTTCACACCTAATGCGGCTTCACAAATGCTAAAACTGGCTTTTGATCTTTATTATCTCCAACGAAAGGAGCACCCACATGTCCAAAGTGCACAAAGTGATCGTGTGGAATATGTCTGTAAATTGTCCTTTCTCTGCCAGTTTGTCAAATTTCGAGACAAGTGTTTGGGCGTGGCGGTTGTACACCTAAATTGTGGAAAGTTTCCAACGCTTTTTTCACTTTCTCAAACAACTTTACAGAGATTAAAATTTTCCGAAATAATTCAGCGAAAATAATTACTTCCTGTTTCGGAAAAGATGTAAAATTTATTCATCATTTCGAACGCAGTAATCACCTGTACAAAATCTTTGAGAATGTCGTAATGGAACGTAGGAGTCAACTGAAAAATTATCATATGAATAATTATTGTGTACATTCTTCCTACCAATTTTCTCCGTGGTCGCCATTTGTCGGGTTTACTAAAAGATGAGTAATATTAAACGTCAACATTTAAATTCAGTCTAACCTGATAAGTAATCCTTGGCCTATCCATGGAGAAAGAAAGTTGTAATGAAACAATTTGGTTAGCATCTACAATAAGCACAAGAAATGTTGGATACCTTCGATAACTATGTATTAATCCAACCTTACTGCTTCCTAAGATGGCTTCACATTCCTCCGCTCCATATATCAATACAAAAGGAAGTGGTCCAATCCAAATCCGAGCTAGCTGCACAAATGAACTGTTATTCACATAATTAAAGGAACACTAATTACCCGATCGACGTGTTCCCTGAACATATAAGCTACTCCCTGAGCTTGCTCAAAAAATTCTGCAAAAGTATCGAATTAGTAAATTTCACCAATTATATTTGGTGTTGAAGACTAAAAAATTAAGTAAGCCATCGGTGTCATTTCTAAGTTAAAATTGAGATCCAAAAGAGAAGCTAATATCAATTTGCTATTTCGGGTGTTGTTATTTTGAAAAACTAAACACCCAAAATGGCGACCACTGTTGTTAAAGGTCATCTAAAAACAATAGGAAATGTGTCCTCTATTTTGGCCCAGAATGCAACAATATATAGGTACAAACCATCTGGATTAAAGCGAAATTGATGCAGATTCCCGATGAATGGAATCGGGGTTGGACCTTGGATTTCATTAATACGTTTGTAAATTCGTTCGTATCTACGGAGCAGCCATGCGCCAATCGAACTAACAGCGATAATAAATGCAGCCAGTCCAAGAACACCCATCGGTCTAAGCTGGCGTAATCCAAGTCCTTGAAATAAAAAATTTGCTTAGAGAGAAATGGCGATTACTGAATCGAGTTTGACTTCCCAGAAAATACGTCGCTTTACAAATGTATGGCGTTAATATGTAACCATCAACATGGAGGTAAATCAATCGAAAGGAGAGGGAGGAGTCTGTGACTGGTCAAAACCAAAATTTGGAGCGGGCTATAAACACACACGAAGTGTGCCTTTACAAAAATGTAGAACAAAACCTCATGTTAAATCAAAGGAAACACCAACAGACAGAAGAAAGACCACAATTAAAAGGACAGGTTGTTCACTTTTCCCGTTTACTACACTATTAAACTTTGTTTTCAGATAAAGATTAGACAGTAACAGAAAGGTCGCTGATTATTGTAACACGTCTGGAAATTGATTACACGACCCCAAAATACCCTCTCTTCATTCATAATGCGGACACAAGGGAGACATGTTCACAAAAATAACAAATCAAAAAAAGAATCATTGAACCAAATAACAGACGAAATGGATCACGAGGAAGGGAATCGAGCCAATCCTTGAAGACGCCCTCAAACTTCAGAGATGAAGATCAATGGAGGTCAATTGAGGGAAATATCGAGGAGGTTCAGGAATCGGGGAAATAAAGATGGGATTACGCACATTTAGTATTGCATTTAAATAAATCAAGGACATGGGAGGAGAAAGAAAGTTTCTTCCACTGCTCACACAGAGAACAAGTTGTTGACAACGTGCCAAAAAGGGAAGCATTCGAAAACGAGGTGCCGATCAAAAAGAAGGTTATCCTCAGCTGTCTACATTCCTAAATAATATATCGTTTCCGAATTTAAAAAGGATATAACGGCCTATATCGGGTGTTGCCTTAGGCGTTTCCTGTTTTTAGTACTTTAACCGGATATCGCAGTTATTTTAACTTTCTCACTGGTTTATGGAAGTGGTACTCAATGCGCCACCTTCTCCACACTACTATCAAAATCGGTACTCCATCTATTAAGTTTGTCGAATTGGAGGAGGAAATAAAATGGTTGCTTTGACTGTCAAATATTTTAGAACGGTTTATGTCCAGTAACTTTTGGAGGTGGCCGAGGTTAAGTCAAGGCCACGCCTTTATGTCAAAGGATCAATTCGCGAACTGTCAGCCAGTAGTATTACAAAGAGCAAAATGTGAAAGTCGCTCATGGCGAACGCAATAACAGTCTGAATCGATCATTGTTGCCAATAGGCGTGAGCAATAAAGGATTATTTAAAAATAGTAAAGAATTAGTAGTAACTTATGAATTTACAAGACGCGTGTCTTTGTATTGAATACCGGACACTGCATATACTAAGTGTTTCTACTGCAAGGGCATTTGGTTATATTACAGGAAACCATTTACAAATTGTTTTCAATATGGCCACAACGTTTTATTCTGTGTTAGAAAACTGTGCGAAAATGAAACTGCGAATATCTCTTCTAGAATTAAAAGGATGTGATTGGTATAATTTTATCACCAATCTGCAAACATTCATTCTGTATGAAACTTTTATATTTTACCTCATGAAATATTGGATATTTCACTTCAAACCGGATCAGATACCACACTTCAATTCGCGGGGATATTTACCATATTTGAGCAAATTTTGTTTGCTTTTCACACTTTGATAAATCAGCTTTACGGATCTTATTCTACGTTCTGAAATTTGCTCTACACTTTTTACAGAAGGATTTTTCGTTTGATTATTGCAAAGTTATGAACTTTTTCTAGCACCATATTTACTCAAAATCTCAAAAAATTCAAATTATTCACGCAAATTAAAAGGGTCTAGAAAGTTAAGTGTTTAGCAAATTTCGGAACGCGGGATAAGATCAGTGAAACAGATTTTCTATTCTTTTTATATTTTTTGTTTTTCTTTTAGAAGAGATGTTTGTAGATGGATTTTCGGACAGAACTTTTCTAACACAAGGATAGTGGCTCTTTAAGTAGTGGTTAATTATATCCAAAATAAATAAATTATACCCAAAATATGTTTTTTTTCGCTTTAATGTAATACTAGCAGATGCGCAGCCGCTATCGCAGCTGCCGATGTTCCTGCAATCAGTATGCCCCTTCGCCCCACTTTTTAACGGGATGGTTTCAATATGCCTCCTGGCCCCTACTTTCAATGGGTGTTCTATTTTCAACGGGTTGTGGTTGCTCCTGGAAGAAAAACTTGATTTCTAGAAACATCGATATTAAAGTTTAAAGTCTTTTATATAAAATTCAAGCTCAAAGAACAGGACGTAAAGATATTGCAGAAGTTCAAAGGGGTCAGCTCTCCAGCGCCAAAATATAAGCAATGTTATAGCAGATGCGAAAATGTCTGGAAGCAACTTTTATAGAAGCATCTTCTTTTCCTATCCGATTCTTGTTCCTTGAAGAACAAATTATGTAGCGAGGCGGCGATTACCGATGACCACTGGCGGAGTGCCCGGCGGTGTCCCTGCCTGTTTGCAATCTCTGATCCAATCTCGACAATGAAAGGAGCCAACTGCATTCCCTCACTACGCTATTTTTGCGTTATAGATACGGGTCTTTTACGTGCTCAGAGCTAACTCATCTCCAATTTCGCATTAGAGATGAATTTGATAAGCAAGGAATTCATTGAGGATTAGAAAAGTACAAAATCATTTATTCATGTTTCGGATGGCAGAGTACATAATTGGCAAAACAGATATGCATTTCAAAATTGTATTACCTTGGACGCAGTCTAGAAAAGTTAGTCCACGAAATTTTTAGTCTCACAGAAATGGTAAAATATTTATTATTTGAAGTCGACTTGCAGCTCATCGTGTTGCGACTTTTGAGCTTATTATTTCCTTTCTTTTCATGCCCAACAATTAAGACGCTGATGTCGTTCTGTCTCTGTGTCTGTGAGGAACGCTCAGATCTCGCGATCCACTTCATTAGCCAGAGGCGAGTGATAGCTCAATCGATAGGTCTTGAAAAGTTAGGACCGGGTCGCAAAAAAATTGAAATTTGAATATTTGATTTCGCGCCAGAACACAAAAACGTGTTTTTAAGGGTTTTGGCCATGGTATGTGGGGTTTTTTATGTTCCCAATCGGTTTCTGAGGCAATTCTGGACAACTTTGCGTTTTACGGTTTTTGATTTGGCGCATTTTTGAAAAATTTTTGAAAAAAGCCACTTTTTTGGCCCAAAAATGACATTTTTTATGCATGGGTGCTACGGGGCTAATTTTTTGCACCCGGGGGTTGCGCTGATCATGAATCTGACGTCAGATTCGAGATTTCTTCTCACGAGGTCGTGATATTCTCACCAGGTCTCTCACGAGGTCTTTTTGACTTCTCTCGGTCCCGACGTGAACGTAAGTCCATATGGCGGCGCGGCGGGTAGCTGCGCTGCCCGACTTTAGAATATTTGTGTACCTTACAGGGCCCACTAGGACGTGGCGTAGGCCGCGGCGGGTTCACTAGTGTCTCTGTAAAACATTGTGTCATGGATGCCCGAACCGAGGAGAACAGTTGTGTAAAAACCCATCGAAAAGGTGTAAAAAATTCCAACTTTTAATTTTATTGCTAAAATTTACAACCTTTTTTTAGCTAAAATGATACATTTGTAAAACGAATATTATTTCTCATTTGCAATAATGCAACAGTCGACAAATGTTATCATAGATGATATTTTTTTGTAAAGAAGAAAACGATCTTTGTAGAATAAACATATTAGCTTCATATGAATTAACGTTGCGATGCGATATTTATCGTACGAACCCAATTATTTACACTTTAATGGTAAATTAGATAATTGAATTATATTGACTACTTTGAAGAATTGGTCAATTTTAAAGAAATTAAAATAAAAGCGTGCCTTTATATGGATTGATAGATTAGAGTGTATGTATGGCAACTCGATTAATCGCTTCTAATGCAATTCATGGTTTTATAACCATCTTTTCTGCCACATCCAAATTACCGACGACCTAAAATAATATTGTATTGTTATGTTCATATTTTTTATTTATTGAAATCCCAACATCGAAATTTATACAAAGGTTAAAATTAGTGATTTGGTTCACCGCGCAAAGCAACAGCGAAAGAGCCGCCTTTTGAAACTACAAAATGAAGCCCTCTTGCAATAGGGTGATCAAGAGCATTATTAATATGAAAGTAATTGACTAGGAAGAGACAGAATTATTTAGCAACAAATTTTTGAATATTCCCATTGTGCTAGGTAAAAGGTTAATTAAAAATTCTACAGATCTAAATTTATATTGAAAATTTTGCCATAAATTCAGCGAAGGATTCTTTTGGAAATATATACAACATAAAAATTTTACAGTAAGATATAATCTCTGTATTTCAATGAATTACTGTATATGATAGAGATTGTGGTGGATATGAAAGATAGGTGACAAATTAAGAGGAAAGTGATTAATGACAGCAAAGAGACACCGCAAGCATTCATTTGTGTATTATTGAAGCTTTCATATATTCTCCAACACCATCTTCTTGTGCACTTCGGTGTGTTCCACCACCTAGAAATAAGGGTGTAGTCATGAATGCAGGTTTTTCGATAGTCGGCAAACTGTGAAACTTTTTCAAGTACTTTATGCAAAATTAACTAATGAGATTCATTCCAACTAATAGAAATGAAATAAATATCGCTTACATTTAACTATGTGAACAATTTTGATCACGAGTACACAACTACTAGTGCAACAATCATGCGCGAAATTCAAAAAGCCGACAAAAAAGTTCCCAAAAGGACAAAAAAGAAATGGATATAGATTATTTTTTAACTGCAATATTCAAATGTCTTAAACTAAAAATTTGAGTTATCTCCGCGTTGTATGCTTGTGTTTACTTAGATCGATAGATACTTATTCTACCTATGAAACAAACAATGACGCAATTTTGGTAAATAAACTGAATACATGCACGCAAAATAAAGTGCGAACGTAAGAAACACATACGGCTAAGTAATATGTGAAACAAAAGTCCAACAAACATAAATCCTGACAAGTTAAGCCATGTGCGCGACAACAAAAAGCCACTGTCTGTGTGGAACTATTTTGTAACAAAAACACTTACATCGCAAAACTCTTGGAAACTAATTTTTCCATCCCCATCTTTATCGTGGAACAATATGGTCTTATCGACAATCTGCTGAAGCTGTGCATCCTAAACGGTTGTTTGTATAAATATTTTACAGTAATCCTTCACTAATTTTACTTTGAGATTATTCCCGACCATCATTTTCAGGACCTAAAGAACATAAAAATGATTTTATTGTTCAATACTATATAATAACAAGAATTTACTTGGAAAAGCTCTCCATTTGAAATAAATCCGTCTCGATCCATATCGTAAATGCGGAATGCGACTAAAACTAGAATCAAAAGTCACTAAACCATGTTTAATGATCTTACAGCGCAGTTTAATGTTCTTGTCTCCTTTTACACTGAACTGCGATATCCCTTGGATGAACTCTGTATTTAAAATTATTAAAAAAGTTCAATACTCCATTTGGAATCAAACCTCTGAAGTCAACCTCTCCGTTTCCGTCGGTATCAAAAATATCGATGACCCGTTGCACGAGTGGATTTTGTTGAAGCTCTGGTAAAGACATGAACTAAAAGTTACCATTGTACTACTATAATTTTTAATTACTTTCTATATCTCAGAAATTTTGATGTCATAATCTCACAAAAGGGATAATACGCAACCTATTAGATTATGTAAAATTTCATATAAAAAGAGCTGATGAGATATGGTTGATATGAGATCGAGAAATACAAAAATATTGAAGATACCTCATCAACACTCAAACTTCCAGAACCATCCAAATCCAGTTTTTTAAAACGCCGAGCCAAACGTCTGAGTTCGTATGCGTCAAAGTTACTGCACATTTCCATAGGCAAGCTGTTTTCGTTACCCTGTAAACAGATATTCAATTTTTACCTTTTGCCGAAAAAACATACAAGAATAGGAAAACTTACCATTTTGTTGGTCAATGAATGCTTTTCTGTGAGATTTGCAACAATGAACGTGACAATAGAACAAGTATTGGATTTTTCTCACGTGTAGACGTAATAATTGATCGTTTAAGAAGTGCGAAATGCCAAGTTTAGTGCAGAGTTTGTCTCAAAGCGATAATTTTTAGCAATAATTTGAAACATTTCTGAGGTGCGCATAAAGAATAAAATTTATGCAGGGACATAGTATTTAATAAAACCAGACTTAGAGAGGGCCAGAAATCTCTTAAAAGATGTCTAGTTATACTGTTTTTATTTCTTAAACAAGAGTCTCAAATCAAGATTGAAGTTCGGTACAATCAGCGGTATTTTAAATTGCTTCATAATGTTTTTTGTGGTTCATCTCTTATTTACTTATAACATTTTCTTTCGTGGAGGTCAAATATGAGGAAATGTTTAGTTTCTGTGCGAAAATAGTTTTCATTTTAGAACATGATTGGAATGACTGGATTGGAAAAACTTAAATGTTTTGCAGGTCTCATTTTTTATTTTCCGACCATCCTGGCGATTGGAGTTTCAGACATTCTGCAGACCTGATCCGCGGTATTATATTGCGTATACAATTTCCGTACTACCAGTTAATTATCATAATCGGCTCATGGGATTAGGAGAGGAAATTATGTACAATATTTCATTGCACTGCGCTCTGGACAAAGCATTAAAAATGATGGTTCCTCTCAAATTTGTATATATTTTTAACATAATTCATTTCATACATTTTTTGTAGCATAATAAAGAAGATTCTGCAGTAACATCCCTTTTAGATAATGCTAGTAAGACAGAAAACTGCCAAAGATTTTTTTAAAGACATATAAAGTGCTTGCCTCCGCGCTATTAATCTAGTTACTTCTTCTCGAATCTTGGTAGATTACTAGCGATGTACTTTATGCGTATGTATGAAAGTGTTTAATGCAACTTCCTTTGTTTTATTTTTTTGCACAAAACATTGATTTTTGATCACGCGCCGATTGCTTCCGCCAAAAACTGAATAAATGTGAAACAATCGGGTGGATATTTAAGAGGGTGGAGGAATATACGGAAGGGTAGAGATGTGTCGGGGTCGATGAGAGTCGCTCGTCCTTTGCCGCACATCCCCACCCGAGGCTGCTGCGATGGCCACAACGAACTTTGCGGCTGTAGTGTGCACAATGCAATGGCGGAAGGTCCTTTGCCGGGCGATTACTTGTATGGGTCGATCCACGGAGGGGTTCCTCGCTCGGAGGGACAGGCACTCCTCATTGCTGCGCGTCCCTTCTCCCTCATCACTGACAGTTTTTGCGAGGGAAATGGCTTGCCCCGTTCCCCGCCAAATGTCCAACCTGCGTTCAAAATAGGTTTTTCGAAGCTATATTTTGTTCGTATCTGGACTGTTTACCTCACACCTTTTGTATTATACCGCCTTTTCTAGCAGAAATTAAATTTTAATATCTATGTACTGTTATCTTTACTTTTTTTTATATTGGAAGTAGATTCTTATTAATTTTGACTTAATTTCCAATTTTACCTTCAGTTTTTTTATATTTAAGTCGTCTAATCGTTCAAATAACAAAAAACCCTGATTTTTTGCCTCTGCCGGCTTGAATGGGAAACAAGAAAATCACAAGAATTAGAAATTTTTTCTTTTAGAACTATTTTGTGATGTTTTCCCATACGAATCATGAAAATTTCTACAAGCATCGAAATCCGACTCTTTCTAGAAATATGTTGCAGTTTTTAGCATGTATGTTGCTTGGATGGGTCAGCGACACTTTTTGTTGTAAAATTGGCAAACCGATCGAATGAAAGAGTGATTTGATATTGACGGCGAGCAATGGAATGTACAGATAAGCACTGTGGAATTCAATTCCATTGCAGCGGTGTTGTGGACTTGTTAGTTTTTAATGTGATTTTATCGGAAAGGTTCCCGTATGATAATCGGCTCTGGTTTGATTGTGTATTGATTATTTGATTGTATTAATCATTATACGTCATGCGCTGTTATTTTGGGGATTAGGGTTAATCAATGTTTAGTAAATTGAGTAATAAAAAGTGCCCCTTTCATTTAAAGTCAGTTTTAATGTATATTGGCGTTCTCGAATATTTCAAGCACTTATAGAATATTGTATTTATCTGAAGATTTTATTTTTCAAATTAATTCTACTCAAATGGTTAAGATTATTTAAAAGCTTAAAAGATTCTTAAAAAATTGTTCATAGTACGTTCAGAAAAACTTATAAATTACCGGATTGAAGAATTTTACCAAAAATTGACATCTTTTTTGTTAATGAGACTAACAAAAAACTATAAACTTGGAACATGACAAAAAAACTTGGATTATGTCCTCTCTAACGAACTTTCATTGATAAAACCTGGTCATCAAAATCTCGCAGAAATTTCAAAAAAATCTTTGGGTCTTCGGCGTAAAATTGGATATACCAAATTTGATTAAGTCAACTTTTGGGAGAATGTTTAACTGTGAAGATTTTAACCGTTTGAAGAGATCTTTTTATATGACGCTTTCAAGCGTCTAGAATGTTCTAGAATCAATTGGAATATATTGGAGAAAGTCAGTGTATGGGACAAGTAATTTTAAATGAAAAGTGGCACTTTTCATGACGCAACCTAATAACTATCCAGTCTTGAATCAATCCGATGACCGTTTGCCAGATTAAACATCCAAGAATAGTGTGCATCGCGGATTTATTTATTTTATCTCTTTCCCAGGCCTGCCAAAGGCGGATTTGATTAATTCCTCTCATTTCGCATTCTGTTCCTTTCCAAATGTGCCGGCATTTGATCCCTTAACGGATTTGCAGATGTTTCCCGCTGTCCATTTTATTATCCGTTTTTGTTGCACCCATCGATTTTGTGTCAATACTTACGATTTTACATATTTTTGATCGATAGGCGACCAACGAAAGTCGTTTTGGTGCCAGCGATATTTGTAAATAAGAAGTGGGCAAATTTTCAATGGGTGAGTTGGTTTCTCACCGATGAATCATTAGCACTAAAACCATTGAGGGCGGCTGACTTGTTTGATTTGTGAGGGGCTTTTTTGGGAATGTCTCCAGCAAGTGAGGCTGATAAGCGAAATAATCATATAAATTTTTGGATTAAATTTATCTAATCCCTATAGACACTGCTAATTTTTTTCTATATGGCTCTCGTGAAACTTCCTGCTCATTCACGCTATATGAAATCTGTACACTTGAAAATTTATCTGATAGTCTAAATCAAACATTTCGAGTTTTACCTTTTCACCCCAAAGTTGCTTACAATTCAATCATTTTTTCGCACCAAAAAATCCAATTATATTTTTCGTATGTACTTTGGCTGCTAACTATCCGATACTATGTATCTTGTAAATTTTGTATACAAACTTTCGCGGATACAGGAGCCATAATATAGAAAAATTGACACGTTTAATTGTCCAAATGAGCAATGAGTATTTGCCCTTCACCGGAATTTAGGGATAATGTAGGGGAATCTCGTGGGGATCGGAACTAAGAAAGTGAACCACTAGGCGAAAGTTGCACGGCTACATGAGACCTTGACCCTTCGGTGCTGTTGACGGTGTTCCATTGCGCCCTTGATTGGGAGTTAAATGCGAGGCGCCGTCAAGTCTTTCGCTCAACTATGTGTGTACTGCTTTAATGAGGGCATTCGTATAAATGTTTGTGATGAGACATTGTTCGAGATATTCACTTTGCTATACTTTTTATTCATATGCCGCGAAAATATTTTACCATGTGCTTTTTGATTGATATAGACGTATTTTTAGTTATAATTGTGTAATTTATTTTTCGAAGATTTAATGTCTTTATGACACCATTTTATCTGACACTTCTGTCCAGGTATTTTCTCTAGTACCGTATTGTATTTCTTATAGTCAGGGATGGTATAGGATTATTTTTTACTTAATTAGTGCTCTCAAAAGTCGTTGAGATTTTTTTATGTTACTCTCTTTGAATTTTGCTATTAAATTTGAACCTAATTCAAGATTGAATCATCAGTAGAAAATCGGTCGCTCGAAAATCAACCTCTATTAAATCGCTTGTAGGTTTTTATTTCGAATTTACAAAACGTTAAATCTTTTAAATAATATTCACTTTTGTGTTTCAAAATAATATGCACACTATTGGGTCACTGCACTAATGGGAAGAGTATAAGCTTAAGCTGGGCACACCCAAAATATGAACGGAATTTGCGCAGACCACCACCCCCTTCGCACTTCTTTCGGGTGTCCGTCTTATCATTGTTATTGACATAGACAGAAACGGAGAGGCGACGGATTTCGGTCAGTTGTCCGGTGTGAGGTTTTGGGTAAATTAGAATAATAACAAATTCCATCTCCTTATTCAATGATGAGTCCTTCCCTTAATATATTCCCTTATCTGCAACCCAATCTGAGTTGTCCTGCACAGCGGCAAACACTCCGCTTTGAAATTGATTTAAGAGGTTTGGGCAATAAGCGTTCCTCTCTTCCCACTGTCAAAAAATACCTGCGTTCAAAATTAGAAGACATAAAAGGAGAAAGGACTCCATTTTGTTTATTTCCTTCCATTCTTTTAAAGTGTGACCCATTTCTAAGTGCGTAAACAAATATTTTTGAACATTTATAACCCAATAGACGTAAAATAAAAGTAGAGATTGAAGATGACAATTGTACAAATTTTCATCCTCTAACCGCGCTTAAATTTATTTATCAAACTTTTTTCCCAATATCGGAGCAATTTCAGAACCGTCCGGAAAGAAAGCTGAAACATTGAGCGTCACGATATTATTCCACCACTTTCCATTTGTTGCTTCCGACCCACGATAATTCAGCTTTTTTTATTCGCAATTTTATCTAGATCGCCATGACTTCGCATAATTATTCGCCTATGGTGATGTCACCGGTTCCAAATGGGGCCGTCAGAAACGGCTCACAGCAAAAACCGCAACAAACCCATCACCAGTATTATTACAGCCAACAACAACCCTCGCCACCCACGATGGACAACGACGAATTGCAAGATGAAACACTGTATTTCGAGCGAAACAGAATACAACAGCTCAAGGATGAGCGTATCCACATACAAAAGAAAACGTAATTCTTTAAAATGTTTTAAGGAAACACACATAAAAATTGAGAAGAAATAGAAATTTACCGATGACCGGAGGAGAATGTCGAAAAACAATAATGTTAAAAAAGAAAGGAAAACAAGTCATTTCGTCTATGGATTTATGGAATTCCATAAATACAGCATTTTCAGTCACGCGCACGAATTTGCGTTGAAATATCACATGTGGCTGTAAATTTTAACAAAAATTGAAAGCCAAATTGATTGGAAATGTTCCTTTAAATTTGTGTTAACTTTATTCGAAGAGAAAAAGTTTCGTAGCTTTCCCTAACGCAGCATGAATACTCTCGTCTGAATAGAAAACTCATTACGGATTACCAAGCTAACTTCGACTATGAATGATTTCAAATTCAGATTTTAAATTATCAGAGGGAATTAAAACAACACTAATTTTGAAAACAACAAAGTGTATTATACTCTATAATCAATACTCTGACCAATTCAATTTCAGATTCACTAAATGGTGCAACAGCTACCTCAACAAAGTAAAATTTATTAAAATTTCTACAATTACAGAGGACGAACATTTAGGCCCGACTAGAAATCAATGACTTATTCACAGACTTCGGTGACGGAATATTGCTCATGAAGTTTCTGGAAATAATCAGTGGCGAGAAATTGGGCAAACCAAATCGCGGTCGCATGCGCGTTCAAAAGATCGAAAATCTCAACAGGTACGCTACGATATCTCTTAAATTGCAATATTACAATTATGGCAAGCAGGCATTTTTAGGTATTATGCTTGCCATAATAGCATATATAAGCTCCAGATTGCTAAATAATTTTTCTATAACAATAAAGCCGTTATATCCATAATTCAAAATTTTTTTATTATAGATGCTTGGAATTTCTGAAGCACAAAAGGATACAGCTGGAAAACATTGGAGCAGAAGATATTTTGGATGGCAATGAACGATTAATCCTTGGTCTGATCTGGACAATCATTCTGCGCTTCACCATAGAAAACATCGAAATAGAGGTTTGAAATATTTTCACTTGGGATGATAATAAGACAGATTCGGATTACAATGTTACCGACCGGTGTGAACAATGAATGAGGATTCTAGTTTAAACTTAATGTGGGGCGATTACTTTTCCATTGTGTCAAGCCCGTAAAGACGCAAAAAATTCGGGCCGTCCTTTAGGTCCGAGCTGGGCTCCAATTTTCTTGGCCTAACCTGCCCGGGCTGGATAATCAATCTAAGTCGAAACCAACTAATACCACATATACATTTTATTTTGAGGCAAAATGAAACATTTCACGCAAGAGCACAGCTCATGACATTTCTCACTACAGTGACTTCTGCTAAAACCATAAAATTGCGTATAAAAATAATATTACCTTAAGTATAAAATTCCAAAACACGTATTAAAGCATTTTAGGGAAAAGAATCTGGAGAAAGAAAACACGCAAAAGAAGCGTTATTGCTGTGGTGTCAAAGGAAGACCGTTGGTTATCCCAATGTGAAGATCGACAATTTCACAAGCAGTTGGCGCAATGGGCTCGCGTTCAGTGCCCTTATTCATGCGCACAGGTAAATCTAAATTTTATCCTCTCAATATATTGAAATAATTACTGTACTTCAGACCAGAATTAATCAATTTCGATGGATTGAACCCGCAAGATGCACTAGGAAACTTGAACAGTGCTTTCGACATTGCTGAGAAGAAACTGGATATTGCGAGACTGCTCGATGCAGAGGTAAATATTATCAGGTTGAATAATATATAACATGAGAGCAATATCAAAAGTAGAGAATGGAATTTTAAAGGGTGGTCGTGATTCAGATTTACAATTTAGAGCGATACCAAAATTTTTCCATTTATTTTTTCGGAAAATGTTTCCAGAAAAATTTGGAATTTTTTGCTTCTAATTCCCATTCGTGCAAAATTCAGAAATTGGAAGCCCGTAGGCCCTGGTGACACTCGTTCTCACTGGACACTTAATATCATTTGACTTTTAGGACATAATGGTGTCACATCCAGACGAGAAATCAATCATCACCTATGTCTCGCTCTATTATCACTATTTCGCTAAACAGAAGACAGAATTAACGGGAGCTAAGCGAGTTGCTAAGGTATATTTCAATACAATACTTAAGTCCAAACATCTCAAATTAGCCATGCTGAAAAGAATCAGGCCTAATTTTATGGCGGAATTTTACCATATATTTTGAGATATAGAAAATGAGAGCCTTATTTCTCTTTGTAAATTGTGTTTACAAAATTGCACACAATTGTGAAATTCAAGTCTTTGAATTGGTCATTTTATGAAATATGGTTACTTTTTAAGCATGGTTCGGAATTCAAATTCGAACATATTCTCCGAATATTCAGGTTTCATTTTAGAAATGGTGTAATTTATTTTACTTACAATAACGAGTTTACTTAAGTAAAAAGTAAATAATTGCTGAAAGAAATTTGAGCCAAATATAATCACATCTAAACAATTTACAATTGTGTTATTTACAGGTTGTCGGTGGTTTGGTTCAGCAAGATCAGCTTCAAGATGACTACGAGCAATTGTCTTCTGATTTGCTAATCTGGATTCAAAAGACTATCGAATGGCTTACCAATCGAGATTTTCCCAACAGTTTGCGCGAAATGCAGAACGAGCTTTTGGCATTCAACGAATACCGAAAGGTAGATAAGCCACCAAAGTACAAGGAAAAGGGGGAGCTCGAGGCGCTGTTTTTTGCTATTCAAACGAAGCGCACTGCCATGCGTCGAAAGCCATATTTACCTCCGGAAGGTACATTTTCTGTAATATAGATTTGTTTAGTAATTCGGGATTTAAGGACTTTTTATTCACGACATTGAAACAGCATGGTCACAACTTGATAAAGCAGAAAATGATCGCCAAATCACATTGATTCAGGAGTTGCAAAGGTAGGGAAAAATGTTTTGATAAAACAAAAGCAGTATGGGGTTAAAATGATCCAGTCAGAATTGCCTAAATAAAAATAACAGCCTGAATAAAGCATGATCTCAAAAAATTCAAACCAAAGATAGTGAGGATTATAAAATGTTTAATAAAAATTTTATATTGTGTTTAGACAAGAGCGGCTCGAAATCAAAGCGAAAATATTTTATAAGAAAGCCAATGTACGAGATGCTTGGCTGAAGGAAATCATTGCTGTGCTGAAGAACTTTGAAATCTCAGCAACAATCAGCAAAGTTGAGGCCGCATCTAAAATGTTGCGCAATATTTCAACCGAGGCTGGGCCTAAGGTATGAAATATATTTGCTAATATGCAATTAATTAGTATACTCTTCAGACCGACCGATTTAAAATGTTATCGCAAATGTCGAGCGAGCTTCAACGCGATAACTACCATGGTTGTGAAGCTATTCGGCAGCGTGAGCGGGAGATCATTGACCGATGGAACTATTTCTTGGCAATGCTGCATCAGAGAGAAAAAGAACTCGCTGGTCTAAAAGAACTAACGACACTCCTCCGAGATATGGATACATTGTCGGCGGAGCTAAACCAATCACTCGTGGGTTTTTATTAGGATACTTACTTTCTAAATTCAGAAATGGGTTATCCATAACAAAGGCATTTATCATGGTCGGCCCTTATAGCTAAACTATTTTATCTATTGCAATTGTAATAAGTGTCAAAATCTAGAATATTCTAGATGCTGAAAAATGTTCTTTGGAAACACGGTAGAAATATTTTCTGACATTCCAGAATATGTTCTCGTAATAATGATAATTTCCAAGACTAGCACTTCTTCCATTCCAGAGGCTCCCCACTACCAATTTTTGATATTATCTCAGCCAATGCTATCAAACCACATAATAAAATTTAAAACTTTAGAGTATACCTCAGAATGTTCCAAAATGGACTTTGTTTCATTATAGGATCATTTAGAAAATTCTGTAATTTATGCGAGACGAGTAACTGAGACGGGTATCAAAAAGATATAAGGGCTGAACACGATAAGTGCCTCTATAACTTTCCCTTTTACTTAAAATAGCTGGTAAAATATTTAAAACATACTGGACATCTCCCAAAACAAAATAGCGCACAATAACTTTATACATAGCTAATCATTATTGCGATAGAAATTCATTATTTAGTCTCCAAACTTTAGGTCAACTTTCATTTTTACATACGATTTTAAATTACATAAGGAATAGTTGCGAAATTATTGTGATATTAAAATCTCAAAGAATAATTTTAGCCATCTGTCAGTAGCCGAGACTTCGGCAAACATATGCTCGCCGTCGACGA
The DNA here is from genome assembly GCA_022814885.1 of Ditylenchus destructor. Taxonomy (NCBI): domain Eukaryota; kingdom Metazoa; phylum Nematoda; class Chromadorea; order Rhabditida; family Anguinidae; genus Ditylenchus; species Ditylenchus destructor. Next base: position 315,231 of record JAKKPZ010000005.1, read on the forward strand.
CTACTTACAGAAACATGAGCTTGTCGAAGCGAACATCAATGCTAACGGTAAGAGTGTTCATTATTATTTCTGGTGACATACATTTTTGAAACGCGTTTAATTTCAGGCGAATGGCTTCAGAACACAAAACAGCGATCGTTGGACTATATCCGAAACAAGGGCGAGAAATACTCCGTCTTACAGCAAAAGTTGGACCAGATTGAGGCACAATTTTATTTCATCGTAATAGTATCGTTATTTTATTACAATTTTTAGGCACAATTTGATCAATTAGTACTGTTAAGCCGCGAAAGAAAAGCTGCCTTGAACAAAGCCAAAGAATATTTCCAGTTCGTGCAGGATTTCGAAGAGGAAATGAATTGGCTCTCGGAAAAGCAAGAATTCTGTGGTTTGATGCTGAAAAATAGTGACATCACCAACGTTATGCACGTCACTAGACAATATAAGGTTCTCGAATCAGAAATGCAGGCGCATTGGCAACGCAGCAAAGCAATTATCAAAACTGGAGAGCGGTTATTACCAAATCCTGCTTTCAAAGACGATATTCAAGTGAAGCTGGCTGCATTGCAAGCGAGATTCGAGCAGCTACGTACTATTAGCGCACAATTAGCGAAATGGTTGGCAGAAGCGGAGCAAGCGTGTCAATATTTTCAAGGTTTGTCAACAAATAAGTTTGAACGACACCTTGTTATATGCAATAAAGGCTTAAATTAGTAGACAATGTCTTGAGGAACAGCTGCAACGAATTTTTAAGGAGGTAAAAAGGAACCAAAGAATTTACATCGTCTTTTCATTTTGTTTCATATTGTCTGCTTTATAAATAACAAGAAAGAGATTATCTTCCAAAACATTAATCGTTTGCCAAAATTAACGAACAATAACTTAGTGAATTATTAACGAAACATTTATAGACGCTAATGACACCGAAAGTTGGATCAAGTGAGTTTCTTTTTATTATTTTTTGCTGTTTGAATGTAGAATTTTTATAGAGAGAAAATGCACCTTTCACGATCGGATGACTATGGGCGTGACCTCAGTGCTGCTGAATCGCTCTTCTCCAGGCACTGTCGCCTTGAGAATGAAATTCAAGCATACCGCGCCGACATCGCTCGTCTTGATGAATTGGCCAATCAGCTAGCTCAGACACAATTCAACGATTTTAAAAGTCATACTGGTTCTGATACGAAGAATGGAGATATTGATTTGACTCAAATCGAGGAAGTCATTGTACCAAAAGTGTGCGCCCTGTACCCCTACACAGGTAAAGGAATCAATGTGGATAAGGATGAAGTGCTCGCTTTGTTGGACAAAACAAATTCGGATTGGTGGAGGGTTCTGAAGCACGATGGTGTAGAAGGTTATGTGCCTGCTAATTACTGTCAAGTAGTTCCAGGAGAATCAGTAAGTGCAAAATAGTTATTAAGATTCCATAGGACACCCGCGGCCTCCGCCGCGGTCGACCCAAAGAAAAATAGCCAAAAGAAAAAAGCAGTTCAAAATTTTTGAATTTTTTTCCGAATTTTCCAGGATTTCGGTGACTCATAACTCCAGAAATTTGTTAAGTGAACAGGCCAAATTTGGTACCAATCGACGCGCCTGGTTCTTGCGCGTCGAATGGTACCGGTGGCGCACATCTGCCACTTTTTCGAAAAACCGCCAAAAAACCGTAAAAATGACCTTTTCCCAACTTTCGTGGCGGGACCACCCCAATTCTGCCATTGATAACCCCCCTAAACTCATGTGTTTTCTTTGGGGGGGGTCTCGTGAGTTTGGGGTCCGGGACCCCCAAAAAATAGGAGAATTCTGCTCGTAAACGACGGACACAGTGCGCCTTAGAGGGACTCGATAAAGGCAACATATGAAAATAAGTTGCTCTATGTTTTGTTATTTATGTTTGGTCGAAATTTGGTTTTTATGGTTTTTTATGCAAATTTCTAAGTGTAACATCTGTATTCGTTACTTTGTTTCATGAAAATCATTCTTATAAAATAATAACTTCTTTTAACCAAACATCTATTATATGTGCGATATAGTTACTGATATTTAGGTCACTGTAACGCAACAAATCACTCCGCCATCGAAGGCTTCTAAATCGGATAAAGCGGGTAATGCAATTCGCCAACGGCAGGAAATGATCAACGAAGACTATAAAAAACTCACTAATCTCACCTTCGTAAGTTAAAAATTTGATATTCTGATTTTAATAGAAATAATTTTCAGAACCGTCATCGCTTACTCAATGATGCAATAAAGTTGTTCAAATTCTTCAATCAATGTGACGATTTTGAATCGTGGGCTAAAGAAATTAACGGATTGTTCAACGAAGCCGTACCTATTGACCACATTCAGGCGTTTCAACGAAAATTCAAGGTAATTTTTAGCTTGAAGCCATAGTTTCCGAAGGCGGGAAAATATAATGCAAGAATATCATATGTCCACCCCACTTAAACCATGTTGAAATTTTCTACTATGGACAGCTTATTAAAATTAATAAAGTGTCAGTAAACTACAGTAGAATAAACCATTAATAAGAAGTAACAGTTCTGGTTATTTATTGCACTTGTATTATTAAAATACAATAATCGATCAAAAACTCACGGAACTCTGGTCAAAACTATGGACGTCATTATATACCTTTATAGTGGTATCTATTTATGTATCTGTTAAATATTTTAATAATATATCATTCTCTTTTTACATGTGAAAAAAGTTTAATTACTTTGGAATAAAACCTTTATATGATAGGAATACCTTAATAATGTGTAAAAAGTGCAGAGTGATAATACTTCAGAGTTGAAGTTTCGAATACGGTTAATATTTTAGAACCTGGAAAACGACTTGAAAAGCACTGGCGGAGCCCAACTGAAACGGATCAATGAAAATGCAGAAGAACTCACCAGCGAGGGACACACTCAATCCGACAATATTCATGCGCGCCAACGGCGAGTCAACAAGATTTGGAACGATTTGCAGACGCTTTGCCGACAAAAAGCTGACGAATTGGACACCGCAGAGCGCTTATCTTCCTTCAACGACAACTGTGCGGATACGCGAGCCTGGATGAGCGAGAAATTTAATTTGTTACAGAAACAGGCAGACCAAGGCGATATAAAAGCGTTACAGGCGCTTCAGCGGCGCTATCAGAACTTGGAGCGTGATTTAAAACCATTAGACGAGCGCATGCATACACTCAACCAGATGGCGGCAGAGATCGTAAAGCGTCATCCTGAGTTTCGAGCTGAAGTCGAACAGCAAATGGAAGAACTGACCGCAATGCATAAGGACTTATTGAAAAAAGCTCGCTTGAGAATTAACGAGGCCGAACAGTCACAAGGACAACAGATGTACGACAATGCATCCAGGTAATCACAAGTCATTAATCAGTGACATACGACGAATACAAATACAGGGATGCTAACAGCTTGAATTCCTCTTAGTCGAATATTTAGAATAAAAATAAATACCTGTAGCACATCAAAAACTTAAGTAATGTGAGGTGAGAGTAAATTTTAGAATGGATAATGGTAAAAATTATATATAGACTAGGTTTATTTAATTATTTCCAGGGACCTGTTGGATTGGATCAACAAAACGAAAGATGACATTCAGCAAGAAGTAGTTACTGGCATTGTACCGGCAGAGGATATGGTGAAGCATCACATGGAGATTCGTGATGAAATAAACGCAAAACAGTACGAATTTGACTATGTAAACGAACTGGGAAATAGACTGCTGTCAAAAAATGCCCACTTGCCTCAAGTTGCGGCTCGTCTACAAGAACTCAGATTGGCTCGGGAGAATTTGGAGCAAACGTGGAACGACAAAGATAGGCAATATCGTCAACTACTTCAATTACAAGTCTTCGGTCGCGAGGCTGATAGGATAGATGCACTCACGAAAGGACACGAAGCTTTTCTTGACATAAATGGTCTTGGAGTATGTTTCTTTCCAGAGTAACATTTATTTAAATTTGCTAAATCTAATTTAACTTGAACAATGGCTTATAGCTGAACATTTTGCAATATGTATTTTAAAAATGTTGATATTATTTATCTTTTAGTGATTTTTAACAACAATGCGCCAAATTTCATAAATTTTATGCATATAACTAATCTAATATTAATTACATCGTTTTAAATTGTTTATATTCAGAATTCTGTGGAAGGAGTTGAAAACCTCGTAAAACAACATATCGACTTTGAATCTAAACTTGTGGCTCAAGAGGACCGTGTGAAAGCTTTCAACGATAGTGCCGACAAACTCATTCAAGACGCCCACTTCCATGCCGATTTTATTGATCAACGACGAGCTGAAGTGCTGCAAAACCGCGAGAAGGTGTATGCAACTGCAATGGAACGCCGTGCCCGTCTTGATCAGGCACTCGTTTTTGAAAATTTGCGGCGAGATGCGAGCGAATTGAGCGTTTGGATCGCAGAGAAGAAGCGTGTGGCTGCGGACGATTCCTATAAATTTGACGACGAGGCTGCGCTCGATAGAAAATTGCTGAAACACGAGGCATTTGTTGCTGAGCTCAACTTTAATTCCACCCAATTGGACAACATCAATAAGGTAAAAACCTCGTTTATTCTATACTGAATTTTGCTTTGATATAGAAGTCTGCTTTACCCCATCTCAATTCTTGAAAGCCGGCGACGAATTTGTATTAAAGTACCGATTAAAAATGAAACCTTATTACTTGCTGCAAAATTTTTTCATAACAAAAAAGCACATTCTATGTTAAATAATACATTTCTGGCACATGTACAAATAAGCAAATGAACAATATGAATAGAAACTAATAGAACTACTTTAGGATGGCGGAGCCTTGGTTGCTCAGAATCATGCAGAAACAACCAAAATTGCAATAATCTTGAAAAATCTCAACCAAGATTGGAATCACTTAGCAGATTTGGTCAAGAAGAAGAGTCAGAAACTGGGAGAGGCGGACGACAAAAAGACACTAATTAAAATGATCAATGCGGCACATGCCAGGCTAGATGAAATTGAGAAACAACTCATGTCTGATGAACATGGTATCATAAACTTCTAGCATCTATTCTTTCAGCCTCGTTTTTTAGGCGGAAATCTTCGAAGTGTAAAAGGTTTGATCCAAAAGAAAAATGAAATTGATCAAGGTAAATAATTTTGGAATTTGATTTACATAATCAATGTATTTTTTAGACATTTCTCAATTGGAAAAGAAAATCAATGACATTTCGCAAAAGGGTCAGAACATGACTCACGATGGACATTACGACTCAGAAGAAATTCTCAAGCAAATAGACGCATTGGTCGATCGATTTAATGCGCTCCAGGTGCTTATTATGTCGATTCAAAGTGGCCTCTTTTAGATCTTCCCATGAAAGAAAATAATTTCATGGACAAATTTTGTATGGTTTTGCATTTTTCTGAACATGAGAAAAATTGACGCAAATAATTCGTTTATATCAATGGTTAGGAGATGAAAATTGATTATTATAGGATCCTCTTGATAGACGTCGTCTACTTCTGGAAGAGTCACTAAAATGGCACCAGCTTGCATTTGACGCTGATGTGGAACTACAGTGGATTCAAGAAAAATTCCTAATTGCTGATTCAAGGGATGTCGGGCACTCTCTTACTGAAGTTACCAATTTGCTCAAGAAGCATGATCAGTTGGATGCAGAATTGGCCGCGCACGAACCTAGAGTTGTGACCGCTTTGAAAAAGGCTGAGGAACTTTTTAAAAACAGTCGTATTTCTTCTGCACTTATCTATGACACTCTGAAGAGCAAATGTGATGAGGTATGCTACTTTATTTTTTATTTTTGTAATTATGCGAAAATGTAGCTGTCGAATACCTGGAATCGATTGAAAGAAGCTGTAGAAGGCCGTCGTGAACTTTTGGAGTGGGCCCTTGCTAAGGAGCAATATCTTTTCGATTTGGCGGAAATTGAATCTTGGATCGCAGAGAAACATAGACAAATGCTCAGTCAAACAGAAAATGTGGACGAAATTTCTGCGCCAAAGATTTTGGCCTGGATTAAATCGCTAATGAACGACATGACTTTATACAGGTTTAGATTCATCTATTGGAAACTATTAAGAAAATTTAGCAGACACAAACGAACTGCAACTTTGGCTTGAAGCCAATTGAACTACAGTCAACCCTGGATTAAGTCCTACGCTGATTTAAGTCCCACTTTCAGTTGAAACGGCCAGAAACGTATGGAAACACCTTGAAAATGGCCTGAGTTATGTCCCACCCTGACTTAATTTCAACCCTGAAATCCGCACAGGGGTGGGACTTAACCCAGGGTTGACTGTATTATAATTATATTGTATACTTAAAAAAGTAAAAAATTATTGTTTGAGAGAAAAATATTAAATATTTTGCATGACTTTTCAGAATGTTAGGCTAATAAATTTGGCTGCAAACTTTGGCTTAACAAACTTTAATTTGTTAAACCAAATATTTTTCCCTTATGTTTGTCAAGTCACCATTTTTTGTTTAAATGCACTATGTATGTGTGTTTTCCTTTAGGGATCAATTGCACAAACTACGCTCTAGTGCCGAGGAACTGTCTACCGTGGGCGACGAGACACTTCTACTTGGCCGTTTGGAGAAAATCGAGACTGATTTTGTTTTCCTCGAAGAATTGGCAAATCAGAAATGTGCAGAAATGGACAACTTCATTCACCTGTATATGTACAACAACGAAAGCCGTGAATTAGAGAGCTGGATCAACAGTCAACTACAGACTGCCATCAGCGAAGATTACGGACATGATTATGAACAACTCATTGTAATACTTTTTTTCCTTGAGTATGTGTTAAAAGAGAAACTGTTCAGGATCTGAAGTCCAAATTCGAAGAATTTAAGCAAAACGTAAAAACTGGCTCCGAAAGATTTGTGCTTTGCGAAGAAACAGCTAATAATTTACTTGTGCGATCCCCACCGTTTGCCAGAGAAATTCTACAAAAACAAGACAAATTGCGCTCTGTCTGGACACTGCTACTTGAATATATTCGAAGCAAAGATACAAAGTTGGAAACTGCTGAGCAGCTGCATAAGTTCAGTCGAGATGCAGTTGAAATGGAAGACAGGTTGCAAAGCAAACGAGCCGCTCTTTCAAACGAGTTGGGCAAGGATCCAAAACATGCTTGCAGCCTTTTAGTGAAGCATGAAGTATTCGAGAACGAAATTGCGCAACTTCAAGACCAACTCAAGGTACGCTGAGAGTTGTCACCTCATTTAGTCCAGTTTAATCGAATTTTAGGAATTGATGAAAAGAGGAGGCGAATTGCAGAACGTATATCCAGGCCCAAATGCCGATGAAATTGGGGTACAGCTAGCTAATCTGGCAGCTTCATGGGAAGATCTAAAAGAGGCAACTTTGAATCGACATAATAAGCTTGTCGCCTCTTATGATCTTCAGAAATTTCTCTCTCAGGTTTTTCTCTTATCTTCTTTGAGCAAAGTAAGACTATTGGTTTTTCAGGCGCGCGATTTTATTGGTTGGACAGCCATTGTTAATGCTGAGATGCAAAGCGACCAAAAAGTCAGAGACTTACAAATGGCAGAATGGATTCAGCAGGAACACCTGCGACTCAGGGCCGAAATTGAGGCTAGACTTTCGGAATACGCGGATATCAAAAATGCTGGGGAAGCGCTTCTGATTCAGAATCACTATGCAAGTGGGGAGGTTGAAGCACGACTAAAGCAAGTCGATAACACCTACGATGCAGTGAAGCGAGAATGGCAATTGCGCAATGAATGGATCGAGCAGGTGAAATGCTACTTTATATTTACTAAAGTGAAATGTTGCATGGACATGAACCAACATGACATTTTTGATCCATATATTAAAATACTGCGAATTTTTTACCTACAAATAATAAACTATCCGTTAATGTGCTTATAGCATTGATACGTATTGAGACATTTTACGCGTTTAGTTCGTATCGTATATTTCCTAAAATTCCGAGCCAAATGATATTAACATGAAATCTTTTCAGATCGTGGATTGGCACGGATTTGAACGTGAAGCCAAACAAATAATAGCAGCGATCGAAGCACGCGAAAAGACGTTAGGTTCTTGTGTAATCGGCGGATCGGTTGAAGAAGTGGAATCACAATGTCGCAAATTTGATACATTCACGAAAGCATTGACTCAGCTCGAAGAGCGCGTTTCCGCTTTGAATACATTAGCTATGCAGCTCATTGAGCAGAAGCATATGGAGGCACCGAATATTGACATGTGGAACACAAGGGTTCTCAATCAACTGAACCACCTTGGCGCTCTGCTTGATAACTTCAGGTTCGTTATTTTGCTTTTACATGTACATATGCCCTGTACTTTATGTCTTCAGACGTCGTTTGGAATTTACATTGGTACTAGCTCGTTTTGAGAGTGAAGTTGCGGAGATGAATTCATGGATCGACGAGAAAACGAAACGATTTCAAAGTCAACTTGAATATGAAAAGCGATCTCTCTCCATAGAAGAAAAAATGGAGCAACTGCAAAAACACCAGGCGCTCGAAAGTGAGCTTGCAGCAAACTCAAATAAGTATGTTGTATAAATATTATAGTTTGTTATTGCCTTACATTCTTCCAGAATAATGCCGAGTCTGTTAAATAAATAGCTAGATTTTGTACTAATACCTTTGATTTCTTTGACAACTACTTGTGTCTTCTAAAATCCATAAAAATGCTTAGAATTTCGGCTACTCTCTAGTCCTTTAATCAGGCGTTTCCATTCTTTGCTATGATCGCTATGATCAACACGTCTTTTGAAATTGTTTAACCATATGAACATTTCTTTCTAGCCGCTATAAGCAATGAGTAACATTTTTATTTTAGGATCCATACAATACAAAAACAGCTAGAGAACTTGAAGCAAAAGGATTCACCTCTTAAAACAGATGCCCAACTTCAGCCTCCTCCAGAAACTATTCAACGTGGAGAAGTTGTGGTACAAAAGTGGACTGAACTCAATGCAATGACCAAACAACTGGATGCAGCCTTGAAAGAAGCGCGAGATTTGTTCGATTTCAATCAGAAGGCCAATAGAATATTGCATTGGATTCGTGACAAGCAACCAATGCTGGTGGCTCAAGAGCTTGGGAGGGATTACGAGCACGCTAATGGCATTTTCGAGAAGTTGATGGGAAAAGATTCCGACCAGAGCATCGACAGTGACACAGTTAATCAAGTGAACTCGCTCGGTAAGAAACTTGTTGCTAGTGGAAGCGATGACAGTTATCATGAAGTACAAACCAAACTGGCAGAAGTGAATGAAGCGTAAGTTTTGCTTTTCAGCGTGATATTGTTGGTAAAGCCTGCCTCCCAATAGCGAAATATCTGATGAAACAAGGTGATGAAATCGCCTTTTTTGGGCCACTTTTCACTATGTTGGGCATAAATCTGATATTACTCATTATATATCAACTTTTTCTCTAGTTTATAATGGCACAATCAGATTTTTGAATTCGCGCCAAAAAGTACCCACTTTATCCCGATTTCATCAGAATTTCATCAGATTCTGATGAAATTCTGATGAAATCGGGATAAAGTGGGTACTTTTTGGCGCGAATTCAAAAATCTGATTGTGCCATTATAAACTAGAGAAAAAGTTGATATATAATGAGTAGGGACCGGATTTTTAGGTCTTTTCCTAAAAAACCTAAAAGACCTAAAAAGACCTATTTTGGGAAATTTTAGGTCCCATCCTATTTTGCCTAAAATCGTAATTTTCTGCTCAAATTTCAAAAATTTTCGTCATTTAAAAAAAAAATTCAAAATTTGAATTCCCGCCCAAAAAATTTTGAATTTTTTTCGAAATTTTTGCCATGTTTTACAAAACTTTGGCAAATTTTTGCAAAATTTGGGAAAAATTTTGCAAAAAATGGTAAAAAAGGTAAACAGTTGGTTGTTAGTTGGTAATTCGATGTAAAATACGGGCCTAAAATGACTTTTTGGGCGAAATTTGATCCTAAAATGACCATTTTGGTGGGACCTAAAAGGGACCTAAAATGGCCTTTTTTGGGACCTTTTTAGGATCCTAAAATGCGATTTTTGGGACCTAAAAATCCGGTCCCTAATAATGAGTAATATCAGATTTATGCCCAACATAGTGAAAAGTGGCCCAAAAAAGGCGATTTCATCACCTTGTTTCATCAGATATTTCGCTATTGGGAGGCAGGCTTAATAATTGTAAATAACATATCTTTAAAAATTAAGTATATACAATTTTTCGCAAAACGGGGTATGACACTGTATGGATAAATATCTTAGGCAGTCAAATTTTATAATAGTTTTTGAATTGAATTTAATGATACTGTGTACAATTGCCGTAATTTTAGATGGACCTTGTTTGTTGGTCGTATGGAGGAGTATCAAAAGATGCTCGAAGACGCTCTTGAGGTGAATTTTGGCGATGATTCAAATATGTAAATACATACATCCATCATTATTTTTATTTTAGGTCCATCGATTTAATAGCGACGTTGATGACACCAACGGACGAATTCAGGAAAAGGCAGCTCTTTTATCTTCCGATGATTACGGAAAAAATCTTGTAAATGTGGAACAGCTATTGCGAAAACAGGATGCGACTGAGAGAGACATGTCTGCTATCCACCGAAAACTCAACGATCACGACAACGATGCGAAGAAATTATTAGCAAAGGACCCTCCGCTACGGGAAAGCATAATAGAATCGTTGCAGAAGCTCGAAGTTAGTTGGCATCAACTCGCTCAGCTAGCTCACAACCGAAGATTAAAACTACAACAATCCTACAATCTACACAAGTACTATTTATTTACTTAACTATTGCTTAGGTTCTATTAGGCGTGCGAATGTTTGAGTGCATTAGATATTGTTCTAAAATTCGATTGAGGAAAAGTTAATTATATACTAAATATGTATATCTAAATACGCGAAAGCAAGCGGCTAATTTAGGGATATGTTTATGATGCGATTTGTGATCTCTATAAAAATCTACGTGGATTATTTGTGTGTGGATTATTTTGTGTGATTTAACGCTACCCAACTTCAGATATTTCGATTCCGTCAAGAAATTAGAGAACTGGGCAAATGCCATTCGCACGAAAATGACCACATACGTCCGACCGAAGTCTGTTGCAGATGCTCAGGCGTTGCTAAAGGCACACGACGAACGTCTGGCCGAAATTGATGCGCGTAACGAAGAAATGAAATCTCTTCGAGAATATGGGCAGAAAATATCAACCGAACAACCGGAGCACAAATCTGAAATCCAGCGCGTGCATAGACGACTTCAGAATATTGAGCATCAAATTCGACAAACCTGGGAACAAGAAAAAGTTGCATTGCAAAGATTATTGCAATTACAAACACTTTATTCACAGGTAAAATAATTTATTATACATTTTGATAATAAATTTAGTCATCTTCTCGTACGACCGAATTAATTATTTTTATAGTATAATATTTACAAGCGCCTACGGCGCTTGTAAAAGTGTGTAAATGGGGAAGCCTATTAGCTAGCAAAAGCACCGCCGCTATCGCGGCGTTTCGCGACGAAAAAAAAATTTTTGTCTAAAAAATGGTCTAAAAATTTTTGTCTATATTTTGTCTAAATTTTTTAAAAATCTGCATCAGCACATCCGTACGAACATTTTAAGCTATCACTTGCCCGGAAATGAGCAGCGGAAGGGGTCTAACCGTCAGATGAGTGACGCACAGACGCACAGACACTGGCTTCTTAGTAAAGTAACATAATTAGGGGTCGGCATACTCTCTCACCGAGTCCGAACATCATATTTCTACTTTTCACCGACTTTTTGAAAACTTTTTGGAGAAATAAAAAATAGTTAACCTAGATATTGAGACAACCTTAAAAACAAAAAAAGAACTGGACTTTTTTCATTTGAAAAAGCAGGAGAAAAAAATTATCGAAAGTCGGACTCGAATCAATCGATAATGGTTAGAGAAAAAAAGACATTTTCAAAGCCGACCGAGTCCGCGCAGTTTCGGCAATATTATTTTATCAGTTTTATTTCTGTAAAAACGAAAGTTGTACCTCAGAATATTATCTAACAATCTGCAAAGAAAGTTTTTCGTCTTTGAAGAAGAAATAAAAAGTTATTGATTCGGACTCGGAAACAACTCGAGTTCCGAGTCCGGAAATTTTATTTTCCGAGTCCGAATCAATAACTTTTTATTTCTTCTTCAAAGACGAAAAACTTTCTTTGCAGATTGTTAGATAATATTCTGAGGTACAACTTTCGTTTTTACAGAAATAAAATTGGTCAGATAGCATTGAAGATAGAGCTGATTAAAGTTGGAGTCGGAAACTTTCTCTGTTTTCTCTAACCTTTCCGAGTCCGAAAGAGAATATTTTTTTCTCAACATTTTTCAATTCGAATAAATCTTTTTCTTTTCGTCTAATGTCTGTCTGTTAAATATCTAGGTTAACTATTTTTTATTTCTCCAAAAAGTTTTCAAAAAGTCGGTGAAAAGTAAAAAATGTTGTTCGGACTCGGTGAGAGAGTATGCCGACCCCTAAACATAATTATATTTTGCGAAGCCATTGTTTTATCACCATAACACTGATGTTAAGAAAACATTTTTATTATGTAAATCTTGAAATGTAAAGTTGAGTTCAAAAATCGAAAACTACGATTTGAAAATCATAAAGACAAATTATTGGTAAAATACATTTAAGGAGAAATAATTTATGGAACATTTATAAATTTTCCATTTCAGATTCTCCAGATTGATTCTTGGCTTGCTGCGAAAGAGAACTTTGTTAGTCAAATGTCTACCGGTGACTCTATCGACGCGACGGATTCTATCATCAAAAAGCACGAAAATTTCACACAGACATTGATTAGTCAAAGCGAGAAAATGGAACAATTGAAAACTGCTGCATCCATACTTGAAACAGATTCCAATGAACCAGAGGTCGAGCGAATCCGGGAGCAATATGAACAACTTCTGCAGAGGCACGCATTGTTGTTGGAAAATTGCGCATCTAAGCGGAGGTATTTGGAAGAAGCGAGGAAACTACACGACTTCATTAGACAGTGTGGCGAAGTGGTTATGTGGATTAATGAAAAGCTGCAGTTGGCTTATGACGATGGATTCATCGATCCTACAAATTTGTAAGTCATTAATCTTACTTTAAACCATATTGTTGTAAGCTCCTGACACAAACATTGGTTTCACTGATTATTTTTAAATAATTTACAGTACTTCTGTACATGGAATAAGAGGAATAAGATCTTGCCAGAGGGTTGCATGTTTTTGGCATTCCTTTAAATTGTTTTCTTTCATGATCATAGATAAAGATGAATAATTAATATAAAGAGAGTTTCTACGTCTGGCTATTTCACAATTCCTGTTATTTAGACGCTCTAAATTACAAAAGCATCTGGCCTTTGATGCTGAGCTCCAAGCAAGTGTGGATCGTATACAGGCCGTTCGAGAAGATGGTGAACAGCTAATTGCTGAAAATAATTTCGACAAAGAGCGAGTGGATGCTCAACTCAATGAAGTGATCAATGGATGGAATGAGCTTAAGGCCAAGTCTGCCAAAAAAGCGAAGCTTCTCCAAGAATATTACGAAGCATATCAACTTTCGAGGTAAAATTTTTATATATTCGTAGTAGGATCAGAGTCAATTTATTCCAGAAAATTGGACGAGCTCGATAAATGGCTGGACCATGTTGAGCACAGTTTGTCCACCAACGATCACGGTATGTAGTGTATTCTTGAAACATTTTGCATTATGGGAGTTTACATGCTAAACTCTCTGAGCCTACACTTCACAACGTAAATAGGTCTGTATAGATTAGAATTTTGCATGACATATAAACAATATCATGCACTATTTTCTCTTCTGTGCTTAATGAACACTCAGTAAGAAATCATTGCTTTGGTAGTCCAATAAGAAGGCATTAGGAAAACGTTGGAAAATAGTACATGACATTGTTTTTCTGTTACACAAAAATTGGAATCATTTCGTCCTCGTTAAGAAGCTAAGGCAACGAAGTGTATATAGTTTTGCACATAAATTGTTTTTATTGAATTCCATTTAGGAGAAGACATCCAATCTGTGGAAGACCTGATTAAAAAGCATAATGAGCTCCTCACAAGTATCGATGCGAAAGCTTCAGTAGTCAGAGAAACTGTACAAAAGGCGATAGAACTTAACTCAAAGGTAATTGTGTTGTTCACATGCACATTTTCCAAATTTTATTATAGAGTAACGAGAATTTGTGCGTCCATTTGGCTCACGCGGAAAGTATTCAGCAACGTTTTGAAGGATTGAAAGAACCATGTCAAATCCGCAGCGATAATTTGAACGAATCTTCGAAATTCTTCCAGTGGACCTTCGAAGTTGACGCACAATTGACTTGGATTAGCGACAAAATCCCACAATTGGAAAGCATCGATTATGGCCGATCGTTACATTCCGCCCAATCTCTTAGCAAGAAACACCAAATTCTAGAACAGGTAGGCCAAAAAATTTTGTAAAATGTTGAAATCAAATTTTGGTTTAGGAAATAAATACACGTGAACCGATAGTCAAAGAATTGGCAAATAGCGGTAAAGCGATGCAAAATCATGGCTTTGTAGTAGCTGAAGTTGGTAATCTTCTGGAGAAGCTCCAAGGCGGATTTGACTTGGTCAGAGCATTAAGTGCTACCCGTGCAATTCGCTTAGCCGAATCTCTGCTATCTCAAGAATATTATGCAGAGGCAACTGAGGCAGAACAATGGATGCGAGAAGTAGGCATTTTTGAGCGCATCGAATAAACTATTTAAAAAATGGAAAATTATTTTAAAAGAACAATGAAAAGCATTTGAAAACGATGCCGAAGCAACTATAAAATAATTTTAAGCTGCTTAAGAGGTAAATTCAATTTTCGATGGTCAATTTTCGATAAGTCTTTCAAATTAAATAATAATATTTTAGTTGCTACCGCTTGTGGCGAGTCAAGATGCAGGCTTTAATCATGGTTCTGCCGAAGCTCATTTGCGCCGTCTTGACTCCTTGGATCAAGAAATAAATAACTTTACCGAACAAATACGCAAACTCCGCGATTCCTGCGACAAAATGATCAGTGCTAAACATTTCGATTCCTCGCAGGTTTGATTTTTGGACTAAGTTGGCTTTACATGTAAAATTTCATTATTCAGCTAACGAGCCGCCAAACAAAATTGGAAGATCTGTTCGAAACGCTTGTCCGAGAATGTCGGCGTCGTCGTTCGCAATTAATTGACGCCAGCCGATATTATTCCTTTGTGCGCCAAGTTGATGACCTAATTGCGTGGCTTAAAGAGAAAAAGGTTTTTTATTTATTAGCCTTTTTTATTTTTATTATTTAGTTAGCCTTCTTGGGGCGAAAAACGCAAATGAGCGATATTCTTAAAATGTACAATGCGAAACGTGAACTATAAATTATGGACATACATACATTATGTGAGATACATTCCCAGTCACAATAAACACACAATTATTGCTCATAAGCAATAAATACAAAAAAAGCAGCAATATGAGATCAACAAATACTAATAACATAAAATGACTGAATTGTTTTGGCTACTAAAATAAATATATTTTCGTAAACTATTTTAGCAAACCGCGGAAAATGAGTTCTACGGCAGTGATATGGAGGATTGTATTCTGCTGACTGAGCAATTCGAGCAAATTGTGCGCGAATTATCTGCAGCTGGTGAAAAAGTTGCAGGTATAACCAAAATGCAGGTAACGTGAATTATCTTCACAACTAAGTTTTCTTTAGAAATATCTCGATTCAAAGTATCCGGAATTTTAAAAATCGTATTTATTTAAATTTGTTTTTAATGGATAAATAAGGATTATCTCTGCCTTTTTGCGGGCAGTCGTGCAATATGTCGTCTTATTTTTGCTTCAGTAAAATAATTAATCTACCATGTTTTAGGAAGATTTGCTAAGAACCAATCATCCAAATGCCGGATCGATCAGAGCGAAAGCCAGTGATCTAAATCACTTATGGCACGAAGTCAACGATGCAGCGAACGACCGTCAACAAGCCTTACTAGATGGCAAAAACATCCATTCATTTGACCAGAAAGCTGATGATATTTTGAATCGCCTGGCTGAAAAAGAGGCTTATCTCGTTGCACTGGAGACAGAAGATCTGACAAGTGTGGACATGGCAATGCTCAAGGCACATATCCAAAAGCACGACGACTTCCTTCACGCATTATATGTTATCGAGAAGCAGGTCAACGAGATTTGCAAAGAAGCCGATAGGATTATACAGCAATTCTCTCGTACTCAGGAGCACCTTGAAGTGAGACGTATGGAACTGATTGAACAACTAAAAGATGTCCAAGAAGGTGGAAGAAAGATTTCCGAAAGACTTGCCCAGGCACAGAACAATCAGGCATACTTTCAGGTATGTTACAGTTAAATATGTGATAGAAATGTTGCTAGCTTTAATATATTTAGTAATATTATATCAATGTTTGCCGAAAATGGGTTTTGATTTGTCAGTAATTTGAGGAAACTCGTTCAACATTGCAGAAAGTTTATGGAAAGAATTAATGTTTTAGCTGCATCTTTTTGGGTTTGTGGAGAATTTTTTGAATATTATAGCAAAGAACTTATTGGCAGTTTTTCCAAATCGGAGGCCATTTACAAAAGTTATACGAAACTATTTAGGAATATCGGGACTTGATGAACTGGGTCCGGCACATGTACGTCGTTATAACGGGAGAAATTCTACCCCGGAATACAATCGGTTGCGAAGAACTAAGTGTGCGACATAACGAGTACCGAATCGAAATCAAATCTCGTGAACCACAAAAAGACAATTTTGTGAAGACAGGTCGTAAAATGATCCAAGTCGGAAACGCCTTGAGCCAAGAGATTAGCATGAAAATCGACGATCTTGAGCATGGCTTCGCACAGCTCTACGATGTGTGGCATCGCAGGCAACAAGTCTACGAGGAGAATCATGACGTCCAAACGTGGCTGTCAAACGCGGAGTTCTTGGAAAACTGGTTAGCCGAGCGAGAACAATATCTAACGGAGGATTGGTATACTGTGGAAAGCGTGGAAAATGTCGAAGATCTCATTCGCCATTTCGATGATTTTCTAGCGACGCTCAACGCACAGTCAGCACATTTTGAGGTTAGCGTTATGAAAACTAGATACAAATTTTGGAGAATTAAAAAATTTATACGGTTTCCATATTTCTTGAAACTAATTTATAAATTCTACAATAAAAATGCTTTTGCAGTTCAAAATTATAATTTTAAATTTATCCCATATGTCTTAACGAGGATGTACCGAGATACGTCTCCCCCAATCCCACAAATATATGGGGCGAGAGGAAAACGGAGAAGAAATAGCGGTGTCCCGTCTGACACTACCAAAATACGTCTTTTTCTAAGGCTTCCACTTTTCCAAAAACTCCGTGGTGCGCTTACGATTTATTTATTTAGGCCCTGAAACGCCTGACAAAACTGGAAGAATCGTACGCCAAAATGCGATCCAAAGAGCAAGCCTATGAAGCGGAACATGCGGAGATGGCGACATTACGCCGTCGGGAGAGTGGTATCAGCGGGGCTCCGACATCAACAGGCGAGCCAAGCCGTCGAGATACGCAACCGATTAAAACAGTCGAGAAAAAGAAGATTCTTCAAGAAAAGCGGCAAGAACGAGAAAGACGTAAAACACAGGAAATTTCTTTGATGAAAAGAACGCCCTCGCATGTGGGTTTATTTTGATATTTGTAATCAATGTATCGAAAGCTATCAAAATACTAACAAGAGTTGTTAAGGAGGTTATGGTTATTCTTTTAATGTTACACCCAGGAATATTTATTGTTTCAAAGCTAACCTCGTGATGAAACAATTTGAAAATAAATCCGCTTTGTCATCGATTCTAAAATTATGAGAAATTAGTTTAGGATTTTACATATTAATTTTTAGGAGAAATCTGATTTTGTCGCCGCTACAACATTGCCAAGAGCACGAAATCGATCGCCATCAATTACTGTGGAACAGGACAAGGTGTCACAAATCGAGCCAGCCTCTACTTCAAGGCCCGTTAGCGGTATGCTTTCTGATGCCTCAACTGCTGAAGAAAAAGTTCCAATAAGACGAGTTCCGTCCGGAAAAATCCCAGGGTTTACCACGAGACGCCCACAAAGCATCAAGAAAATGCGCCACTGGGAAGATCTTAAGTCCATCGATATGCATGGGTTTGTTGGTTTTGGACAATCATAAATTTTGATGCTAATTAAATTACTTTAGATATATCGATCGAAAACAGGAGCTTCAAGGAGGCGGCAAAAAAGCAACATTTAGATCGTGGAAGAATTATTACACGATCCTCTGTGGTCAATTGTTGTGTTTCTTCAAAGATGAAGAAAGCTTTATGGAAAACATGGCAGCGGCTCCCCCGGTCTACATACTCAATGCAACGTAAGATTTTATTATTTCCGTCGTTCATTCTTTCATATGCAAGCTACGTTTATAGATGTGTACTATATGCGAACTATGTGAAGAAAAAACACACTTTCAAGTAAGCAATTCTATATTTGGAATGTAATTCAGATTTTTTTATTTTAGACTAAATACATCTGATGGAGCAGAGTATTTATTCTCTGCTGATAACAGTATGAAAATGATCGAATGGGTTAGTATATTTTTTATGTTTTGCATTATTAAATTAACTAAAGCTTGATATAAATACATTTTTGTTTATAACACTTTCTATCCGTAAATTTTGCCTTTGGTATTCATTTAAACTAACAGTCCCTAATTTTATAGAAGACTTGATTTCTGAATTTATATTTCCCTTTCTGTGCCTTTTATAAACAAGATAATTTTAGATCGAGAAGATCAACTTTCACGCTCAACTGGCACCAAGCAATCAATTAGCCAGTTTTAATAGAATGGTAAGAAATTTTTTCTATTATGTAATAAACATCACAGTTTTCTAGGCCGGACATGATGGCGCGCCTTCCTACATGCCTCCTAATCCCAACGAACTGAGCAGAAGTCACACTCTGGAATTTCGCCCTTCTTCCTCGTCAGCCAGAAATTCGGTCTATGTTGTGGATGAAGATCCACGGAAAAGGTTAGGATTTGAATTTTATAACTATCTATTAGTGTGATAATAAAATATTTAGTGCAACATTGGACCCACGCAGACCGAAATCTGCTGATAACGATATGCCTTTTACAAGAGTTTACGAAAAGGTTTGGTTTTGTTATTGCCGTAAAGCGGTAGAGATAAAATGCCATAAGACCTGAAATTTGTTTAAAAATTGCGAAATATATTTCTATCAGATATTATTTGCCTAAAACCATACATTGGCATGAGAGGGAGGATCTCTCATGTCGACATCATATCCGTCAAAATTTGTCAAGAGTATTGCTGACTTTCCCGCTTCAATTTAACCTATTATTTTACAAATCTTGTCTGTGACGTTGAGATCTCGGGATCCCTTCGATAGATTTCTGTGATTTTTGGCTTATTCGATCCGGTTTCAAAAGTTATGTGGGCGAAAAATATTTTTTTCAAAATTTGAAAATTTGAATTCGCGCCAAAACGTAAAAACGTGTTTTTAAGGGTTTTTAGTGTGAGACTTATAAATTTTATGTACTTATTCGATTTTAAAGCTTATTTGGAATATTATACTTTTTAAATTTCGAAATTTCATGGTTTGGATTCATTTTTACGTCATTTTTTGTTATTTTTGACCATTTTTCAACCAAAAAAGTCCATTTTTCATATTTGATTACCAAATGAGCTCGAAATTTGCATACAGGGGTTTTTCGACCTCCTGAATCCGAATTTCAATTCAGATTTTAAATTTGAAAATTTGAATTCGCGCCAAAATGAAAAACTGCGTTTTTGGGGCTTTTAAAGGTTGAGATTGTAAATTTTGTAATTCAATTCGATTTTAAAGCTTATTTAGAGTCTTTCGGCTTTAAAATTTCTAAATTTCCATTTTTGTATTCATTTTTATGCCATTTTTTGTTATTTTTGACCATTTTTTGACCGAAAAAGTCGATTTTTCATATTTGCTTACCCAAAAGAGCTGACAATTGGACCAAAAAAGTCGATTTTTCGTATTAGACTACCAAACGAGCTTAAATTTTGCATACTGGGGTTTTTCGAACTCCTGAATCCCAATTTCGATTCTGATTTCAAATTTGAAAATTTGAATTTGTGCCAAAATTTAAAAATGCGTTTTTATGGGTTTTCGGAGGTAAAACATTAAAATTTTATGTTTGCCGTTTGATTTTCAGCATATATAGAGTCTTTCAGTTTTAAAAGTTTCTAAATTGCAATTTTTAATTTCAATTCTACTACTTATTTGTCGTTTTTACCATTTTTCTGAGTACTTAGGGACATGTGTAAGTCGGGATATTTGATCGTCTGAGATTGGTACGTCTGGACTTTAATACGTAGGACATGTGTACGACGAACATTTGACGTTGGACATTAGTACGTCGGAAATATGTGCGGAGACATTCGTACGTAGGGCCGTTCCATTTTTTGATTCATCATCATGTCATTTTTAAACATTTTTGCCATTTGTTGATCGTAAAAGTCCTTTTTTCATAGTTGTTTACCAAAACAGCTGAAAATTTGCATACAGAGGTTTTCGAGGGAAACACAGTTGGAACGGTGTTCAATTGGAACAGTGGTGTTCTGACTATATCTAACCATTTTTCTCCAATGGTAAAATTTATCCCTCGCTTTTGCTGCTTTAGTGTTCCAATTGTCGGATTTTTTGGCTCCAATGACATTACATATTTCGCTCACCTTATAAGGCGCCAAACAAGGATTTAGACTTGCGGCTCGCAAGTCACCTGGGGCTCGCAAGTCACCTGGGGCGAAGCAAGACTTAGTCTTAGGCTTAAGCTCCCGAACAACCTGTATAAGGCGTATAATCGGAGCGTCATTTCAGATTTCAAATTAGAAATTTGGACATTTAGACGTGGGACATATGTACGTCGGAAATTTGTACGTAGGGACGCTTTACATATGACATTTGTACTTAGGACATTTGTACTTCGGACATTAGTACGTAGGACATTTGTACTTCGGACATTAGTACGCCGGATATTTGTACTTCGGACATTAGTACGTAGGACATTTGTACTTCGGACATTAGTACGTAGGACATTAGTACGCCGGACATTTGTACTTCGGACGTTAGTACGTCGGACATTTGTATGTAGGACATTAGTACGCCGGACATTTGTATGTAGGACGTTAGTACGTGGGACGTTAGTACGTCGGACATTTGTATGTAGGACATTAGTACGCCGGACATTTGTATGTAGGACGTTAGTACGTGGGACATTAGTACGTAGGCCGTTAGTACGTGGGACATTAGTACGCCGGACATTTGTACTTCGGACATTAGTACGTGGGACATTTGTATGTAGGACGTTAGTACGTGGGACATTAGTACGCCGGACATTTGTACTTCGGACATTAGTACGCCGGACATTTGTATGTAGGACGTTAGTACGTGGGACATTTGTACTTCGGACATTAGTACGTAGGACATCCTTATAGTAAGCGAGTGATGTGCGTGCGTCCGTCCGTTCCACGTTTTGATCTTTGATCCCTTATTTTCTCTGTGACTTTTTTGTCCAAAATTTTGACTACAAACTACAAATTTTGTAGTTAGTGGTTTTTCGCGAGTTCAGGTCGAAATTTTTGGCACCCGGGGGTTTTCGACTACGAGGAATCCGAATCTGAGGTCGGATTCGACCGCGCGCGCGAGGCGTTTTTCCCAGTTTTTGCGCGCGGGACATGTTATATAGGTAATTTTTCGCGCTGAGTCCGAATCTGCAGTCAGATTCGACCGCGCGCGCGCAGCGCGCGCGAGTCGTTTTTCCCAGTTTTTGCGCGTGAGACATGTTATATAGGTAATTTTTCGCCCTGGGTCCGAATCTGCAGTCAGATTGTGCTTTTTCTCTGTGACTTTTTTGTCCAAAATTTTGGGAAGGGCCATTCTTACCAGTGTGTTTTCTCTGTCTCAGACTTAGCCAAACTCAGACTGAGACAACCTCAGACTGAGCCAAACTTAGACTGAGCGAAACTTAGACTGAGCCAAACTCAGACTGAGTCTGAGTTTGCGAGCCACCGCAGGTGGCGAGCCAATCCTGTGGTCGGGCGCTACGCGCCCGACCTTCCCTCTTGGAATGTGAGGGAAGTTAGAACAGAAAAGGCATACTGATACAGACTCCCCGCGCGCTAGCGCGCGTTAGCGCGCTAGTTTGTATGTAGGACATTAGTACGTAGGGCGTTAGTACGTGGGTCATTAGTACGTAGGCCGTTAGTACGTGGGACATTAGTACGCCGGACATTTGTACTTCGGACATTAGTACGCCGGACATTTGTATGTAGGACGTTAGTACGTGGGACATTAGTACGTAGGCCGTTAGTACGTGGGACATTAGTACGTCGGACATTTGTACTTCGGACATTAGTACGCCGGACATTTGTATGTAGGACGTTAGTACGTGGGACATTTGTATGTAGGACGTTTTTATCCCTCGCTTTTGCTGCTTCAGTGTTCCAATTGTCGTATTTTAGGCTTATACGCCGTTATATTTTTCGCGAACCTTATAAGGCACCAAACAAGGATTTAGGCTTGCTGCTCAAACAACCTGGGGCCAAAGCAAGACTTAGTCTTAGGCTTAAGCTCCCGCACAACCCTTATAAGGGCTGCGGGACTTTTGGTTCAAGCCAGTCGACAGTCGCTGTTCCAATTGGCTTTCGCCCATTGTACCCTTCAATTTTTGGCATTTGTACGTAGGATGTTTGTACGTCGGACATTTGTACGTGAGACATTTATAAGTCGGGATATTTGAACGTCTGAGATTTGTACGTAGATTTGTAAGTAGGACATTTGTATGTCGGACATTTGTACGTGCGACATTTATAAGTCGGGATATTTGAACGTCTGAGATTTGTACGTAGATTTGTACGTAGGACATTTGTATGTCGGACATTTGTACGTGAGACATTTATAAGTCGGGATATTTGAACGTCTGAGATTTGTGTGTTGGAGATTTGTAAGTAGGACATTTGTACGTTTTACATACGGAGCCAACGCTTCAGACTTTAGAACCCAATGCTTTAGTCTTTGCTGTGTAACCTTTAGTTACAGCTTATTTTTGACAGTTTAAATTATTCAATTTTGTTGTAGCAAAAAATATTTTATTACATATTTCTAAACTTAAAAATTTTCAATCCATAGACGCGCGCGGGCCGTGCCCGCGCGCCTGATTATAAACCTAGTGTATATTAAATCCCCATTGTCAATCCATTTTGGGATTAGTTTCGCCAATTTTCTGGTAACGGTAAATCATATAACTCCAGCACCCAGCTTATTCAGATGTAAAATTGTTTATGCTATAGGAAATGACGCATGTTCGTCATGGCGAAGTGATTCGGGCCTCTCGACTTGAAGTCACAACCACGGCCCATCATCAATCTCAGCATTCATCGTCTCATGCATCGGCGGCAGGCAGTAGCGGAGCAGTGTCTCCCCAAAGGCAAATTTTGGATGGTCGAGAAAGCTCATTCAGCTCCGGCAGCGCGCAACCTCATTTCAACAGCAGCGAGGACGCCGAGTTTGTGAAATGGATCGAGACTTCGTCCACTGCTCAACCCCATAATAACTCAGGTGTAACTAAACAGAACAGCGATGACGCGGATTCTATTAAAAGTAGTAAGCACTTTGACATGAGACATTTATCGCGAATATCGTAGACATCTATTCACAACATTTTTACTAGAAAGACATTTAAATTTACGGCTCAACACATACCGTAATTCTTCAATAGAACGGACTATTTTTATATTATTTCTTACCAAGGGAAAGTCGTAGTAAACGAAGAATGTGTGTTGAGCCAAAATTTTATGATGTCTCCTTTCACCTTATACAAAATCTTCAATTGTCGACATATATGATTTGATATCATTTTCAGAAAAACGGACGGGATTCTCATTGTTCAAGCGCAATTCCAAGCATACACAGAAAGAACCCTCGAAATAGCGAACAATCTTTCTAAGCAATAAGATTCACACTTATGTCCAGTACGATTACACATGCCATTATTTTTATTGAATGCGAATTTTTGCGATTTTGTATTTCTAATCACTCATATTGTTTAATATTTTTGAATGTTCGACCAGAGAATTTTGTTTGTATTTTTGGTGGTGCTAGAAATTTTATTCACTTAACAGTGTTTACCTTATTTTACGAATCTTATATTTCAGCTTGTTGATTGTAATGTTAATTATCTGAAGTAAAAGTTTACTTAACTTTTTTGTCTCATCATAATTACACTACATAATAAAGCAGAAATACCAATTGTCTTTTTTCGACAAATGTCTTTCATGTAATTTTAGAAGTATAGAAAATACCGGAATTGTCCTTTATGACTGACGCTTCGGAGAGTATAAAAGGCATCCAAACTAGAGATGAAGACAACACTTGTCACACAAACCGATCCCGTCAAAAATTTTTGCCTAAAATCGCGTCATATGAAGATAAAAAGTTAACATTCGTATCTAATGTTAACTTCGTCAAAATTTCGATTTTAAGGATTTCGATTTTAAGGATTGATCCTAACCGATCCAACTTAAAATCGAAATTTTGACGTCCTATCACATCAAAAACTAATGTTACATTTCTTACCTAACTCTTGGGATATTAGATACGAATGTTAACTTTTTAGCTTCATATGACGCTATTTTTGGCGAAATTTTTGACTTGATCGGTTTGTGTGACAAATGTTGTCTCCCATCCATAATCCAAACACCTTGACGCGACTTGCAAACTTTTAAGGTTTACCTTTCCACCAATATTTTGGCAGAAGAGGAACTGTTCACTTTTGACTTCCAAAATTTGCGATCTTTGAAATAAAGGAAACCATAAAATTCATGTTCAAAAATTTGCGCTGCGCAATTGTATGGCATGAATTTTTAACTCGAAATTCTCACGTTTTCTCCAAAACCAGACGAGGACATGTCTTTATATATCTCGTATTTGAAGGACATTTGGGCAGTGAACAATGATCAGGAACGGTTCATTGCCTTTCATCATATGTTTTAGGATGACCGTTACGTAATGATTCCATTGATCAGCAACGCTGTGAATGTTAATAGCTCGCGATTACTTAATTGAATTCATTATTAATGAATTGTGGAAGTTGCTGGTTAGGACCAGTCACGTTTTTAGTGCACCCAATTAGACGAATGCAATTTTTGGATTACTCTTTGGCTTCCTTTAATTGTGACGCAATCTGTCGCACGTTGTAGGGACCACGAAAGAAACGGGAAATCAATGTTATATACTAGTAGAGTCTTTCTATTTGTTGTTTATTGTTTATAATAACTTCTGTAAATTTCTGGGGTATGAGAAAATTGTCTTATAGTGCAATTTTGTGCCACTATTATTTTTACAAAGAACTAATCAAACTAAAAAATATTCTGTGTATTTTATTTCACGATTTTCCGATCCCCTAAAGCCGGAGCTTGAAATCTGCGCTGAGCTATATTTACCAGATAGACCACTTGGGTTTCGATTTGCTATTTTGCAGTGTTTACAAATTACCGGAAAAGTATTTAACAAAGACATATCTCTTTTATGGTTCTAACCGTCTGTCAAATCTCCCCACACTATCACTCAAAATCACTCAACTAAAGAAGAAAGAGCATTCGAATACAACTGCTTGATATCACTACCTGCCACAGTATTTGAATACTTTTCGATATTCTTTAACCCTTCATTGCCCGTCCGTAGGATTTTGCTGATTTTTGGTATATGGGTAGATCTCGAGATTCTATTAGATGCGTATTTTTTCTTTTTTCAAAAACCCACAAAAATTCCAATTTTTGGGGGTCAAAAGTCGGGATTTGGCCGAAAATCCATGATACCCCCTATGGTTTCGAAATTTTCAAAAAAATTTCGAAATTTTTAGATGTCTAAAAAACACTTTTTCTGGTCAATTTCGATGCGCTGAGCACGAATCCGAAGATAGTTTTTTTGTTGAGTATCAAAAAATTATTTTTGATATTTCGAATTTTTCAAAAGTGTACTTCTTTAGAGTGCTCTAAAAAATTTTTTATAGCTAAAACACAAAATCTAATTATATATTCTTATTCAGAATAAAAAGTTGACTCTATAAGAGTAATATCAGATTTTAGCTAGGAAGCTAAAAAACTGGTCAAAAAGTACTCCAAAGTTGCGTATCTAATTAGATACACTGGGAAATGAAGGGTTAAAACTGCTATTTTGTTATCAACTAAATCTTCTTTGAATCCGAAGTCGTCACTAGCACCGAATTTGTTTCAGTACGGTTATTTGTTCCAATGACACATACTAATGTAATGAATGTTTACAGTTGAAAATGACTTCCACAACAACTACTTTCAACGAGATTCAAGTAATTTCCTTATTCGAACGTTATAAACAAATCAATGTTTTTTTATTCAAATGTATCGACAATCTTAGTATAACAGAGTGTGTGTTTTGCTATCATATTGTTTAAGAAATGGCAAATTAGAAGTTAAATTAAACATTGATAGAACAAATAATTTCATTCTCTTCCACGATTAACTACTTCTAGATTTCAGACTCATTTCGACAACAACGAAGTTGTCCATGAAAACGTGGAATTGGTTGAGCGAACCTCTTGCACGCACGATGTTCGCCTCTATCGCTTTAAACTGCCCAATGAAGAACATGTATCGGGAATTATGCCCGGGAAACACATCAGAATTGCTGGACAGGTAAAACTCTTTGCTTGAAATGTCTTTAAAGTATATGTCTTTCCTGTAAAGTAGTTTAAAGCAATACAGACGATCATTTTTAGAACGAAAAATTACAATTAAACTTATTGTAAAATTAAAATAATTGGTCTCCGTTTACTTTATGCTACAAACTATTTTATAGTTTATTTTGATTACAATTTCAGATAAACGGCAAGAAATTAGCGCGAAAATATTCTCCCGTATCTGAAGCTGATCTCAAGGGATATTTCGAGGTTGTATTCAAGGTGTATCCAATTAACGAGCAAGATCCATCACTCGGCTCTTTTTCGAGATATCTAGACAGTGTGCCAGTTGGTAAGTCAATTTCTGTCCCAAAAGTCGAACAGAAATCGAAATATTGTTTGACATGAGAAAGATGTAAATTTAGACATATTGAAAAATATATATATTAGCGAGTAATAATCATTTGATATTAATTAAATTTTGCACCTTCAGGAGCAAAATTACCAATGTCGGGACCATTCGGAAAGATCGCCTACCAAGGCAACGGCTCAGTTTTGTGGAATGATGGAAACATCAAGCATTATTCCATAATTGTAATGATCGCGGGAGGCACTGGCATAACCCCTATGATTCAACTGATTCGGTCTATAATGCGGGAAACACATTGCTCGACAAAGATATTTCTGTTGTATACAAATAAGACGGATAAAGATGTGATATTTCGGTTAGTTTTTCAAGACGACTTTGAACAAACATTGTAATAATGAAAATGATCCGTTATCCAACCAATTGTCTAACATATCCTTCCATTTGGAAAGTGATGTAGTAATATTTTCATAAATTACAAACTCGGTAGAAACGAAATGTTTACAACGCGATGTTCTTGCACCTTTGAAGTCTAATTACAAATTTAGAGACGAACTGGAACGCTACGCAAGAACGCATCCCGAAAAATTCCATATGATGTTGACTCTGACACGCACAGATAAAATCGATGGCTGGTCACATACGTATGGACGGATAAATATCGATATGGCGCGCAAACTGTTAGCGGTTTTGGCTGAGAGCTCTGCTAACGAGACTGACACTCACCATTCATCCACACTAGTGCTCATCTGCGGTCGGAATGATATGAACCAGACAGCCAAAAAAATATGCCAAGAGCTCGGATACAATGAAATTCATGTGTATTGAAAATCTCTAATTTTAAATAAACTAATTTGAAATAAACTATCATAACAGAAAATATTCTTAAAAACCAAAATCAAGGGCAAAGTTAAGAACAGTTTTGAACGAAAATTACCTTTGAGCAAACTAAATTTGTCCATACTTGTATTTTGGCATTTTCTATAAAAAAATCAGACACCTAAGGGATCAGTACAAAAAATTCGTTTTTCGAATAGATTTTGGATTTATCCTGAAAAGAGCGGTTTTAGGGCAATTTTGAAGCGGTAAACACAAATTTGAGGTAATTTTTTAGCCAGTCATACATGTATATTGATCTAATAAGCCCCCAGTGGTATTGCTCTAGCACTACCCCATATGGCTTACTAAATTTGTGATGTTGATGCTTAAAAGCATCAACGTTTTATTTTCTCTCATTAAAAACTAACGCCATAAATGGGAGAACGCAAAGGGGCAATGTTTGAGGGCTTGGGTCCTTGAATGATGCATTTCGACAGAATATGACTCTTAACTGTATAGCATACCTAACATATGCTCTGCTTGACGAGTAAAAAATCGATTCAATCAGCGTATTCGATATTCGATTTTTTCAATCAATTTGAAAACGATGGGTTCCAGTGCGTTTCATGACACAAAATTATCTTATTTATTCTTATTCTTTTCTTTGTTCTCAAACTGGATGAAGTTAATTTTAGCAAATATTTGCTTACTTTTTACGGTATTGATTATAATTGAGAGTGTCGGCCCAGCGAATAAAAAGGCTAAAACAACAAAAGGAATAAAAGCTGTTCCAGGTAATTCAATGGCTCAAAACAAGAGCATTCTATTATAATAAATGTTTAAAAAAGATAAATTTATATATCAATTTTGGTGATATTTTTCCTACATCGCTTCAAAAAACTTTCACGGTCGGAATTTTAGAACCATTACAAAATATTGGTTTCAAGCGCTTTACAGGGTATTATTTTGAAGCCGTTGTTTTTGTCACAACAGAGTTATATTTCCCCATTTTAAGCTATGGAAAACAATGGTTAAAAGCATAAGGCCCTATGATAATATACGATTCTCCCGATTTCACAAAAAAGCCATAGGGGGGACCCTATTGATTTTTTGAGAATTTTTGTCAAAAAATAATTTTTCAACCCATAGGGTCCCCCCTATGGTTTTTTGGCAAAAAAGTTTTTTAGACAAATTATTTGGCCAAATAACCATAGGGAAGACCCTATTGATTTTTTTGAGAAATTTTTTATATAAAAATGGGTCCCCGCTATGGGTTTTTTTCGCCTGTGAAATCGGGAGAACCGTATATTATCATAGGGCCAAAGCATAATATTTTTGTAGAGCGAAACATTTAGCCGTGTTCTGGCAATTAATAATATTCTAATATAATATTCTAAGAACGTATTAAACTTTTAAGCTTCATCTAGAAAAATGACTTTTCGTTAATCGGACAACAAACAATTTTTCTCGTCTTATATACCTTTTCTTGAACTTCTAGGTCCCGCACAGAACATTAGCACAGGAATGCAGAAACCACCTGGAGATTTTCCGTGCCGTGAAAACAATGACATTCTTTACTGCAGAAGTAAGTGCTTTGAAACAAGGATAAGTCAACAAATTCCACGAGCAATTGGAAACATTTTAGGATATAGAAAACTTTTATACACGATTTTTACCGATATGCTGTTGAGTAACAAATTAGTGAGACGAAAGTGTTCAAGCGTTTTCCTACTGTATTTTTTCTGTTTTTCAATGTTTAATAAACATGAGGATTTCGGTTTGCAGCTTTAATGGCTTTAATTTCTTTTTTAGAGTTTCTCACAATTGGTGGAAAAATAGTAAGTGGATTTTGCAAGAAACCTCGAGAAAGGAAAAAGTTTTGTAATGGTGAGAAAATGGACGTATGTTGTGGAAAAATGCCTTTCACCTCACCAGCGAATCGTAAGTTATTTTTTTAGTTCCCAAAAGTGATCAAAAACGTATTTATTGTTTTGAAACTGTTTTCTGTCTTATTCATTTTAATCGGTATTTATATTTATGTTTTCACAATTTTACTTCAGAATCTCCCGAAACGGTGACTTGCGCCAATGACGGATTGTTCCTTCTCGCTTATTGTAGCGGGAACGCTGACTGTAACCAAGAAAAAGTTTCTAAGCCGGACGAAGAACAAGTGCCACAAGATCCAAATAAGAAAAATGTCTGTGTACGAGGAATGTGCTGCACGTAAGGATTGCATCCGAGATTGAAATTATTATGAATTTTGCAGATGGACTACGTTTACTAGCAATCGGGAGCCGTGGGTATTAAAAAATAGAATGGATGAAGTATGCCTAGAGGACAAGGAAGCGGAATGTAAGATAAAAGAAGATATAAAAACATGGAACTCAAAAGTAATGGGCCAATATTTTTAAGAGTAGTTGTAACCCAAAACCTGCGAAAAAAATCTGCTTATGGTGCAGCTCAAGTGCAGATTTTAAGCTAAAATTGTCTTTTATTTTACTATACGTTTTGAACTTTTGTCAAATATCACATTTCATAGCGAAAAAGCCAATTATCCGTCCTAATCGAATTATTTTTGTCCTAGTTTCACGAATTTTGATAGCTCAAGTTTCTTATTACGAACTTTTTAGGAACTAAAAATTAAAAAGCGAATTGTTAAGAAAAGTTTTCCACACAAAATAACCAAAGAAGGATATGTTCTTTTTTCAAACAATAATGTACTATTAAAGTGGAGTTTTGCTAAATAATCCTGCTCATTCATCAGATGGATACTACCTCGGTAAAACATGCTCAGAAGGAAATATTAATAGCGGATGTCTGGACTATCATGACCCAAAAAGCAAGACTGTGAAAAAAATAGTGCCAAATAACTCGGTCACGTGCATCAAAAAGGCTTGTTGCTCGGTGTCGCCGAAAAGTGGTTTACCCGAGGGACTATCAAAAAGGAGCAGTGGAAATCAGAAAAATAAAACTGACTCAAATCCAACCCCCTCCACTCAGATCCATAATCAATCAGAGGCTCAGAGTGAAGGGCGTCAAGATCCTCAAGATCCACCTCCACCACCACGAGAAACTGGCGACAAAAATTGTAAGGAAAAGGACAAATTATATATCGGCAGGTTAGATTTCATTTTACATTTCTTTCACAGCGGTAACTGTTATTTCAACATAAAATTATGGTTTTCGTGAAGGGCTCTCGCCAAAAGCAGAACATATTTCACCCGAAATTTTGTTGAACACCTCATTTTCTGAACCTTTAATCCGATTTTTCATACTGGGCTCAACACAGTGCACCGTTTGAAAATGATTCAGAAACAAACAGCTATCATGTTTTAGGGGCTGCACTAAGCAACGACATCACTTATTTAACACGTGCGGTAATGGAAATATTTGCTACAAGGTATGGAATGTGGTTTAGCCCTTAACTCGTATGGAGCTCGTTTTAAAAATTATAGTTTTAACATATGATGTTGTTCTTCTACTTTTGTCATCTTTATTTACCTTTCACATTCTTTCTTTGTAATTGTTACAATTTAGCCAAAATGACAAAAGACAATCGAGTGGTTTAGCATTATCATATATCTCCGGCTCAAATCGGACAGAATAACCCACTTTTTGGGGTCCCGGACCCCAAACTCGCGAGTACCCCCCAAAACCCATGATTTTAGGGGGGTTATCAATGTCAGAATTGGGGTTGACATACGTGAAAACGTGACATCCGTGTGTCACGTGGGTCACGTAAAAGGGCAACTTTCCAGTCGGCACTCGGATCCGGGCGTGTGATACGTCAATCGCTTCGTCTCGGCGAGACAAGACGATTGGTACCGGTCTCGCCGACAAAGATCGATTCTGCCGGAAGATATGGCTTCCGGAAATCCGGAAAATCCTGGATGACCAAGGGCGCCGCCATGCGGCGAAGCCGCTGGGTGGTCCTATTGAATTTTAACTAAATTATTACAAAATTTTAAGGTTATCAAAATTTAACTGATAATAGTAATAACGGATGCAACATTACAGAATGGGTGCTGCAGTGACAACAAACTACGCACACATCCAGAGTCAGATGATATTTGTGGAAAAGACGGAAACTACTTGGTATTGGATTCACATTTTTATATCAGAATATATAGTAACATCTTGCATTCAGTTTTAAAGAAAAGGTTTAATTTCGGCTTGGTTTTTTGGTGGAAATTTAAAATGGTTCTTGTTTCAATTCGTATCTTCTAAAATATATAAAACATATTCTTGACTAATACAAAATTTAACAATGTAAATGAAAATTAAATTATGAATGAATACTTTTCATCATTTTTGTAAACGCTTATTTTAGGAACAAAAATGCCAAGCTCCATTGAACTGTGGCTTATTCAAAATAAAACAACAAGGCGCAATTTGCTCCAACAAAGCTTGTTGCAGTTATGGAGGGAAACGTCTAAAAATGGGCGTACAAAGAATAAAAGACCTTATGCAAAGAGGCACAAAAATGTGCAAATCCCCGCTTACCTTTACGGGAGAGACATGTGATCAGAAAAGGAACGGCAGAAACGATTGTAAAGGTAACAACGACATTAAATCAGTGCGTATTGGGACCTCTGTAATGTTCCTCACTAGGGTTAGGTACCGGACTTATAAGACGAAAAAAAATTCAAATATCGTAAATAATTTCATAAGTATAACACTAAATTCGTATTTAGGAGAGGCCGTTATAGCGATAGATATTCTGAGAAAGTTACGGTCCTAAAACCAGCTAAAATGTTTAAATATAAATTCATACACTGAGAAAAACTTGTTTCAAATATCAAATACGATACCTATAAATTTCCGTTTTGGAAGACTAATGAGCTAGCACCGTTACGCCCATGCCTACGCGATTAATAGATTCAGATGTGCGACTGACTTACGTTGTTTTAGGTCACCATCGACTCATAAGGATCTGTATAAAGGGCTTTTGTTGTGAGCACTCGAATCTAAAACTCTGATCTCCTCATCAAAATTTTGCCAATATTCTCAAACTACACGGTTACATGAAATTATTCTCTTGTATGAATTGTCGTTATTGTTTTATTGCAGCTGATACAATAGTAAATTTAATTTTCTCATTATTGACCGTCGTCGACACACAGATTTTCTCGCAGGTAACTTTGGATAGTTACGCGACTGGATTTTTAATATTCTCAAACCTCATTAGAGTATATTAATAATCAGTACCTACATATAAAAAGAGTAAAAAACAATCGTAAAATTTGAATGCATTGATACATTTCTGATACAGAAATAGAGTATAGTGTTCAATAAAAAAGTCGTAACAGTCGAAGACGCAACAGTAAAACGCAATATCGCAAGAATTTGCACACAGTCTCGCATTTCACCATATAATTTTTCTATCTAAATTTGTACAATACATATTTCAGGACACATAAAACCATTACTCTCATACATTAGTTTTATTCCTCTGTGAATATGTTTATAAATGTATAGTCACGTCTTCTATTTCATTGAACCAATATCATTGAGATAAGAAATATATGCAATGGTATATCGAAGTATTTCAATTTTCGAAAGTTTTCTGTCCACGGGAAAGGTCGGCAAGTAGGAGCGAAGTTGCGCAAAGGCACGATTAAAAGACTCGACACGTATTCTGAAATGTTTCATTTAACACAGGGAAAACAGAAAGACACGAGGGCCGGAATTACCAATCTTTTAGTTTATTTTAAACCAGTGTCGATTTATTTTGCCATAGTTTTCTTTTTTGACACTACTATCCAAGAAGAATTAGAGACTAAAACGTCTGCAATTGGTTAATCTTTTAATTCTGGAGACTTTTGGCATATCTTTACTATGTGAATAATGGGGTTATAGTTAGCTTTAGGGGGGTCACCGATCACCTTATCCCAATGGCGCGGAGGATCGCTGTTCCGTCAGGAGCTGGCATTTGACTTCGGCCCTTTTTAATGGCGAGGGAGGAGAAGTGACTTGGGCATTTTGTAGGCAAGGGTGGGTTATCTATCAGCAGTTTTTTTTTCAGTCCCCCGGGGATTGGGGTTTTTCGAAGTTATGAGTCATGCAAAGTACACAATCCATGATACCCCCCTCATGGTTTTGGGGAAAATTTTGATCCCCAGAAAGTATGGTAGGGCAGGCTTGGTACTTGGGAGAAGTTGTACACTTTAGGGGACTTCTCAGTAGAAATGTTATTAGTTTTTTCCTGGGATTGGAGTTTTTTGAAAAAGATGAATCATTCATGTCACCTTACATGACATAGGGTCATGTCATGTAAGGTGACATCACCCCATGTCACTTTACATGCCCCGCCCCATAGGGGCGGGACAGGATGCATGCCGCGGCGGCGAAGCCGCCGCGGCTTGCCCCGGCTTTTTGGGCGGGGGCCGAAGGCCGCCGCCCAAAAAGCCGGAACCCAGTGAACCCTGTATAGGGAAATGCATACTGATATGGGGCTAAGCCCTATTATAGGTTGCTCGCGGCGAGCGAGGATACGTCAAACCCGCCCGAAGGGCGGGTTTGACCCACTCACCTTGATACAGACTTATGCATACTGACATGGGGCTAAACCATATTATAGGTTTACCCCATTGACCCTTATACAGGCTTTTGCATATTTATACAGACACCCACTCTGCGGCGCCGCTGTATAGACTCCACTAGTATGATACAATGTCACCGATGAATATATTGTTCACTTGCTACAAAATACGAAAAAATATGTTTAACTTTTATTTTGGACTTTGAAGAAAAGTTTGTGGGTCAGATTTTCTCATTGCTATCTCATAACTCACTATATAAAGGGAAGGATATCTTTGTGCCGGCGGTAAGTCGCATTCTGTGGCAAAGAAAGTTGAAAATTCAATACTTACCAAAAACGTTGCGCCATGGGTAGAGCAAATGAAAAAAAGGGTAACTGATTCAAAAAGGACATGGTAAGAATTTGTATACCAGCAAAATATTCATAAACCAACCTTTCTCGAGAGGCGTGCAGCGATCTGTACTTCTGCGTCGCTCTACGTCGTTTACGTTTTTCAGCCTTAGAAAGTCGTCGATAATCTTCGCCGAGGTTTTCACTCTCGTACACCTCGCTGCTCATAATAGTAATTCATAGATGCTAATGGGGAAAGCGATGAAATGACCCAAATTCGCCATAGGCGAAAGGACGAGGATAGAATGCCGAGGTTCAATAAAATCTCTGTATTGTCCGGACTCCTTTCAGCGTTTAATTAGGCCTTTTATTGCAGTCAATTTAATTTGCGGCTATTTTGCCAATATTGGTTGTGATAGTGGAAGTCTGAGTTAGGTTGACAAAGGCGACTTGTAATAGGACTCTCAAATTTTGAGTAAATCTCGCAATGTTCAATATGAGCGCAAGTGTTGGATCTTTTTATAATTACATTTGGATTGTCTGTCAAAGTGTTTTGAATAAACTAATAATCATATAATTAACAGTAATTGTTTTATTAGTATCGTATTATCATTTTCTTTTATCGGAACTGTTTTCATTATATTGGTCATAAACTAAATGTTTGTATGTATATGCCTGTAGCAAATATTCGTCCATCGTTTTACAGATTTTCGATATGGAGAAGAAAAGATACTGGCGTATTCCCTGGAATTAGTCCCCCCCCCACCACCTGAAGTAGCCCATGTAACTGGCCCCCTCTCTGGAACTCGATTGAAAAAATATCCCCGGGGTCTAATGCCCCCAATTGCACTTTTTCCAATAAAATTCCAGAATTTGAAAAGGAATGACTGTTTCTGTCCCAACAACAAAATTCTTCACTTCTATTTGAAAAATTATACTATGATTGCAATATTATTTGTATCTTCTCTTGCAAAATGTATCAAAAAATTTTATTGTCGTGAATTCGTTGCCTTTTTTGTTGAATTTCCATCAAAGTAGGCAAAATGGCACTTGGGTGTTGAGCTTTGTCGATAAATGAATGGTTTAAGAGATCGGTACAATTCGCACGCCTTTCCACTTCTTTTGTGAGCATCATCGACACAAACGAATCCAGCTCATCGGATACCTGAAAATAATGGGATGCAAATAAATGAACTTAATCACTCTTTTTTTCTGTAAATAATATTTTTGCAAAGTATTTGGACAAATAAAAATTTTACCAAAAGTTTTTCTATTCATAAACTTAAATATTTAGAACTTATTCTAAAATGGTTCAGAGGTTAATTACTTACCAAAATATATATTTGATGGGAGATGTTTATTTTATCAAATTTCCTTATCCTTTGCTATAAACAAAGGTTACCTTGGCATTCTCTGGGAAACGAGGAGCCGGCATTTCAATAATTTTCACCATAGCATCTCTCGATCTAAAATTAAATTTTGTGACAAATTTTAGTTTTATATGCTTCATAAAAATGTTGGAAGACAAATTTTCATTGCCCTTTTCTAAATTAAATTACTAAATATTTTTTACTAAACATAATTTTCTAAGTACATGCTCTGTTTATTTTCCTAAAAATTCGAAAATCAGATATCAATTAAAATGCATACACATAATTATTACTTAATCAAAAATAATGTGTCCATCATGTTAGTCTCGAATAGCGAATAATATTAGATAAACCATAACGAATTTTTAGTAAAACATTTAGATATTCAAATTGAATTTGTATATATTCATATCTCGGCTTTACTACATGATTGAGACTCACCCAAAATCAAAGTATGGCGGCTCCCCAAACACACACTCCAACACTGTGATACCGAACGACCAAATATCTAAAAATTACTACTGAAATAATCGCAGCATTAACGATAGCATTAATACCGGCATCGGTCCCGTAAGGAGTCCGTGATGCTACCTAAATGCAATTCTGAAAAGTAGTGTCAAAGGGAAGAAAAATACCTGTGGCGAAAACCAGTATGGAGTACCTAAACAAATGTTTTAAATGTAATTTTGTAATATGCACATGTTTTCCATGTATATGACATTCCAATAAATCAAAAAAGTCTTTTACGTCACTGCTTAAAGCAATGGTATGATTCAGAATTATGTAATAAAATTATGGATTAATTCGTAGATAACCCTTACCAAGTAAGCTTCGTCTGCGCTGCACTTTGTCCGAGAGTTGACCACAAAATCCAAAATCCGAGATTTTCTTAAAAATATTTCGCCATGTAGAACCAAACGCGTGAACATTGCTATTGACTTACCGCAATTCCATATGAATTGAATAAAATCGAATCGCTTTTAATGTCCCGATGAATGATCTTTCTCGAGTGCAGAAAATTCAGGGCTTCTAAGCACTGTTTGGAAATAGTGGCAATTGAGGGCTCTTCTAACCTCAAATAATGAATACTTCAGAAATTCACAGGAAACAAATGTTAAACCAGAACAACCTTTTGTGGGTCACAATGTCTGTCAATGAACCGGCATCCTAAACTTGCAATCTTAGTATGCAAAGTAATCGGTCACACCAAAATTCGAGGATTAAAACCCGAAAGTCCGGGGATTAAAGCCAAAAATCCGTAGACCATCCTTTGTAATACAATAAGTTCTATTTGACTACGTATTACAAATACTCTGTAGTGGAGTACATTATTAATTCGCAAGACTTGACTATTGTATGAGTGTAATGTACTTAAAACATATCTCATCCTCATTCCAAAGGATAGTCCTCAGACGTTTGGATTTGAATTTCATATTTTTAGTCCTCGAATTTTTAAAATGATCCGATATTTTTAGCTAGGAAAGTTTTATGGTTGTGAGATAATTTTCATTATTATTCTTTTATTTGCATCCTTTTTAAAATTAAAATACTTTAATTTTCAATAAATACTATATTTGTATCTATTTTCATAGTAATTAACTCGCAACAAAAGTCGTCACTTAAAAAATCTTAAAAAGAAAATCTTGTTTATCGATTGATGACGTATAAAAATTAAATGCTTGACGTAAAATTTGAATTAACTGCGATGTGAATTAAATAACCATGAACTCCATAATGACCCACAGCGTCCTGTCATTGACAAGATATGATCCAAAGACTTCCACTAAATTCGTATGCCTGCGATCGCGCATTACTAACACTTCATTGAAGAGCTAAAGTTCAGTTATTGTCATTTAAAAGAAAGATAACAAAGTACCAATTCCCTTCTCTGTTGCTTCCAAACATCCATACATTTCACAGCCACTTTTCTTCGTTCGCTCTTCTAAAACATTTGTTTTACCGACAGTGAGTAACATATTAAATGAACAAATTTTCTTCCAAAACGAATTATTCTGAAAAACATACATTGTAGGTGAAAAATACCGAACTTGTGCTCCCATCGGCGATTTTTGCCATATCAGTTACATTAATGGGTGGGTCTCCTGGATTGACAACAGATGATAGAGCGGCCAGGAACTAAACTGAGGATAAAGATAATGGTAAAGGAAACATTTGGAGTACCTGCTGGTCGTCCAACCGAGTAGGTATTGACGTTGAACAACATGGAGCGTTCTATAAGTAAGATATTTGTGAGATTTTATATTTGAGAACTGTTACTACAATTTTTACAGTAGCAGATCATTTTATACCTGCGGGTATTGCTGCTGTGCACAATTGCCATTAACTAATCCATTAGTTTGCCTACAATTTGGTGGCGCTAAAAGAAACTGGGGGCATTCCGTGTATAGTGAAGAATAAGAAAATCTCGAACTTAATACTGTAGACGGTGAGCGACCAAGGGATGATAAAGGTGTTGATCTATCTATCACATCTCCACGAATAATCTTCTTGATCTGGGAAATATCATTTGCGGTAATACAAGATGGATCTATCAGTGGTTTGGGACGACTTTTCAAGTCACTTTTCCTTATAGCATATGTGTGTTGAATTATGTCCGGCCCCAGTAGCGCTTCCCATTGCTAAAAACATTGAAAAGTTGTTGGAATGGATCGGAATGTTCGAATGGAAAATTTGAGGTTTATAACGGGTTTACATATTCGAAAGTAACCGAATACTAAAAGAACTACTGATTTTTCAATACTGAGCTAAACGACTACTAATTTACCGTATTCCCTATTTTTTAGCCCCACCCTCTAATTTAACCCCACCCTCTAATTTAGCCCCACCCCAACAGAATGCCAATTAGCGCCCTAGCCATCTTGAGAAAAACAAAGTGCATATTCTTGTAGATCTCGTCGCGTTACGTAAGAATAACCCCAATGCCAAAACTTTGTCATTGAAAATATCGGAGAAATTTGAGTTTGAAATTTAAAATTCCAAAATTTTTCAGAGGTTGAATAATTTAAGCCCATGGGGCTAAATTACAGGGAATACGGTATATGGAAAATATGTAAAGAAAATTCACAAAATGTTGAATAGCGAAATTAATGTGAAATATATAAAAACTGAGACGAAAAATATTAAGAAAAAAATTACCGTATTCCCTGTAATTACTACCCCGGGGTAATAATTTTTCAAACGAGCTCCAGAGGGTAATAATTAGAGGGGGAAATAATTACAGAGGAGGCAATAATATTTCAATATCACCGCGCCGGAGGCGCGGCGAAAATTTTGAGTATTGTTTATGAAAAACTAAAAATTTTCAAAGTACTGGGGTTGAATATTTCAAAAATTTATCGTCAAAATTTAACCTTTTTAGTTAAACTTCACAAACTTTTTCGGATTTTTGGCAAAGTTTGTCAAATAATTTTCAAAATTTAAACCATTTTGAACTGGCGGCCGAAATTATTTGTGCAAGATTTGAATTTTTCTAATTTATTATCAATATTTTACAAATTTTCGTGAGATTTTTATGAAAGCTTTCCATTTTCTGAATGATTTTCATTTGCAACATCTGATTTAATTCTCTTCTCAGCTATGCATTTTCTGAATTCTTCTTTGTGTTTAGTAATTTCGTCTATCAACAGGCTAATAATGTTTTTATACGCTTGACATGATCTATCTTTCCTTCATACCATAATTCCTCAAGTTTTTGATTAGTAGCGCGTAACTCTTCATGATGTGGTGTTTCCACATTGACGTGATAATTGTGCTCATTTCTGTCTACTGATATCATTTTTCTATATTCCATGGTAACTGACTGCAAAAATAAGCGCAGTTTGCGGAAAGAGCTGCTACACTCAGCTATCATGGGTGACCTCTGAAGCAACGCTTTCAAATTATCCTTAAACAAATTTGCAGGCGGCCCGGTTTCCAGCAAATAATAGTAAGCGTCCTTCACAGATTTCATCTCACCATCCGATAGAGCGTCCACATGATAGAGATGGTTACCAAACTTTTTACACTGTATTTGTTTCCCATAATCATTCTTATAGTGACTCTAACAGTGTGCATTGACTGATTGCAAAAAATCTTGAGCTATAAACATTGGATGTTGCATCGGCAATTTTCAGGAGATTTTTAAATATTTTGCTTAAATTTGCCAAAATTTTGTAAAATTTTGAATAATAATATCAGATATAAATCCCTAAAATTAACCTTTACATAAAAATTTTGCAAAGGAATTTTCACGAAAGTTTTACCTTTAGTTGAAGTTAAAACTAAAAAGCAAAACTTCCTAAAATTTTGCTATTTTTTTGCAATATTCTGAAACTTTTAACCACAATTTGCAAAAAATATGGCAATAATATACATTTATCTAAAAATAGTACAAAATAGTACTGAAATGTCTAAATAAATAATAAAAAACGAGAACAGAAATAACGGTTGTTTCCATCGTCATTCTCAAAATTTGGCCAATTTTTCTCCACATTTAGGAAATTTTGCAAAACAATATGGCAATAATCTAAATTTAAGCTAAGATCAGTAAAAAATAGACTAAACTGTCTATAGTTTGTCTATTTATGTTTGAAATACGAAATAATAGCTAAAAACACAACAAAAACAGAAAATTTAGCTTATTTTTGGCACATTTTGGTAGGGGGGTAATAATTACAGGGGGGTAATAATTTCAGGGGGTAGCAATTAGAGGGAATACGGTAGTTCCGTTGTTCAAATATAAAATAAAGTATTACTTACAACTGGAAGTCCTTGAATTTCGCCATCAGGCGAAACAATGGCATGAATTCTGTGTTCAAAATTGATAGGCCTAGAAATATCACATTTCCGGAACGATTTTCGACATGCACTCGTAGGTTTCATAGCAAATCAATAGGCTTCAGCAAATTTTGGCACTATCACAGAATTAATTTCGGAAAAATGTCGTATACAAAAATTTTTTTCGAAAACATTAATAGAAATAGAAACAACGGAATTATATGTTTAAAGCCCTTGTTGTCCCGCAACGATTTGGTATTGATCGATACAGTGTTCGACACTCAAAATGATGCC
Organism: Ditylenchus destructor; assembly: GCA_022814885.1. Classification (NCBI taxonomy): domain Eukaryota; kingdom Metazoa; phylum Nematoda; class Chromadorea; order Rhabditida; family Anguinidae; genus Ditylenchus; species Ditylenchus destructor. The sequence continues at coordinate 356,514 of JAKKPZ010000005.1, forward strand.
CTTTGTATGGAGGCTTTTTCCTTTCATCTCTTTTGACGTCGAACGGATTTTACTTCCTTCTGTGATTCTCTTTTGCGTTATTTTTTTATCTTTTTTCAATCGCCCAGCTGATTTTGAAAACATACCACGGTTTTTGCTTCAAATAATAATTTTAGATGACTAACGATGGCGAGCTAAATGTTGACGGTTTGATTACGAGGCTATTGGAGAATAGAGGCTGCAGACCGGGCAAAAATGTAATGTTCAATAAACTTCGTAACTTGCAATAAACTATAATATTTAGGTGAACATGTCGGAGAATGAAATCCGTCTCCTATGCAATAAGACACGAGAAATCCTTCTCTCACAACCGATTCTACTTGAGCTCGAAGCGCCCCTAAAAATATGCGGTAGGAATCCATTATTTATACGTTTTTTACGTCTAATCAAATAAAAATTTAGGTGACATTCACGGGCAATATAATGTAAGTTCAATTTATTGCCAATAACAATTTTGAAACAGGCCAGAGGTGTTGTACTAATATGGTGCACCAAACCTTTCATAAATTGCTTGAATTTTACGTATATCCAAACAGTGATTACTTAAGCATAGCATCCAATGTTATACATTACCTGACTAATTACGCGACAAAATCCTATTCCCAAAGTTTATTCCCAAAGTTCATTTAAGGATCTCCTTCGCTTATTCGAGTATGGTGGCTTCCCTCCGGAGGCCAACTACCTCTTCCTTGGTGACTACGTTGATCGTGGGAAACAGAGCCTCGAGGTATCCCATGGAATTTCTTATTTTTGCTAATTTTAGACTGCTTAATATTTTAGACTATCTGCTTATTACTGGCGTACAAAATAAAGTATCCGGAGAATTTCTTCCTTTTGCGCGGCAATCACGAGTGTGCATCTATCAATCGCATCTATGGATTTTATGATGAGTGTAAGAAATTTTGTGTTAAAAATCGAACGTCATTTAACATCGAACTCATTTAACATAGTTACGTGTAATGTAGCGTCTATTTACCTCTAACCCATTCATTTCTAAAAGACAAGATTGTTAAGGATAGTGGCAACCTACTTGTTGTAAACTTATAGAAAATCTATAAAAAAATGTTTATCCATATGGACAATATCCAAAATATTGATTTTCGATTATTTTGAGCAACTGTGTTTAGTCAATTTTCTTTATTACGTATTTTTTAGTATTCTTTTAAGAGTAAAGAATATGCCAAGTATTCTCTATAAGTATCAATGAAATCTTTTTAGGCAAACGACGATTCTCGATAAAATTGTGGAAGACTTTCACTGATTGCTTCAATTGCCTGCCAGTTGCTGCTTTAATAGATGAAAAAATTTTCTGCTGTCACGGGGGACTCTCACCAGATCTCCAGGTTTGTGTTTAGACATCTGACAGAGGTTTTGATTAAGTAAAATGAATTGAATTTTGCTCAAAACATTCTGTTACAAAAACTTTATGACGGAATTAGTTTTTTAGAATATGGAGCAGATTCGTCGAATCATGCGTCCAACCGATGTACCGGACACAGGATTACTTTGTGATTTACTGTGGTCTGACCCGGACAAGGATGTTCAGGGATGGGGTGAAAACGATCGCGGAGTATCTTTCACTTTCGGGCCAGGTATTTTGTGCATAATTAATTATGGAAGTCTACAATTATTTACAGATGTTGTCGGGAAATTTTTGAATCGTCACGATTTGGATCTGATCTGCAGAGCACATCAAGTAGTTGAAGACGGATATGAGTTCTTCGCAAAACGACAGTTAGTCACGCTGTTTTCGGCCCCAAATTACTGTGGAGAATTCGACAATGCTGGCGGCATGATGTCTGTCGACGAAACTCTTATGTGTTCTTTCCAGGTTACATTTTCCTTGCTTGCCTTCATAGTTTTACAAAATATTCAATCGTAATTGATTATACTAGGCCAAAACTTAAAAAAGATCGTTACCATGAAAGGTTTGCATGAACTGTGTATGCATATTCTGGACTCCAGGATTTGGGTTTTCATATAAAGACATTTGCTATATTCTACGCAAACTAGATAAAGGGTCTCCTATATCTCTGGGAGTCTGATCGAAAATAGTTCTTATTCTTCTCGAGGTAATTCTGTTTTGGGCCTGCGGTCCTCAGGGACTCCCTCGCTTTACCGCCCTCGATTTACCTTCGACTTGCGGCCACCGGGTCTTGAGCTTTGAATTTTGATTGAATTTTTTTGATTTCATGAGAGACCTCGTGAAAATAACACGATCTTATGAGATTAAATACCGACTCTAGCGTCAAATACGAATTCAGCATCATCAAAAACTCCATGTGCAAAAAATTGGTACGACAATCATCAAAAGTGGCCACTTTTTGGCAGTTGAAAAAAGGTTGAAAAAGAAGAATCCGAAAAGCAGTGGCGCAAAATAGATTTCTTGAGTAAAAGGCCAAAAAGTTTTGTCAAAAATGTTTTGCGTAAAAAATAATTTCTCGGACAAAATTTTTGCATAATCAGCAGGCCATACAATTGTGCTATCATTTGCCGAAAAAAGGACGGCGCAAAGGGTCTAACGGCCTTGTTACGAAGTTACCGCTTTAACTTACTTGGGTGATTTGCTTCTTAAAACTCAAATAACAGGCTAACTCAGGTGTGGGGAAACAAAAATCGGCATTATATAATTACCGAGTTACCTAGAATCTACACAAGATAAACCCACCTTGTGACATAATTAAGCTCTTGATGCATAAGGCTTTGCGGACTAATTTTGTGAAAATATGCAGTATCCTTTAGTCAACCTTGACAATTTGTGTATTCAGTGCATACACTGTCATGTGGGTATCGATCGGTATATTGCATTCCGCATCTCGATTCAGCACCGGGCGGTTTTTACTGTGCCCCGTATATACACTGTCAAAATCCATTTCTAACACTATTTATCTATGTAACCTCCTTTAAAGACTAAGTAGTTCAAAAATTTGGCCAGCGAAACACAAAATTTCAAAAGCAATTTTAGATTCTGAAACCATCAGAGAAGAAAGCAAAGTATCAATATGCCGGTTTGAACAGTGGGCGACCTGCGCAGCAATCTCCGACGCGTGCTCAAGCTGGTGCAAACCCTGCGGCGCAGACAAAGAAGAAATAAGAAGCGTGTCACTTTTTTATAAGATATATCGCCGTTTTTTACTTGGTGTATGTTAAACAAAATAAGTGACTTGCTTTTTCTTCATTACATTTTTGAACAATTAAGTTGTATATTTCTCTCTTGTCGCGATGACTTACTGTAGCTCGTGATGAATCGCCTCTTTACAGTGGACGTTTGAGCTGAATAAAGGATAATTTATTTGATTGCACATTTGATGTCATTACGTCGTCAATGTAATTTGGAGTAATTCCAACTTTTCAAACACTTACGTAACGAAAATGTCTGAAATTTGAGTGACAATCACCTAAAATAACTGCGATTTACTTTACTTTTTTTTTAATTATTCGTAGTTTAAAAGTAAAAACCGCATTAGGTGAGATAATTAATCACTGGTTTGGACTATAAACCACAAAGTGGTAGCATTTTTGAATGGCAGAAACGTTCTGGACCACCCAATATATATCGTAGAGCGTATTATTGTAGGACGAAGAGTAAACTAGTGAAACACTAGAGAAAACTGGTGTCAAATTTTTTATTAGATAATATTTCCTTGCAACATACTTTTAGGGTGTTTCATGGAATGTGTTCGATGTATCTATCATTCTCAGACGGAGTTACTTTCAAAAATAGTTTTGCGACTATCAACATCTTTGAGGTCCATATGAGGGGAGATTCATTACTGGACTGTAGGTCTATATCTGCAGTGGTTTAGTTACACTGCTAACATACAACTGTATCTGAATCTCTATAACAGTATATTCTCAAGATAATTTTGATTTCGTTAATATTTAAAAGAAGAGGGGTGCAGAACTAATTATTAATTTGCCACGGGAGCTCTTTTTGCCGGGGTTACTACGGCTGAGGGCCCGCACCCGAAATGGCCCAAAACCGGTGTCAATCGACTTGTCTCGACGAGATAAGACGATCTACACCGGTCTCGAGGTGGGGCGACCCCCTTAGAGCTTTTTATGCCCTGGGGCAATTCTCGAAATCCATGATACCCCCCCTATGGTTCCAAAAAATTTTTTTTTCTCAATTTTGCCTGAAAACGTGTAATTAGGGGTTTTCGACCATGCTGATCACGAATCCGAAGGAATTTTCAAGTTTGGATCTCACAATTTCAAGATATGCCCTCAGGGCATATATCCAGCCTAAGGGCCTCAGCAGCCTAAGCCCCAAGCCTAACCTAAGTCCCCTTAAGCCTAAGCCTAAAGTAAGCCTAAGCCTAAACAGCAGCCTAAGGGCCTGTTCGCCTAACGGGGGGCCTAATCCTAAGTCCCTTGGGTTGGGTTGCCCGCCTAAGGGGTTGGGTTGTTCGCCTAAGGCGTTAGGAGTCGAATTTTGAAAAGTGGGCGGAGCCTAAGTGGGCGGAGCCTAAAAATATTTTTTTTGAAATCAGCATGGTCGAAAACCCCTAATTACACGTAAAAACGGCAAAATTGAGAAAAAAAAATTTTTTGGAACCATAGGGGGGTATCATGGATTTCGAGAATTGCCCCAGGGCATAAAAAGCTATAAGGGGGTCGCCCCACCTCGAGACCGGTGTAGATCGTCTTATCTCGTCGAGACAAGTCGATTGACACCGGTTTTGGGCCATTTCGGGTGCGGGCCCTCAGCCGTAGTATAGCCTTTTTGCCATGTAAATAATCGTTTTTGTACAAATAAAATTGGTTTTTACAGGTTGAAATTGGTTTTTTACATGAATATTTTCACTAAGGACTGAACACTGTCACACAATTATCGATTTTGCGGCTAATTATAAAATAAAACACCACTGAATAAATTTGTTAACTGAAGTTTTATTTGACAAAAAACTTCAAAATGAGTGACAAACGATGTATGATATTAAAAAAAGATGACACAATCACATATGTGAACATATTTTATAACTATTTGAAACTGCTTGAAGTATAGCTATACTTGTAGCAGTTTCAAATAGTTTCGGTAGCAAAACTATTCAAAACCTCAGATTTATGCCTAAATTTTGAGGTCATGCTTTACAGTTACAAATGTCTGTTCTCGTGGGAACATGTATTACGTGCGGCAATAGGTGGCAAATGTTCTCTCTTCTAGCTTCCCAAGTAATACATATTCAAAAATGAAGAACGTCGAATATCTAGAATCTTCAAAAATCTTCTTTAAAACGCCAGAATTTTCTGCATGCTTGGTTTCTTTTGCCATCACATCTTTTATAGCAATCTTTTGAATTGGTAGTTGCATTCCATCAAACTATGAATATAAAACTTCATTCTTTTCTACAAATATGTTTTGCTTTAAAGTGTTTCCTGCGGCCTAAGTTTTATTCGAATATTTTTGCTGATAGATTTTAGATGGCGAGCGATGGCGAACTAAATGTTGATGACTTTATTACGAGACTGTCGAAGAACAAAGGATGCAAACCGAGCAACAATGTAACTTTAATCAGCGGTCAACAGGTTGAAATAAAACACCAGGGTAATTTAGGTGAACATGTCGGAGAATGAAATCCGTTTGCTATGCAATAAGACACGAGAAATATTTCTCTCTCAACCGATTCTACTTGAACTCCAAGCGCCTTTAAAGATATGCGGTAAGAATTCATTATTTATTTTATGTTCCACTGTTTCCAATCAAAATTTAGGTGATACTCACGGACAGTATGGTGTAAGTTTAGTTTATTGCCAACAACGGATGAGGACAAAAGTCAAATTTTGTAAAAACGATTTTTTGCTTATTTCAAACATATGAAAATTTCTCACGTATATACGGAATCACAGGAAATTTTTTCGTGTGAACTCAGATTTTGACATTGTTTTTGGCATAAAGGGATTTCAAAGGCAATTTTTTTGGAAAATATTAATTTTACGGATTATCAAACCAACATTTTACCAAGTTTCTCTTCCATACACGATATCATTTAAGGATCTCCTTCGCTTATTCGAGTATGGTGGCTTCCCTCCGGAGGCCAACTACCTCTTCCTTGGTGACTACGTTGATCGTGGGAAACAGAGCCTCGAGGTATCCCATGGAATTTCTTATTTTTGCTAATTTTAGACTGCTTAATATTTTAGACTATCTGCTTATTACTGGCGTACAAAATAAAGTATCCGGAGAATTTCTTCCTTTTGCGCGGCAATCACGAGTGTGCATCTATCAATCGCATCTATGGATTTTATGATGAGTGTAAGAAATTTTATGTTTAAAGTAGTTTAAAGAATGTATTAGTATCACACAAATAATTTAGTACCGTGTAAGAAATAGTTTAGGAGATCAGAAGAGATCCTAAGAGGCCTGTAGCGACCAAAAATTCGGGATCAGAATTTACCTTAGAACCTTCCGGAACGGGCTATAAGCTTCAGTGGCCTTCTTTTTGTACCGCAGTGAAGGCCGCGGGTTGCCTTCTTGTACCAAAATGAAATCGCCCTCCGAAAATTTTTCCTTAAATGCAAAGCAATATAAACGATGTTTAATTTACTTTCTCAGCTTTCATTGATCATTTAGGCAAGCGACGGTTTTCGGTAAAATTATGGAAGAATTTCATTGATTGCTTCAATTGCATGCCAGTTGCTGCTATAATAGGCGACAGGATTTTCTGCTGTCACGGTGGACTTTCACCAAATCACCAGGTTTGTTAGATTTTATACTCATTTCGCTAATTTGTCGCTCGGAATTTTAGATGACGGACTAGGTCTATTTTTCACATGTGTAAATGAGTTTCGGTTATTTCCCGAACAAGGTGGTTAGCTATGCTAACCGCTGTTTTCTGGGTTAGCAAAGGTTAAGCATTACATAGCCCTGGAAGAGCATTGATCAGGATATTGTTATGAAATATAGCCAAAACATAGACATAATTATCGCGCTCGGTAAAGAACACGTATATTCATTAGTTTTTAGAATATGGAACAGATTCGTCAAATCAAGCGTCCAATCGATGTACCGGACACTGGATTACTTTGTGATTTACTTTGGTCTGACCCAGACAAGGATGTTCAGGGATGGGGTGAAAACGATCGCGGAGTATCTTTCACTTTCGGGCGAGGTATTTTCTGCGTAATTACTTCTGGAGGTGTACAATTATTTACAGATGTTATCACAAAATTTTTGAATCGTCACGATTTGGATCTGATCTGCAGAGCACATCAAGTAGTTGAAGACGGATATGAGTTCTTCGCGAAACGACAGTTAGTCACACTGTTTTCGGCCCCAAATTACTGCGGAGAATTCGACAATGCTGGCGGCATGATGTCTGTCGACGAATCTCTTATGTGTACTTTCCAGGTAACATTTTACTTGATTTGTCTCAAATTTCACGAAATCTGCAATCGTAATTGATTATTCTCGGCCAAAAACTGAGAGATCGATACCATGAAAAGTATGATCTTTGTTTTATTCTCGGACACACTTCTCTTTTTGAACATTAATTTTTCGTATGGCAGCCTTTAAAAGGACGAAAATTATTCTGACGAAGAATCCCAGAATTTTTAAAGCAATTTTAGATTCTGAAGCCATCAGAGGAGAAAACAAAGTTTCAATGTGCCGGTTTGAAAACTGGCCGCCCTGTGAAGCAACCTCCGACGCGCGCTCAAGCTGGTGCAAAATCTGCAGCGAAGAGACTCAGGAAGAAGAAGAAGAAGTCAAGAACCAAGAAGAAATAAAAAGTGTTGTCTTTTTATAAGGTGTATCGCCGTCTGTTACATTGGTGTATGTTAAACAAAATAAATGACTTGCTTTTTCTTTATGTATTCATATATACTATCAAACATTATACCGTAAACTCTCTAATTTAACCCCCGGGGGTAGAATTATTCAATCGAGCTCCAGAGGGGAGCATAATTAGAGGGAGGGGTAAAATTAGAGGTGGGGGTTAAATTAGAGAGTTTACGGTATTACTTTCTTGTCGTGGATAACTTTCTGCAGCTCGTGATGAGACGTATGTTACTTATTATACGTATCATATATGATATTATTGCAGTTCAGTGAGATTTGGGTAATGATCATTTTATTTGAGCATACATCTTGTGAACTAGCGTTGAAAGAACGTTTGCGATGAGTACACGGATTTAGAAAGATGTTTTTTATTTTCAAAGCAAAGTCGCAGCAAGATCGCCGTAGGTAGATCAATCGATGAAGCTCGGTTTGTAGATCACAAATTGTACGATGTTAGGGTACGCGACGCTTCGCCCCCGGGACACTTCGCCCCCCGGACACTTCGCCCCCGGCGACACTTCGCCCCCGGGACACTTCGCCCCCGGTCACTTCGCCCCCGGACACTTCGCCCCCGGGACACTTCGCCCCCGGGACACTTCGCCCCCAGTATATAAAAAGCATTCTAGAACATTCTAAATGGTTCTGGAACATTCTAGAAGCGTATAGAATATTGTAAATCAATGTTTTATTTCAAACATTTCACTGTGACAAACAAAAATTCATTCAGTCCATCATAAAATTCAATGCAACACCGCGCAAAAATTCAATAGGTGATCGACTATGTGCGATTTGAGCAATACGTTGACCTCTGCGCACTTCAATTCCTGTAGAATATTATTTTTGATTTATGCTATTTACCGCTTTAAAAATGGGAATTTGTTGAAAAATTCGAAATCCACAGAGAAATACTCAGGTTGAAATTCCGGCCAAACATTTTTGATCATAACGAAAAGCTTCGAGTAGGTGTCTTGCGATTTGTTTGGGAGCAATCCATACAAAATTTCAAGAATTTTTATCACATCTTTACTTAAGTTTAAGATACTTTTTGTTTCCGATGATACGATGTATTCCTTTAACCAAAAAGTTCTCAGGACATCCGTTAGAATGGAAAGTTTCAAAAAGTAAATTTGTAAAAGTAGTAAAAGGAGAATAAAGTGTAATTATTTTTATATTTTTCTAGAATGTTCCAGAACCATTTAGAATGTTCTAGAATGCTTTTTATATACTGGGGGGCGAAGTGTCCCGGGGGCGAAGTGTCGCCGGGGGCGAAGTGTCCGGGGGGCGAAGTGTCCCGGGGGCGAAGTGTCCCGGGGGCGAAGTGTCCCGGGGGCGAAGTGTCCCGGGGGCGAAGTGTTCCGGGGGCGAAGTGTCCCGGGGGCGAAGTGTCCCGGGGGCGAAGTGTCCCGGGGGCGAAGTGTCCCGGGGGCGAAGTGTCCCGGGGGCGAAGTGTCCCGGGGGCGAAGTGTCCGGGGGGCGAAGTGTCCTGCTCCCCGATGTTAACTGTACTGCTCAGTGAGTAATATTTAACTTGGCCAAGGTTGATGAATTAAACCAATTAATCGTTATAATTTATTAAGAATTAACAAATTATTATTATCCCCCAAACAAGAAAGTTGGAAACCTCGACTGACCGATTTTCACCTGGGGCATGGATTTTCAGCTCCGGGGCTTCTATTCGGTGAGATAAGACCCCCGGAGCAAAAATTTTTGAAATTCGCATGTTTAACCCCCTGTTTTTACCCCCTCAAAGGTTAGGCCACGCCCCCTTTTTCGTGAACGAGGGAGGGAGTTGTTTAGAAATTTCCAGCATGCGCCCAGAGGCGTGTGATACGTCAAACGATTCCTCTCGATGCGTAGGCGAAGGGAAAATTGTCAGATTCGAGATCGGACCACCCACGACGGAGTTATGAGCCCTGAGGGCATTTGTCGAGATCTGGCGATCCTGACCACCTCCAAAGGCGAGTGAGGTGTCAAATGATAGCTCTCAGTGAGCCAGGACGAATGGCACAAAAATTTTCGAGATTGGACCACACACGTTGAAGTTTTTTAGCCTGAGGGCATTTGTCGGTATTTTGGGTTTCTGACCACCTACAGAGGCGAGTAAGGTGTCAAATGATAGCTCTCGGTGAGCCAGGACGAATGGCATTGAAATTTTTGAGGTCGGACCACACACGATGGAGGTTTTTGCCCCGAGGGCATTTGTCGGGATTTTGGGTTCCTGACCACCTCCAGAGGCGAGTGAGGTGTCAAATGATAGCTCTCGGTGAGACTAAGCAAATGGCACTGAAATTTTTGAGGTCGGAGCACACACGTTGACGAATTTTGCCCTGAGGGCATTTATCTGTTTTTGGTCGTTTGTGGTCGGGCGCGGAGCGCCCGACCTTCTCCCTTGGAATGTGAGGGAACTTAGAACATAGGTATATCAGTATTATACCCTTAAAAATGTATGCCGTTATCTAGACGGCCGAAGGCCGAGTTCTTTTCGCGTAGCGAAAACCAAAACTGTTATTCATATTGGCCCAATTAAAATTTATTGACCAACGAATTCAATCTAAACCACGAATATAGACTCCCGACAGCTAGCCGAGCTCTGCTCGGCTAGCTGTTTATGTGTACTTAAAGTGTTTATCCTCATATATTAGTGTGAAGGGTTGATTAGTATTTATAAGAATTTTGCCTGTTCCTAAGTTACTGCCTGTAAGGAGATAGAACGGCTGATTTGAATATGTCGATTTGAATTGGTTTGAACTTTAATTAAAATGAATGTTACTTTACTAAGAAGCCAGTGTCTGTCTGTCCCTGGCAGGCTGGACTGGCCTGTGCCTCTGTGGCGCAGTGTTAAGTGGTTAGCATTAGGAGTCAGCCGGCCCAGGTTCGGATCCCTGCGGGTGAAATCATTTTTTTGCGGGGGGGGGCGAAAAAAATGGACAAAAAATGGAGGCGCCAGCCTTTGCCAGTGTATTACAGTATTAACGAATATTCGTTCATTTGAGGTCTGTGCGTATCTATCCTTTCACAAAGACTACGTCGCCTTTATAGATTTTGGTACAAAATAAATACTACTAGTCAAGTGGAAAGGGCGCGGCAAAGCCGCGCCCGTCGAATTCTCTTGTGTTTGGTATTGGTTATCATATTTTTCCATTTTTCAAATTTTCGATTTTTCAGTTTTTCCATTTTCAGTTTTCAGAATTTTTCAGTATTCCTCGGTATTCTTCAGGATTCTTCGGGATTCTTTCGGTTTTTTTCCGTTAGAATCTCTGGTGGTTTGGTATTAGTTATCATATTTTTGTCAGTTGTCCATCCCAGGGTTGGCCAGTTGTCCTCCCCCGGGTTGGCCAGTTGTCCTCCCAGGGTTGGCCAGTTATCCAAAATCTCAGTTAGCCAAATCTCGAATCATGGGTTTGGTAACTTAAATCTCGAATCGGGTCTCTGTCAACTTCAATCACAAATCATGGATTTGGTAACTTAAATCTCGAATCATGGGTTTGGTAACTTAAATCTCGAATCGGTCTCTGTCAACTTCAGTCACAAATCATGGATTTGGTAACTTAAATCTCGAATCAGGGCTTTGGTAACTAAAATCTCGAATCAGGGCTTTGGTAACTAAAATCTCGAATCGGGGCTCTGTCAACTTCAATCACAAATCATGGATTTGGTAACTTAAATCTCGAATCGGTCTCTGTCAACTTCAATCACAAATCATGGATTTGGTAACTTAAATCTCGAATCAGGGCTTTGGTAACTAAAATCTCGAATCGGTCTCTGTCAACTTCAATCACAAATCATGGATTTGGTAACTTAAATCTCGAATCATGGGTTTGGTAACTTAAATCTCGAATCATGGGTTTGGTAACTTAAATCTCGAATCGGGGCTCTGTCAACTTCAATCACAAATCATGGATTTGGTAACTTAAATCTCGAATCATGGGTTTGGTAACTTAAATCTCGAATCGGTCTCTGTCAACTTCAATCACAAATCATGGATTTGGTAACTTAAATCTCGAATCAGGGCTTTGGTAACTAAAATCTCGAATCGGGGCTCTGTCAACTTCAATCACAAATCATGGATTTGGTAACTTAAATCTCGAATCATGGGTTTGGTAACTTAAATCTCGAATCGGTCTCTGTCAACTTCAATCACAAATCATGGATTTGGTAACTAAAATCTCGAATCGGGGCTCTGTCAACTTCAATCACAAATCCCGAATCTGATCCCATTTCCGGATTCAGCGTATCGAAATACCCCGTTCCTGCAATTTTCAGCTTTTTCGGCCTTCAAGAGTCAAATTTAAAAAAAATGGATTTTTCTGGATAAAGCCACTTTTTGGGTCAAAAATCCCGAATCTGATCCCATTTCCGGATTCAGCGTATCGAAATACCCCGTTCCTGCAATTTTCAGCTTTTTCGGCCTTCAAGAGTCAAATTTAAAAAAAATGGATTTTTCTGGATAAAGCCACTTTTTGGGTCAAAAATCCCGAATCTGATCCCATTTCCGGATTCAGCGTATCGAAATACCCCGTTCCTGCAATTTTCAGCTTTTTCGGCCTTCAAGAGTCAAATTTAAAAAAAAATGGATTTTTCTGGATAAAGCCTCTTTTTGGGTCAAAAATCCCGAATCTGATCCCATTTCCGGATTCAGCGTATCGAAATACCCCGTTCCTGCAATTTTCAGCTTTTTCGGCCTTCAAGAGTCAAATTTTAAAAAAATGGATTTTTCTGGAGAAAGCCACTTTTTGGGTCAAAAATCCCGAATCTGATCCCATTTCCGGATTCAGCGTATCGAAATACCCCGTTCCTGCAATTTTCAGCTTTTTCGGCCTTCAAGAGTCAAATTTTCAAAAATTGGATTTTTCTGGAAAAAGCCACTTTTTGGGTTAAAAATCCAAAAACCGATTCCATTTTCGGATTCAGCGTATCGAAATACCCCATTCCTGAAATTTTCACCTTTTTCGGCCTTCAAGAGTCAAATTTTCAAAAAATGGATTTTTCTGGATAAAGCCACTTTTTGGGTCAAAAATCCCGAATCTGATCCCATTTCCGGATTCAGCGTATCGAAATACCCCGTTCCTGCAATTTTCAGCTTTTTCGGCCTTCAAGAGTCAAATTTTAAAAAAATGGATTTTTCTGGATAAAGCCACTTTTTGGGTCAAAAATCCCGAATCTGATCCCATTTCCGGATTCAGCGTATCGAAATACCCCGTTCCTGCAATTTTCAGCTTTTTCGGCCTTCAAGAGTCAAATTTTCAAAAATTGGATTTTTCTGGAAAAAGCCACTTTTTGGGTTAAAAATCCAAAAACCGATTCCATTTTCGGATTCAGCGTATCGAAATACCCCATTCCTGAAATTTTCACCTTTTTCGGCCTTCAAGAGTCAAATTTTCAAAAAATGGATTTTTCTGGATAAAGCCACTTTTTGGGTCAAAAATCCCGAATCTGATCCCATTTCCGGATTCAGCGTATCGAAATACCCCGTTCCTGCAATTTTCAGCTTTTTCGGCCTTCAAGAGTCAAATTTTAAAAAAATGGATTTTTCTGGATAAAGCCACTTTTTGGGTCAAAAATCCCGAATCTGATCCCATTTCCGGATTCAGCGTATCGAAATACCCCGTTCCTGCAATTTTCAGCTTTTTCGGCCTTCAAGAGTCAAATTTTCAAAAATTGGATTTTTCTGGAAAAAGCCACTTTTTGGGTTAAAAATCCAAAAACCGATTCCATTTTCGGATTCAGCGTATCGAAATACCCCATTCCTGAAATTTTCACCTTTTTCGGCCTTCAAGAGTCAAATTTTCAAAAAATGGATTTTTCTGGATAAAGCCACTTTTTGGGTCAAAAATCCCGAATCTGACCTTCAAAACGTCTTAGGATCACTTTTTCTTGCATTCCGAGAGTTTTTGGTTTTGGACCCCCCCCCCCCGGGACCCCCCCCCCGGAGGGGGGGGGGGTCGGACCCCCCCCCCTGGAAATCGAAATAAGCCCCCCATGAATTTTTTAAATTTTTTTTCCCGATAATTTTTCACCCTGAATCCGAATCCGTCTTCACTTTTTTCCACCGCTTGACAGATCTCCAGATATAAGCGTTCCAGAGTCCACCTGCACATTATATATAGGACAATCAATTTCCCACTGCGTTAAAATACCGTATTTTGTCTAATTAAGTCCCCGGGGGCTTAATTATTTCAATAGCCCAAACTCGGGCAAAATTTTTCTCTAACCTCTCACTTTTGCACACTATTTCTCTTTCTCTAGGGGGGTTAATTATAGGGGGGCTCAATTAGAGAAAATACGGTATGCTAAGTTGTGCGGTATACCCGTTTTGATAGAGATTACTCGCCTCTTATGCTTAAGCTAGAACTGGTTATAGCATTGATCTGTTTTTGTATTTATATTGAAAATAAAAATAATACTTTGTTGCCATGGCTTAGTGATAATGTCATTGCAAGGAGACATTGTTTTAAGAAATTTTATTTGACAAAATGAGATCTTTTGTTAAATATTAGACTTTGCTAAAAGTTCATTCTTTTTAGAATGACCCCAATAAGCGATAAACTACAATTAATTCCTAAAAATGCGACAGTGAGCATTGTCCAAAGCGGTTTTTGTATTCTTTCCTCGAGTAGTAATCTCACAATCGTATTTTCTCCCGTATATGTCTCGGTGTGATTATGCGGAATAAATGAAAGGGAGAATGTCGGCATTATGGCGTTGAAGACCCGCGTATTACCTAAACATTGCATGTGAGTCAGCATAAATATGGACACAACAATACCCAAATTCTTTAGAAGCAAAGTTGATGAGAGCGTGATGAACATAGGTACAAGATACTTAAAAAGAGAACAAGGTTAGGTAAGAAATTTACTGACTAACAAGTTGGTTACCTGTAGAGTAGTAACACAAAAATATGAGGCAAAATAGGCCACCTAAATTGTATTACAGGTATATGACATGTCCACAATGACATTAAAAATTGTTTCATTAATCTAAGATTTATCAGATTTATTTTGTAAATACATATTCAATTCAGCATTTTCTAAGTAAAATAATAATACATTTTTATTTCACTTTCAAAATTGGCAGTCATGGATTGACTTAGTGAATTAATCAATTTGTGGGTAATATTTTGACCACAGAGCAAAATCACTTACCTTCTTTTCACATTCGCCTTCCTTTAAACGTACATCCTACAGTAAATGAATAATATAGATATTACCCTTTAAGAAAATAAATGATACCTTGTTAAATTCATAAATTTTATATTTTGGCTTATCAAGGAATGTTTGGAAGTGGTATTTGGCTGTGGCATATCGCATAATGCACCTTAAAAAACTATGATTAATGCATTCAATCGTACAACAGTGTCTTAGTAAAAAAAACAAGAGACCCCGCCGATTCTCGGCGGATTACCGCCTCGAATCGGCGGGGTCTCTTGTTTTTTTTTCGCGGTTAGCGTGCATAGGGGGTCACAGGGGAGACAGGCCGAAAAGCGCGACATCCCGAAAATCCGGATATGCCGGATCTCGCGCAGGCCATATCTTCCCACGCCCCACTCGGATCCGGCTGGGTAATAGCTCATTTTGCTTGGCTCATTGAGAGCTGTCGATTGGTGTATCACTCGCCCGGATCCGAGTGGGGCGTGAAAAGTTGCCTTTTTACGTGACCCACGTAACTCAAGTTTCACGTGTGCTCACGTGAAAAATTTTGACGCCATTCGACTCAGCGTGGCCGATTTAGGGGGGGGAACCGCGAGATTGTGTTCCCAGAACCTGATTCCAGAAAAAGGCTTATTTATGCCTTTTTCTGCTCAATGGGGAGTCACTCCTGCGCTTTAGGTTAAAGTGGATAAAGTATTTGTAATGCTAATCCAATACAAAGAGTGCATTTATCATAAACTATGAAATTTCGTAGCTATTATTATAGTAATTTGTAATTAGTACTTTATGGTTTTTATGACTACGTGATTCAATATCGGGTCCCTCTAAGTTGATAGGTGTCCGTCCGCCCCCAATAGAATAACCCACTTTTTGGGGGTCCCGGACCCCAAACTCGCGAGTACCCCCCAAAACCCATGATTTTAGGGGGGGGGGGTTATCAATGTCAGAAAAGGGGTTGACATACGTGAAAACGTGACATCCGTGTGTCACGTAAAAGGGCAAGTTTCTAATAGCCGCTCGGTTCCGGGCGTGTGATACGTCAATCGCTTCGTCTCGGCGAGACAAGACGATTGGTATCGGTCTCGCCGACAAAGATCGATTCTGCCGGGATTTATGGCTTCCGGAAATCCGGAAAATCCTGGATTTGGCCAGGGGCTAACTTTCTAATAGCCGCTCGGATCCGGGCGTGTGATACGTCAATCGCTTCGTCTCGATGAGACAAGACGATTGGTACCGGTCTCGCCGACAAAGATCGATTCTGCCGGGATTTATGGCTTCCGGAAATCCTGGATGACCGTGGGCGCCGCCGTGCGGCGAAGCCGCTGGGCAGTCCTATGGAATTTATTCTAATGTTCATATCTACCTTCCTGTTTTCTTTCTATGTTATACAAATTACTCGTGTTTATATGGTATCTTACCTAAACAAATTATCCCCCCAGTAAGCTAAAGCATTCTTAGGGGTCCTTATTTCTGTGTGTGAGGTTTTTTCCTGTCCCCCTTTTTCTGGAAGGCATTCTGGAAAGCATATGTTTGTCCATCCTACCTCACAAACATTACGAGCCACCGCAGGTGGCGAGCCAGTCCTGTGGTCGGGCGCGGAGCGCCCGACCTTCCCCCTTGGAATGTGAGGGAACTTAGAACATATACTCCCGAACAATCCTTACTCCAGAACAACAGCTGCTTGAGGGCCGAAGGCCCGAAATAGTCTCATGCTGCTCTACTCCCGAACAACCCTTACTCCCGAACAACCCAATCTGACCACTGATGGCGGTGTGCGAAGCGCCGCTGTGCACGCTAACCGCTTCCTAGCGAAGTGAGGGCCGCGAAGCGGCCCCACTTCGCTAGGTTTCATATTATTGGAGCATTGCAGCAGAAAGTACATATTCTTCTCGCCAAATACATCGCCAATAATTTTTCCTTGTTATTCTGCAACGAACGCGACAGCGGAAAGAAAGGGTATCTCGAAATATGTACTTTCTACTGCAATGTTATAAATTTAAAAAATTATAAAACTCACCAGGCAACAATTAGAAATATCCTCAATATGTCAAACAATTCTTCCGATATGCTAAAACTTAGTAATTATTAACATTTAGCTCTAGATTCCGCTGACATACCTAGAGGTTTCTAAAATATGCGTTTTGACAGCTTTGATGAATGTGAAGAATCCTATGAGTGGCAAGAAGAAGGTGACATGTAACGAAACCTGAAGCATATTTTTATTAGGACCTAACATAGTGTATCATACTTTCAAATGTGGAGAGCAATCCTTTAAACTGTCCAAATAAAGAGACGCATATTGAATGTTTGGAAACAGCATAATAGTGGCAAATGTGGAGAACATCAGCGAAAGTACTATGACTAGCAGTAAAGGACTTTTCCCACTATTCTCAAAAATATTGTCGTATCCCTGACTTGCGAGGTAATCGTTTACTGAAGAAGTGAAGTGATTGTAACCTGAAATTGGTTATTGTTGAATTTATTTATTGTTGTTAATGTTTAAACATAATTTTTTATATATTTTATGTGTACTAGAGATATTATTTCTACAATCAATAAAATTAGCAAACCTTGTTGAAAGGTTATGTCCATCACTTCGTCGACAAAAGCCATAGCTATCAAAAAGACTAAGAAGAATAATGCGCCAAAGCATAAAAGCAAAT
Organism: Ditylenchus destructor; assembly: GCA_022814885.1. Classification (NCBI taxonomy): domain Eukaryota; kingdom Metazoa; phylum Nematoda; class Chromadorea; order Rhabditida; family Anguinidae; genus Ditylenchus; species Ditylenchus destructor. The sequence goes on from JAKKPZ010000005.1 coordinate 374,144, forward strand.
TGCGTTCAGCATGTAACTCTTCAGCTGACATTTTTACCGCAGTGAGTTTTACCAAAACCTAAACGTAAATTTTACAAGAGATAGTTAACTTTTGAAGAATAACGTACATTTATGAGAAACGCGAGCGAACATAGCAGCCATATCAACGATATATTATGATCTTGGTCGGAAGGAAAGAACAGTGTGAAGGCATCGCTAATGAAATAAACTAGTAAGGCAAATATGAAGTAGTTGAGTGTCCAAGTTAGCGACGAAAAGAAAGGAACTCCTTCTAGCGCGGCAGCAGCTGAAAATAGGGGGTCGTTGTATACAATTATTTCCCGCCACAGTTAAGCCAAACTGTATCCAGATTAGGTAGAGGCGGTCATTGCTCCAGAAAAATATTTTCCGAAAAGGAAATGAGAAGATAATGCAATCTCGCATATTTGTTTAACAAAATTTAGCATTACACGCTATTACCTGCAAATAATTTAACGTTGGTGAACAAAAGTGCGAGATTGCATTTCCTTCTCATTTCCTTTTCGCAAATTGTTTTTGTAGAAAAAATTTTCCAAAAATTTATTCAGGAATCCCTTTCAACCATTAATTAATGGTGTGTAATTTTGCAGAAATAGAAGCTTCTTATCATTTAGTGCACATTAAATAGAATATTCCTCAAAGACACAACATTAATCCTTGTGATATCTATATCGGACGGTAACAACAAAATAACTTACTGAGGGGAATTTTCAGCAGTCGGCGTTCACTGTTGGTCTCATTTGTCAAATCATTCCTGAAATAATCCCGCTAACCGAAAGTAGAGTATAAATAGCCAACCTTTTATTTTTATCGCGCTTTTTGTTGTGCGCGGACTTCTCTGTAACAGGTTGCTTGATTTTTATTAAAGAAGAGTCAAGTAAGTAGTAATACAATCTGAAAAGTGATAGCATTTGTGACGAACTCTTACTATCAATAACCACTTACCCTTTAAATACTGCTAAATCACAGAACGAAAATCTCGCAGTTACCTTAGTAAAAACAGTTGCTGCAATGAGAGTTAGCACAAAATGAAACCCGAATATAGCCATCGCACCTCTAATTGAAATGCTTTTTTTCAAATTGCCAAAATAATCAAATTTTGGGTATTTGAATTTTGTCAAATTTATGTATCTTGGCGAAATGTTCTATATTGTTTCTAAGCATCAAGTTTCATTATTTACTGCGTTTAGATTATTTCGTGTATCAAAATGAATAAATTGGTGGCTTATGGATCGGATAGTGATGAAGAACACTCAGATTCCTCACCTACAGGTAAGCATTTGTATAACAATTCAAATTGTATCTTTAAAAGTAATATGCGCAGTCTCCAGTGTTTAATTTTTGGGTTTCAGCCGAAATGGAAAATGGAGAAGTTCAACGGACAACATTAGCCGTTCCCTCAAATGCTACTCTGAAAATAACGCATAGCCAAAGTTCGCTGTTGTCTTATGGAGAGCGCGACGTTGTGGACGACTTTGATAAAGGTATCATATAAGTAAAATGCCGTAGAAAAGAGTTCCGTACGCGCAAATGGCGATTTGAATTTGCGCCAAAACATAATTGCATGCCAAAGGGGTTAAAAAGGGCCGCTGAAAATTTTTAATGAGGTGATTACTCGGCAGGGGTCTCCTCTAGAGATTGGTAAAAAAATTTGAGTGGGGCCTTATTAGAGTAAAAATTTTCACAGTCAACACTTTTCCCTATTAGAGGAGGCTCTTTTCCTGATACTGAAAAGAATTTTATTTCTACATGATTGACTATCTAATTTTCTAGATTTTGAAAGACAAGCTGACAGCTCAGCAGATGCCTCGACCAGTGCCATGGAAGAACCACAGCCACCAAGGAGGGTTTCAGAGATGGACCATTCGCCAGGTAAACTTTGAAGACGATGTAAGAATTTATCAGATGTTTGAACATAAAAGTTCATAATTTTTAAAACAATGCTAAACCCCACTTAAGGAAAGACATCCATTACGAACATAATAATGAACCTCTGTAATAAGTGTTTGTCTATATATAATAATAACGTTTATGCATTAAAATGCGACTACAATTGATGTCAATCTGACGTGAAAATGATACACAATTACAACAACAATGAAGATGGATTTTCAATAAAGCCTTTATTGAGGGAGAGGGGTATTTCTTTCGGTTTCAAACTCAAAGCAGATGTAACAATTTACGTTGTGAAGCATGATTTAGTGTTTTTGGAGAACTGCAAGTAATCAGATTTCTGGAGTTCAGGACAGGAGAGTAATGCCTAGGAGTGGGCGTCACCGGATCATCCCCACAACTTAATGCAGAGTTGTGGGGATGATATAACTGAATATAGATTTATGCATTTAGACGATCGATCTCCGAATGAAAGTGATATTGACATGGTTGTTGAAGAAGCATTAAACGCATTAAAAGTCAGAGTAATAGCATTTCTTTTATGTAACCTTAATTGAAAAATTATTTTTAGCCTTTTGTCGGGGAAAATGGACGCGAGCCTGACACACCCAGATCGTCGGCTGCTGAATCACCCGGTGGTGTCGAAGAAATTGTTAGACCTCAGAAAATCGTTGAAATGCCTCCTTCACCTCCAGGAGAATGCGATCCCGAAATACAGGTATAATAACACATTTCTCTACAAGGATTTTCTCATAAATCCGGTATTTCTCTAGGTATTTATTTGCCGACATTCTCCCTGAATTTTTCCTTCCCCTCACTTTTACATTACAATTCACCCTTTTTATAACCAGAATCGTAAAATTCCTGTCCACAGGAGTTGTGACCAATTATATCAAAATTGATAGCAATATTAATAATGACTTCAATACTAAATTGATTAAAATTATATTATTACATATATATTATACGATCATAATTTTCACCGATCAACAAATCAAAACTCTACTGTGCCTTTTAGCAACGTTTCAACGCGTATTTCGAGAAGAAGGCCGCGGGCATGAAGATGAATGAAGCAATAAAGAAACACAAAAGCTTCAAAAACCCGGCGATTTACGAATTTCTTGTAAACAAGTTCAACATTGATGAAAAGGGCACCAACTTCAGCAAAGAAATATACGATCCACATTGCTTTAGTGACTCTGAGTATTACGACGCTTTAGGTAATTATATAATATTTCTTTAAACTTAGTAATAGTTGGCAAAGATTTTAAAAATTACGTCTGATTTTCATTAAAAACCTTTATTTTGTGTTGCATAGTTTTAGAAAAACATTGGGATGCCTAAACGAATGGCAACTTAAAATGATGGTGCAACCTACGGATAAACTGATCCATGCTTATATGCCTATATTTTCCACACATGAACCTTGTTCGGATTCATACAGATTTTAACTCTAGGAAGTACGCGTATCCTAGCTATTTGTCGTGTTTGCAGTGTGAGGGATGAGATCTAGGTAGTCCTGCAAAAAAAAACGCGTGAAAGTGTACCGTATTTTAAATACACCATCAAATATAATAGTTTTTTGGCTTTAAAACTTTGTTTGTCCTTTTTAAAATATTAATGCCTGAATTATTTTAGGCGAATATCAACGTAAGCTGCAAGAGAAAATGAACCATACTGAAGCTCGAAAGGCAACCTCAACGCAATCAGCAGCATCTGATTCAAAACAAAGGAAAGCGACAAGATTTGCCAATCAATGAATACACCAATAATTTTATTGCTTGAGTTTGTCGTCCGAATTTGTTTGAATATTATGCACAATTATCAAAGCAGTTTGAATAAATATTTGTCCTTAAATTTTGTTCAGTGATTGTGAATTAACCCTTCATTGCCGAGTGTATGTAAAAACGATACGCAAATGGTGACCCCCTTTGATTCCTAGTGTATCGATTTCGATACGCAACTTTGGAGTAATTTTTTTGTCTCCTAGCTAAAATCTGATATTGCTCTTATAGAGTCAACTTTTTGTCCTGAATACGAATATGTAATTAGTTTTTGTGTTTTAGATAAAAAAAATTATTTACCAATAAATCCCATTTTCGGACAAAACTGGGCATTATTTGCCTAAAAATGACACATTTTTATGCGATATCAAAAAACTTGTTGCAGATTCGGAATCAGCGCATCGAAATACCCCCAAAAACGGTATTTGCCTAAAAATTTTAGTACTTTTTGGAAAATCGATTTTTTGACCCATGTGGGGGACCACATGATACTCAAAAAATTGATATTTTTTTCTCGCTGAAATTGTATTTTTCGGGTAGCATTCGACCAACTGAACAACTTTTTCTTCAGCGGTATGGTCGTCTGAGACGATTTGTCTGGGTTCGCAACTTTTCAGTTTTACTGCAAAAATCCCAGCAAAAGTGGCCATTTTGACGATTTTTGACCCCTCGGATTTTTAGGTTTCCGACGTGATTTCGGGGTGATCTTTTTTTTTATTAGAACCGTACAAGTCTCCTGAGCAATATACAACAAACCGTTCACCGTATCGTTTCAATATCGCTATTTTACAGACATTTGAACAAATCTCCTTTTTTTTGGGTCACCCTGTACCAATTATATTTTTGCATACTTACTCTTTTCTGGGGAACGCTAGTACAAATCAAGCAATATTCGACGTCAAAACTAATTTCAGCTTTGTAACCCAGCCAAAAATATTATTCAGGAAACTAAAAGAATGACAATCAATCGAATGCATATTTAGATTTCTCTTATTTTGTGGCAAATTCACTGCAATTCATCACTGGCTTTATTTGCTGTTGGCATTCGATTCACACAATGCCAACTACGAAATGCAGCTCTATTTTATATATTAACGGGAATGCGCTGTCACAATTCCAATTTTATTTGCGCCATGCATTGCCTAGATTTATTTATTGATATAATTTTTGTTACCAAGACAGTTATGTCACAAACTGTTATTCATATAATATCTGTTTTCGCTAGGCTGCATAGCTTTTTAAACATTCGCGTCACGTTGATTACAGCATTAAAAAACTTACAGCATTAAAAAACTTTTCAACCACAAACATTTTATTTAATGTTTATTTGTGTTAAATTACAATATTATTTATTTAGTTTCTTACTTACCGCTGAATCCTAATTTTGGAATATAAATTTTATTTAATGTTTATTTGTGTTAAATTACAATATTATTTATTTAGTTTCTTACTTACCGCTGAATCCTAATTTTGGAATATAAAAAATTATGTGGGTAGAAAATTGTTTAACTATAATATTTGTAATTGTATTCACTTTCTTTTATGCTACCGTTATGCCTCTAGTAAATTCACTTGAAACGTTTAATATGCTGTATAACGAATATTAATTTCAGTAACAATTGTTCGGAAAATGGCAGTTGCGTCTAGTTCGAAGTCTGCAAAGTTAGTATTTTTATGTCCAGGCCATAACATGATTTGTCTTGCCCAAGACCTTCCAAACCAGTTCATTATAAAATGTCAAATATTCCAAGTTGAGCTTTTCCTTTCTTCAGCGGTCTAATTCAAAATAACAATAAAGTGCTGGTTAGTCCACTAATGTCAACAATGTTATACTTTAGATACGTCGTCGTTAAATTAGCCAGCGTTATCTCCGGTTCAACCATATATTGGATTAGACCAAAGACAGCCGAGAAAGCAGCTACTATCGCCTTCGATAAAGCGAGTAAGATTAAGAAACTTTTTCTCTATCGTAAATCATCAAGTACTATAAATCATTTAGTCGGCCAGAATGTGCTTTTCAAGGAATCCGAGAAAGTCAAATCAAAATCACTTCTCTTCGACCATGTGAAAAAGAAATTCGGCATCTCCGAGTAAAACATAGATCTGTGTGTTATATAGTGTAATAAATTATTTTACAATCATGATGTACATTTCTTGGAGTTTGTTCTCGCATTTACATTGCTTTCATTGATATTTTGTTGTTGTATAAAATAGCTATTATTTAATTTAGAATGTTCGTCGACGGCGCGAAAGTATCGCAGACTAATACAGGCGACAGTATATTGATGACCTTTGGTGGGACGAGTTTCCTAATTCCGGCGCTCGCAACATTTGCCCTACTTGTTCTCACTATACTCATTTATTTGCTTTGGCAAAAATACGCTTCAAAAGCGGACGCTATCATCCTTGTTGGCTTGAATGACTCCGGCAAAACCAGAATTTTCACGAAATTGATCGATTCGGGTATGTTTTTTATAATAATTTCATATAACGCTTATTTATAATTTACTTGCGGAGCGGTTTTGCAAAATATGGTTACATTAAAAGCATTAGCACAGGGTTTTGACAAGAAATGTAATTGTTGGAAGTTGGGTAAACGTAACCTCCAGGTCGCCTTTAAATTCATTCATTCATTCGTTTAAAATTACACTGTGGGTTTAAATTTACAAAACAGTTTCGTTTCATGTCCAAAAATGTAAAAAGTAGAATAAAAAATAATTTATAATCTCCAAAATATATCAAACCCATCTATTTTAGGCAACAATTGGTCTTCGTATACGTCAATGAAAGAAAACCTTTTCACGGAGTATTTGACAAAGAACGGTTCTCGCTGTCGCTTAATTGACTATCCTGGGGCTGAGTCACTTAGAAAGAATCTCTTCTTGAAGTGGTTTAACGCCGTAATATATTCATATTTTTCTAACCATCTTACATTAAAGATATATTAAGGAACGCAAGAATATCAAATGTATCGTTTTTGTGGTGGACAGCAGCACTTTCTGCGCCAACTCAAAAGATGTGGCAGCGTTTATGTACGACGCACTTTATGAGTAAGTTTAGAGAATAAAATAATACCTTTAATCTCAGTTTTACTTCAGGTCGCGGAAATCTGTGCCATTATTAATCGCTTGCAATAAGCAGGATATAGAAAATGCGTCTACACCTCAGGTAATATAATTACTGCACAAATTGAATAGACAAATACATCAATTTTACTGCCTATTTTCATATTTATTAGCCAATGTCAATGTACCATATATTCTCTAATTAAAACCCCCTCTACAATATAAGCCCCCTTTGAGAAAGAGAAATAGTGTTAGTATTAGAGAAAACTTCAATAGAAGCTCTTTTTGGAAAGTGATTGAAAAATAGGGCCCCAGGGCTTCAATTAGAGAAAATATTAACAATTCGATAGTGGATATAATCATTGGATTTTTCATTAGATGAGAAGAGATACGATCATTTTCACAAAAATGAAAATAGTTTTGATTGGTGAAATACTAGTCATATTCATAATCACGTTACCGAACCAACTAAATTTAACATCCGTTTGAATTATGTAAAAGTACCATTAACAGGACTATTTCAGAACATTCGAAATGAGCTCGAGAAGGAATTCGGACTAATCAACGTCTCTCGTCAAGCTTCTCTCTCATCAACAGATGGTGACTCGTCTAAACGCTTGCTAACAGAAAACGGTGCTGATTTTCGATGGAACGACTTACGAGGAGCCAAATTTACTTTCATAGAATGCAGTGCGAATGACGACGAACCACTTGACGAAGTTATTTCCTGGATTGATTCACTTTAACATTTTCATTTATAGATTTGCTTTGTTTCTAAATTATTTATTCCAACAATAAAACAAAACAACAAATAAACAGTCTTTGCAACAATTTCATTTATGTCTGATTTTCTTAACGGACGCTTTGTTGAACTTTCTTGTAGGCCCTTCATCATCATCGTCTGCGGTGGATTTTCTTTTTGAGCCTTTATTCTCCTCAAGTTCTTTGTATCTCTAAATTCGACAGCGGTAGGCGGTGTATGACATTAGCGCGCCAGACATTTGAGCGCCAGTAAAAAAACGTACAATCGCTCATAACTATGCTCAAATTTAAGATTAAGCTTTGAGTAATAGCTTAAAATGATGCTAGGCGTTAGGCGAACAAATTTCGGGCGCCAAACAATGAATTAGGCTTAAGCGTGGCGCCATAGTCTAAGGCTTATTTTAAGCTATTACTCAAAGCTTCATTACACATAGGTAGCATTCACACATTTTTGCTAAATTTCAGCTTTATTTATTATGTTTTGACTTTGGTCAAACATATTCCAAGAATATTTTATCAGAATATGTTTACTAGATACCTGAGCAGCGTGTCGAGCAGCTTCCGATACACTAAATTTTTTATGTTACAATTTTATTTCGTAAAATTTGAAAAAGTACCGCTCGACGAGTTGCATAACATCGTTATGGTTGATTTGACATTCTATTAGCTTCTTTTCAAGTGCTTGTTCAATTTTGAGATAGAGTTCAACGTCATACTGGGTGACGAGTGTCAAAGACGTGCCAGATTTCCCAGCTCGGGCGGTTCTAAAATCATACTATACTAAAAATTTAATGAACTCTCTCCCCTAGTACTCTAAAAATTGCACAAAGCTCACCTGCCTACTCTGTGTACATAGTCTTTTGATTGATTAGGCACGTCGTAATTGATTACCATATCAACATTAGGAATATCAAGACCTAAATATCACTAATCTAGACACGATTAGCGGTATTGAAAAACAAACCTCTCGAGGCCACATCTGTGCACACAAGAATTAGGCGTTCTTTCTTCTAAAATGGTAATGTAAAGATACAATAATTTCTAACTATTCACATATTTTACATGTGAAACTAAATCCGTCAGGTAATGTATACCTCCGCTTTTTACATAGTCGTAAAAAATAAAAACTTGTAAACAGAAATGGAATATGTATTTTGAAATGCCTTTAAAGGTATATTTATGAAATTCAATTTTGAAGAGAAAGTGCTAATTAAGTTACCTTGAATTTATTTAATGCACCCAAGCGAGCCGGCTGAAAGTTAAATATATATTATTTTAGGAATTGTAAATATTACCTGTGACATTTGTCCGTGTAACGAAACAGCGCCAATTCCCAACTGCCTTAGAAGAAGGGCCAGTTTCACAGCACCAGCACATGTTCCTGAATTAGAACATTCTTGATGAATGCCCGCATTTGCAATCAACGCGAGAAAATACCAAAAAAGAGTATTGAAATTTCGAATAGAATAATAATAACGACTATAGTGTCGCATACAATGTTGTAATGGAAACGAGATCAACTATGGAGCGCTAACGTTTTGGCAGAGAGGACCCCAAAACACGATATGGATTCTGTTAGCCAATTATTTAAAATAGTTTGAAATGACATACCGCAGAAAATGATTGCTGTATTTCCGGGCCTCTCGTTTATTACGTAAACCAAGTATGCTTCCTAAATTAAAGATGAAGGTGATACAAACTTCTAACAATGTACGATGTTGACATATTGGGAGCAGACAGATGTGTCAGCCCCATAAGCATAAAAAGAACATGCAAGTACAAAATTTGCTTATAAATGTCAATCTTTAGTATATGCAATCTTTAGATTAATACCTTGTATTTATGCGGTACAAAAAGATAATTCTGGATCAGAGTGCCCACTGTTTGATATTTGGACGAAAGTTCGACTTTAATTGGATCCTTTAGGGAAGCACGCTCCAGTTTTGATACCTTAATTAGTCAATAAAAAATTAACATCAACATGACTTGGCACTTATATACCTTCTTGGTCATTGTTGCAGAGAATAGAAATGTGTGTCGCGATTTCGGAATAACACGTAAAATTTTTTCAAGCTCAATTTCGAAGTCCATATTCTAAAATAAGTAATACTGTATAGTCAACCTCAGAAACATATAAATGTTACAAGAATGCGATCAGCTTCGTCCATAACAACGTATTTTAAGCTTTTCAGGTTGAACCCTCGAGTATTTTCCAGGTGATCCACGAGCCTCCCAGGTGTGGCTAAAAGAAAATAATATTACATTTCCAGGTAATGTTTACAAAAATGTTTAAAACGTATGGGAGAAACTTACCAACAATGACGTGTGGCCGCTTAGCGAGCGACAGGGTCTGTGTCGCCATATCAATTCCACCAACGATCGTTGCTAAAATTACACATTATTATTTCAAATTTCTCATAAAGATGTAAAATTAATACTTACAAACAATAAGTCCGATAGCAGCTCCCAGCGCTTCAAATTGTTCGGTAATTTGAAAAGCGAGTTCACGAGTCGGAGTAAGTACCAAAGCAAATAATTTTTGTGGATTCGCCATCAAAGATTGCAATATTGGAAGAGCGAAGGCACCAGTCTTGCCAGAGCTGAATCATAAAATCATCGAGTGAATAATAGCATGCTTAAAGTGCCAACCCTGTTTCTGCAAGAGCAATCAAATCACGATCCTGGAGAGCATATTCAAGGCATTTTTCCTGAATTGGCGTCGGCTTTTCCCACCCTAATCGCTCACATGCCTCACATAATACCTCATTTATACCCTTAAGGTATAATATTAGATACGTTTACTCGTATAAATAATTTCATACCAGGTCCGCAAAGGATTTCTGTGTTGACTCAGCCACTGCCTCTACAAAATCTTTTGGTTCAGTTTCGTTGCTACTCATGTTGTCTAAAAAACGAACATGTTTTAAACATTATTTTACGATCACCATGATTAAATATTAATAAAACACAAAATAAGTTTTGCTAAGGTGACAATGTGTTAGACACCCAATACAATAAATATTTTAGGATTTTAAGGACAATTTGGGATTCTCAAATGGAAAAAGTTTTATTTGCAAGTCAATTTTACACAAGGAATTGCAAATCATACTTTCATATAATGCACTTTAAGGAAAGTCAATTTTTTAAAAATAAATCTAAATCCAACCTACAAAATAATTATGTCTCATAACGGAAAGATTGCATTAGGAAATTACTTCTATTTACCTTTCCAGGATTCGACAAATAATTTATCCCGACAGGAAAGCCCTGCGATCTCACCAGTGCCTTTCGCACGTACATTTCTCTTTATACATACACTGCCTTTGTTTTCCACAGTTTTGAGGTTTGCACGTTGTCCACCATTTCCGTGCTTATCAAACCTATACGTGCTTTTATCGATGACCAATGCTCCTCGCCGCGACTTTCAGCAATTTCATGTGCAAATACCGCTGATTTTTTTCGTTCTTTACGATAGAATTCCTTTATAAAAATTTTACGTAAATTTTTTAATTTGCCTTCGCAAAATAGGAAAACTTGAGATGTTTCATACTGTTTATATTATAAATAATTGAGAAATGTTTTGCTCGGCTTCAAGCTCCACAGAAGTGCCATCGACTTCTCATAGCATTATTAGCGGCTCTATTATTAAAGAGGACGTGTGCAATTTCTGCCGAGCAACTACCGGCCCCAATTCTGAGCCGTTAATTCGGTGTCCTGATTGTCAAGTGGCTGCTTACTGCGGCTTAGAACACAAGGTTTGATTGTAATCATTAAATTCAAAAATTGAAATGCATGCTTTACATATATGACTTCTAGGTAAGCGTATATTAGGTAGGAAATGTAATGTCATATCGAAAACCCATATGGTGAAGCTGTCTATTTTTTATTTTTGGATTTCATGAAAAAGATTGCTTTATCGTCCAAAAAACTAGATCAATTTTAATGCACCTTATGCTTAGTAAAAGGGAACAGAAATCTTGTTAGATATTGCACGAATGAATCTTTCGCACGAGTGACAAGAAAGCGCGAAAGAGGCGGACACAGAGGAGTCGAAAAGGAATTTCATATGTCAGCAGTTAATTTTCTAGAGTATAATTTGGATGAAATTTTGATAGAAATATGTCAAAATGACTGTTTTTGACTCCTTTGTACGGACTTGTTAATTTATTCACGTTCTTTTTTTAGGAATTCGACTACAAGCGACACAAGCTGTTATGTTATCAATGGCGGCGGAAAAAGCGCCAAGATCTGGAAGTGGGCAGTAACGCCGAGTCTACCAGAAGTAGCGTCACAACAACAAACTCGACTCAACCGTCCACTTCGTGTAAATATTTTTCTAACTAATTTAACTATCAATGTATGCCTTAGCTTTTCAGCAGAATTTTCTTCCGAAGGTTATCGCATAATAGAAACAGACGATCCTGACGTGCAAATTATCGAGTCAACTACCAGCAAAATGTCTGATTTAAACTCAACAAACAAAAGAAAACGAGCCCTTGACACCGCGGAAAAGGCCTACAAAGATCATTCAAAGAATCTGTTATTCAAGGTTGAATACATATATAAATATTTAATATTAGTTTGAGTAATTTAGACAACTTTGCAACAACACATAAAAAATTTGGCTGATAATGGTAAGTTTTCTACAAATATTTTTCTTTAAAAAGGATTCACATTTATTGTAGGATTAATTGTGAATCAACACCAAGCCATAGCTCTGCGATTGCGAGTATGTTGTTTATAATTTTTGGAAGTGCAATATAATTTTTAAATTTAGTATATCGCTGAACATGTTATTCGGTCTTTGAATGAATATGGCTGGGCTGTCGTGGACAATTTTCTCGGGAAGGCCCACTGTAAACATACTTACATGTAAGCTTGTTTTATATATGTGTTAGTTATAGACAGTATTATATATCTATATTATATATCAAACAGCCAAGTTTGTGGAAACATTTTCTCTACTGAGTTGAATTAGTATACTTTCTAAAATCTGATTCTTATGTCTCTAAGTTAATGGGAATGTTCGAAATATAATTTTGCGAAATATTAATAGGTGATAATTTAGGGAAGTGGAGCGTCTTTATAAAAAGGGCTTCTTCTCTGCTGGTCAGTTGATGGATGGCGGTCGGGATGATAGTGGTGATCCACATGATATTCGATCCGATAAGGTATTATTTACGTTCGTAACATAGTTACGTTTATGGAAAAATTTTAGATTTATTGGTTTGACAGTGCCCACGATTCTGCAAAAGAATCAGTGACCATACGTCTGCTAATTTCCATGATTGATTCGGTTAGTCATTTTCGATCCATATTTTACAAGTGTTTCGTTAAATACAAAACGAAGTTTTGCAGGTGATCGTACATTTCAATGATAGGATCCCACCATACAAAATCAGCGGTCGATCAAGAGTAAGTCATTCCTCTTCATGTAGTTTTTAAACATGTTGTTTAGGCGATGATTGCTGTATATCCAGGAAATGGTACACGATATGTGAAGTAAGTTGAGAATGCTAAATTAATCACTTAATATCAAGTGGGTTTGTTTCTAGACATGTAGATAATCCGATTGCTGATGGTCGTTGCATTACTACTATCTGTAAGAAATTGAGTGATTCCCATGAATAATTTCCTTCTATTCGTTCAGATTATTGCAATGAAGACTGGAATTTGGCAGATGTAAGTGAGAATATAATATCTTAGATAAACACAATATTTATGCAAATTTATTAAGCAAGTTGTAAAGCTTGTGATGTTGAAAGAAATATCTTATACGGTTTATATGTATCATTCTTGAAGTCTGAACTTTTCAGCATGGTGGGACGTTACGTTTATATCCAGAATCTTCAAAATTACCAATGGGTATATCTTTTTAACTGAATACGCAAAAATAACATTATTTTAGATATTGATCCACAAGCTGATCGTATCATCTTTTTCTGGTCTGACCGTAGAAACCCTCATGAAGTGCTTCCGGTTTATCGACACAGGTACTAGTGAAATTTTGCTCAATTGTATTTGAACTATATTTGCAGATATGCCATTACTATTTGGTATTTTGACTATGCTGAAAGACACAAAGCATTGGAATTAAAGCAAAAGATGACAGAAAATGGAAATTCGCAGGATACTACAGCGACAATGAATATCACGCCATCCACCTCACAGGTAATCTACTCATATGTTTTTATCATTCACACCATTTAAGCGCTTTTTCGAATAATATTTAAATAAAAAATTACACCTGTTACGCAGAAAGAAAATTACTAAAATGTTATAACTCAATACTGATCAATTTATTTTCTGCAATATTTGTTTCCATTTCAGAACAATTTCCTGCCAAACGGCGATTCCCAAAGATCACCAGACCAAGAAATGCCAGAAAATCCACCACTACCTTATTTACAACGGCCAATTTTCGGATTAGTGCCAAACGAAGAAGCCTTGATTTCATCGCAGAGCCAGCCTAATACATCCAAATCCCAAATGCGCAGCAAAAATAAAGATGTTAAAAACATTGACGATGGAGATAGCGATTCATCGGCGGCAGACATCGACGAAATCATAGCTGAAGCGGAGAAACTAAAACAAGTCAACGATTTCGAAATTTAACGGGTTGTATATCGGAAGAGCGATATTAGAGTTTATGCAGGTACTGTTTAGAATATAGCAATTTTAGTTTGGCGCAATAAATCTTTCATTCAGCATTAAATGATTATAAAATGTCGGAAACAACAGAAAAAATTTTTTCTCTATATTTTTTAGGTGCTCGCGAATTTTTTCACCTGCAGCTTAGTATTTTCGGAATCTTTCCAAATTCCAAACAATACTCGGAATTTGCATTGCCTCAATTTTTCCGCGAGCAAGTGCTTATTTAATATTAAACGTTAAGGTTTTTGTTTAGGCAATTGCGACAAAAGTGTTTACTATTCATAGTGTCTATTAAGTTAGTTGGCCAAACTTTAAGTGCTATATTTTAAATTTGCTGACACGTTTATTTGTAAGCAATTTATGGCTGAAAATTGTCTAAATTGCCTTTTGAAATCATCTGTGATTTTATTTGCTAATAATTAATAAAATATATTTTATGTTATGATAGAATGTCTCTGCAATGCCATTTTATGTTAACGCACACCACCGTTTCGAATATTTATCAAAATACTTACAATCAAATGCTTGAATTCAATCAAATTGAACTTCAATCAAATGAATTTTATTAATTTCTCTATTGTTAAAATTTATGGCAACAAAAGAGATTCGTGTCAATCGAATAAAAGACAATAATTGCTCCAAGAGCAATGAATGGAAATAAATCTGAATAGGAAAAACAAAGTACTCGTATGAAAAATTCGGATTACAGTCAGTGAAATGTTTTATGAAATGAAGCGGAAACAAAAATCGTAAAAGTATAATATCTGACAATTATGGCGCATCGCGCAGTGTTGGTCCATTCTTTATAGCCTCTTTTTCGGAGGCCAACGACGAAGGCGGTGATATGTTTTTGTAAACATTTTGAATTGCTTTGAGTGGAACCATTCGACGATAGAAAATCAGCCATGCGATCAATGTTAAAGTGATAACGATAATCTCCATATTCCTAAAAAGATATTATTTCATGAGATAAAGTATTTAAAATAGAGCTAACCATGCCATGGTTGGACCATATGTTGAATATAGAATACTAATCATAATAGGGCCAATCATTCGAGCGAGACCTCCAGACACTTGCAAAATTCCTGAAATAAAATGGCATAAACACTTTCTCTACCTTTAATTCGCTATACCTTGTTGCGTGCCTTGCCATCTAGGCCCGATTATTTTCGAGAATAATGTATTCATCTGAAAGATTTGAAAAAGTAAATGTGGACGGTGACAAATCGGGAATATTTACCGCAATGTTTAATGTAGGAAAGGCCAATCCTAAACAGTAAGATTTTAGTTAAATAACATTATTTCTGCAAGGTCGTACCAATCACAAGTATGTAGGCTGCATAGTAAACCCCAACATTTACAGGACGAAGCTCTTCACACCATTCAAACTTATCAGTATTGCAGCCGACTGGCTCATCTAAATACTCTCTGGTTTATAAACATAAGTTAATAACAAGAAACTCCACCTGGCCCATCCATCTTTTCCAATTCCCAGATACCTGAAATTCGTATTTTTGATCAAATTGTACGGGTGACGTCGTGAGGGAAATTACTTGTGCTGTTGTACATTGGCACATTTCCAGGGATAAAAGGCCATGAGTATGTGATGAGATGGAAAATTATCAAGGCAACGAGAGACAGTATGCAACTTGCGCGGAAGTTTAGACTGAAATAAAACTATTATCGAAATAAGAAAGGAAAAACTAAAGATATACAAATTTTCCATGTTGAACGTAATATAAGCCACATATGTTGCAAAAGTAAGAAAACCAATAGCACCTTGTGCCGCTGAAAATGTATGGATATTCACAAAAAAGGAGATGATTTCATGTTACCAGAAGTGAAGGTCACTGCGTTAGCTTCAGTCCAACCAAACATCATCATTGAAAATGGAGACCCGAGCCTGAAAATTTCAGTGTTTGCCATATCCTGTCACATTGTTACGAAAAAATACGTCTCTAGGTTGGTATTGATGAACATTTGAGTAAATCTTGTTAGATAGCAAATAAAAACAGCAACTAGGTCGTAAGATGGCGCTTTCTTCGCAATTCCGCATTCCATGCTGTCTCCAATCTTAAATTTCTTATGAAAATTATAGAAAGAAAAATTTGGTTAGAATTTTGGTCTGGCTAAAAATGTTTAGACATAAACAAACTTTATTCATATTGGTCTTTCCGTTCCGGTTTGCCTCAACCAACAGACCGGCATACTCTTCCCGGAATAAGAAATACAATGCTAATCCACCAAACACATTCATTGCGCATGCAAGCCAGGCAGGAGCTGTATAAAGATTGAAGCGCAGCTTGCCGAACACATGAATGCCGGGATATTTCAGTGTTGTGAAAAAGAGTTGAAACGCTAAATCAATTCGGTTAAAACGAATAAGACTATCTAACGCCAAAGTGGATACCTGGTCCGCTAGTCATGCCCTGAAGCGAGATTTGTGTAAAATCTTGAGATGAGGCTTTTAAGAAAACCTACCAAAGCCTGTCCGCATGTAACAAATGCAATGGCTCGAGGTCTATCTTTGGAAGTGGAGGCGGTAGACGCATAGGTTCGCAGGAGGCTTACATTTCCTGATCCCATTCCCGTAATAAACCGGCCCAATAGCAGCAAGTACCTTCGTTGAATTGGCAAACCAAGCTCCAGGCAAATGTACAGTGCATTACCGATAAACATCATGCATAATCCCACAAAAAGTGGTAGGCGGATGGTTTTGATCCGGTTGCTCCTAAAACAAGAAATATTATGAAATTGCATTATTACATGTTTGAATATATGAGAATAGGGAAGGATACGGGACAAGTACTCAAATTGTGCAAAGTGAAAAGTCATTACGGGGATTAAAACTAATTTACGAGTCCCTTAAAAATGTGGAATAAGAATAAATTTTTCGAAATATAACACACAATAAAAAGCATATAACTTACCAGTATCCGAACGTAGGAGATGATATAATCTGAAAGTGTTATAAATTAACGGTTATGAAATAATTGGAATCACATATTTTGTAACCTGGCTTTAATTTATGAATAAAATTCAAAAATGACGTAATGTAATCACCTGTCCGATACTGTAGATCGCAATGATGTAGCCGAAGAATGTCTCGGATATCGATCGGTCGATCTAAAAATATAAAAGGTTACAGCATAGTCAAAGCTGAAATCTCAAATTCAACATTTTCAAAAACTGATTTTATTACGGAGTAATCGATAAAAACTTACAATCTGTAGATATGGCCATAGTGAACTAAAATAAAGAGAGAATTGAGCTGATCCAACAAAGGAGAGGGCTGCAGCCACGTAAATAGAGCGCCAGTTCGTTACTGGGAGGCCTCCGGCACCCTCTTCGTCCTTTTTCAGGATTCTCTTCTCGTCGGGTTTTATAGTCATATACTGAATAAAGAAATATAATAACGGCCTGGTCGGTCGTTGGCGATTAACTAAAGCACGAAATCCGAAGGAGTGTTTCACACAGATATCAAATCAAACCTAAAAATTGAACAGAAATAAAATATTTTAAAATTAAATTGCAATATATGCATCATGTGAAAAGTGCGAAAATGTCAGTAATAACAATAATGCTAACCGATAAAACAGGGAATTAATTCACTTAGATTTTCCATAATTTAGCTAGATCATTGCTATTGTTGGTTTTCAAATAATGACGAAAAACAAGAAACTTTGTTTGTTGCTTTATTTAACGAGAGAATTTAAGTACCAGGTTCTAATTATAATCACAAGAATATTAAGAGTTTGGGCATATTCTGTTCGGTCTACTACGATCCACCCCGTCGACCCACCTCTGGATACGAGCCACTCCAAAATACATTTTTCGACGGTGGTAGATCGACGGAGTGGATCGTAAAAATCCCATTCTGATGGCTACGTTTTATTTGAGCCTATTATGCTATAGATAGCTTTGTGGACGTGATTAAGTCAATGATGACTTTTTATGTCGTCAATATGGCGCTTAAAAATGATTTGAAAATCACGTAATTGCAAAGGGACAAACGACTAATTTATGAACAATGCGGTGACTCCTATACGGATTTTGGGCATAATTTCAAAAGTGATTTCGCAATAAAGTCCGTCGTTATATGGCATTCCCGCCCACCACAACCATTCATGATCTCATCGTCAATGGTCAAAGCAAATAAACAAAGGAAGTGTGTATCATTTATTGATGACCAATCGCTCCGCCCCTCTGTCCACTCTTAAAGTAGTGATACGGAAATATCCGCCACAGCCGATTTATGCCTTTCCCTTTCCGCACCATAGAAATAATTTCTAAAGATGATAGTAACGTCCATCAGATACAATATCAATAACGCTGGGAATTTGTTTATAGGTTGGACAGTAGCCATTCACCGCCTGTCCACTCTCCTTCCGCATATTTTCAGCTGAGAAGAAACGGTTTAAACAAAGACCCGAGAGATAAACAGACATACAGATCTTTTATCTCTGAACTTTGTCTCATTAAACGTCACGTGGGAATATACTTTGCTAAGGTAGAGCTAGGATCTTTGAAGGGAGGTAAAGGTTATTTGAAGGGAGGTAAAGGGAAAAGTCGTATGACATCAAAGTATAAGGATATTGTATCCAGCTTTTTTTCTTCCAGCTTTTAGGTTATCTCTATTTAAACATTTTCAGTCTTCTAAATTTATGTTAAAACCTCTCATTTGCACTATACGGTACTTCAAAATGCATCACTGTCACGTGGATACAACAAGTTAAGGTTCTGTCGCGCTGTACTTGTCGACCAAGTACTACTGCTTGTACTTGGAGAGATCGTGCTCACGAATTTTACGTTATTTATAGTACAAAAATGTCTGATTTTCAGACAGTGCCGTGATATGTCTGAAAGGCTGGAGCACTTGGGAGGCCGGCTGTCAGTATTTGTTTGGACCGACTAGCTTTTGACGCAAAATCAATTAAATCGGTCTGGAAGAACTGAAAATCCACTTGGAAGCGGGAAGTGCTTGGGTGGGAGAGACAAGGAAAGCTAAGTTCAAGAATCAAATCATAAATTAACTCAAAGGTCGGCAGTCGAAATCTGTATTTGACTTTACAAAGGAAAATGGCTGAAACCTTTAGAAAAGTAAGGAAAAATGCGGTAACCCTGTTCATTTCACAAATGGCGGTTTACATCATGAAATTAACTGAACACCACTCTTTATAGGTCTCAGTTTTACAGTAGTGCATTTGATGTCATTACACGTTCTTTTTATAAAATACTAGAAGAAGCGGGCCGCGCTAAAGTAAGCGCGGCCTCGAGAAACCCCATATCAGTATGCCCGCCCATGCCCCCGCGTTCCCCGCCCGCGGGCCCCGCCCCCCACGGGCCCCGTCCCCGCGGGCCCCGCCCCGCGGGTCACGTCCCCGGGCCCGCCCCCGCGTTCCCCGCCACTCGCGCTCCAGACAGCCCCATCTGCGCCCATTTTCGACTGCGCGACTCGCGCCCCAACCAATCCCCAGCTGCGCCCAGGTGATAACGGTAACTCTGAATAGAAGGGAGGTAACTCAGGTGGTAAGTTTTTTTCGTCATATAAGTCGACCCTAATAAACACATTCCCCAAGTTACTTTTGTGGTGAGTGGGAAAAAAAATTGCTGACGCACGGAGAATGGCGCTATAGGGTATAGGAATATTCGAAATTATTTATATGACTTGAATAATTGCATAATTTGACATTGGGATGACCTTTTATAATCATTGAACAAAAATGAAACATGAAATATGGTCTGAAAAGATGTTGTACTTCAAAAAGACAGTAGTTTTAGTTGAATTTTTGTGAGTTTAATGGGAAAAGATGATAAATTGATTAAATGATAAACTTTTGTAACTAATTTTTGCTGGATCACTGGTATTTCTCATGACATCAATATAACTGACTGACTCAGCATGTCAGCACTGTCTTATTCGACCCAAATGAATGGAAATGCACACATGCTTACAGTTTGTTCATACATAAGTTCCATCTGTTAACTAGGTTAATTTTGAACCTCCACGTGTCAGAATTTGATTGAACTTGTTGTGCGATAATAATTCATGGGAAGCGTCACAATTTTGTAAATAAAGACAATTTTAGAGTACAGTTTCCCACATTAAAACAGAAAATTTGACGACCTCTTTCAAAGACTTTTTTGATCAGTATAGTAAGAAATTCCATAGGACTACCCAGCGGCTTCGCCGCATGGCGGCGCCCTTGGTCATCCAGGATTTTCCGGATTTCCGGAAGCCATATCTCCGGATCGGCTGATTTGCCGGAACTGAGACCGGTACCAATCGTCTTGTCTCGCCGAGAGGAAGCGATTGACGTATCATACGCCCAGAAAGGAGGCGCGACGGGTGATCTGTGACCTGCCCAAATCCAGGATTTTCCGGATTTCCGGAAGCCATAAATCCCGGAAATCGCAAAATTACCCGGCGAAACCGGTACCAATCGACTCAGCTCGCCGAGACGAAGCGATTCATGTATCACACGCCCGGATCCGAGCCGCGACGGGTGATCTGTGACATGGCCAAATCCAGGATTTTCCGGATTTCCGGAAGCCATAAATCCCGGAAATCGCAAAATTACCCGGCGAAACCGGTACCAATCGACTCAGCTCGCCGAGACGAAGCGATTCATATATCACACGCCCGGATCCGAGCCGCGACGGGTGATCTGTGACATGGCCAAATCCAGGATTTTCCGGATTTCCGGAAGCCATAAATCCCGGAAATCGCAAAATTACCCGGCGAAACCGGTACCAATCGACTCAACTCGCCGAGACGAAGCGATTCATGTATCACACGCCCGGATCCGAGCCGCGACTGGAAATTTTCCTTTGTAGAAACCCCCCAAAAGCTGAAAAAATGGCGTTTTCTCGCTTTTCGTGGCGGGACCACCCCAATTCTGACATTGATAACCCCCCCCTAAAATCATGGGTTTTTGGGTGGTACTCGCGAGTTTGGGGTCCGGGACCCCCAAAAAGTGGTTTATTCTGCTGGGGGGGGGGGAAGTAACTTCACGTATCAACTTAGAGGGATCCGATAGCAGAAAAAAGTATAAATAAATTGCGAATTTGAAGCGAATTTGCAGAAGATGTGAGCTGCTGCCGTCCGATTTGCCGATCAAATGTTAAGGAAACGAAAAGTCCGGTAATCCGTTGGCCCATTGTTTACATTACGGAAATTTTTAACAGATAAAATAACTCAGGACTTTTGATTAGTAAACAACTATCGAGTGGCTAGAAAGTACAAAAATTTGCCCGGGCTTTATAGTACAATTAAACATCAATAATTAAGACAGTTAATCTGTAGTTGTCGGCTCATAAAAGTCCAATAGCATTAAATTACCAGATTCATATTCGAGGAAAATGATTACAATTTGGATGACTCACAAAAATTATCATAATTCTTATTCACGGACGATCATTTTCTTATCTGAACATACATTGTGCTCAACTTCGTCATTACTAATGCCGCTGTGAAAAATTTCAAATTACGCTTGAAAGAATCTTTGCACTAGTGTATTTTAACAATTGATATCCACTGATTCAAAGATATATTGGACTGAATCACTCCACCGCAGAAAGTCATTAATTACAAGTAATAACGCAGAAATGTGCATTAAAAACGTGGAAAAATCCTGCGAATCACATAATCACATCACTGCTGAAACAACTGCTGCGCCTGCTAATAATAGGAATGCGCGAGTCTATGAACTTTGGATTATTTATTGCTTTTGGGGTCGGGAACTGGAAATAGCGACCGACCAAAGAAGTTGAAAAGGAAATTTCGATGTCACTTCCATTGTATTTGATGTGACAATGACGAAGACGATGTGCAAACGAATACGTAATTAATTAAGGTCCTGGGGAAAAAGGGCATATTCATGCATACCTTTTACTGTAATATGTAGAAAAGTTTCATTGTTCAGCCCAAATTACGTCAATCAAACAGCTGAGGAGTGGTCGCGTTGACCCGTTTTTACGTAATGATCGTCAGTGCACTAAAAATCAGACTAGAACTTCAAGATAGATCAGGCCCTACATTTGGTTCTAAGACGTTTCAGGAACATAATCTATACTTTATATTAACAACCCACAGACAATAATTTCCATCTGTCAACAGCTTTCTACACAGGCCGTTTCCACATCCAATATAAAAATATGTCGCAAGAAATATCGTAAACATCGTTGACACGAGTGAATGGATAATCGTGTTATGGATAAAGAGATAGAGAAAGAAAATCGAAATGTAACAATGGAAAAAAGGATCGAATAAAATTTTAGGATTTTTTAATGTTTTTTAATTAAAAAATTTCTAAACTTCCTAAAGATCCAGGAATCCTAAAAATCCAAGAAATTAGCTGAACGTATTTGTATATCCGTGATCATTTTGGCTGAAATGAGGTTTCAACCTCCGACCAATGCAAAGTCCGTATGTTACTCTGCCATTGAGCAACCCTATCACGTATATTTTTGTTGCCAACATCACTGTAGGCAAGGATCCCAAGAAAGCTTTTCTTATCGCAATCGTCATTTTTGGAAGAGATTACTTACGATCACAACTTTCTAGATTAAATGTTTTAACGGTATGTGTGGCCCTTGTTTTAGACTTCAACTTGTGGTTGGATTATTTCTAACTACAAATTTTAAAACTTTATTAACCAATAGACGGTATTTCCTCAAACACTATCCTATCTTTCACACACATCTTTATTTCTGCTCAATGATAGCTTCAATCCTAGACGAAAAATTGGAGAGGGTCACAAAGAGTGACTTACTGAAGGCATTAAAATTGAAGACAATATGCATCTGGAATATTCTGTCTGGGTTTTATTATTACTATAAAGTCTAAAACTCATTTTAAAATGTTTCGCTATTTATAAGCGTATAAATAACAGCTTTTTCCAATGCAGTGAAGATTCAGTTTTCATGTTATGTTTTAATTAAATAATTTGGTAGTTTCCACTCCATCCTTCAGAGTTACAGCATTTTACTATTGCCTTATTCAAGGTAGAGGTCTATTTGGCACTGACAATGACAATATTGGAAAAACTTTTCACTCTTTTTCACTGTAATTCCAACCATAGGCGAAGGTAACTCAGTCAGAGACTTAGGAGTCCACTTTTCTAACAACCTTAAATGGGATAGTCACATCCAAATTATAGTTGGGAAAGCTCGTAGGTCTTCATTCACCATCTTTAAGTCGATAAAAAGTCACAACGCAAATACGCTTACCCACCTCTTTTGCACTTTTGTACGACCTATACTTGAATTTTCATCTAGTGTTTTCAATCCTTACTACGCTAAAGACATAAACGCCATTGAAAAAGTTCAAAAGCAATTCCTTAAACTCGTTTTTAAACGTTGCACATTTGGAAAGGAACCACCTTCTTATGAAAAACTACTAGAACTTTATAAGATTGAGTCACTTGAGCTTCGTAGGTTAAAAGCAGACTTTGTTCTATTCCACAAATACATGTTAGGTACAGTGTTTTGCTGACCGGGCAATTTGGTAAACTGACCTGACCGGTGACCAGACCGGGACCCCGGTCAGGTATACCTGACCTGACCTGACCGGGGTCCCGGTCACCCGGTCAGGTCAGGTCAGGTCAGGTCTGGTCAGGTCATGTTTAACCTGACCTTCTGTATGACCGGGCTCAAAATTTTCCAAAATCGCTAAAATGGTTAAATTTTGCCTGTTTTTCAAGCATATCGTTGTAATGTTCATCTATTTTAGGTTTTTACACCTAAAATGGACTTTTTCGCAGGTTTTTAGAGCATTTTTGCACAATGTTGGGAAATTTTTGAAAATTTTTAGAAAATTTTTTGGAAAATATTTGAAAAATTTTTATGGAAAAATTTTTAGAATATATTTGAAATATTTCTGGAAATTTAGAAAAATTTCCTGAAATTTTTTGGGAAATGTGGAAAATTTATGAATTTTTTTGAAATGGATATTAGTGTAATCCAAGAGCGAACATTGTCTCGGCTTTAGAGCGAATTTTTTTCCGTCTTATGTCATAAATATTTTTTATCATTCTCCGTCAAATTTCGTTCAAAATTTTGACTTTTGCAGAAGACACTCTCAATTTATGACCATTTAATTGTGTTTTTATAAGAAAGTATGTTGTTCAATCTGGAGAAACCGAAGTGATGGTCAATTATCTCCAATGGAACTCGTGAGCGAAATCGTCATTTTACATACAGAGATTAAACTTGAAGAGAGATAAAGTTAGTATTTGGTAATGTATGGATCGATCTTATTCACAAATTCCTTTAAACTCAGTTGTCTAATGTCTAGAGGTAGTTTAGCGTAAAGACGAGAGACTCGGACGAAAAACGATTGAAAACGTAAAGTAGTTTTGGCGGCAGTTGTTTGGAATTTGTACTTTTCACCACGAGTTTTGGACTGGATGAATTTAAAAGCAGTTTGGTTTTCTAATGGAATGATACCTAACTTAGGTATCATTCCATTAGAAAACCAAACTGCTTTTAAATTCATCCAGTCCAAAACTCGTGGTGAAAAGTACAAATTCCAAACAACTGCCGCCAAAACTACTTTACGTTTTCAATCGTTTTTCGTCCGAGTCTCTCGTCTTTACGCTAAACTACCTCTAGACATTAGACAACTGAGTTTAAAGGAATTTGTGAATAAGATCGATCCATACATTACCAAATACTAACTTTATCTCTCTTCAAGTTTAATCTCTGTATGTAAAATGACGATTTCACTCACGAGTTCCATTGGAGATAATTGACCATCACTTCGGTGAACAGTGAGAGCAATCTTACTAAAAGAGTCCAAAAAGAATTAAGGGAGAAAAAATATGAGGTGTAGGCCGGGGACTCTGCATTAAGTTGTGGGGATGATCCGGTGACGCCCACTCCTAGGCATTACTCTCCTGTCTTGAACTCCAGAAATCTGATTACTTGCAGTTCTCCAAAAACACTAAATCATGCTTCACAACGTAAATTGTTACATCTGCTTTGAGTTTGAAACCGAAAGAAATACCCCTCTCCCTCAATAAAGGCTTTATTGAAAATCCATCTTCATTGTTGTTGTAATACCCCTTTACTAAAGCGCAGTTTCTGTATGTATGTATGTGATCTGTAGTCTGTAGTCTGTACAGAATAGTCATATCTCGCGATCCAGGCGTTAGCCAGAGGCGAGTGATAGCTCATTTGATAGGTCTCGAAAAGTTAGGACCGGGTCGCAAAAAAATTTGAATATTTGAATTCGCGCCAAAACCGAAAAACGTGTTTTTAAGGGTTTTGGCTGGGGAAAGTGGTGTTTTTTATGTTCCCAATCGATTTCTGAGGTGATTCTGGACCACTTTGCTTTTTACACTTTTTGATTTGGCGCATTTTTGAAAAAAAGCCACTTTTTGGCCAAAAAATCGGGTTTTTTGATGCAATGTGTCTACGGGTCTGATTTTTGGCACCCGGGGGTTTTCGGATGCGCTGATCACGAATCTGACGTCAGATTCGAGATTTGTTCTCACGAGGTCGTGTTATTCTCACCAGGTCTCTCACGAGGTCCGGAAACCCCGTTCGAGCGGCCGAAGGCCGCGAGATCCGCTGACGGGGACGGGTTAGCGGGGGGCTACGGGAAAGCGGGCGGGGACGGGTTAGCGGGGGGGGGGGGGGGCGACGGGAAAGCGGGAGGGGACGGGTCAGTGGGGGGCGACGGGAAAGCGGGCGAGGACGGGTTAGCGGGGGGCGACGGGAAAGCGGGCGAGGACGGGTTAGCGGGGGGCGACGGGAAAGCGGGGGGCGACGGGTTAAATTTGTGTCACTGATTACAGATTGCATACTGATGCAGACTCCGCGCACGCGAGTGCGCGGAGCGCACTCGTTGTGTATCATTTTCACGTCAGATTGACATCAATTGTAGTCGCATTTTAATGCATAAACGTTATTATTATTTTTATTTTTGGGTTTACTTTGTCACCTACTTAGCCAATTTTCTCATAATAAAAATGTGTCATTTCCTTCATGTGTACAGTAGTATTATGAGTTGCATTATGAATATTATGTATTGTTTATAGAACATTATCAGTTATGATGAAAAATTTATTTTATGAAATTTATAGGAAACTGATTTTTTACACCTTTACTTTTGTAATTATTGATAGTGCTACTCGTTCCAATTACACTATGTCTCGCAGTACTATACTGATGATTACTTCAGCATCAGCAATATATCCTGCATCAATTGGTCATAAACCCTTGGTAGTAGTTAATGTTAGTATGTTCAGCCGATATAAGTGAAATTGGAATATTGAATTTATTCTTAATAATATTCAGTGAATACCTCAACACCCAAACTTGATATCATAGGATTTATAAGACATCCAAACTCATAATATATACCGTATTCCTGTTGATTAGCCCCATGGTGTTAGATTATTCCAGGCATGACACGCAGGAAACCCAAATTTGAACTTCATAATTTTTTTTCTCGATTTTTACAGTGTCCGGCTATTTTTTGATTGTTCCTACCCCACCGGACCGGGGTACGATCTAGCGAAAATAGTCGAACACGGTAAAAAATTGAGAAAAAAATTATTGAATTCAAATTTGGTTTTCCCACGTGTCATGCCTGGATTATTCAACCTCCTAAAATTGGAGCGGAGAAAATGAAGTGGGGCTAAAAAACCGGGAATAAGGTATGTTTAGTTAACCAAGTGTGTATCACACTAATGGCATGGCAAATTTACGATCAAGCCACTCAAGCTCTCAAAGAAGGCCGCTGGCAAGAATCTATAGACGGACTAACGGATTTTATGCAGATAAAAAGGCTAGACATACGCCTTGCCAAAAGAGCACATGCACGGCGGAACATAGACTAGTAAGTCATACTACTATCGAGGTTTGACTTACCATCTATTTCGCCTAATTCCGTTATCAACCGAAAATCTAAATAGGTATGTCATAATGCTTACAGGGAATGGCAAACATTTAATTGCGGTAAAATGGGTCGCTGGACATTTTAATGAGAGGGATTATTCATCAAGGGACTACTCTAGAGATTGGTAAAAATTTGAGTGGGGCCCTATTAGAGTACAAATTTTTACAGCCAAAACATTTTCCTATCATAGTACCGTATTTTCTCTTGAATAAGCCCCGGGGCACCATTTTTCGAGTATCATGTACCACATGGGTCAAAAAATCGACTTTTTGGGTCGAAATTTTGACCACCTCGAAAATGTGTTTTTCAGAAAGGCCTCAGCGAGATAAACAACTTTGCGGTCAACGGCATGGTCGTCTGAGTCAATTTTCGGCCAGTTTCGGCTAAAAATGTGTCAAAAGCATCACCGATATCTATGAAAAACAATAGCCTGAACTGAGGCCCTTTTTTTGGACCACCCTGTATAATTATAAAACATACGATATAATATAGATAAAAGAATAACATAATAATCAAATGTGTTTTAAATTTATGTGGAGAGCTATCTTGTGGAGGAATCTCTAACAATACTCTTCAAGTAAACCTCCATATGAAATTTCAATACTAATTTTTAATCCTTCAGCCAACACAGCGAAAGAGACACGATTACAGATGTGAAAGTGGCCATAGGTTTCTGCATATTACAGCAAAAGTGTTTAATTGATTTGTGACTTTTAAGTGAGCGGCTGTTACAATCAGGAAGCGCAAGACACTTTGCACCTATTAGTCAAACTAGACAACCCTTTACCAAAGCCTCGCTCCGTAAGTTTACCATATTCAATGTTGCCTTATGCGCACTTTAGCCTCAAACTACTCCATTTCCACATTTTGACAGAAAAGTGAACTTTTTGTTCGTTTTTCGACTTTTTGCCATCGGACCTTTGGCGCGGTTTCTGGATACTTTATTCAAATTTTAGGCAAGCGTGCAGATCGAAGAGCCCAGCCCAGGAGAAATTGAAGGCGATAAATGCTGCTTAGAAGGAAAATTTAGCAACGCTGTAATTGAGTATTCCATAGACTTAGAAGTCTTTAAAGAAGCTCTCTCTTCACGATCCATTGCCTACTTGAACCTTGGAAGGTATATCACTATTTTATATAAAAACTGAGTTGATAAAAATTGATAACAAAATGTAATGCAGTTGCGGTGACTTGCCGACAGATTCATAGAAGAATCCATTAAAAAGTGATTCCATGCAATTGGAAAATTTCCATTTTTATCTATGTTTATAATATGTTATTTTTAGAATAACAGAAGCCTACGACGACGCTTCTGCAAGTTTAACATTTTTTGAGCATTATCAAAAGGGCTGGGCGGCGCGAGTGTATGCGCTTTTCAAAAAGGGTAACGAATCGCAAGCGGTCTTCGATTTATTAACTCTCGTAAGAATGGAAGACTTGGCTACTTATAACCAAAAAACGAGAGATTTGCGTTCTCTGAATCGAGAAGCCACTCGTGCATGCAGCAATCAAGAGTAAGTTTTTGGTTAAATATGATTATTAGATTTAACCAAGTATTGATTTATCAGTATACATGTTAAACAAAAGACAGAGATTCGTAATTTGTTTTTTATGTCGGAACTAACGAATATTTATGCGAATTATAAACTGTTGTTTTTATTTATTGAAATTTTCCTACTACGAAATAAAAGTTACAAAAAGAGTACGATTGTAGTACTAAGCGTATGCGTCTCATTTAAAAATAAAAAATTTACATTAAATTTATGCGTTTATCCCTATTCTAATTTAAAGAACTTTTAGATATGCGTTAGCGCGGCAATATGTAGAAAATGTTTTAGAGAAGGATGATCAAAATATCAAGGCAAAACAAATAAAATCCTACACATTGGCAGTTACCAAAGAAATAGAGCAAGCGCTGACGGTTCTGATGGAAGTTCTCCTTCTTGAGGTCGACGCGGAAATATCTGTAGAGGTAATTTTATGGTATCTTTTTTTATATGCTAAACATATGGTCTGTATTAATTTCAGTTGGAAGAAAATCAACATAACCAAGGAACACAAGTTTAAAATTTTGAATGATATTTTCATGATTTTGCATAATTACGTATTGTTTGCGAGTAAATGTATACTGCCATAAACTTGTTATATTCATCACACAAGAAACAATCGTTTAGATTATAGACTATTAATTTTTCGTTTACATTCATAGCATAATGTTTTCTACATAAAATCTTCAAAAACAAACTCTTTTAACTGAATACGTTTCTTTTGATTGTAACAACGCTACTTCATTAGATTTCGATATTCATGAGTTAGGATAAATTAAAGGATTGCAGTGCTCTTCGTATAACAATTTCACTAAGTTATCTTTCCGTCTTGAATTAACTTCGTGTCTGTCACATTGTGTTTTTTACTAGAACTACGATATTCTATTATACGATATGCGAAAAGTGTTGTTTGGAAAAACTGTTAAGGTAACAAATTTTTTATACCAGTAAATTATTAAATTACGTTTAAATTAGAACTAAACCCAAATAACTTGAAACATATATTAATACAGGCACTTCAAATAGAAATCATACAGTGATTGTACAAAAATGTCGTTTAAAAGAAAAGCAATATTGGCCCTAACATATAAATGTGCCATTACATTTTGCCATAATATATATGGGAGAATGCTAAGTTGGGGGGGGGGTGCAGATTGGGGGTACTAGGTTGGGGGTACAAACTTGGGGGTGTACCAGGATGGGGGGTGCAAATTGAGTGCAACATGCAAATGCTAATGTGGTGTGGTACGCAGGAAATTTGCTCTACGAAATTGTATTTTTCTCTAACACTCTCTCACCCAGCTGTACCCTTACAAGGGCATACTACTACTTACGTTAGGCGAACAACCCTTACGTTAGGCGCTGTGCACGCACCAATCGGACTTAGGATTAGGCCCCCCGTTAGGCGAACAGGCCCATTAGGCGCTGTGGCCCCTTAGGCGCCATATTTGGGTTGCGCGAGAGTATCCCCAACTTGGTACCTCCCCAAATTGGTACCCCCCAACTTGGTACCTTAAAAGCGTCATGTACCAATTTGGGGGGTTTGGTTTCGAGATCTCCCTTATATGGGCTGGTCGCGCGGGGGGTCCCAAAGGCAAAGTTGCTTGGAATGACCTTATAAGAAACTTTGCCTTTGGGACCCCCGCGCGACCAGCCCATATAAGGGAGATCTCGAAACCAACCCCCCCCCCAAATTGGTACATGACGCTTTTAAGGTACCAAGTTGGGGGTACCAATTTGGGGAGGTACCAAGTTGGGGATAGAGGTTAGGCTTAGGCTGTGTAATTCTCTGCTGTAGCAGGGTAGAGAACACAATCCAGGTCCACACAACATGATTTTTGATTACTTGAATGCACAAACCCCCCCCATCCTGGTACACCCCCAAGTTTGTACCCCCAAACTAGTACCCCCAATCTGCACCCCCCCCCCATCAGCGTATTTCTCCATATATATTGCGATAATATAATCCGCTAAAATGAACGACTTTCATACTTCCTTAGATGAATGCACTGTTTCATTTTGTATATTGACTTACACACTAATTAGTACAGTCATAAAACAAATTTCTTGACTCATTTCAAACAATTCGGGCATGGGCTACATAACATTGAAATGACTACTATTTTATACATTAGAGTTTGTGGACATTTCTCTCATTTCACATATATGAAATTTTCATTATCGCCAAACACTTTATCAATTTTCCGAGGCCATTGCATTAGTGGGAGTGCCCATTTGACTCCGGGATGCATTTCCTCCTCCATTGCTTCCAATTCCTTAGTTACGATCAATTTCAATGTATCGACTGCCTAAAGCCTTTAAAACTCTATAATCGGATTTCACCGCCAGAGAGTCCCGGTTGAATTTTCTTAGAACTCTGTTATTTTGGCTGCAACGAATGACATTTTTTGCCAAAAAACTTAGTATATTGCATAAATAGTATATCCCACATTGCGGTTGCATCCGGACCTTATTAACGTAAAAATGGAGGCTTGGCCATAAGCCCAAACTATCACTTTTAAGGAAAATTATACATCGGAGTGGCCTCCGTTTTATCTTCATACTTTATTTTTACGCATTTTTAATGTGTACCAATTTTATGTTTATGCTAATACAAATTAAAAAACTTTTTTACCTATAACCTGCGTATTTAATTCGAATCATTTTGACACAATAAATCCACTACCTGCGTGCGCTGTGCACCTTTGTACTTGTGATTTTTCAATTTCAAAGTCATTCTTCACCAAGCTCTTGTCGATTTCGAACTTCTCTATTTTTTAGCCCTTGATTGTTAAGCGATAAATTCATTATTTGTCTTGAAATAGTAGAAGCTGGTACTATCTTTTCTGAACCATTCAAGACATTCTCTGATTTTTGAGCGACGAACACTTTCTCGAAAATAATGGAAGAAATAAACAAAAGTAAATATTATACAATTGGCAATGCTTTTCTGTTATTTTATATCACAGCAGTTCGGTCAAGAAAAACCACTGTCAACGGAAGTGTTCCTTCCATAAATCTTCCATGATTGTTATTATGTTTGCATACGAACGCTTTCTATATGCGTTCATTCTCAATGACAAAAAATTTGCCATATTTTTCTTTAAAGAAAACATCTAGCAATTCTTTTGCTTCACTTGCTCCTAGGATGGGAAGTGTCTTTAGCACAGGTTATATCCGCTGCGTCCACGACTAAGTCGCTGAGTCACGGACTCTGATCCAAACAGGGAATCCGGCTGGTCCTCCAAAAAAAAGACGGCTTCCGAGTCCATTTATTCGCCTTTGTTTATTTTTCTCCAGAGTAATCCGATTATTATCCATTTCATGGGCGAACGCGGTTCACACTTGAAGACGATGCAATCGGTGTTTACTTTTTCTTTCGCTACCCAAACGAAAGCTGCGTGAAACTTTCGCGCCTTACCTTTCCTTAAAACAACATTCACGTTTTCAAGTGAGGATTTACTTTCTGCAGAAAAATTAAGGCTGCAGATCCAATATCCGTCTCAATGCGATTATCTTAAGACATATTAGAGACCGTTACAAATATAACAAACTGACTAATACAAATCATGAGGCTATGATATTTATCTTCTCCAGAACTAAAAGTGAGGAGGTCGTGACATCTTCATTCCGATAATGTGTTACCTATACACCCTGTACTAAAAGTCTTTTTGGCACGCCAGTTATAGCTTTTTTCTTTCTTCTTAAATATTTTGTTGTTTCTCAATAAAGCCTTCGAATTATATTTTGACTACATATTCTCATAAATCGTCGTAGCATATAGACTCAGAGAGTAAACGGGCAATAATAGTTCAGAAACAAAAATAAATATACCAGTAAAAATATTAAAAAGGCACGTTTTCGAAGAAAGAAACTTAAACTTCAAAATTAGCGCTGTAATTCTAAGCAATTTCGATTAATATTCCAAATTCATGACCTTTCCTTAACTATTTTCCCGTTCAACAAAATACAATATTCTGCGATATATCCCCAATATTATGTATAATTGTAGTTACCAGAACTATTAATAACAACAAAAATACAATAGAATTATTTTAGGCATCTACTCCTCAAGATGCAGTCATCCTTGCAATTGCGGCGTCAAGATCAAGTTCACATCTCTTCTCCGAATGGTGGCGAAGGGCTCAAATCGTGGAATATTGACAATCCATGGGCCGGAGCCTACACTAAGGTGGCTTTTTAATTGTTTGAATGAAATGACTGATGAGAAAATAGGTATTTGAGTTCAACTGGCCGCATTTTGTTTATTTGCTTAGGAATCGTATACGTTAATCTTTGTTTTGCCCAATAAGTGACTTTTTTCTTATTGGCAATGCTTTGACTTAGATCCGCAAAAGAACTTTGTAATCGGCAAAACATAAAATACTTTCGAAGGTATAGGTGTGGTAAAGCCAACAAAGTTTTTTAATTACGTCATACTCAGACTACTTTCGGAAGTAATTTCAGAGGGAGTACAATAGATACGATTATAGAAAACTACATGTATATAGATATTATATATAAGTTGGTCATTTTCAATCTTAGGGTCAAGGCTCAGGTGATCTGGGCATCTAACTAAAGAAATATATTTCTATACCAATTCTGACAAGCTCCTATGTTTTTTCAATGCACTTGTTGTCCAATAGCTTCTATCTATCGAAATGAGTAATTTTTAGAAATCAACCAAAATGAAACCGATTATTATTTATCTAATGACGTTTTGCAATTTGAATCTTACATAAAAATTGTGTTCTGATGCTCATATTTCATGTTCTTGAGTCAGTCACTCAATGCCCTATTGTATCGACCATCATCCTGGGTATCGATATGTTTACCGATTCACATTTTTCTTTCTCGCCTCTCTTCTCTGTTTAGACTGTTCATTGAAATTTTTAAAGAGGGAAGGCCATTTTTGAAAACCCTCCAATTTTCTTGGGGCTTACGAGTGACAGTCCCATTTTAGGGTGAAACGAGTTTAATTCATCAGTGCGCGATCACCTACAAATAATCATAACGAGATTCGCTTGGCCGCGCAAGACGCCCTCCAACACCGAGCACATACATTTTAATTTTGGGAATTCATTTATTGTGCAACTGGCTCCTGATATTACCCCGAAATGAGCAAAACAATTCCATTTAAATGACGGAGGTCTAACATACTAATTAACATTTTGCTCGACGATCTAAGTTTCGGTAGTCTAAGTCCTTTCATAAAGCCTTTTATGTAAAATTTTGGAATAAAATTCTTTTTTTAGAGAAAGAATTGTTTTAGGCACATGTAAAAAACTATCACCATCCAAAACATGTCTCTTCTCTCTTTCCTTCGTTTTGTCTTTCATTCGCTAAATCAAACCTGGCTTACAGAGAATTAGCATTAAAAAATATACCCGTAATACAACTGTTGCCGACTGTATTGTTTAGACATTTGCATTAGTTACTCTTTCCAGTTAAAGTTCTATAAAATATAAAATATCCAGGAAAAATAATGCCTTGGCAACCGTGACTTTGCCTCTGTTTTCGTGGATGTGTTGTGCTTTGCTGAAAACTTCAGTCGGAACCCATAACTAAGGTACGAAATGTCTGAGAAAATACCGTAAGCATCCGTTGTGGACTGGTTTAAGTATTTATATGAATTAAGCCCAGTAATAAGATTTTACTGGCGTCCAGAAAATTTGCGTTATAAAAGCATGACTTTTTTTGGATTGTGGAATAAATATTTTGCGATGATCAACTTTGCTGTCAATAAAGTTGCATAATGGGGTCAATCTAACAAAAATTAGATCACCCAAAAAATCACGATTTGGTGAACAAACCTAAGCTGTTAAAACATTCCCCGAACCGGGCATTTTTTATGGAATGCAAATACTCACTTAAAATAATAAACTTAGCCCTGACCAATAACAATAAAAAAGTGGCCCACTGAATTTTTGGTATTCGTTTTAGTATTATGGCTATTTTATCCGGATAAATTTGATGTTTGTTGTAAATAAATACCGTCCTTATCGAATATTAATACTCCTTTCCAATAAAAATCGTTTCATTTTACGAAAGAATTGCCTCGGAAAGGCTTTCCAGTCGAAAGAGTGGCCATTACGACTCATTTAACAATTTATATGGCGGGGCGTATTCTGGCATTTATTGGTCGACATTTTTGGCTCTGCTTCCGCGTGGACCAATTCAAAATTTTTGGGCCAAATTTTCGATAACCGTTGTCCACTATTGCACTTTTTACAACATATTTGTCAATATATAATGCCAAATGTTTGTGTTAAAATTTGGATGTTTAAAAAAGTCAAAAAATCTGATCAACGTTGATTGTATCACTTTTATGGATATAAACAGAGTTTGAAAAGTTTATTTTTTCAACAGTAATTTCCTTTTCTATATAGGCACTCACATTATTTGACACCGGTTAACCTGAATAATATACGTTTTCATGTGTTGGGTTCGCTAAACATTAGTCTCCGGTAATGTATGGCGCTTAAAAATGTAGAATCCTTTTTTCCAATTATAAGTAACATTAAATTCTGACTTAAATCACGTTTGTCCTACAGTTTAAAAAATGAATTTATTAATAAGTTTATGTAATTTTAGCAATTCAAGGTATTCGAAAGTAAATTAATAAACGAATTTTCAAGAAGAAACAAATTCTAAACAAGTTGACTTAAGGATATTTACAAAATGATATCATTTAAATCTAAAAACAAATGATCACTTTAATAACCGTTGGTACAGTACAAAGCAGAAAGATTTTCTAAGAGGTTACGTAGCGTTTTGATAAACCCGCTACTATATTGACACATATCGCATGGAATATTATGTCGTTTATAATAGGCAATCATAGGATGTAACTTGAATATATTAATATGAAAGTATTTTCTATTTCGTTATTTGAATATATCTTTATTAATTTTATATCGCTTTGCATTTAAACGTTTTATATTACAGAATGCGGCATTCCTTGTCTTTTATCACATAAAAATATGGTGTAAATTGTGATTATATTTCTAACAGATCCATGAATATATATGGGTTGTTGTAGAAAAAGCCCGACATTGTGTGAAGATTCCATTTAGTTTCCGTTGTTAGTACAACGATCAACTTGCATTAGGATATTTGTTAGTAATCAAAAGAGATTCGAGATAACTTTTGTTTGAAACAAATTGGTCGACATTTTCCCATTTCAGACCTTCATGCGGGATTCCAGAGGATCCATGGATCTGCACAGCAACGCAGCTTCCGAAAAGCCCTACACAGTTCTCAGCAAATTGGTTAGTATCCGTTATCTCTCATGTTTGTTCTAATGTGAATATTTTAGGTTGCAGAGTTTATAGGCGTCTTGTTTTTCGTTTTCATAGGTAACATGAGCTCTCACATTTTAATCATATCTGTGAACTATTCATATTTTAGGATCAATGTCTGGTCTCAAATCCAGTGACGAAAATGTGACAACGCACGCGGCATTTGCTCACGGTCTAACAATCTTCGTGATGGTGGCTAGCTTGGGTCATATAAGGCAAGGCAATAATTATCAAAAACATTCTTAGTACCAAATTTGCAAATTATTGGCAAATAGTTTCAATCAATTTCGCCCCGACAATTTTACAACTATCCTATCTTGGTTTTATTCACATGAGAACCAATATTTATACAAGTAACGGTGCAATATAAAAAGAGTTCTTAAGTGGTGGTCACTTCAATCCAGCTGTAACGGTCTCCGTCACATGCGCAGGTATTCGTATTGTTTCTTTATGTTTTTGACAGTTATTTTAGGCAAATTACATCCTATTCTTGCTATTCCCTATGTCATTGCACAACTTTTGGGCGGCTTTGTCGGTGCTTTGTTAGTTCGAGTAGGACTTATATTTACTTATACTTATATTTTTCAACAGCTAAATTTTAGGCAGCTACATCGCAGACGGAGTATGATTCGATCGGTGGTGGAGCTACACTTTTGGCAAAAGGCGATTTGTGGCATCAGGTAAGCGGGTTTCATTATCAAAAGTAAAGTTTGTGCTCTAAAGAGAGCCCAGCTCAGAATTAGGTCCGTGAAATAATTGTACTGCACAAAGGTACAAATTTTTGGATATCAGCACTCAGTTTTTCTTTGTATTCTCTTACGTTTGATTTAATCCAGAATGCATCAATAAAAATGTTATGTGGAAAAAGCATTTTGTATACAAATACGTTTTCATGCTCAATCGATAAGTCTTCTAAAACATTTGTCTATATGTCTGCATTCAAAATTTTTGTTGGCTCATTTTGTGATAATTCGGACAAACAGGTAAAGGAGCTAAAACCGATCATCAATAAAAGTAAAGTTTAACTGGAAATAAAAAAGTTTGAAATAAAATTTTGTTGCATGGAATATTGGCTTCAATCGATTTATATTGTGACTCATAAGGACTTAATGACGCGAAAGGATATTTTAGGGCTTAATTGTGGAAGTGATCCTTACAGCGATTCTCACTCAAGCGGTTTTGAATACCGCTGTTGACACCAGCGATAATATGCTGGCGCCCCTAGCCATTGGAATGTCCGTCGCATTGGACGTATTTGGCGCGTAAGTTAATTTATGTGATTGCAAAACATGAGTATTGAGAAAGATGAATCTGAAAAGGAATATTCATGATGTTACTTAATAAGGAAATCTGCCGCTGCAGATGTTAACTTTTTTGACTTAACTCCCATTTTCACGAAGCAAAATTGGTGATATTTACATTTTCGAATTCTGAAAAATCATTGTTCAATACAGAATTTAAAATTATGGTATATATAATGGTAACGTTATATTTCCGTTTTGCCAAAATCGCCTAAAGAGCCATATATTATGTTCAAATTTTTGTTTCTAAGGAAAATTTCAATTTTCAGAACCCATAAATTTTGCATGTGAAAAAACATTCCGCATGTTAAATCGGAAGGCTCTATATTCTTGAATAGGCCGATTTTCGAAATAAGTTACACATCCTTATAATAAGTTAGTGATTATGAGTATTTCTTGCGAGCTTACAGAAAAGTATGTAAATAACTTTATAAATTCATTAACTTTAAAATTTTAACCTGTAATTTTGAGTGATGAAAGTTATTCAATACGTTGATTTTTTTCAGTGACTATAAACCATGTTCTTATCGGATTATGCTTGTTTTAGCCGAATATTGATTACAATTCATACCAAGTCATATTGCACATTTTAGTGGTTCAATCAGTGGAGCAAGCATGAACCCTGCAAGAAGTCTTGGTCCGTGCGCTGCTGCAGCATTGTTCGGTACTGGGCAGGACAAATCAATTCTATGGAAATACCACTACATCTACTGGGCTGGTAAATAAATATATATGTTACGGCCAAAGTACGTAATTCGCTATCTTTTTTTCTCTAGCATGAGAGAGTATGTAGGCTAAAGTAAAATCTTGCGCAGTAAATCATCTCGTGCATAGATACCAAGAGCAAAGTTTGGCATAAGGGCACGCCAAACAACTTTGCAAAAGGTTCGCCTGCGCGAGATGCCCAAATATGAGAGATTTCTACCACACTGCAATCGTTTTCTTTTAAATATTTTGTAAACATTTGTTTGCTCATTGAATTTTGCCCGAAATGAGTATTCTTTCCAAATTTTTTCTTAATTTAGCAAAATTGAGTAGAAAAAAGAAAAATTGTACAATTTCATGAAAAAACATTAATTTTGCCATATTTTACCAAAAACTTGCAAATTTTACCCATTTTTGGGCATAAATAGCAAACTTAGATGATTTGGGAAAAATTTTGAAAAACAGCCAAATTTGGTGAAAAATTTCGGATCGGATCGGAAATATCGGTTTTTTTGGGCTCCGGATCGGATCGGATTGGGGGTCACCGAGGATCGGATCGGACCCGCGATCAAAGTTCCCAGCCCTGAAACCTAGGTATTGCCTAAGCCTAAGATATGCCCTTATAAGGGTTGTTCGGGAGCTTAAGTCTAAATCCTTGTTCGGGAGTGTGAAAATCCGACAATTGGAACACTGAAACAGGAAAAGCGAGGGATAAATTTTACCATTAGTTCTTCTGTTCCAATCGACTACTTTTCCAATTGTGTTTTCCTCACAAAAATGCACTTTTAAGCCGAAAAAATGAAACAAACAAGTGAAAAATAATTTTTTCGGACTCTGCCCAAAAATACGTCTAAAAACGCTCTTTCTTTAAAAGATTTCTTAAAAGAAAACTTTGATTTTGGGTAAGATTTTGATTTGGGGGAAGATTTTTACTTTAGCCTACATACTCTCTCATGCTAGAGAAAAAAGATAGCGAATTACGTACTTTGGCCGGCCAAAGTACGTAATTACGTAGTTTGGCCGAATTTGCCGGCCAAAGCTCGAATTTCGTACTTTGGCCGCAAAAATTGGCCAAAGTACGAATTACGTACTTTGGCCGGCCAATATGCATATTGGCCGATTTCGTACTTTGGCCGTAACATATATATTGCTACTATAAAAATTAAAGCTCATGAAACAATAATACGAAATACTTATGACTCATATTCTAAATTTTATTTCAGGTCCAATTGGAGGCGCTATAGTATCCGCTATAACATATCGGTTAGACCTTTGACTTTCAATGTAACATAATATAACAGTTACTCTTTCAGATTGCTATTTGCCAGAGGTCACACACGCCTTTTGCCTTGATTTTGCTCGAGCAGTATATTTTTCCAACTGCTTTCAAATTGTTTTGATTCTTGTAATAAATCATTTTTACAGCTTGATTAACAGAAATATAATCGATTGTTGCTCGAAAAAACATTTCGTTTTTCATTAAATAATGGCTGTGCCCAACGAAATGACAATAAATATCAAACACAGCTTCACAATGGAACAAAACAAAGGATACAATCAACGCTAACAAAGAAACCGCCCAGTTTGAAATTCCGCAAAAGTAAAGAATCGGTACAAAATGTTGTGTTAAATTGGTATGCACTTTCATCGCCGAGCATTTAAGGCATCCTTTGTGTATGTGGGATTGAATTTGAGGTTCTCGACAATTGCTGTGCTTATCGACGCGTAGCGGCCGGTGCAACGCCTCCGCCGACTGCTGCTGACGATCCATTCATGAGACCGTTCTTCTTATGCAACTTTATTAGATTCTCCGTGGCAGCCATAGTCATGTTCCCGTGCTTCGTCACAGAGCGAGCGACTCGCAATACCTCACTGATTTGGCGGCTGTAGTCTAAAATTTACAAAAATTATCCATATGTAGGCACTGAAATTTATATTTTGTTGCTGTGTTGTTGTTATTAGAGTGACACAATGATAATAAATGATAGTATTTGATAACATGACAAATTGACATTACCAAATACTATCATCCTGATTGATTACAACCAATGGCCGAGCCGCACTTTTTGCGCAAATTCAAAATTACTTTGTTATGTTTAAAAACTTATTCATCAGAAAATAATGCCAGGATATTAAAGTTAAATCTAATTAACACTACCAAATTAAATAACGTGCTCTTTAAAGCATTTGTATAACGACTAACTTACAATAGCTCATGACAGCTTTGCCATCAATGGGCTTGAAAGGCGAACGAGCTGATTTGCGCATGTTGAGCATCGATTTTGGTGCCATTCTGAAATCGAGTTCATATTTTTATGATATAGGAGAAAAAGCAAAACAAAATACCTTCGGGCTATGCGCGCATGCAAAGGAGGGTCCAGCAAGAATGGAGCTCGGTGTTTGCCGCTGAATTGCATTTGGTTGTGACTTTGTGGCATGTTCTTTGGCATATTCTGAAGGCTTCCTGCTCGCATATTAGGAATCACGCCGCGATTTGGTTGCTGAAAGTTTTGCAACATAGACTTTGAATTCTTGATGATAATAACTTACTCCTTGCAAGTTAGTCCGATTCATAGCACCTATTGCGCCAGCTCTGCCACCAGTTTGATTCATATCACCATCGAGATCATAGCTTTCTAAAATGATCGAATAATGATGACTAGGGCCCGGATTTTCCGGACATGAAAATCGCATTTTCGGACATTTTCTCTAAAATTTTCCCATTTTCGGACAATTGACCTATTTTATTGCATTTTTAACGTGAAATTTTTCTTCCAAAATGACTGTTTTCGGACATTTCAGGACATTTTCGGACAATGTCCGGGAAATCAGGGCCCTAATGATGACACATGGAAAAACTTGTAAAACAAAAGCTATTTTTATTATATTATAACATATAGAAAAAAATTTAGTTTCAAAACCAATATTCAGAAATCACTTGTACTAACTACAAACTAGTAAGCAATTATATGATTAAAAAACAAAATTTGGCCATAAAATGTGGTTTCGAATTTATTTAATCCAATCTTCAAAAAATCATAAAACAGAAACTTTATGATTATTAGATTCAATGTTGTCGGCACTCCTATGACCGATGTTTATTTACAAACGAAACACTAAAACTTACCATATTCATGTGGTGTCTTCAAACCGCCTCTCTTTTTCCATACAATCCAGCAAGCATTGCATAACCTCAGTTGCATGTGAGCTGGTCCCCAAGCATACCATTGCGTTGACTCGTCCGCCTTAACAGTACAAAATGTATTTCTGTCAATAATAAAGATTTCCCAAGTCATACCTTGCAGCTTTCACACGGTGGCGTGCTCTTGATCATCTCTTCGGTGTTGTTTGGTGGACCCACAAGGTTGGGATTTGCCTTGTTGTAACTGGGAATGTAGACTTGTTTGAGTTTATTCTCCTGTTCTGCAACTTTGCTTTTCTGCATTTCGGTATAGCGAGCAGTGGTCTTCCACATATAGTAGTACTCTACGATGTCGCGCATGGACTTCCATGGCAAGCAGTCCACGCGAATATCGTGAAAGTCTTTGCCGTATTTTTCTAATGCATCTTCGAATAAAGTTGCCTCCGAAGCCGACCATTCTTCTAGCTGATCCCTAAAAATCAGGAAATTAAGAGATACTGTTTGAATTTACCTAATGTTGCGAAAATATCAAATGTTTAAAATTTTATTTAATTTGAAATAGTTTTAGCTTCCGTATACGAAAACTGAGAAACTAATTAAATAAATCCCATAGTAATGGAAGTGTCGTAAGCGAAAGAAAATTTCAAAATTCGGTAGTTTGGCGAAATGGTCTTTGATCCAGCACAATATGACCCAATTGCTATTGTATTGGACGTATTGGACCAAAAACGCTTCGCCAAACTACCGTATTTTAAGTTTCTTTCGATAGCGGCACTCGTCGCTATGCAGTTTATTTATTTATCGGAACTGTTAGTCTTTGTTTGACATTTAACCAGTATCACAGAAATTAATGAAAATACTCGCCAAATGTACCTGCACAGAATCGGTCCACCTGGAAAATACTATTAAATTGTATATCAAGAACAAAGAAAAAAATTCTAACCCAAATTGACAGTGTTGTGTGATGTAGTTTTATCCGCGTCCAAAGGATAGTGCAGTTTGCTCGGGGGAGGTACGAGGTATTTCACAGACTAAATGCTTAACAACTATTTGGGGATTACATTAAATTACATATTAAACATACTTGATTAACAATTTTAGTAATTTTTCCAGAAAATAATTATATTTTTAAGTTCAAGCAAAATGCAGTTGTCTCTTTATAACGCGGCTGAAATTTGGTCCCAAGGGCGTAAATAAATGGAAATGTCCCGCCTTATAACACGGATTTCATCCGGTCCCAAGGCCCGCGTTATAGAGACTCGATTGTTTTTGAATTTTTAGCATAAACTATCTTCAGGTCGATACTAAATAAAAATGATGAAACAAAGCATTCTCCGAGCTTAATTAAATTTACATTACCAGCACCAAAGTTGTGTTAATGTTGGAAATTCTATACCTGTCCAATGTCATAATTAGCTTGGTGCAGCAGAGCCATAGCATGTAATAATGTAACATCACGAGAAGCGGCCGATGCGGTCATGTGTAAAGATGGGAGTTTCATTGGTGAGGAACTATCCAATGCGCGAGAGAAAGTGCCGACAGCCCTTAAAGCAAATTGGGTATACAAAAATATTGAAACATAATAATTTGGTAATGCATTCAAATAACAAATTTAGTTGCAAAAAAGTTAACCATTCTATAGTACATTAAAATTTCGCAAAAATATCTCACCCTAAAGTACCCGTTTTCTACTAGAACCTTTATTAATAGAGCTCAGAAAAACTAGTTATATTTTTCGTCAAAAAGTACTCGTTAGATCTAAGGATTAATAAAACACTCACCTAGCAATTATTAGAAACTGATCTATGTCGCGATCGGTCAAATTGTGATGCGGATGATAGACAACGGTTTCTCTAGTCGTGGTCGGTATGCCTCCTGAAGCAGATGGTTTCTCAACCTGCTGCTCTTCATCTTCTTCCACCACCATCAGATCCCTAAAATTTGTTTTCATGAATTGCTAAAATTGTTTGAATAAAATCAATTGAACAAAAATTTTGTTGTTATGCCTAAAATTGAGATCCATAATTATTATACATATATAAACCACAGCTTTCACAGGATACACGGCTACATCGTACTCCACCCTCAAAATCTGGTCGAAACTGGTGTTATACGACTCCACTAAGTCTTCTAATAACGAAAAAAAACCGACCGGCGGAGATCAATCTCAATCTTTAAGCTTGAACTTTAGCACCAGATTCCATAGGACCACCCAGCGGCTACGCCGCATGGGGGCGCCCATGATCATCCACGGGGGGGGTAAAGGGGGTCGTCTGGGGGCTGAAAATGGTACCATTCGTCTTCTCTCGCCGAGAGGAAGCGATTGACGTATCACTCGCCCAAATCCGAGTGGGGCGTGAAAAGTTGCCTTTCCGGCCCCCTGGGGGGTTAAGGGGGTCGTAGGGGGCCACAGGGGGCCGTCTGGGGACTGAAAATGGTACCATTCGTCTTCTCTCGCCGAGAGGAAGCGATTGACGTATCACTCGCCCAAATCCGAGTGGGGCGTGAAAAGTTGCCTTTCCTGCCCCCCGGGGGGTTAAGGGGGTCGTAGGGGGCCACAGGGGGCCGTCTGGGGGCTGAAAATGGTACCATTCGTCTTCTCTCGCCGAGAGGAAGCGATTGACGTATCACTCGCCCAAATCCGAGTG
The DNA here is from genome assembly GCA_022814885.1 of Ditylenchus destructor. NCBI lineage: Eukaryota > Metazoa > Nematoda > Chromadorea > Rhabditida > Anguinidae > Ditylenchus > Ditylenchus destructor. The sequence goes on from JAKKPZ010000005.1 coordinate 417,868, forward strand.
GGGCGTGAAAAGTTTCCTTTGTAAAAACCCCCCAAAAACTGAAAAAATCATGTTTTCTCGGTTTTCGTGGCGGGACCACCCCAATTCTGACATTGATAACCCCCCCTAAAATCATGGGTTTTGGGGGGGTACTCGCGAGTTTGGGGTCCGGGACCCCCAAAAAGTGGGTTATTCTATTGGGGGGGGGCACATTCACCTATCAACTTAGAGGGATCCGATACCTCTCCGTTATGTATCTGTACTCAGCTAATAGGTTATTTTAAAGTGTTGTAGCTACTGTATAGGTATGTAGTACTCAGTAAGTACCTCCCCCACCCTACACACATGTACATACTTTAGGCATAAGCGTTAGGATTAGATCTATATTACGCCTGCGGGCCAAATGCCTGCGATGGTCAGCGCCAGCCGACTCGAAGCTCCGAACAACATGTTTGATAGGCAGTGGCGAGTACAGCATACCTGTACAGTATGTACAACGCTTTAAAATAACCTATCAGCTAGGTACCAGATACCTAACGGAGAAGTATTTGGTGCTTAAGTTCAAGCTCAAAGATCCAGCTTAAGATTGATCTCCGCCGGTCGGGAGTATTTTTCTCGTCATTATAAGGATGAGTGGAGTCGAATAACATTTCGATCAGATTACGAGGGGAAAATGCGGTGACCCGTGAAACGCACCCGTTCTCTTTATTATCGTCTCCATCATGCTGTTTAGAGCAATTGGCTGGTATTGCTTCTGCGAGTATATCCGGGACATCTGCTTGGTGTTTCTCTCCAAGCTCGATTTTGCCTTTATCCGCAAGAAGTGTGTGATTCGCGGGATCGTATACCAAACTGAAATGAGATATATATACAGTAAATCTTTGCAATTGTATCTTTCAAATTCAGAAGTGTTCTTCTTAAGTAATTATTATTTTTTAATTAATTAAGTATTATGATATTTCGAGTCATTATTTTTTATACTTTAGTTTATAGCATACTTATGCGTTAATATTTACCTATAAAAGAAAGCGTCTTCTTTGGTCAGATACATATCGCATGTTTCGACTTCGTTGAGTATCACTACAGCACATTTACCGCGTATCTGTGTGGCCGGAAGTGTTTCGATTTGGCGGGATAAAAAGAGTTCGCGCTGCCGAAGGGCATGTATCTGAGTGGGGGACAGCTTGTCCGCGCCCAATGGCAGACCTGCGAAGCCAAAACTGCGCTCATTTTGCACTTCGGACTTATTTTCTTCTTTGTCTGTAAAAAATTAGTTAGTTTTCATCTAGAACATTAAAAACACTTTTTATGAATATTATTCCCCCATATAATTGCAGTAGCTCGATTTTTGTGTTTCTGTCCCACATTCAGTTGATCTCACATTTGAGTCACATTTGAGTAGTGCTGTAGCATAGGGTTAAATGTGACTCAAATGTGAAATCTGTTAAATGTGTCCCACAGTTAACAAAATCCACATTTGAGCCACATTTAGACTATCCTTCAGCACTGTATGAATGTGACTCAAATGTGAGATCAACTGAATGTGTAACAGAAACACAAAAATCGAGTTACTGGGATAGGAAATCACCACATTTGAGACAGATTTAATATATGCTCTCTCTAATAGTCTATCCAGTAATCTCTCATCACTTCCTCTAACTTGGGTAGGAAATAAATATGAAATATTAGTAAAAATTAAAATATGTCTCATTTTCTCTCCTGAATCCAAGTTTTTGAACCAAAATTGATATCTCTAATCGTCTAATCGTCTAACCAGTAATGTAAAAGTTGATGGAAAATTATCCAAAAATTTATAGCCCAGGAAAAATTGATGGAAAATTATCCAAAAATTTATATCCCAGGAATATTTATGAAAAATATCGAGTAATTTATATCCGAGGAAAAATTAATGGAAAATTATCCAAAAATTTATATCCGAGGAAAAATTGATCGAAAATTATCCACTAATTTATATCACAGGAAAAATTGATGAAAAAATATCCAGTAATTTATATCACAGGAAAAATTGATTGGAAATTATCCAAAAATTTATATCCCAGGAAAAATTGATCGAAAATTATCCACTAATTTATATCACAGGAAAATTGACGAAAAAGTTTCCAGTAATTATATCCTCGGCAATAATTGATGAAAAAATTTCCAGTAATTATATCCTCGGCAATAATTGATGAAAAAATTTCCAGTAATTATATCCTCGGCAATAATTGATGAAAAAATATCCAGTAATTTATATCACAGGAAAAATTGATGGAAAATTATCCAAAAATTTATATCCCAGGAAAAATTGATGGGTAATTATCCAAAAATTTATATCGCAGGAAAAATTGAAGGAAAATTATCCAAAAATTTATATCCCAGGAAAAATTGTTGGAAAATTATCCAAAAATTTATATCCCAGGAAAAATTGATGGAAAATTATCCAAAAATTTATAGCCCAGGAAAAATTTTTGGAAAATTATCCAAAAATTTATATCCCAGTAAAAATTGATGGAAAAGTTTATATCCCGGCAAGATTAGCTGGAAAATTTTATATCAATCTATCCCAGGAAGAATAGCTGGAAAATTTTATATCAATCTATCTCCGGAAGAAAAGCTGGAAAAACTTATATCATACTATCCCGGGAAGAATAGCTGGATAATTTTATATCAATCTATCCCGGGAATATTATATCAATCTATCCCCGGAAGAATAAATGAAAATATTTCCAAAAATTTATGTATCCAGGAATAATAAATGAATATCCCGGGAAAATAAATAAAAATATTTTTATATTATATGAAAAAAATTGAATAGATTTCTAACTATTTTATCACAAGGGTAATAAATAAATGTTTTGGGTTATTATATACGTTTATTCACCCGTTTATAGCCGGTTGATAAGTTTATTTAAAGGTTGATAAGTTAATTAATAATCTCTTTATTATAAACGACTGCCTTTAATCGAATTTACTTATATTATTTTCGAAATTATATTGCTCACTAAATTATAGTTGGATTTTGTTTATAAGACTTATTTCATTTACAATTAAATCCCTTAGATCAACTCAGTTTATTCGCCCGGCTTTGCCGGGCGATATCGCTAGTAGTATATAATAGATGTAATAAGTGAATTGGGTTAATTTGTTTAGCAGCTGTATTCATTTTCACGACAAAAAATGATTTCTAACTAATTTCAATGAGACCTGATCCAATTGAAAGAAATTAAGTAAGTTTTCCAAATATTAAACCATAGTAGAATAAAAATTATATACAAAATAAACCTACCACCATTATCTGGAGACTTGCAAGATTCCGCTTCGACGCCATTTTCTTTGACCTCTGCCTTAATATCATTGCCGTTGGAGGTTGAAGCCAAATCTCCACGCGAAAGTAAACTTCTCTTTGGACGTGACACTGAAAACCAAGAGCCGTTATCATAAAGATCATGCCAAATTCGACTTACATATCTGATTCTGCCTTTCAGCTTGATCAGCGATTTTTAAGAGTGAGAGCGGTAAATCTCGTCGTCGATAGAAACATACAACTTTAGCCTCCACTGCTCCTTGAGATGTCTGAAAAGTCAATAATTACGCTCGAATATTATTTTCCTCACAATCTATTAAAAAGTTTCATTCAAACAAGTTCATTACGTGACGGTTTTCGATGTCACAGAAGTGGTTCTTTTTGTCATAGATTTACAACAATGCCCGCCAAATTCTTTTTCGTAAATCACTTTTGCAAATCCCTTTTCGTAGTTCATTCGATTGTATAACTTTCTTACCTTGTTCAATTCCTCAATTCTGCGAATTTGATATGGAGACGACGGATAAACTTCGAAATACACGTAATCTAAAAATTGATATTATTTCCATGATGCCTATGTGTTATATCATAGTCAGATAATTTAATTAATGGTTGGGGACAGTATACGTTTTCTTTTATATCTCAAAGTTCGTAGGAAAATATTTAGAGCATTTATTGGGTAAAGAAAAAATGATCAGTCAGTACAGTTAGAAAATATAATAAAAATAAACAACTAACCGCCAACCCTGTACATATTTTGCGTCATTTTGGAGCACTTAGCACAGTTATTGGAGTGCTAGAAAATAGCGCGGGAATGTGTCGGCCACCCAAATATTCGATATTTGATTATAGTTGCAAGTCTGAAATCGATTAGAACATGTCTATTAAAGGGAATGGCTCACAGAACAGAAAGTAATCAATAAGGTTGTAATCAAAGAACATATCAATTATATCAAGTAAACAAAAAATGCAGCAATTTGTGCATCTCAATTTCTGGCATTATGTACTACTTTTTGCGGGAGGAGTTGAATTCTTCACATATAGTGGTCATTTGTTTAATAAACGATTCCTAAATGTTGGCAGCTGCTTTAGTTTGCACTGAAAATTTTCAGAGGTATTTGAGAAAAATTTACCGAATATACGAAGGGAGGTTAAAAAAGCTCGGGAATTATGAAATGTATATTGGGGATTTTATATGAGGGTACGGCGATAACTACAATGGTCTGTTGGAAGCATACTGAGTATCTATTCTCGGAATGGTCAGGAGAAGAACGGAAAGGACAAAAATGTCGATTTGGGCAACTTCTTGGCATAATTTTCCGTAGTAGTCATTAGCACCGCGTGGGCTATAAAAATTCGATCTTCAAATTCAAAACTGTGCATTCGGCAATAACGTCGTGGCTGCTGATTGTTGTTAATAGTCGGATTGGGGGACAAGCCAGGAGGAGACGAGCGGAATAAAGACTTATTATTGTGCGGGGTAAGATGAAATGGGAGGAGGACGAGGAACAACGCTGCCAGCATGGTCGGACTCTGCTCTGCCAACTCTCACAACACTGCATGGTCTGCTCTTACTATGCTGCAACGATGGCGCCCCTGTGTCTTTTTCGCCTATCCACACACTCCACATTCGGAGGACTTAGAATGGCATAAAAGAGGCCAGGATAGAGTAAAGAGAAGGCCGTGTCTCACCACTTTAAGGCATATGCGCCGATTAGTCCGAACGGATCACAATTAAACAGAACGATCGCGGTTTTTTCAAACCCGGAGTATATATTTTGTAATTATTTCAGCCATTTTTGGACGTCGAGTGCTATGTAGATGACGATAACGGATTACTTAATAAAGAGCGTTTGCGGATGGTTTATGCAAAAGTACAAATTGAGGTAGTTTGACATTATTTTGTCATCATACATTCTTCTTAGGTCTTGGCCTCTTCCTTTTCTCAGATAGAAGTATGATGACATCTTATGCCAAACATAATGCCAAACGAATTTAATCGCTCGCCCAAACTGTCCCCAAACAAACTTTACTATCACCACAGAAAATATTTGTTGGAATTTATTAGAACAAAAACATCTTAAAATGCTTTTGTTCGGTTTTATCAAAAATGTAAAAAGATAGCTAAAACGTGCAAAAAGGAAAAGTTTGACATTTTTGGTCTCCTGTCAATAGCTCGCTTTTTTAGCAAACTGCCAGAATATAATACCCGAAAAAAATATTATGAGATTAGAGAAATGTGATACGATTATCTAATTTTCAAGACCGGTATAAATTCAAACACAGATTAAAATACAAGTTAAAAATTATTAAAGTAAAATTTCAAGAGCAAAACAAAACAAAATTAATTATAGCGAGATAATATTTGTGCACGATTAAACGCAAGAGAATGTGGTGTTGCATTTTCATAAATGAGGAAAGAAGTCTGCGCTGAAATAATTCTTTAAGTTTTATTAAAATCTTTAAATACTCAAAAATTAAAAATATATTCATAATAATGCAACAAAAGTAAATGCTAAAAAGTTATTAGGCAAATTCACAAATTCCGCATTAATTTGAGCGTTATTCTCAATAACAGTCTCTGTCCAACTGGCGAACTAATCGATCGACTCTCCTTTTTTCGTAAATCCAAGAAATGTGTGTGCTGGCGGGACAGTGCGAATGGGATGAATGGAGCAGTGCGACGGGACTTTGGGCGACCCCAATACAGAGGGAAAGGACAGTACGATATCACGCATTTGCTTGCCCGCATTAGGACTACCGAATTTAGGGTTTTCCGCTGAAAATCACTGTAGAGCAATCCAACCTCGCAAATTTCTACGCAAATAGGCAACAAACGGCACAGTTTGCATGATCAAAAATGAAACCAATTCCAAATATATCTTCAGTGGATCCCAGTAAGAGCTCCTTTCTGTATATTTTGATCAATGCAAACATATTTGCAAAATTTTTTTCAAAAGGTGTCATTTTATTGATTGGAGGACTGGTCAGTTTGTTTGGACGAAGTATACAGAACCGAGTTAAACAGTACTTCGTCGGTGAATTTGGAAGAATGGCCCAAATAAAGATGACTGACACCGGCTTTGGTCCTTAAAAGCCTGAAAATGAAAAGCAAAATCGCCGGGTGACTTTATTCCAAAAATATCGATTAGCAGTGGCGATGTGCTGCAAGGGCAACGAAGAAGGTGGGGAGAGGAGCGGGAAAGGGTTGAGGAGCGGGGACTCCGCCGCCGCGGCAGCACTCTTCTGGGAGAAATGTTTGAGGGAGGCAAGGCAAATTCAGTCATGTTCTCTTGTTGGAGATTGGTGAGAGAATTAATGAAAAATAAATAAAGCACTCACTCGCCTGCTCGGTGTGGTCGACGGCCATTCAATAGTACGGATATCACCATCATCCGCAGAAGACGGTATTGTGACTACCGGCCGCAACAACACCGTCACCGTGACAAATGGACCCACCACTTGGTTTTTGGTAAAAACTCAAGAAGATGAAAGTCGAAATCATAAATAGCTGAATCTTAGAAATCATTTAAGATTGGGAAAACAATTCTTACGTTATTTGTAATGGCATATCCAGAAAGCCTTAGAGCCGTACTTTCCTACTAAAAATAAATAATCGTAACTATGCCCAGAAGTATATCGATGAAATCACACTACATTGAGGTTTTCCCATCTCTAGTTGCGCCGAAACTTCCATTAAAATCTAGTGCGCGTTTAAAAGCTAATTTGGCGCAGCAAACTCGTAGTCAAACTTTTCAAAGGATCATGGCTGAAGTAACGGATGCAACGCTAGGAACTTTGAGTCAAACAAAACGAGCTAAAATTTTGGGAATAGGAAATAGTAATTTTGCCTGCCAAATTGATCAGTTCGGGACTTAAAAATCTTATATGAGCGTCGACAACAGGGATAGAAAAAATTGGTGTTTCCTACACCGATCAGTAAGTTTCACAACCTATTAATGATTGTCAATGTTTTGAAATAAGGACAAGACCGGATATGGTTGTTCTTTTACTGTGGATATTCCTTTACATTTTTCAAACGATTGACTATACTATCAGGCTACTGAAAACGTTTACCAAATCATACTCAGAGCCAGTAAGTGGTAAAATAATCATGATTGCCCTACAAAATCTTTTCACGGGAGTTGGCCAATAAATGAGTAGCTTTGTGTATGAAAAGGGCTTTTGAGCAATTTCTAAAATTACAATTAAGGGACATTCAGGGACATATACAAGATGTGTTTCACCTGCTGGAAATATCTACTACATATATAAATAGAACTTTTCTCGACCTCTGAACGATATTCACTTCAATTACCATATACCAACTCATAAAGTGCCGATAAATATAAGCCATATGCAAAATGTGGAATTGCACTAAAACTGCCGAATTTCAGACTATATTCAGGGTTTTATTCATGATTCAAATTAATTATTGAAGCAAGGTAAGATTGAATCAATTAATTTAACTAGCGCCTTCGGCGCTAGTTAAAAAAAAGGGGGAAATTGTTAATTTTAAATTAAAATTTAAGTAAAATTTGATTTAAGTCTGGATTTGCGGTTTTAAGTGGAGAGCGGTCATTGTTCTTAAAGCCGCTGACGCGGCTTGGCCTGCTTCTAGCTACTGCGATAATTTGATGATTAGTGTTGGGTTGTACGTCCGTCGCGGCCTTCGGCCGCTCCAAATGGGGGATATCCCAGTTTTACCTGGGAGTGTACGGGCTATCCCAGGTTAACCTAGGAGTGTACGGGCTATCACATTTTTAGCCTGGGAGTGTATGTATCTGCACCTGGGCCCATCTGCACCTGGGCCCATTTGCACCTGGGCCCATCTGCACATGGGCCCATCTGCACCTGGGCCCATCTGCACCTGGGTCCATCTGCACCTGGGCCCATCTGCACCTGGGCCCATCTGCACCTGGGCTCATCTGCACCTGGGCCCATCTGAACCTGTGGCATCTGCACCTGGGGCATCTGCATCTGTATCCATCGGCACCTGGGCCCATCTGCGCCTGGGTGCATCTCCACCTGGGAGCATCTGCGCCTGGGCCCGGAACACAGCTGCGCTCGCGAAGTTAAGAGAAGTGGCGCTTACCGGCTAAAAGAAGGCCGTGGAAGCTTCTAGAACATTCTAGAAGGTTCCGGGAAAAATTCTGACCCCAGATTCGGAATCAGCGGGGTCGATTTACTATATAGGGACAAAATTTGAGGCCTTTGCCTTGCATCCCACGATAAATGGCTTATATAAGCCATTTTGTTCTAGAAACTTCTAGAAGGTTTTCCCGTCAACCAAACCTGGTTTTTCGGGACCCTGAGGTCGAGACCTATCGTTTGACACCAAAATCGCCCTGGACACTGCAGCGCGCGCGAAGTTATGACTGTTCGGGCTTAAACGGCTAAAAGAAGGTCATGGAAGCTTCTAGAAGGTTCCGGAATGTACCGGGACAAATTCTGAGCCCGGATTCGGAATCAGCGGGGTCGATTTACTATATAGGGACAAAATTTGGGGCCTTTCCCATGCTTTCCCAGCGATTTACAGCCAAATGCCCTCCGGGCCTCTAGAACCTTCTAGAACATTCTAGAAGGTTTTCCCGTCAACCAAACCTGGTTTTTCGGGACCCTGAGGTCGAGACCTATCGTTTGACACCAAAATCTCCCTAGACACTGCAGCGCGCGCGAAGTTATGAAAAGTTGGCCTTCCCGTGTGGTTCGTTTCATATAAAGGGGAATGAATTTGCGAAAAAGGAGAAATTGCTTTCAAAATTCTGTAAATTATTATTGCTGAGAGCTGTAATATCGACTCAAAAATTTTGAATACGACACAGAGATATAATTTTAGATAAAGCCAATATTTCTACATAAGGAAAGAAAATGAAAGAAAATACACTGCTAAGAAAGTAAATACGGGTAGAATCTGTGAAAAGTAAGGCCAATATTTTGTCTAATGTTAATCTGTCAGTTTAGAGCCGGTTTCTGCAGTAGGTCCGTAGTGTTTGATTCATTTCAGTCAAAATATGTGTTAACTAAGATAAGTTAAATAACGCAGCAACTTTTGAATGTTGTGAATAAAAACAACCTGGTTGCTGAGAAGAGCATGGATGTGTGGAGTAATAGCGGAAGGATATGGACGAATAAAACATAAATAGCAGGGGTGAATCGCCGTTGTCCTTGGCGTCCTCTAGTCCGTTGATGGGCTAGCAGCGTCGGCGGCAGAAAGTGGAACCTTGGCTGTTGGCTTACTCCTTGTGCTTTCTTCCCCTCCTCAACTTGTATTTATGTCTAATTTGAGGGCCGCACTCTGAGACATATTACTGCAGTAGCAGCAGTCAATCCCTTTTCAAGCCATCCCCATTTGGGCCGTTATTTTTCTATTGTTTGAGGGAAGTTATGGGTGGGAGCAGAAGTCAAAGCCGAGTCATCATCTAAATTGAATCGCAAAATAGCGATGGCCTTATAATGAATGGTGTGAGGTTATCTCGCAATTAATTACCGATACAAACGAAAAGCGGTGTAAAAAGAAACTGACGGGATTTCTCTAAGCTTCCAATACTTCAAAAACGACAAAACCTTTCTTGGAAAGTGATCTCACTAATAGATTATTGAAGAACCGTTTTATGCATTTAAATTTGGCCTGTAACTATATTCACATTTGAATTCACAGAATTGGCGCCATTTGTGAGCATAGCCGCCCGAACGCAGATTTCAAAAGGAATATGTTCTTCTGAGTATTAAAGTATAGAAAGATGTCTCTGAAAGCGAGAAGGGAATCAAACGAAGATGGATTCAACGATTTATCGGAAAACTCGAAACTCTTGGCCCATTTTTCCAAGTGTAGCGAGTGTCCATGTAGCGGATACGAAAGAACAGGTGCGAGAAAGTCGTTTACGAGAACAGATGCTGAAACCTTGTTGGGAACTTCAATGCAGACAGTTTGCGCACAATGCGGACATTCCCTTAGTGAGTTAAAGGTTCGGAAAAACAACTAATATTAAGTATTTACAGGAATGCATATGAGCCATGTAAAGAAGTTGCAAATCGATGAGCGGAATCGCAGATTGCAGGTTATTGAGGACATTTTGCACTTGCAAGACGAATTAAAATCCGATGATTTGCCAGAGAAAAGTAGGGAGGTATGTTAGCGCTGAAATTATTTCGTGGTATTGAGGTAGCGTGCAGAAATTGTATTTGAATTAATCAATCCCTTTTTTACTTACTTTATCTTCCTCTTCGAGAATCCTATTTTTCCAAACATTTTCATAAAGCTAACGTTTTCATAACTTTTCATCCTGTCCACTACATAGTTTCTGTGTGGATTTTTTAAATGACTCTCAAATTGAAACACAGATTTGCATACAATTGCGAATACGATGAGGAAAATGACGTATCATGGCTCTATGACAATTGAACTCAACTGTCATGCACCCCGTATCTGCTATATTCTATGCACTGAACTGACTCAAGTGTTTCACTAAAAAAGAACGCACTTTGTAAATATTTTTCATGACTTGAAACAGTTACCGCTTGCTTAAAATTTTAACTAATTCGATAAGAAAGAGAAAATTGCAGATTTCATTCGATTCCCTCATCCGCAATTTTACGGGACAAATATTGAGCATAGCAAAACCAACCTTTCAAAAGTCAATGGTTGTTAATCCTATTATCATATTTCTCAAGTGGAGTGCAAAATTTGTGCTCGTTAGATTGAGTTGAACGAATAACAATCTTCATGGCAATATAGATACTCCATGATATTTATTTACTAGTACTTTTAAACTAGAAGGAGAGGAAATTGTGTATATATATTTCACAATTGTATATTATAGATAATGACAAATTTGTGCGACGACTTTCGGAAAGTGGTAGTCACCGGATGTTCCATCGAAGATGTGGTCGGATCTGTGTTTGGCAAACCTGAGTTTGAGCCATATTCTGCATATAAGATTGTGATCTGTTACGTCATGTATCTGAATCATAAATATAAACGCACTCAAACGTATGTTACGCATGTTGATTATTATTTTATATATTAAATATTTTAGAAAAACTATTCAGCATGCCGCTCATTTCTTGAAAATATTGTCAGAGTGTCATCTGCCACCACCGAATGAATACCAAGAAAAATGTATGTTTGCGAATTTATTTATCTTGATACCTGGTAATAGTTTACACTATTTTAACGTATTAATATAATCCATAAAGATCTTCGAAAATCTATTTTCCAAACTATTGAATTTTTTCTAGAAGTATAACTCATTTAGATCCTGATACGGACAACTTTCTGTATTCCACAATGTATGCTCAATGGTATATATTCTGCGAATTGCCTCAACAATGTCCCTCACTTACACTATACTCTCCAGTGCAAATATTCGGGAAAAAGTTCATTCTAACCATAGGTCCGGTTATCAGCGACATACTCGAGAGTCTTTTGGGGAAAATAAATTGTCCGGTATATTCCATTAACCTAAGCACTACTAATGAGTTTTAATGACAACATTCTGTTTCAGATGGCAAAGGGCATTATAGATTTTATACAAGAGCTCTCGGAGTACCTTCGACATACAAAAAGTACTTTTTCAGCGCATGCGAATGCTATAAAATATGAGCATCTTCCAAATCTTATCGTAAAAAGTAAGTAATGAAGATTTTATGTTATCTAGGAAAATATACGATAAAAATACCCAATTTCTTGGCGCATTTAAAATTTTTTACCATAACATATGGTTAGTCGACTTTGATTCATAAAAATGCTTCGTTTCAAACTTTAAACCCTAATTCTGTTGAAACTTTTTATAACTGTATATCTTGAAATTTTGTTTATCTTGACGCCAACTAGTTAATTTGAAGTTAAGTTTGGTCAAATGTTGGCTCCCATAAAGCTTTGAGTGATGGCTCAAATTGAAGCATAGATTGTTTGGGAGTGTAATAGTAAGTAAAGCTTTGCGCGAGTCAGACTAAATCATGCCTTGGCTGCAAGCCAAAGCCTAAAAGCATGCCCTTATAAGGGTTGTTCGCCTTGTGCTTGTGTGCAAGCACAAGAAATTGGGTTCATCACCACTCAATGCATAAGTGTGAGCCAAATTATGACCAAAAGCTACTTAATTTCAAGATAAACTATTAGCCGTAAGGAATAACTGCTATTTCGGTTGGCATCAAGATAAATCCTAATATATATTGAGAATTAAAATTTCTACATTTTTGGTCACGTTTGGCTTGAAATCTTTTTTGTTAAATTTTCTTGTTTCTTTTTAGATTTTATCTTTATAGTCTAATGTATTCACGTAGAAAGCTCAAAAATTGTCACTCAATATTTCTAGCATCTCGAAAATTGCAATAATCGGTCAAAGAAAAATAAATCGAAATAATTCTATAAAAGATACGGAGATATAAAATTTTGTACGTTACAAATTTAAAATATTTGGCATTCTGACAGTTCTGTTCGAACAGTTATTTTTGATCATTAATTTATCCCGAAATAAAATTATGTGATTTAGTGGAAAAGAGTGTCAACGCAAACACGGGAAATATAGAGTCTGACGAGTATTTCTCCACATATTCTAACGGCGCTGACGACGAGTACTTTGAAGCGAGCAACAGCGCTGAGTTCGACCAAGATATGGTGCAGGAAAATGCAGAACCAAGCTTCACAAGTCGAACGCGTAGCTCCGGAGTTGGTCAAATTCAGGCTGACTTGATGGAGAAAGCTATTAGCCGTTATGAACAAGAATTGGAGGAAAGGACAAAAAATGAAGCTGAAACAGGTACTTTATGTAAAAATTATATTAGATTTATTTGATGCACTAAATAATGCTGCTTGAAGGACAAATTTAGAATCATATATAAAATTTATACGGAGAATTAAAGTCTACGTAAAAATTATTTTACCGTATTTCTACATAAAATACCACATTTTCGTAGTATACTCTTAATGTAGAAAATGAATGGCGGTATTTTAAAACCTGTGTTTAAAAATTTTCGCCAAATGCTTAATTCCCACAATATATGGATGTGTAGACTCAATTGAATATAACTAATTTCAATGTAAGAGGTTTGATATAAACACATTTATTAAGGTGAAGTTCGCCAGAGCATAGCTGAGCAAGAAGGAGAGCAAGGCATTATTTCTTTCCATGTAATTAGCAACAATCTCGAAGCTGATCAGCCGGAGGAAAAGTTAATGTGGCTAATCCAATTACAAGTTAGTATTGTAATTATTAACAACATTAGCAAATTATTAACAACTTTCAGCGCCTTTTCGGTGTGCAATTGCCGAAAATGCCTAAAGAATATGTGACAAGGATCGTTTTTGACAAAAACCACAAAAACTTGGTGGTTCACAAAAATGGTTATCTTTTATATTTGATTATAGTTAGTTGCATAAAAATTAACTCATTTAGGGAAAGGCGTCATTGGTGGCATATGCTTTCGTCCTTTCAAGGAGCAAGGCTTCATTGAAATTGTATTTTGTGCTATAACGGCTGATGAACAGGTAATATTTGTGGAATATTTAGAATCTGCAGACATTGCTGGGAGGTATTTTTATTTAAATTATTACCCCATGCTCATTACTTTTAATAATTTATGGAATACATTCGTATTATAGTATATCTCCACACATCGTAGGATGTAAGCCTAATGAAATAAATTTTACAACTACTAATTACACAAAATGTGGTATTCCTGAAATCGGTTAAATTATTTAAACTGGGTAATATTATTTGAAGCGCACATGTAATTCGTCGTTGTTTAGGTCAAAGGCTATGGAACGCTAATGATGAACCATCTCAAAGATTTTCAAGTGAACACTTGTCGAATATTTCACCTTCTCACCTATGCGGACGAATTCGCAATTGGTTATTTCAAAAAACAGGATTTCATTACAGACATTGCTTTAGCACCACAGGTTTGCAGTTGTTGTTACTTTATGTTCTAATCTAAATTTTATAGAAGTATAAAGGCTATATAAAGGAGTACGAAGGTGCCACTTTAATGGGATGCTTTCTACACCCAAAGTAACTTTGTTATATTAAGGTATTACTTATGCTAATCTAAGCATATTTAGGATCATTTACACCAAATACAAGACGTAAGTTTGTTATCATTTTCTTTATATGCTATGTAACCAGAAAGGGTATGGTATGGACACCAAAGACAAAACCCAACTGTAAAATTTCCAATTGGAAAAACATTATATTAGAACTAAGCAGTTGTACTTTTGAAATTTTTTCATGCGCAATCAGGAAATATATAGACGATATATAAGCATGAGTTACATATGTACACTTATATACCGTATTCCCTGTAATTACTACCCCCTGTAATTATTGCCCCCTCCAACAGAATGCCAATCGGCGCCCTAGACACCTTGAGAAAAACAAAGTGCATATTCTTGTAGATCTCGTCGAGTTACGTAAGAATAACACAAATGCCAAAACTTTGTCATTGAAAATATCAGAGAAAAACCACTTTGAAATTTTAAATTCAAAAATTTTTTGTGTTTGAAAAATTATTACCCCGGGGTAGTAATTACAGGGAATACGGTAAATATATAAATATTTTGACAGTTATTAGAAGTTAGAAAAGAGCAATTTATATATCCTTAGGACTTTTCATCGCAAACCAGACTGTATTCCCCATCTGACTATATAGATCATGTAGATTCCATGGTAAAAATTAATTATCCCTGGAGTGCAAAAATAACAGTGTGGAAGGTTAACGTACAATGACTTTAGATTATTCCGCAATATGCGCGACCTCTACAAATGTGTTGTTGAGGAAAAGTATCCAAATATTTGGAGAAAATTCGGAGGCATTGAACATCTTTTCCAAGAAAACGGTAAAATATCATTTATTGTAATGCATTATAAATTATTAATCCAACGTTTAGAGCGTACAATTCTGAGAAATGACATGATTCCCGGCTTAGAAACCTTAAACATACCGGAAACCAGCGAACCCATCGCAGATTCAACTAACATATTTAAGCAGATTCTAAATAAACTCAAACTAGATAAAAACGCATGGCCATTTCTGGAGCCTGTCGACCCAGACGACGTACCCCGTGAGTTTATATTTCAATGCCAGTCTTACCTTTTGAAACATTAAACTTTGAAATATGTAATTAATACGAATTTACGATGAATATAACAACCTACAATAATAAATAACCTTTCAGAATATTATGATCACATCCAATTTCCAATTGATTTGAGAACAATGTCCGAAAAGCTGAAGGATGGCTATTATATACATGTATGCTTTCTAGTTTATCAGTTAATTGAAAATCGTAATTTTTATGTTTTAGGAAAAATTATTCATCGCGGATTTACGACGAATGTTTGGAAATTGTTATTCATTTAACGGCCCAGAGTCTCCATATTATATGCACGGTTATAAACTAAACGAGTTTTTTAATAGGCTAGCGAAATCCAACTTCCCTTACTACGAATCACCTGCTCCGTTACCTGATGTCAAACCAACTTATGCGCCCTCAAAAAGATAGTTTGAATATTTGGAAGGCAAGCAATCGCATTTTACGTATATATTTACATTATTTCTTATTTTTGTAATATTTTTCGATCTCAGGGCACGACGGCGCCACAGGCTGACGGAGGCGACAAAAAACGTACGGACCGAAATACAGGCAAAAATCAAAATCCATGATATCGAAGATTTTTTTGCCAGGACGCAAGTTCAGGTGTTGCTCTATCATACCTGGTGGTTGAAATTTTCGTCCGTTCGATTATTATTTATATTTTGGGCTTCAATGTTGGTACACTTTGCGTTTTTCAGTGTTAAATGGGTCAACTTTGAGACCCGATTTAGAAATAATAATCGAACGGACGAATATTTCACTTGTACAGAATGGTCGAGTAACACTTCAAATTTTACTTTTTCATAAAAAATTTGGCATATCATGGGAATTTTTCATTTTTTTCAATTTTTTTGATTTTTTTGCCCAAAAATGACCATTTTTGTGTATTTTCGAGTAAAAGCGAATTATTACATTGGAAATTTATTGGGCTTTTTGGGGGTATACTGTTTTTCGATACGGCGAATCCGAATTTGACCTCCGATCGAGGGTGGTCCCGCCACGAAAGTTGCGTTTTTTGACGTTTTTTGGCCAAAATTGTCACAAAATGGTGCCAGAAAATTAGTATTGATGGTATTTCATTTTACGGTTTCAAATTTTTAATCAACTGTGGTCCGGTAAACAAGAATTTGTGGTTATTTTTAAAAAAATTCGGTATTATCGCGAGAAAAAAATTGATTGACGGACCGGGGGTTCGAACTTGAGACGAAAATCCCCCAACAGATCGTCCAAAAATGGCCATTTTTGACGCGTTACGTTAAAACTAACTGCAGATTCGGAATCAGCGCATCGAATTACCCCTAAAAACACTCATTCCAGAAAACGTTTCCACGTTTTCAAAAAATCGATTTTTTTCAAAATCCATGGTCAAAAATGGCCAAAAAATGAAATTTTTTTGGAATGTCAGCAAAATGTGTTTTTAGGGGTTTTTTGATGCGCTGAGTCCGAATCTGCAACTATTTTTAACGTAACCCGTCAAAAAATGGTCATTTTTGGGCCATTTTATACCAAAAACGCGATTTTCCCAACTTTCGTGGCGGGACCACCCCAAATCTGAGCCCGGATTTGAACTCCCCGGGGTCGATTTAGGGGGGTAGGTCGGATTTCCCGGGCATTTCTGATTTTCCGTACGCATTCTGTCGCGTCCGGCGCCGTTGTGAGGGGTGAATGTCCATTTGAATACTCAATCAATATTATCAATCTAATATGTACTGGGTTTGTCACCAAAATACACAATACCAGGCGACGACATATGTTCGTGCAAAAAGATCCTTATCAGTGATTTTGAATTGGCGGCAGTGCGGTCGGCGAATGGAAGGCGCCGGCCCTCTTCTTCGTTTCGAATGAAGAGAGAGGGAAGAGACGAGAGACAAGCAGAACGTGCGCCGCACACTAGAAACAAATAAAAGTCTTTGCTTGTCTCTCGTCTCTTCCCTCTCTCTTCATTCGAATCGAAGAAGAGGGCCGGCGCCTTCCATTCGCCGACCGCACTGCCGCCAATTCAAAATCACTGATAAGGATCTTTTTGCACGAACATATGTCGTCGCCTGGTATAGGGCTCTATTTCGTTGCCTTTAACGAATATTTTAGAACTCATTTGCAAACGATCATGCCACCTATGCTAACAATCTGATACATAATTTGATTTTCTTTTCAATAGCATTAATAAGTATGCAAAATTATCCCCGTTACCTCTGTGTATTTTAATTTATTTCTATGCGGCGAACTTTACTAGTTTTTCAGTTTCATCATTTCTTATGTTGTCTGTAAATAGAATGAAACATTTATTGTGCATTTATTGTATAAGCAGTCTTCGAACTGAATAAAATGGTATTTATAAAGGATCGATACAAGAAAATTTTAGTCGTAGACTTGTTTCTTTCTGATTTCTTGAGTCATTTGACTGAAATATTAAGTACAATGCGTGGCAAGGAAGTATTCCGATCTTCCTGATATTCGAAACCAAGGGATATAAACACGCAATGAATTCTTCCCGAGTGAAATTGAGTAGTCCGAAATCCCACAGAAGTGCATTGCCTGCTTCACTCGTTAAAACCTTAAATGCATAAGTTACAAATTGTCGATAATTCATTGAACGAAAAATAATCGTTTTCACTAGGGGAATTTAATGTGAAAAATTTTGTACCCAATTTTGTTGATTTCCGGACCGCTAGGTTAAAAGAAATAAATTGAAAAATCATATACTACGTGCTTTCACTTTATAAAAACATAATACAATCCCTCTCCACAATTTTTTTTAGGGCAAACTCGATTTCAAATTAGCGCCAAAACATAATTGCATGCCAAAGGGGTTAAAAGGGGCCGCTGAAAATTTTTAATGAGTGGGATTACTCGGCAAGGGTCTCCCCTAGAGATTGGTAAAAAAATTGAGTGGGGCCTTATTAGAGTAAAAATTTTCACAGTCAACACTTTTCCCTATTAGAGGAGGCTCTTTTCCCGATGCTGAACAGAGCCTCCTCTAATAGCGAAAAGTGTTGACTGTGAAAATTTTTACTCTAATAAGGCCCCACTCAATTGACACTGACTGCAAATTCGTGATCAGCGCATCTGAAAACCCCTATAAACACACACAGGAGAAAATTTTTGCCCATTTTCAAAAAAATTGATTTTTTCAAGAACCATATGGTCCCCCCCTATGGTTAAAAGTGACCAAAAAAGCAAATTTTTTCGGATTTTCGGTAAAATGTGTTTTTAGGGGTTTTCGGATGCGCTGATGACGAATTTGCAGTCAGTTTTTACGTATCGTCTCAAAAAACGTCATATTTTGGCAAATTTTTGGTCCGTTTTTGTCCATTTTTGGCAATTTTTTCACAATTTTCAGGACATTTTTTGGTAATGAGTGGTTTTAAGGGTTCTTTGATGCGCTGATTTCGATTCTGCCATTAGTTTTTCAATATCGCAGCATAAAACTGCAATTTTTTGTCCATTTCTGGCCAAAAATAGCGCATCAGGTCAGAATGCCAAGAAAACGCCAAATTTGAATCTCGAGCTAGAAACTGACATCATATTCGGAATCAGCACACCTGAAAACCCCCAGGTACAAAAAATTGGGAAAAATGGCCGTCAAAAACAGCCAAAAATTAGAAATCCCGCAATTTTGCAGAGACAGGATTTTGGAAAAAAATTTTTCGCCTTTGGCAAGGCCATTTTCTACTTTTTTGTATGTCGATCGGGCTGATCTTTTTTTAAACAAATGGCAAAGACTTGGCTACAAAATGAGTATAAACCCCTATATCTAAATGAATTGCGAATTAAAAAAAAGATATTTGAAAAAGAAAACGTGGGATTTAAATTGATCACCCTGTATAAACTAACAGAAAAAGCCAAGGATTTATCTAAAAGAATCGGTATTTATAACTTGACGTATAGCTTTGACTTATAACTTTGATGTACGTATATATATGTAGATCATGTGATACTAGTCATACCTGTCCAATCAACATTGTTAATCCCTTAGCGCTAATTACAGGGCAGAATGTGTTTTTCAGGAGCAAAGTTCTTGGCCAACTACTCTCAGCTATCCATTTGGAAATGATTATGTCACTAAGATTCAATCTAAAGTCTTTTGATAATTTAACAGATACGTTAATACCGGTAGCTGTAAAAATTTGTATTACCATGATGTTTGCTTATTTCGTTGCAAGAAAACAATCTAGCTTCCAAGCAGAAAATATTAAAATTTGAACTTTGCACTAAAACTAGACCTTTCTTTAATTTTATAATTCTAATTCTAATCCATTATAGTGCCAGTGTGCGTTCCTGCGTCGAAATCCAACTTTCCGAGAATAGCTCCTTTTTGGACGCGCGATAGCTTAAAATGCTTCTCTGGGAATTCTAAGGAAGAATAGGGGAAAAAATTTCCGTACAGATCACATGAACTTCAATTTTTGACACAAAAAGTGCCATTTTGGCCACTTATTTGGGGAAGCAAGGAAGAGACCCAAAATTTTGTCCATATATAATAAACCGACCCCGCTGAATCCGAATCCGGCGCCTGATTTGACGCCCGAAGGGCGCGCACGTTGACTATACAATTGGTATACGGGGTTGGGAGGCGCGGCGCCCAATTGTAATGGATTACAAATGTTCAAATTGAAAGTTATCAAATTTTGTACGATTGTAGTTGGGATAAAGTTTCGCTTAGTGTGCTTACCTTGTCACTTTATCGACCGAAATATGAATGTGGTTTAGTTTTGCGACTCCGAATAATTGATTAAAACAGAAATTCGGAGGAAACTGACATTGCACTATTGCTAATTCTTCGGTGTTTAGATGTTGAAGAATGGATGCCAGTTTGTGAAAGCTAAAAATAAAATCGTGTTGAGCTTGACTTTTAGGAATCACCTCGCTAATAATGATGAATTATACAATTCAAGTCGTTTCACACTCGATTTCAGAGATCTACACAGATCTGTGAGCAACTCATTTGTAAATTCGGCATATTCAATTACAACGGTTGAACAACTCAAATGGCGTAAGGGACCGTTTAGTTCATTTATCTAAAAGAAACATATGAAAAAGTGTCTCCATGATTGTAATTGAAAAAGTTGTTATATTGGTTTGGCAAGAAAGTCTTTTCGGTTTTTTCAGAGCACTTTTTATTAATGGTTACATAATCATTAAACATCATAATAATCACCATTATGATCTACAATGTGTGCCCATCTTACGGGCAAAAGGCGGATGCCTCTTTCCCAGAAGATGGACTTTTTACGAGCAAAATATAAATCAAGGTGATTTTTGACACCGTTATCATTTTCAAAGTGTTTTTCTGCAATTTCATTGGCCAAATCACGGAACAACCAGTAGTCAGACGGGGCAAGTCTGGGCTGTATGCAGGATGTGGCAACACTTCCCAGCTCAAGTCCTGAAGTGTTTGTTTGGTTAGTTTCGCAACATGGGGTCTAGCGTTGTCATGCTGAAGGATGACCTTTGATTTTTCGGGCCGCTTTTCTCTGATGGCTTGTGCAAGCCGGCGAAGCTGAGCACTGTATGTAGTAGCTGTGAGTCTCTCCTTCGCACCCAATAATTGGATGACTCCGCTCATATCCCACCAAACTGATAACATTAACTTTTTGCCCCAGCGATCAGGCTCGGATCAGGTTTTGGCTTCTCTCCGGGTCCTACCCACTGCTTACGACGGCGAAAGTTTGCATGAAAAATCCACTTTTCATCGCCAGTAACTAGCCGTGGTAAAAAGGACTTACGATGGTAACGGGACAATAAATTGGCGGAAATGGACATTCGCTGCCATTTGTCGGCATCGTTCAGGTGGTGCGGTATCCAAGCACCATACTTTTTCTTATAGCCAAGAGTTTTCAAATGGTCTTCCACAGCAGTATGGCTGCATCCAAGCTGCTCTGCAAAATCACGTGTTGATTGCCGATTGTCTTCATGAAGAAGTGCCAAAAGAGATTGATCATCCAATTCAGATGGCCTTCCGGAGCGGGGTTGGTCTTCAAGATCGGTTAAACCTTCCCGAAAGCGTTCGAACCATAACTGGCAAGACCGTTCAGTAGTAGTGCCCGGGCCGTACAAATCATTGATATCACGGACGGTTTGGGCTGCATTAGTACCACGTATAAAAAAATGTGCCGTAAGTGGTTAGGCGGGAGGTGTCTTTCGGAAATCGATATTTGTAGTAAAATTAGAAGACAAACAAGAATTTTCCACATAGTTGGAAAGAGTGACAGCTACGCTTATCAAATGCATAAACATTGCCCGGCCGATCTTTGAATGTTGAGGAAAATGATAAGGACAAACAAAACCGAAAAGACTTTCTTGCCAAACCAATATAATTTTAATATTCGACAGAAGCCTATGGTTTGTAGTTCCATTTCAGTTCTCACTAATGATCAAATGAAACCACAAAATGAACTTTTGGAATACACTTTAGTATAGTCTATTCCATAGGACTGCCCCCGCGGCTCCGCCGCTTGGCGGCGCCCCTGATCATCCATGAGGGGGGATAAAGGGGTCACAGGGGGCCGTGTTGGGGCTGAAACCGGTACCAATCGTCTTGTCTCGCCGAGACGAAGCGATTGACGTATCACACGCCCGGATCCGAGCGCGGCGTAAAAAGTTGCATTTTCTGGCCCCTGGGGGGTAAAGGGGGTCGTAGGGGGCCACAGGGGGCCGTGTGGGGCTGAAAATGGTACCAATCGTCTTCTCTCGTCGAGACGAAGCGATTGACGTATCGCACGCCCAAATCCGAGTGGGGCGTAAAAAGTTGCATTTTCTGCCCCCGGGGGTAAAGGGGGTCGTAGGGGGCCACAGGGGGCCGGGTTGGGGCTGGAAATGGTACCAATCGTCTTCTCTCGTCGAGACGAAGCGATTGACGTATCGCACGCTCAAATCCGAGTGGGGCGTAAAAAGTTTCCTTTGTAAAAACCCCCCAAAAGCTGAAAAAATGGCGTTTTCTCGCTTTTCGTGGCGGGACCACCCCAAATCTGACATTGATAACCCCCCTAAAATCATGGGTTTTTGGGGGGTACTCGCGAGTTTGGGGTCCGGGACCCCCAAAAAGTGGGTTATTCTATTGCGGGCGGAAGTACAGACACCTATCAACTTAGAGGGACCCGATTATTCCGAATGCGTTTGTATGACAATAAACATATCCAAACATTCAAAACACATTAACAAACAATTATAAAATCTTAAACAAAATAAAACTCGCCTTTAATTCCGTGTTGATTCTCCAATCGTTCGGTCTTGTTAGCATCTTGCTGACGTAACGTACAAAATTGTTTCTTTGCGTAGCCAAAATACGGAGAGTGCCAACTTCCTTTTTTGCCAAAATATCGAAATTTCTCTGAATAACGGTGTTTATTCTTCGGTTGACAAGGCGCATTTTTATCAGGTCCTCTAGTGACAGCCGTTTTAGAATTTCGATGATGCATTTGTCCAGAAGCGAATCAAATGATATGGCCTGAATATTTTTGATCCACGATAAATTCTCTTCGCAGCAAATAAAATTGAAGTCGTCTTCTATGCGGAAAGTTAAGTTCTCCATTTATAGAATGAATCGAATACTTTGACAAAAGGCGAAAACAATGCAATTCTATGCATTATATGCAAATAAATGTTTGATAGACACATTTATCCTCCTCTTTGTTCTGATTTTTATCTAACGTAACATGTCCAGAGGCAAGTCAAACATTTCTATAAACAATCTTTAATATGTCATATCAACATAGATTCTCTTCACATAAATGTATACAATTGTGGTTAAAACTATATGCGAAGTCCCCTTTGCTGTAGCCAAAACGAATATCGAAAATTCGATTATTATTTTACAATAACCAGTGAGTATGAATATTGAAGAAAGTCTCTTGCAGAAATTGCGTGAAATATATATATGATTACGACGGTGATGTACTCGGAAGCTACGAACACAGTATAGGCTGAAATGAATAAATATCATTATAGCATTAGGATGTGTAACATTTTTGTAACCTTTCTTGCTTTCTTTTTACAGAACACAAAAATTACGGTACAATACTTTGTTTTAGTAATAAAAAATAAGTTTTCGTCAAAAGAAAGGAAAAACAAAAGTAGTTTTCGTTTTTCACATTTATATGCCTGTTTCCTAAACTTCCTGATTTGTATTAATTTGTGAATAATTACCATGTTTGACACAAAAATTCAAATTCAGGAAGAACGAGGTACTGATGATTACAATAAGGCAATAAAATATGACGGTAAACATCGCTCTAATCCGTCTCTTTATTTTTGATCCTGAACTCCTTGAGATCATCATGAAATAGAGAGCACATCCAGCTATGAAAGAAGAGAAAAAGACAACATGCATTTGTGGGCTTTCCCTTTCACCGACCACAGTTAGTGCAATAATAAAAATGAGTTCCGCGATTCCGCTAAATAGAAGTAGCTCCGGACCAGGTGAAACTTTTCTGGCCAATTGGGTACTTTGGGAACTCTTGTTGCTATTGTAGCGTTGTCTCCATCTTGTTCTAGTTGATGACACATCTACATGATAAATTAAAATAAAAGTATTCATCTCAGATGAAACACTTCATATATTGAAAATTCTTACATTGTTGTAGCAAGATCAGTAATCTGAAAATAAACTGAACCGTTATCATAATTCAGAATATTCACAGTTATCCAAATATCAGAATGATCACTTGATCAAATCGTATGAATTTAGGAATTTTGATACCTCAATGGAATGTGCGCCAATATGCCAAAGTTCCTGAATATAAATAATTTGAGGAAACCTAAACATTATTTCGTTACCATATCGTTCGCTCTAATGGCAAATTTATGATCCTTGAAACGGATGGAATTATTGCTTTCTAAAATGTCGCTTTAAACTCATGTAAACTTTTTACAATATTGAATTCCCCATCAGTATAAAGCGAGAAAGAGAATATAGGATCAAATTCATTGAATTTTAATGTGATAGAATGTTTATGTTATGTAAATTTTCATGGCTAGGCATTGCAAAAACTGAACCGAATGACTTGGCTGTATTATTAAATATGGTTAATTTCATTAGAATAACATGAAACTTAGTACACTTCCCCAAGTATTTTACAATTAACTTGAGAGGAGCCGCTTTCTAAATCTTGGCTCTCAAGAGACTCTATGTTAGACCCATGTGTCGGCCTCCAGGAGCCTCAGTGCCAGCCCATTTCGGGCCTTCGGGTCGCAAAAGACTCAGTGCCAGCCCATTTTGGCCAAAAAGTATAATCTGACCAGGTGAGAGTAACAAGATCACATGAGAACAAATCCCGAATCTGCCGCGGGATCGTTGATGAAACCCCTCCCCCGGCACAAAAATCAGCATTACTCAACCGGAACGCCAGGGCACATGGGGAATTTTTTGACCCTGTAATCGGATTCCGCGACCCAAAAAACGTCACGGGCAAAAAATTAGCATCGGAAATGTTCTTTGGCCGTTGAATACTGCTGTAAACAAAACTCGGTTAGAGAAAAGAGAAATAGTGTGTAAAACTTTGATGACTCATAACTCGATAGAAGAAAGTGTTGCCCACAATTAAAAAAACTTCCCCACAGCTCATAAGGAGTCTAATGAGCTATCACACATTCCAAATGAGTGGTGCAAGGGGGTATCCGCTAAAAAGCGTCGGACATTACTGAAATACCGTAAACTCTCTAATTTAACGGTATAATTATTCAATCGAGCTCCAGAGGGGGCATAATTAGAGGGAGGGGTAAAATTAGAGGGTCGAAAATTCCATACAAAATGTATGGAAATTAGAGGGGATATAATTATTCAATCGACCTCCAGAGGGGGCATAATTAGAGGGAGGGGTAAAATTAGAGGTGGGGGTTAAATTAGAGAATTTACGGTACTAGTTAGTAAGATGTAGCATTCAAACGCTACAGATCCAAGAGTAGATTAAAAAAGTGTCATTTGTTAACTTTTTGGTTTTACATTGAATAAAGGCGTTAAAAATGCGATATTACTTCACAACAGGTGAAAATTCGTCCATTTTTTGGGACATCTTGATTTAAGTCGCATTTGAGGCTGGGGTGCGACTTAACCTAAGGTTGACTGTAGTGATATTTCCTATCTCTTCTTTCTCTATTTTTTCTTTTGTTTTTAATATGCAAACAAATCCCGCCTAGCGATTTAGTATAAAGAAAAAATCACTTACGCCGCAATCCCAGTCATAGTAAAATAATTTGTCGGTATCAGCTATGATACCAACCACAAAGACCAATACAAGAGAAGAAATAGGAATTCCGAGTGATAAAGCATAGACGAGACTAAAGTTGAAGCTGAGAAGCTCTTTCCTTTTGACATAAATGTCAGATGTGGTATTGCTTAAGAGCTCGGTTGAATTTGACGATGTAGAAAGAGCATGATTCGACTTTTTATTATCTTCCGGTAGATGTGTAGTGACCGTCACTGCGCTGCTTCCACTATCAACAGTACTGACTTCGCAGATTATTTCCGAGGCACTAGAGACAATATGGCTCCCGCCATAAATGACGTTAACGTCGTTACATTGAGGTAGGGTGAATTCATTTTCATTTGAAGCACTGACTTTCAGCATTAGTTCGGTTGAATATTTCGAACACAGACAAATAATTGACGATTCGTGTTAATCACCACAAAAGTTCCATACGATGTACCAAATAGCGAAAATGCAACTAAGCCTTGATACCTGTTTCCTTTCGATGAATGAACTCACTCGGCCATCAGTCCTTTCTCAGCCAATTGCGTGATATGATCCACCCTAAAGTATTCGATTTCACTTCCTGCGGGCCACCCAATCGAGTCATCAATTTATCACCTGGAGACATCCCTGTTTTTATGTGACCTTGTTTTTCCCTAAATTTTACTGTTTTTCTTTGTTGATTTTCCTTCCACTTCGTATTTCTTTTCCTTCTCTGATCTTGATTTGCTTAGCTATTTACTATTGTCCCGATCGGCCATACGAGCGAAACTTTAATCCTATCAAGGTCGAGAAACGCGTGTTGTTTGTAGAATTGTGTAACTAATCCTTTATTGTCACAATCGTCGGTGCTAATTCCGTTATTCGGAGGTGTTGTAGATATTATGTAAGACGGCCATTTCCAGCCGCCGCTATTTTACAGACCGGTTTAGCGCAGTAATCAGCGCCGGTCGGTGCACCTTTTTCTTTTTCACTTTCTCATCAACACCTGAAATTTCTCTCACATTAATTGCGTTTCTTTGATGTTTGTTTCAAAAATGATGCCTTTACTTTCCGCTCCAATCACCTGCGCATATATACAAAATTACGGGTCCGCTCAGCTGTTCCTAGCGAGTAAAAATTTGGCAGCGCAGTTCGAAACCCGTTAACATCAAACCTATTTCCCTTTAATTTATTGCATTTTGCTCACCTGAGGTGTTCCTCGGAGGACAATAATTGATTTATCTATTAGTCGAGATGATGGCCCTCCTCCCTCCGGTTGTTGTTATTTTCCATGCCTGCTCAGTTTGGAGTTCTTTTCTAAATTCAATTTGCGCCACAAAGCACCCCGAGGCCCGCCCATGACATTCTTGGCGACAAACTTGGAGAGTTAATCCTGTTGTTTTTCAGGAGCAGCCCCAATTGAATGTGCTAGCAATTTGGCCTGTCTCCAGTAAATGTTTTCAAATAATAATCCATCTTTTGATAGCCTTTAGCTCATCGGACCTTCATCTGGATTCAAAACATTGCTCATAGTTTTTTGATTTATGAGTTTTCCCACTCCCTTCGTCCCAATGGGCAGTTTAAATTTTTCGTGAAGTGCTTAAGTTGACTTCCTTCATAGATAAAATTTGAACCAAAATTTTATTTTTGGAGCTGCGTTATTTAGAGCGTTTTTATTTTTAGTATCCGATGTTTATGGTCTGTATTTCTGAACACCGACGGAGATAAACAAGTTTTGAATTGGCGCTTTGAATTCGCCATTGCGCCAAACCTCTTTAAAAGGGGGCTAGCTCATATCTGATATTGATAACCCCCTCAAAAATCGTATTCTAGATAGGGTTAGCAATATCAGATTTGAGCTAGCCCCCTTTTAAAGAGGTTTGCGAATTCAAAGCGCCAATTCAAAACTTGTTTGTCTCCGTCGGTATTCAGAAATACAGACCATAGGCGAGATTACTTTCTCAATTTAAAGGCGAGCGGATTTACACTTTCAAGAAATTTATCGAACGTCTCAAACTATTTTACAAATTTTTTATTGCTTTGGCATTTGAGGTAACTGTTTTTTCTGTTGCAAGAGAACTTCGCTGGAACAATTAAACAAGAAAACTTTTTGAAAGTTCAAGAATGATTTATTGGTCAACTTAGAGAGCCCAATAAACGGATTAAAATAGGGTGACCATATATGGATTCAAACAAATCCCTTTGGTCACTCGGTTATAAAACGTGGGAGGAAAACGGATCCCGTTTGTATGTTTAGATGTGGTCTTTGACGTTGCTCCTTCACTACGTTTGTTTATTTAAAAGACAAATTTTCATTTCCGACATTTTTGCAAAATCGTATCGTAGCAACATTTTTGGCGTCGAAGTAGTCCAAACACACATTTCTGCTACGCAATATGACGATTACTCCAGGTTTTTTTCGTTTCCAAAATTAACCGGGGACCTCCTTCTGCACAAGTGCTTATTAGTTTTCAGAATAATCAGCGAACAAAAATGCTGCAATTCGGCCGACTCAGAGGTTTCAAGGACCTTCTTTTTATATTTCAATAAAACAATTCCCGAGGATTGGATATGAAAAAAGGGACTGCGGCGGCGGCGAGAATGGTCCTCGGCTTTTTAATTCCTCCTGCGGCGGCCCTCTTGACTTTATCCGACTTTTTATTATTCGTTCAGCTTCATCTCTATTCTGTTCTCTCCAGAAAATATTCCCACTAAGACAAAATGCGCTTGTGTTTGTCTTAGAGAGACCAGCGAACGCCGTCCCAAGTAGGAGCCAAGCCGACTACTAATGGCTCAACGAAAGAACCATCCAAGGCGGAGGGTGTTGCATGTTGTTTGTTTTTATTTGTTTATTTTTGGAAATAATACATTTGAGAATGAGACCTATTCTTTCTTTCTCATCAGTAGCGAAAGAAATGCCCGCGGTAAATGATCCTCTTTCTTTTAAACGTGGATGGTGAATATTTTGTGGGCAAATATCTTCCCTAGAGGTCGATGCGCCGCAGTCTCCGGGGGCACATTATATTTGCTATAGTTGTTGTTTTTTCTTGTGCCTTCCTAGTTCGATGTTACTTTAAATGATATTGGTAGGACCTTTTTCGACTAGGGCTACTTCTTCTAGCATCATGCGATATAATAATTACTGTAATTTTTTTTTAAATGAACATAAAAATATGGCCGGCAGGTATTTATTTATAAAGTTTGCTTATTAAACCTGTAATTAATTCGTAATTGTTGGTTCTCGACTTTATCGATTGTTTTATTTTCAAGTCGTAAAACTTCAATTTTTCCTATCTGTTTCTTCTGCACTCTTGAGAACTTTCACTAAACTGGCTGAGTCATCTCGCGTTCATTGGCCCCATTTTGTGCTGGACAAATTCGAACAAATAATTCAAGACATTCTTTTTATGTGACGCGTTTCCGTCTTATTTGAAAAATCCAACCATTTATCTGTTTTCATTCCGATAATTTCTAAAAATATTTCAGCAAAATACGGAATTAATTCAGGTAAATTTCCGTGAATGCGAAAACGTTTAGTTACTTTGGAATAACGTAAAAATAAGGAATATGTGTTGACGAAACTATCGTTATTGTTTAATTAAACCCATTCAGCAATTTAACTAGTTCCTACTTCCTAATTTGGTTGACCCAAACTGCAAGATTTTAATATCCATTTCAATATTCATTGCCAGCTTTAAGGGAAAGCTTTGAATACACCTCATCTGTTGCATTGTTATTCTATTCGCAAGCAGTCATCCGTTCCCTTAGTCCATTATTCGTTTCGGCCTTCGTCATTGCATGCGACGAACCTTTATGCCATACCCACCACACATAAATAATAGGGTACTAAAATGGGTAAATTTCAGATTTGGCTTGCCTGATTGCTCAAAATTGCGTAGGGCTCAGGTTTGCTCGCTTGGCCTGAGCACTGCCAAATGACAGCAATACCATCAGAAGAAGAAGACCACCTGCCGGCAATTGCCTATTTTACATCAAATTTCTAGAGACGAACCCGCCAATCGGTTCGTCATTTCCGCGCTTGCGGGGCTGCCTCCCTGCATCGATGAAGCTTAGGCATTACCTTTTTCTATTTCTACTTGTGATGCCGCTCATTTTCCCACTGTCAAACGATATGTCCCAATCCCATGCCGCTATGTATGTGAAAAAGCACAGATCTCACCGAAACCATCGCTATCACCATATTCATAATAGATACAAGCCGAAAAGATATCACTTGACACTTTCAATCAGGTAACACACAATATATTCCAAGCTATTAAAACATTTTTAGAATTCAGTTATTTTATTTTGTGTTTTCTCTAAAATTAAACTATTTATTAATCGTGCGAATCGTAAATGGAAACGTTTCTCGAATTGAAACATTGTTCGAAAGAGTTCGATGATGACAAAGTTCATACTCTACATTTCTGCGATTGAATTTTATACATGAGTCTGAAAAAAAAACGAACATAAGCACTTATAAAACATTAACTGGCTAAAAGTTTCTGACTAAGATTTCTGGCAATTTATTCCAATGAACACAGCGTGAAATTTGAACTTTTATTCGTAACAAACTTTCCGAAATTCGTTTTCGTAACTTTATGAAATTAGTTTTTAATTCACATGGGTATAACTATGAGTATTTTAGAATATATAAGTAGAATATCTCAGTAACATAATAAGGGGTGGGCAGGTAGTAGGTACAAAAGGCGATGCCTTTGAGAGAGATAATTCCATAGGACTGCCCCCGCGGCATCGCCGCTTGGCGGCGCCCTTGGACATCCAGGATTTTCCGGATTTCCGGAAGCCATAAATCCCGGCAGAAGCAATGTTTGTCGGCGAGACCGGTACCAATCGTCTTGTCTCGCCGAGACGAAGCGATTGACGTATCACACGCCCGGAACCGAGCGGCTATTAGAAAGTTAGCCCAGGCCCAAATCCGGGATTTTCCGGATTTCCGGAAGCCATAAATCCCGGCAGAAGCAATGTTTGTCGGCGAGACCGGTACCAATCGTCTTGTCTCGCCGAGACGAAGCGATTGACGTATCACACGCCCGGAACCGAGCGGCTATTAGAAAATTTCTGCTCGGGGGGAAAACGGAGCTTCACCTATCAACTTAGAGGGATCCGACGTAGTTAAAGAAAAATAGACTATAGAGATATGAATTCATATCGGTGCCTATGGATTTTATGGAGCTCACTGAGTATCTTCTTTATACGATATCAAAAGTTAATGTTAATGACAAATTTCAGGAACCACAATGTGACAGAAGCAAAGTTTTTCCGGTTAGTTGGAGTGGACAATACTGTGGATTTCAACGTAGCACCTGGAAAAATATTCACAAATACATATGAGGTGTGAAACTTGATAAGTACAGTTAATTCAAGTTAGAACGTCACATTTATAGGTGAATCGAAAAGGCTACTGGACATTATTTGTGGAATTCCCCGGTGATAGATATGCAAAAAGTCCTAGAAAAATCATTTCTAGAGATTCCTATTCACACTGGATCATGGAGGTTTGTAACCGTACGAATTGTATCAGAAAAGTCTTGATATTATGAGAAAATTTGATTGGGTGAAAATTTTTTTCTAACTATATGTCTACTTTAACACTTCCATGGCCGAGCGTGCCAAAGGGCTTATTTTGTAGAGAATTTTGTGCTGATTAATAATAAAAAAAGAAAATTTGAAAAAAAGTTCTCTTTGACCACTAACGGGGCTTTTTTCGAAAACCACTTTTTTCGCCAGAATTTTCGAGGTGCCTCTATTCCAAGGCTTGTATCTTTTGTTCTTTCGGCAGGAGCCTAGCCGTGTTATATATCAATCGAAAGCCCATCACTTTGGCTATAATAATATACCTAACCCAGTTTTGGGTCCCGCCACGAAATTCGAAATTTGGCGGGAAATTCAAAATTTTCAAATTTTTTTTCATATAAATCTCCCAAAGCCGGTTTTCGGCGTTCCAAGCAGTTTCCGAACGAGATTTTTGGCCCTATAAGGTTTTCGACCACGCTGAACACGATTTTGATGTCAGTTTTGGCATTCAGCATACTGTAGTACCAGTTTTTGGCGTTCTGCCCACTTTGGCTTCTTTGGGGATTTTCGCCCGAAATTTTACACCCTAGGGGGTTTTCGAGTGTTCTGGCCAAAAACGCCAAAGATGGAAATCGCTAATAATCGAGGATTCGTCTGTGGCGTTTTTGGGCAGAACGCCAGAATAACGCCAAATTTTGGCGCTTTTCGTGAAAACAGATCTCAGATTTGATTTCAGCACACTCGAAAACCCCCTAGGGTGTAAAATTTCGGGCGAAAATCCCCAAAGAAGCCAAAGTGGGCAGAACGCCAAAAACTGGTACTACAGTATGCTGAATGCCAAAACTGACATCAAAATCGTGTTCAGCGTGGTCGAAAACCTTATAGGGCCAAAAATCTCGTTCGGAAACTGCTTGGAATGCCGAAAACCGGCTTTGGGAGATTTATATGAAAAAAAATTTGAAAATTTTGAATTTCCCGCCAAATTTCGAATTTCGTGGCGGGACCCAAAACTGGGTTAGGTATATTATTATAGCCAAAGTGATGGGCTTTCGATTGATATATAACACGGCTAGGCTCCTGCCGAAAGAACAAAAGATACAAGCCTTGGAATAGAGGCACCTCGAAAATTCTGGCGAAAAAAGTGGTTTTCGAAAAAAGCCCCGTTAGTGGTCAAAGAGAACTTTTTTTCAAATTTTCTTTTTTTATTATTAATCAGCACAAAATTCTCTACAAAATAAGCCCTTTGGCACGCTCGGCCATGGAAGTGTTAAAGAGAATTTTCTTTGAAAAATTTGAATTCACAAATGAGACATAATACCTAAAAAGACAAATTGTTTTAACCAAGTATTTTGTTTGCTGAAAACGAAATTTTATTTTCAATTTGTTCGATCAAGCCTTTTCCATCGCATTCGTAGTAGAATAATATCGTTCTCTTTTCAGGTATATTACTATCCGGACAGTGTCGGCTTTAGTGAATGGCACAAGATGCACAAGATTTTGTATAATTAATTGCCTTTGTAGCTTTTGTAATATTCTTTGCACAATATTTACTTTCTCATTCTTTCACTCCGATTTCAGTTACAATTTCCAGAAAACTGCCCGGTTTATTAAAATTTCGCATAAAAGCGAATTTCTTATAGCATATTTTTGTTTAGTTAATGCGCTAGTTTAATATTCGCCCGTATCTTTCTCATTATGTACTCATAATAAAAGATTATTGTATAACTGTGTAGCAATGTTGTTAAATAAACCTTAAACTAAACTTTATTGTTAAGCGTTGATATAAGCTCGCAAAATATGATTGCGAATTTTCCAAAGTATTATGATGATGGGCTGGACAATTTCATCAAATCTTTAATTATGAACCTAATCACTTTATTTCAAATAAAAGATAATCTTAGTTAAACTGATTTGCATACCTTAAATAACGATGGAAAAATTTAAAGCTAATGGAATAACCTTCGCATGTCCGCCTACACAAAATAACTACAGATAAAGAGACTAAAGAAAGTAAATTGGTTTGTGATTAGTATGCTTTATTAGTTAAGCTATACAAGAGGCTTAGTTAAAGAGTATGGTCTTATTATAATCCTTCAATTCCTTATAATATGTGTTGTAGTCCAAACTGAAGCGCCGTCCATATTGATGCGGAATGGTCCAAAGTGCCGTTACCCCCCCCTCTTTAAAGGGGTAAAATGAGTTACAGAAGCCCCCTCACGAGATAAATTTTTATTAGCCATCGACATACTCTCTCGTCGAGTCCTTGTCGTTTTTTGCTGTTTTTTCTTGTTTTAATATTAGGTTCTGAAAAAAAAAAAAAAACTAGAGAATCTCATACCATTAAACACACCAAATTTCAAATTTTTATATTGAGTTTAAATTGAAAAAGACAAGTGGAAACGGACTCGGATGGCTAGACAAAAACAGTTAGAGAAAGAATACCGAGTCCGACTTTGAACGTTTATATCGTTTGTATTTCCTGATGACAAAAATTTATGTAAAAATGAAAGTTGTTTGTCAGTGTGTTGGGTATTGTCACATGCAAAAACATTTTCAAGTTTGCGAAAAATAAGACACTTTCTTTAAAAAACCTCGGATCGAACTTTTAGCTAACCATTTTTAATCATGTTTATATGTTCGTTACAAACTAAATACAAAATTTTAAGTGTCATGCTAAAGCAACGCCACTCTTGTGCTTCGTGTATATTGTTTGATGTTCTACAAAATAGTTGAGCAAATGCAAGGAAGCCTGTGCTGAAGAATATCCCGAGAACTATGAGTGAATAGACGTGAAACAAAACAACATAAACAGATAAAGCATTGATTTTTATGTGAAGCGGAGTACACCGCAAACAATGTGGAAAAATTACGTGAGCTTTAATATACGATTTTCAAAATTTGGCCATATAATGTGATGAGAAAGTTTCCGTTAGAATTAAAGCACTACCGTTCTCTGATTACTTGTTCTTCTTAAATTAGTGCAATGACAGTCTCGTTTAAGGAAAAATCGATTTTCTGGCACATGGATGAGCGCGGAAGTGCCACGTAGCTCGTGATACGCGTTTCTACTTTGAAGTGACAAACATTGAGATAGCGAGGAATGTTGCTGAAGTTTGAATATTCACCTGCTCTATATAATGTGCTCAATTTAGTAAAAAATTTTGTTGATGGAAACTTTATTTTATCATACACCTTATACTTTATTTATGTCATCCTACTTCGATATGTGTAAAAATTGTGACAAACTCGAGCCGGATTTGCTTTTTACACTATGTAGAAAATGGAGTAGTTTGGTACTAATTAATCCAAATGACACAATTGTTAGAAATGGATATTTTCTGGAAATGAGATATCCATTATAATTTTGTTTCTCAGCTATTTTTATTAGCTTAGATTTACATAAATCAAATGACTGCACTCTAGTTTGGCCTGACTTAATCGAAATAGCGCAATTGTTTCGAATGCATTATTTTTGTTCCAATGATGTGAACATTCCACGAATAACGTACATTGCTGAGCAAATATTCATGTATAATCAGCAGCACACCTCCACAATCCATTCTTGGTACCTTTAGTAAGACAACAAAGACCAAATTAATAATCATTCCCTAAAGGGATTCCCAAGCTTTAGCTTAAAAGAACAAAGTTCGTGTCAATGGAATGTTGATTTTTTCTAAAAATATACATTTTAAGTGCTGCTTATTAATAACTTCTTAATTTTACGTGTTTGCTTTGCTACAAAGGCCACAAAGAACCCGAGCAACACGTCTGCTTTAAATGTTGAAGATCGAACAGAATCAAACGGGATATTCTTTGTTTGCTCTTTTAGTTCAAAATTACATCCTCGAACATCTATTGGGCAATATTCCAAAATAAGTCCCGGCAAGATTATAATTATTTTTCGTAAGCTGACATTTTCAGAGAATTAATTATTTATATAATCTGTATGGACGTAGTTATTTTTATTGGAAACTTATTATTGAATCATATATTATGTGTAGTCGCGTCATTGAATGTTGCTTTTTCTAAAAATACTTCTCAAGTGCCAGTTCTTTCCTCTTTTATGTGCTACGTCTACTTTAGCGGCGTCATTGAGTCGGCCATGCGCGTAAATGTCTAATTGAGAAACGAGAAAGGTGTCGAGGGAAGTAAGTGGCTCATTGCATAAGGCTACACCATGCTTTTGCGTATGCATGCTTCCCTATGCAAGTACCGAGAATTGGATTTCCAACAGCTGTGCCAGCCGTCTAGAATTAATTTTTTTTATTTACTCTGGGAAACATTAACTAGATTGATTCAGAAAAAAAATTTTGTATTAGATATTGGAATGTGTCCAATAATTGCGTTTTGCTTTTTTGATCTTTGATATTATTAATTGTTTTATTTTAAGCTCGGAAAAATTTTTGCAATTTTCTTCTCACATGCAACTTTAGTAACCGGAACATTTTCAAAATGCTGCAACCGGTCTCAATCTAATTTGTCCCCAATGATTTATAGATCCTTGTTAATTTGATTTTTTAACCATGCTATAACAATTCCTGGCATGCGTTCGATTATTAGTGCATTAAAATACAACAGTTTCAGGTTTTGAGCAAATAAAACGTGATAAGGAACTGAAAATACAGAGAAAATTCCTGATTTGTGCGAGGAAACATAATTGTAATCATGTTTTGGTAAACAAATATATTTAATATTTCTAGGAAATTCCAAACGGGCTAAGCTAAAGGTCAATTTCGCATCAACAGTGTAAAAGTTATATATACAGTCCCTCCTAATATTAACTTTCGAAACAAATTTACGAAATTACTTTTCGTATATATCTGCGCAATGATTCGGCCTCACCGTATTTTGTACCTGAACCGAGAAGGGGATCAGCTCTTCCTTCCTTTTGTATGAGAAACGGGCGCCCTGTTTGGAGTTGGGAGGTGACTGGTACGAACTGACCCGATCCTTACCCCACCCAAAGGACATCCTCACACCCAAATGCTCCCAATTAATAGAGGAAGAGGCTTGGCGGTGTGCCCGAGCCTTGCTGCACTGCCAGAGCCAGCACGAAATTCCTTCTGCGCGTTTATTTCGACATAATAATAGTGCAATTTAATAAATGAGGGGAGAAGGGTTTTTGGCGCCGGCGGAGGATAGCACCCCGTGGATCACATTGTCGCCGTCCCATCCACCACCTCCCACAACAGCAGGTGACCTTTGTCTTAACGCATGCCTTTCCTTTGCATATGTTTTTATAAATGTTCTCCTTTCACTTTTCTGCGCCATTTTTCGATGTGAGTTTCGTTTTGCAACTTCATGGAATTCACATGTTGCAATAAGGAAACTTACATTTTTCAGCACTGTATTTATTCACATGTTTCAAATGTGAAAAGTTTCTTTATGAAGAGATCTCGCAGAGAAAGTTCTCTAGAGACCTTTATATTTAATTTCACTGCAAACATAACATCAATTAAATTGGCTCTTACTATTTTTGCCCCACACCCGCAACTTTGCATTTTCTAATCTTTGATTCTTGCGCATTGTTGGCTCTTTTAAATCCTTGTCACCAATGAACAATCTGCAAAATTTTCCAGTCTTTTGCATTTTCATTTTTACGGACTGTAATTTCCGCTGATTTGTTTATTTTGCAAAATGATCATAATTTATTTGTTGGGCGTGATCGGCTGTCTATTGAAAACCGGTTGTGTTTCATTGAAATTAATAGCCAAGTCAGCATTCAATAAACACACAAAATACGCAATGGGACGTCAACTTCGAGGCAAATCCTGCCCGCTATAATTCCTTTGTTTTATCGCTAATAATTAAAAGGACACTAGGACGTCAATTGGCGCCGACTGCGGGTTTGCCTCCGCCATTGATGACATTTCTATTTTGATACATATGACAATCGAAATACAAAAAAGATAATACGTAATTTGGCACACCTTTGAGTAAGCGTATAATGTTGAGCGGAACAAACCGTCAGAGAAACGAAAAAAATAATCCCTTGCGCACATTCGTATAAAGCATTATTTGCGTTTCGTCTTGGAACAAATGAACCCAACTCCTTGTCCTTGTGTTCGAGTCGTCTAGACGGAACTGTGCGATTTATAACGACAACGGTATTATAAATGCTTAAACCTCGTTTCTTTTTTAGACGATTTCTGGATAAAAATAGATTCTCAAAGAAATGAAATGGTTCCTTAGCGCACTTTTTTTGCTGCGCACAATTTTGGGTCCATTTTATTCCACAGCTATGCTAATGTATAATTTGTCTGAAGAGAATTATTTTTTGATTTTATTATAGCATATACGGACGATTGCAATTGATCTGATAATACAATTGATTACACTATTTTTTGCCTTTTTGTCCTTTTCTCGATTTTAGGCACACAATTCGTCATTATTTCTGCTTTCATTTTATATGTTTTGGCCTAGGCCTCGACTAAAACAATGTAAAAACAATGAAAGAGATAATTCGCTGAAAATGTGCATACCGGGGGCGCCGTAACAGATCGGTCCCACACCAGTATCACGTTGTGACTCTAATTCTGTTTAATTAAAACGTCACTTTCTTGCGCGAATAAAAAATTATCTTTTATGGTAGACGTACTTTCGTACAAGAGCACAAAGTACGGGTGTATTTTATGACAAAATTTTTTTGCAACATGTTCCGTTCCTGGTAATTTTTATGGACCAAAAACCTAAAACCACATCAACAACAACAAAGGTTTGGTGAAAGAGGGCCTATTGAGGGTCGAAGAACAGCTCGTGGGGACCGCTGGCAGCGGCCATCCGTAAACAAACAGCTGGCAGGGCCAACTAATTCACCGAGCATACTCTTTGCCAATATGCGTAAACAAGTGTTTTGATGACACCGAAACTATTTCCAGTCACATCTTTTACCACGACCATTCGACGGTTTTTGCTGTCTTGGCCGGCGTGATCGCTCACCTTGCCCTATTTAAGGACGGTGTTCGATCCACGACGAATCACCATCCTACAAACCATTTTTTGTGAAGTCGGATGACTGGTCCCTTTCCTCGCCGCCACTGCCAGTCGCTTGAGTCTTATGAGTGGTCATACTTCCTCCCGGCTGCCTGGGATCAAAGAATAATGACTTTCTTTAACGAACGGAGCACTAATTTTGGGACTTTTATTTGGCCAGTTGAGTCTCAGAGTATTGTTTTCGCTTAGCAACTGGCGGCGGCAGTGGCGGTGTGTGTTCTCCAATCCACGAAATGACTCCAAACATACCATAGAACCAACACCTTTGTCGCGAGTTTGATGCAAGTATTCACGTGAATATTCGTTCGTCTACATATTTAGTGTCTCAAAAAGTTTATTTTTCAGAGAACATACCAAATTTTCTTAAAGGCACTTTTTGCCAAAATTGGATTAATTTTGTATTGCTAATAAACTGTAACCCCATAAAACTCGATAACTTTGAATGAACCTTTGAACATGTTGTATTTCCTGGATCCCATCTTTTTATATTCTTTTACTATTTCCTTATTTTTCCGTTCATTGAGCCACTTAATTTGCCATAAATCCCTAATTTTGAGAACAGAGTGGGAAGAAAACACCGTGCCTTTCATGGAATCCGTTGCTCACCAGCGTTTCCGTCTTGCCCCCACACCCAACAGATAATAAGAAGTGTGATTTTGTTTCTTCCTCCCAGCCTACAAACTACCTTTACTCCAATTTTCCATTTACACTCCATTTCGCAAAACAGGCAGAATTTTTTGGTATTTGTTTCACGTTTTGGCAAAACATCCGCGTTGGCTTTTCTAATGACGACCATAAACACTCGAGCAGAGACTGAGTAACGAGAACGCAACAAATTAATAACTGGGAAGTGGGGAAATCCCTTCATTGGCAATAACAAGCAGAAAGTGACTCACCCGCCGCAAACATTCCCACTTCCTCGAATACATTCCTGTGTGGGTGAGTGAGCAGCATTAGACTCAAAGGCCACTTTGTAGCGAACATCCACCCAGATTATCCTCAATGCTACTCATCCAGCCGCAGTGCGTAGAAAGTGTTTCCAGGAAATTCACATTCAGGACTTTTGCTCGCCATGTTTTGCTCGACCCTTATCCCGAAAAAATGGGGAATTGGACTTTATTCTGTTTAATCCCATTGTGTGTTTTCATTCATTCGCTTTATCTCACATTTGCGAGCAGAGGAGATGCAGAAGAAAAAAACAGCTAAAAGCCAGTTTGATTGGAGTGTAAGGCCTTTGTTTAATTTTCGTTGTAAAAATTCACTTAGGGTGCTTTCACTCGCAAAAATCAATATCAACATATGCAAAAAATAAATCTAGTTAAAGTAGAAGAAGTTGTTGCAAACTGAGATAGAGTTGAATTGTGCAACGGTTTTTCTGTGAAAGTTATGCAATTACTAATAAGGACCCCAAAGTGCATGGGTGGCAATCAAATAACTGTGGGAAACCGATAAAATACGGAGGTGGGCCGACTGTTCAAATTCTCCATTGTGCGGTGCATGCCTAATAAACGAGCCATAGACACATTGATTAGGAATGTTTTTCGTTCCGAAAGACATATGCAACATTATGACTTACCGGTAATCACATTCCCCGAGCGTGAATCTCACAGGAAATTCTTGCTGATCACAAAAATGTCACACCTTTCAATTGCGTAAAATCAAATATTTGCTGTTCCGTTATTGCGATCAGTCGTGTGAGGAACGGATGTTTTGTTCGGCGCGTATTACGGAAACGACATTCCTTTTTACACATCCATTTGGTGCCAGCTCGGCTCCCGGTCGGATGAATTACGTCGACGGGTGTACTCGACGACACTGGTCCATAGGCCACCCATTATGTCACTTACACCAAATCCATTATGTTTCCGCATCCATTTCGGGAAAATACCCTTTTAGGAGTGGATTCAATGCGTATTCTTTTTATGGGTCAATCGATTTTTGGGGTTTAGTCTGCACTGAAGAGTAATTACTTTTTCCTTTCACTTGCAGACAGCCGCCGTCTAGCGGCCATTAAAATTGTCTGGCCATTGCACATAAAGAAATAAGCGGTGTGTGATTGATAAAAGGGAAAGTCGAAGGTCTTCATTTCCCCCAAACCAACGCGACCCACGCATCAGCAAAGAGAGAAACATACACTATCACATTATGATCATAAGAAACATTGCACAATACAAAAAGAGGAACTGCAAGGAAATTAATGCTTTGCCCTTTGAGTCACTTTTTATAAGCTATTTTATGACATAAAGATAGTGGAACACAAAATCAATTTATAACATTTTTGTACCCATCTTCTCTTTCGTGTCACGTCCCATTTTCTACAACAGGGATGCTAAAAGTTAAATCCTGTAATCCATCTACTAACTATCACGGGACAGTCAGCATTTGCACTGAAATAATACTATTATACTATATAATACTAGTTAAAGGATACGGCAAAACGAGAAAGATCAGAAATTGATCCTTTGTCATTCATCTTTTGATCCTCGAAACTCCCACACACAATTCCTCACTCCATACAATAAGTGATTTTTGTGGGCCAAAAACCATACACCGCCGGGTCCATACATTGCTTTTTGAGGCTTTCCCTTCTTGAGAACATTTTTCTGACACCTTTAGGGCTTCTTCGAGGAATTGGTTTGTAAGCCTTTAGCAGGAAGCATATTTAAAAGCAGCAAGAAGGAGAACGGAGTCCCGACGGCCTTTGGGGCCACCCTTTCCCAGTTCACGTGCTCTCCCTCGCGCCTTGGGCTGAGAGGGGTGTGGCCTGGCTGGCGATCCCAGCACACCACACCACTACACTCCGCTGGCCGGACAGCCCGCCAGCCGACCCGCCAACAACAATAACAACACATAGGCCGCCTCTATAAAAGTGGGGTGGGTCCCGCCGTCTGGCTCATTCGTCTTTCGCGGGACTCCCCAAACGCAAAGCCGACGGTTCTTCATTCCCAGACTTTATCCCGACGACCTCCAAAACCCATTTCATTTGGCCCTATCCCTTGCCAATGACGTCTTTCGAAGCATCAGTTAAAAGAAAACCCAAATAAAACCAATTCGAGGTAGAATGAATTTTACTAGGCGTTGAGGCAAATCCGCTGTGTAAATAAAAATTCGCCGTTAGTCACCGCCAAATTCGCCTTCCCGCCCACGATTTCCAATGATTTCATTCGTTAGAATATTTCTCATCACTTTATGGCCATGCTTCGCGTTTTATTGATTCTTTGTTATATCGCATCACTTATTCTCGATCTTTTTAGATTTTCATCGCAAAAATATTCCCAACTAATTCTTCACATTCAATATGTTCATTGTATCGTCCTCGAATTTAATGGCCAGCTTCTCGGGCCACCACCATTCCGACTTTGTGGGTAGCAGCAGTGCCTTGGCTGAACTGGAGATCGGCCAGGAGGCCGGAGACGAGTTGAACGACCTTCAGTTCCAAACCGGAAAACTTTCCATGGATAGTTCCAAGAGTGCAGCCGGTGGATTGCGCCGAACGGTTTCCTCTCTTCACAGTTCCCTTGCTCCGATCAGCCCTGCATGCAGCCATGCGAACTACAAAAGCAATTGCATTGTTGAAGCTAAACAGGTAATTTACCTATTAATTATTAAAAATTTGAAAATAACAGTCAAGGTTTAGCAATATTTTTCAGCCGTTGTTACTTTCAGTACTTTCCATATTTTCGCATTCAAGTTCTTAACTATTCTGAAATTCAAACCAACGCAAAAATACCACCTGGAAATCGCATATTATATTCAAACATTCCGAACAATATCAAAATTTTTGTCATTTTTGTGCAAAATATTTTGAGTATTTTTGACA
The DNA here is from genome assembly GCA_022814885.1 of Ditylenchus destructor. NCBI lineage: Eukaryota > Metazoa > Nematoda > Chromadorea > Rhabditida > Anguinidae > Ditylenchus > Ditylenchus destructor. Next base: position 459,765 of record JAKKPZ010000005.1, read on the forward strand.
TTAACGATCAGAATAGAATAATTTATAACATGTTCTTGACATAATATCTCGAAAATTCAACATTAAATATTATTCTAAATCCAAATGCTAATTTTTTTCATTACAGGTGGAAATGGACTTTGCCACCCTTACAAATCACCCGTTCCAACTGACAGTGACGGCACCAAATGGCGAAACCGGTTGCTACAGGTTCCTCAATTACGGACATACCGAGCGCTTTTCTCCTCGCCTTAATGGATGCGGTCATGGAAACTGGAAATTCGAAATCCACACCTTCGACTCTGACTATAAGTGAGTTCAATTTCACGTAGAACATTTGTGAAGGTCTTTCTTTCCAAAAGGACTGATCTTCCACATAAGTGATCTCGTGATCAAGGTATCAAAAATTATTTATGTAATTTTCAGGAACCTATCGAAGAAATCCGAGGAGAAAATCTACCTGGATGGCGTTGGCTCATTGTTTTTCACCATCGACGAGCACTTGCAAATCCGACTGGCTTCACAGGAATTCCTCCGATTGCCCAGTGCTAGCCAGTGTTGCTCTAGCAAAAACTAAATGTGCCAATGTTTCGCCAAATATCAACCGCTCAACCATTTTCCAATTGTAAATATGAATTTATATTTTAACTTTTTAGTCTTTGAGTCATTTTGAGTCCTTTCTTTGCAAATATCGTCCTTCCAATCCATCCAAAAACACTCCATTGCAAATCTGCTGTCAATGATACTCAGGAACGGAGAAATCCGCTCAAGGCCCGTAGCCAGGACGTTTCAAATTAATAAAAGTATTATAAATAATACGGGTACTGTGACTGAAATAATTCAACACAGAATTTTGACCGCATTTATACTGAAAAGGGCTTTCTTGGTTGTGGGCTCAAAAATGCTAGAAATAATGAATTCCTTGCTACGGGTAATTTTCTTTCTATTCTGACACCAAGTTATGTTATTTTCTTGCAGTCTTGCTAAATTCCTGTAATGAATTACTTACACATTTGATGAACCATATATTTAATTATGTAATAATTCGAACAGACACCCACTCGGTGTGTACTTATAACAAATTATTAATTTCTGTACAGTCGTTTTCTCAAAACTTTCATTATTATTTTTACCACAAATTGTGCTCGACACGCGACTTACGCCGCCGCGTTACTCTCTTTCATAATTTGTTTATTCCGCCGATTAATGTCTTCATTATTGTTCACAGATTTTATTTATTTGTTTGGAGTTTGAGACAAAATAAATATTAATAATCAATGCATGCTTTGAGTTTCGGTCACATTCTAAAACACCTGAAAACAGTTCGGAGATCGCAACAAATTTTTATTTCCACACATGTGCCGTGCACTTTACGAAGCGAAGGGATCCAAGAACACAAAAAGTAGTATAGTGGTGCGTAGGTTTGTGTTTTAAGGAACCACAGAACAAACAAGTAAACAAAACGGGACCACATTTGGGATATATCTGGATGTTTTCTTTAAGACCAAAAGAACGTGGAAACATTTCTTCCACAGGGAACTGAGTGCAATCCAAATAAACAAAAAACTAATCAACAACACGGATGTACTATTATTCACACTTACATTACTTCCTTCCCTCACATTGCTTAATATACCGTAAACTCTCTAATTATACCCCCGGGGGTATAATTATTCAATCGACCTCTAGAGGGGGGGGCAGAATTAGAGGGGGTAAAAATAGAGGGGGGTAAATTAGAGAGTTTACGGTAATAGTATTTAGATAATTTTACATAATTAGAATTTGTGTACTCTGAGAATATTCGCGAATTTGTGTATAATTGTTCGCAAAAAATAAAACTTTTGGCACGGATATTAAAAAAGTTTACCGAATTTTTCATTAAGTGAAAGAACGATAAACAATTTTTTTTCAGAGGTGATTGCGGAACTGCTGCAAAAACTTAGTTCATAGTCATTTTTGTTTTGAGTATTGTTAATTGCAATATGTCGATTAATGATCTGAGCAGGCCTCTATAGGTGGACTATTCGAAGCCTGAGACGAAAATGGCTCTCATGTTAATCTTCTTCAGTTTTTAGAAAATGTTGAAATTCGTGCTATTAGTTCAATGATTTCCTTGGAAGTGATTTTTGTTGTTTATTACGTATCTGTATGACTCATCGAAAATGTCAGCAACATACTTACAAAGTAAACATCATTCGTCATTTCGTAATAGTGCAAAGAAAGAAATATTCGGGCAACATTCTAGGGTAAATAAAAATATCATTTACAGCAGGGTGCAGGATAAGTGAGGGATAATTGACTGTACTTGTTTTAGAAAACATCACCAAAAATATTTTTACATAATATTATAGTTTTTCCAAAGTATGGTAATTTAGTCAACTGTCAATCGATTCCAGTTATCAGCGCTTTGATTATGAACTGCCGAAACACTGCGACAAGTTTGGACTTAACCCTTCATTGCTGGAGGCATAGACAAAAGGCAGAATGTCTGCATTACCATTAGCTTTTCTTTTGGTGAACTGTCTTTATCAAAATCATTATGGCCGCCATTGTTTATTTCTCTTTTCTATGTGATCTATTTACAGACATACGCTTTGTATGAATAATGAACACTCATTCGTTTCTTTCTTTTTGTGAAGTCTTTAGCAAATCAAAAACGTATCCGATCGGATACACTCGGCAATGAAGGGTTAAGAGTAAACTTGGATTTTATGGAAAATTTTGCAAAGAAAAATTTTTGATGCTTTTTATTGTGGTAGTAGTCGACATTGAATTTGACTAGAGATCAGAAGATGACCAGCAACAGACCAAAGTGAGAAAGTGTAAATCTATTGGCAGCGTAAAATCAACTCATATAATATATTTTTTCTAGCGGATCTGATACCTGGAGCCAACACCGCGAAAGTTGGCCAACAATAAAAACTAACTAAAACGCGATAAGCTCTTTCATGGGCTTTTGTACTTTTTCTTGGGCTTAATTTATTAGTGGACCATATATATTTTTCTTTCGGCTTAAAATAATTTTTCGGGTAGAATTTTCGTCATTTGGACCTTATCCCTGGATTATATTTTTGCATTTTTGTGCAATAGAAATGTCGTTACGTTGTTATTGTACCGAATTCGACATTTTAATAATTTATTTTGAAAAATTGATGAAAATTCAGCAAATTTTTCGTTTTTATACGTGAATAATCAAACGGAAATCAATTAATATAATTACAAAAGTGAGGCCCCAGGCTGATGGGTCATAACTCTCGATAGAAGTCGTTATGGGAAACTGAAATCAAGCACTGCTCACTTCCAAGACTGGCGCCATCCAACAATACTTCACTCGCCCAGATCCAAGTGGTGCAAAGGGTCTAACCGTGAAAGAGGGTCAGAAACGACTGCGGCTCAGATAGAGTTGATGATGAGAAAGAAAAAGTATTGATGTCACTACAGGGTGTAACAAAATAACTGCACCATGATTCGTAATAATTCTATGTAAAATTTTGTCTTTTTGACGCCAAAACCAAGTGTGATGAAGGAAAGTTCTCTACCAAATCAAAGCAGGGAATCTAAGCTTTGATTTGTTATGTAGCTTTCCTGCTGCACATTTGAATTTGGCGACAAAAATACAGAAATAAACATAGCGTCATTACGAATTCGTAGTTATTTTGTTACACTGTGTAGTTAAATTGGCGCCCTGTGAAAATTTCGAAGTCAACACCGACCTTAGTCAAAACTTACATCAGAAGAATATTTTGTTACACAAAATTACTACCAACAATTCTGAAAATGAATAGTACTTTGTTGTAATTTTGTTATGTTTTTATTACAAAAAGGATATTTTTTACAAACAATATAAAACAATTGAAAAAAAAGATGGTTACATTACGCAAACTAAATGTGTTACTCTATCGAGGTTGTTTAAAATATGTTACCTAAACTTATTTGTTAGGATATATTCTGCATATAGTTCTAAACATGCACAAAAGTTCAAATAAAGCCCTCTGTGAGTTTATGATTATATCTTTTTAACGTGGGTGTTCGTGTAATCCTAAAGCGAAAAATAATCCCTTCAATATTTTTGTGATAATCTCATCTTTGCCTATAGCTTGCATTCAGGCGTTGTTTTCAATGTAGTGAAAGTACTTACGTGTTAAATTTTTTGAAACAATATTATTATTGGACACAACTTAAGGTGTAAATCAAAAGCCAATGTACATTGATGTTAATTATTCTGAGCTAGAGATATCACCTTTAGCAATATTCCCTATGCCCATTGACATGATTGACCGTAATCTTTCAGCGTATGTCGATATTTGTAGTGGTGGTGTTTGTAGTCAAAGTATGGGTACGGGAGATTATGAGAATTCTAGTTAGCGCATTCAGGCAGAGTGCAAGAACGTTTCAGAATCTGCGGGTCGAAATCGTACAAGAGTAAACGTCATTTTTTAACGCTTGTACAATACTCCAGTTGTCAACGTGTAGAGTTGCGGTTACTCATTGTGTAGTGAGCCATACATTTAATTTTCCGGTTGCAGCCAATTTGTCCGCAATTTCACTGAAAATTGTTGAATGTTTTGTCGAAAATAACTAACAACAAATTTAGTGTTAAATCCACATTATAGTTAAACTGATGGTTTAAATTTTGGTCTATACATGGGTTTAACCAGGATACTAGATTTTTTGCCAGTCCCCTTCGGGACTGAATGTTATATCCAAGTGCCAATCCGCCCTCGGGCCTGAGACCCTCGTTTGAGTTCAACCTACTTTTTGTGGTATTGAAATTCGGCAGATAGGTATGCAGTGTATGGGTGGTTTGTGGGACCTCGCGGCGCTTCGGGCCTGGAACTGGGTTAAGCCAGGGTATTTTTGAACTGATGTTTGGACGGATATTTTAGCCTGAAATCAGCTAGATCGTGCCGGTGGCGTTTTGGTGTCATCCATTTAGGGCTGTTCTGTCTGAGAATCAGTTTGTCAAGAGACATAGTTGTTTAGGGTCTCACTAATTTCTCTTACAATCACGTTGAATTGTATTCATCAAATTCAGCAGTTATTTTTACCGTTTATTTACTTGAAATATAAGTGCGCGTAGAGAATGGATATTGTTAAATATGGCCTCAGAGCATGATTGCGCCGCCGTTCGTTCGCCTGTGATTGAGCGAAGACAAAGTTGTTTGGCGAGGTGAGCGGAGAGAACTTCCTTCTTCTTGATTGCAGTGTTTCCTTTCTTTCATGACAATAATTCCCTTGTGCGTAATATTCTATGTAAATTCGATAATTCCGATTTTGGCGCATTGAAATTGCAAATCCTTGTATTTCGCCGCATTATTGAAACGTATATTATTCATCCATTCTCGCGAAAATAATTTGTTCGCGAAAAAAGTAGCACTGTTATTTTCCGTTCTTAACGTGACACTGGAAATCTATTCATCGATTTTATGAGCCCGTTATTGTTGTGCTCTTGAATTTTATTTCATTTTTCGGCCGATTTGACCTTTACAATGTTGACAGTTTAGATTTCATGGAATCTAAACAACCTCAGCAGCTGAGAAAATTCTACAAGGCCGATGATGATCCACCTTGGCCGCTGGCAGTGCTTTTCGGATTTCAGGTAATTTTCAGGATGTTCTTTATCGAGAACATACTGATAAAGTTGTGCTTAATCAACATTAGTAGATAAGCATTTCTAATAGGTGAACTTATCTAAAAGTTTAACATTCTTTAGTTTTTAAATTTTTTATTAATTATCTATAACTTGAAAGCTGAGTGTAATGCATTGAAGAAGTGAGAAATCTATTTACTCTTCCAAAGATCCTTTGACCAAAAACAACGTTTTGAACACCAAATTCCTAACGAGTGATACCCATAATCAACAATAATGAGGCAAAGCATTAGCATTCTTTTAAACAAAATGATAAAAAGATTTTAAACAAAATTTTAAACAAAATGATTATTGCCGTATTTCCTCCAAAATAAGCCCCCTAGAGGATACATTGAAAAACAAAAGCTTAAAAAAGCTTTAAAAAAAAAGCTTTAAAAACATACTGATAAAGTTGTGCTTAATCAACATTAGTAGATAAGCATTTCTAATAGGTGAACTTATCTAAAAGTTTAACATTCTTTAGTTTTTAAATTTTTTATTAATTATCTATAACTTGAAAGCTGAGTGTAATGCATTGAAGAAGTGAGAAATCTATTTACTCTTCCAAAGATCCTTTGACCAAAAACAACGTTTTGAACACCAAATTCCTAACGAGTGATACCCATAATCAACAATAATGAGGCAAAGCATTAGCATTCTTTTAAACAAAATGATAAAAAGATTTTAAACAAAATTTTAAACAAAATGATTATTGCCGTATTTCCTCCAAAATAAGCCCCCTAGAGGATACATTGAAAAACAAAAGCCCTCTCCAAAGTACGTCCCACCAAATGTTTTTCCCAAATTTTGCAAAAATTAAAATTTTACGCCACGAATTTGAATTTTTATTAAGAAATTTGCTGTTTTCAACAAACTGCGAAAGCCGCTCCTCTAAAATAAGCCACTCTAAAGGGATATTGAAAAGCCCTGGGTTGTGGGCTTTGTTTTGGAGGAAAATAAAAAACGTCTTTGCCCCCGCAAACCTAGAAAAAACATTAGATCCATTTAAAAATAAAACGTTAAATTTATAATTGGTCGTTTTTCCCATAAACTTACTTTTCTTTTTAGCAAGTGATGGTCTGTGTTTCTGCACTTTTAGTCATTCCTTTCATTCTTGCGGACGAAGTATGCCCTGGAAGAGATGTGAATTTTCTACGCGTCAGGCTGATCTCCTCCACTTTTGTTTCAAGTGGCATAGTTAAGTTTGTTTGTTAAGCCTATCTATCATCAAACCTTAATGGTTAATAAAACTGTGATACAAGGTCGGAAAAATAAGGAGAGTGCTATTCATCGTATTGGAAAATTTGTACCATTTTGACAGCTTTATTTTCAGTCGACGATTGTACAGACGACTGTCGGTATGAGGTCCGTCGAATTTGTACAAATTGATATATATTTTATCCTTTTCAGATTGGCATTACTACAAGGTACAGCTTTCGCATATGTTCCGTCTGTTCATGCTTTTATGGTACATCATTCATTATTTTGTACTTATAATTTTCATATATTTGTACTCTGCAGACACTTCCGGAATATAAGTGCACCGCCACAGATGTGGATTTTGTTCCTAGAGAGGATTACGAACATAAAATGGCTCTGGTAAGACGATTAAAAATTTATGATTATATTCACGTTTGCCAATAAAACTGCAACAACCTGTTCCCAAGTCATCGTCATGTTTGACGTGATTACAAACAATAGTACATTTTTAATTTTTAGTACCATATTTCCCGTACTATAATTTCATTAGATTCAAACTAATTTTTATAACTTGGGGGTTTGGTCATTTGAAATAAAAGTTACTCCCACATTTGTACTTATAATGAGAAAAATATTAGGATGGGTTGTCAGTTTTTAGCGAGCACCCCAGAAAAATTGGATCAGTTAATGCGTTTGTAGCAGTTTTGTCCAATTTTCTGATTTTCAATGAATCAGTTTCTGCGAACGTACAATTCAGTAAATTGACACAGTCTTTATGCTATGTTTAATTACAAAAGCATTCATAATCGTGTAAATTTGTGAAATAATAAATCTATCTCACATATGATTTAGATCCAAGGATGTCTTTTGTTGTCAGCGTGTGTTCCTATGCTAATTGGCGCAACAGGTCTAGTTGGAATGGTATATTAGTATTTTTGCGGAATTTGATGGTTATTTTCTCAAATTTAGCTCACAAAATTCATTGGACCGATCACCGTTAGTCCTTTAATCCTTCTTTTGATGATTTCTTCAGTTCGTCTTTGTGTCGAAAGAATCGAAAAGCATTGGGTCTCTTTAATGTAAAACAACACTTTGAAACATTAAGTCGTAGAAATAATTTGCTTATTTTAGACAAGCAGTTACACTTTTCGCCACAATACTCTACTTTGCGGAGGTGAAAGTCCCTTTACCCGGTATAAAGAATCGTCGATTTCATTGGTACAGGTCGGCAATATTCGGTGGATACCCGGTGAGTTATTGAATATAATTTATAAATACCAGATATTCTCCAAAATCCAGACTACCGCTGCATATTGCTTATGCCTTGTTTACATTCATTAAATTTCACGGATGATTAAGCCATGTCCAAAGTTTCTGAATCTGAGGTTACAACTCTGAAACTGAGGCAAAATTGCTGAAAACACTGAGATAACTCTTTCTGAGCTTACTTCAAATATTTTTCAGTACCTCATAGCAATGCTGTTCTCGTGGGGATTCTGCTGGTTTTTAACACTAACCAATCTGATCGCGCCTGACAGTGAGGCAAGAACTGACAAAAATACAACTATGATGGCCATCAGAGACGCGTCTTGGATCAGAGTTCCCTATCCAGGTATCTTTATACAATAACAGCAACTCCCGTACCAAAGATTCACAAACTGCAGGTCAATTCGGTCCTCCTCAATTCAATATGGGGCTATTTGTGGCCTTCCTTGTTTCTGCGCTAACATCCGTATTCGAAAGTGTGGGTGATTATCACGCAATTGCTCGAGTTTCGGATGAGAGAGCACCACCATCACATGCAATAAATCGCGGAATTTTGGTTATTTTTAAGTTTTATGATTTCATTAATTACGACGTTTATTTCCAGGCAGAAGGTTTGATTTGGCAGTGATCCAACTTCTAATAAATCGGTAATCAATAATTAAGGATCTGGTTCTTTTATTAGCGGTTTGATTGGGCCAGGTGTTGGATTGACGACTCACACCGAAAATATTGGTGTTATAGGCGTGACACGGGTTAATTTTTAACTTTATAATTTTCGTCATGAAAATTTCAGTTAGAAATTTAATAGGCGGTCTTAACTGTATCTGTTGCAGGTTGCAAGCCGATTGACTCTCGTGATAGCAGGAGTAATCCTCATTTTGTTGGGAATTTTCACAAAAGTTGGCGCACTACTTTCCACAATCCCGGTACCTTTAAAACTTAAACCATGTATTAGTATACATCTATTTAAAGATAAATTTATAATTATTATAAATATTATACCCTATATTTAAGGTACCGCTTGTAGGAGGCGTGCTCGCCACGTCCATGGCTATGGTAAATTTGTCTCGCTAACGTTCTTTTGAACTATATAAAAAAGATTTAAGGTTGGTGGAGTGGCAATTGCGAACGTCCAATCAGTTGACTTAAAAGTATCCTATCGACCTTTAATATACCTCAAACAAATCATTTGATCACTCTCTTTTAGTGTTCACGAAATATGGCTATTCTCGGTTTTTCAATTATGATCGGGGTTCATTATTTTATTTACCGAAAAGTTGTACATCAAGACGTTTTCAGATCCTGGTACCGACGTATTATGAGCGGCATCCAGATATCACTGTTACATGTAAACTTTTTACGAAATGACATAAAAAAAGGTTTGTTACCGTTGGATCGTTTTCAGCGATTGATACACTCGATCAGATCATAAAAGTATTGATGAACTTACCGGTATAATCTATATTGTATTACGGTAACACAAAGATGCAATTTCTTTGTAGATGTTTGTTGGAGCTTTTACAGCTTGTATTTTGGACAATACAGTACCTGGTGCAACAAGGGAACAACGCGGTGTAAGTTTCCGTTTGATAGAGCTTGTATTTATATAAGAAATTCTTAGTCTAAATTGATATTGAGTAATATAAAGTTGCGAAATAAATAGTGTTCATGTGAGATATTTTAGAATGACACTAACTTGGCTACTAATATTTACGAACATTAATTGAATAATTTTTAGCTAAGACCACGAGGAGCTCATCACGATCTTGGTCCCGATGGCAGAGACATCTACTTACTGCCTAAACCATTGATGAAACTTATCGACAAATTTGCTACAACGGAAATTGGTGGCCGATGCATACCTCTAATGCCAATAATTCCAAGCAACAAAAAGAGCGCCAGGATCCATGCCTCTCCATCTGACGTGTCTGTTTTGCCGAGAGTTCCACCCGAAGCTCAACTTTAGAACTCCTTCTGCCACACAACCAAACCGCAACGAGCAATATTTATTGTTTATTAATGCCATTGTGCCTTTCACGAAACAAATGTTTATTCACACCAGAACTATATACTTCTTTCCTCGGATATTTTTGAAGGACAACCCATTTGGTGTGTTAAGGATTAAAATGGGTCGTTAAGCAGTGACAGTTGGCCAGCGGCCGAACTAAGGCGCAGTTTACACCTTTCGCTGCCGCTTAGCGTGCAGCGAAAGGTGTTTTGGACACTTCCCAAAATTTAAATGGAAAATTACTCACTTTTTCGCTACCAATTACTCATTCCCACCCACCAAATCCTGCAATCAACTCGTCATTTTCGCGTCTTAACGGACACAAATCCGCCGCACCCCAAGGTAAAAGGAGGAAGAAAATGGGTGTGTTTAGTATTTGGGTTACCACTCCGAAATGGGAGCCACTCTGCAAATCTCGCAAAGTAATCGAATTTGCTGCTGCAGTGGTTCCATAATTCATTATCTTAGCCATTCAATGGCTTTTCTGTTTTCGATTCCTTTCCAGAAAAGTGTTCCCACTGCGTCATTTCACAACCATGGCCCTGTTTTCTTTAGTGAAATATGTTTGTTATTGTTTCCTTTGCCGATGAACACCGAATAAAGCATCCAAATCGCTTCGCTCTCCATACTCACTTTGCAACTCATGTTTACGATCGATTTTGTCCGGCCCATTCATTTCGTTTGGGCTTTTGCTTTCGCTTTCGGTTATGATGAGATTTATTCGATCCGGAAACCTTAAACAAATGGCCCACGGCGTGTTGTGTAGACATAAAGAATTTCTGCTTTAATTTAGCCGCAAGTCTCTATACGACTCAGTATTGACCTCAGCCGGTGTCCCTTCCCGCGAGTGCCCCTCAAGGAATTGAAATAAATGTTCCTCATTTGAGGGCGGTTGCCCAATTCCCGAAAAATGACATAAAAAATATGCCGCAGCCAAAACCCTTAGCCAAACCTGGCGGCTTAGGAGAGCATTTTCTTTGTGTTTACGTGTAATAGAGGGTTCATTTTGGCGGAACCCACTCACCTTCTTTGTTTAGCCAGAGATTATTGGCAATGTCAACGTCAACCACTTCCTCAATGTCGGCCTCCCCGGCCGAACTTCGCCAACAAATGCAATCTGTCAGTTTGGAGCATCTGCGAAATCGGTTAGCGAACGTCGATCTCAGAGATCTAGTGCCTTTTTTGGTAGCGCGACATGTCCTCAGATCTCATGAGATGGGCGCAGTGTATTCCAAGGTAGTGATTTAATAGTATTCATGTGTTTAAATTATTATTGAGTTTACCTATCAAATTACTATGGCAGATAATTTTAAAAGTAGTAAGAATGAAAAGTGTAGATTATATGGCATTTGCCGTTTCGACCCTAAATCTAGACGACAGATGATACTACGTAGGTTGGGTCCTCATCAGTAGAGTCCTACGTAGTTTTGCAAATGATTTTCATTCTTACAAAAAGTACAGACTATAAGTTTTTATATGGAAATTATTTTGGTCTATTTTTGTGGATAGATTGTACGTCTATCCGAAAAACAAAAATTCGCGATATTAATAATTTTACCTGCTTGTTGTATCTTTGCTTTCGAGTATTTTTACGATATATTTTATTGCAAGTTTGATGGCTCATGTTTGATAATGCAAAGCTTAGTTTAATGAAACATTTTCTCTTACACGTTACGTTAGTGTAGACCGTTAAGACATTTATATTTTCGACCTATTAATCCCTTTATCCATGTGTGGAATTTATTCCAAGTTACTTTACGATAGTTAAAATCTGATAAGAAACCTGAAAATAATGTAACATAAATCTTGCCTAAAATAATATATTATTACCCACAAATACAACGAAACAAAGAAAAGAAGACTAACATAAGTTTTCAAGTTGATAAGTGCTATACTTGGTGGAAAATATCATTCTTTTAAAAATTTGGTTTTCGAAGTACGAAAAATTTGTGAATTTTAAATATTCGTTTCACTTTATTGAATATTTATTGTTTTGGAAAACTACAAACGTTAATTATATATATATGACGAACGTTTTATATCGTACATTTATAGCCAGGACAAGTGGATCAGCTGAACGAGTTCATCGAGATTTTGAAGACAAAGAACCACTGGATGGGTCCCCTGATCGATTGCCTGATTCGAAATGGCCAGACAGCAATTGCAGAGGAATTAATGCGACAGAAAATAACATAAGAGACTCCGCTGGCAATTGTACAGAAAACATCGACAATGCTTTCAGCGAAATATTAAGGGGTATATTTTAACTGGTCATATGGCAACACTAATCCACTTTATTTGTACACAATATTATTTATGTAAAATACTGTGATTCATAAAATTCTTTATTCAAGCACCTTGTGATGAGTACGAAATTGGGAAGAGAAAAGGTTTGAGCAATTTGTGGTAACCCACGTAGTAACTCCAATAAGCCACATTAAAGATGAGAAATGAGACGGGAAAATAGACGCGGGCCGTCTCATCCCAGTACAATGGGTCTTTCCATTTGCTAAAAGGTTTTAGTATGAAATGATAAAGATATGATAAGTAAGTGAACAATTTTTGCTTTAGTATCCGATGTATATTTTGAGTCGTTTAAAGTTTTTGACAAAATAAGGACTTTTTAAATATATAATTTTTGCATGTAAAAAGGACAATAACTATGTACGGAAAGAATTCATTCACTTATTTAATGAGAAAATCTCATGTTAGAAGGTATCGTTTAAAGACGAAACTTACTCTCGAATTTTCCGATACACAAATTTTGCTTGAAAGATCCTGTAGTTGAAATTCACAGAGGTCGCCTTTGGGCGTTTATGACTCGCCTCCAACGATTTATTTGTGAATTCTGAGAGTGCACCGAAATTTACTGAGAGCTAAAGATTATGTTCAGTTAAGGAAATTGTTAGAAAATCGCAAACCCGGTGTTCATTACGGCCGTTCTGCATTGTATTTTGAGGAGGCTCAGGTGACTCCTCTTCGCGGAAAAATGTTCCATAATTTTGTGCTTCTTCTCGAATGGACGAACTGGTTTCCTGAAATTTATGGAGTAGCACAAATATTTTACGGAAAGATTCAACAGCCCGCACTATACCAAAGTTATGCATTTTATTCGCTTGCATTTAACACAATAATTCGCCACTTTCCCGTTGTGTGCCGCTTATTATGCCGCCAGTTATGCCCTTTTTGAGGCTTCCGGACCACAGGCTCGCGGCTACCCCCCCCCCTAAATCGGCCACGGGAAGACGAATGGCGCAAAAATTTTTAGGGTGGTCCCGCCACGAAAACTGACTTTTTCAGGATTTTTGGTGTTTTTTTATGGCCAACTTTTTATGCCCCCGTTACTTTTCGCTGATTTTGGTACCAATCGACAGCTAAGCTCAAGGGAAGACAATTGGCACCAATTTCAGCCGGATCCCCAAATACGACTCGAGAGTTATTGACTCTCGAAGTTGCCCGATGGCAGAAAAACCTAGAGGCAGTTTAATGCGCGTAGCGCATTAAAATACCCAAAGGCATACTGATATAGACTCCCGTGCGCTAGCGCGCATGAGCGCGCTAGTAATCATTAATTTGCTACTATCTATATAAAAATAAAGTTTATTTTATAGACAATGAATCTTTAATTCTCAAGGACACATATAGCTAATATATTTAGATAGATAACTTACTTTTCAAAAAAGCAAAATTAAAGTTAAGTAATTTACTAAACATTCCTGGAACTTCGCAGTTTATCCTTAAAACTATCGCCTCCCCGACATGCTCAAAAACTAGTATGAGAAACAATACCGATAAATTGTAAGAAGTTGGAGGATTGAATGAACTCAAGCGGCGTCCGCTCCTAGTGTTCCGACGTCTGTGTCGCGCCATTCTGTGTAAATGGCCCACAATAGCCAATTCCACTAATGAACATGCCACGAATGTAACAGCCACAAAAATCTTAAATGGAAACAACACTGTAACATGTTGAGAGTTATTTTTTATCTTTTGATACTAATTTAAACAATATATTAATTTACAGAAAGCTGTTAAACTGATATTAGCTGAGACCGCTTAAGTTTTCGAAAATATCTTTGTAACCATTTAAATGATACATACCCATACATCTACAGACATTATATAACTAAAAATGGGGACAATCAGGACAGTTACCAGGTTGTTGATTCTATCACTTACCTGACTCTTGGCAGACTTTTCAGAATATTACCATACTAAACAATCGAGTAACGTGAATATGCTTTCGGCAAACAAAATACCTGGAATGTAATACTCATCAGAGCAGACACCTTAAATTAATTGCCGACATGTAATTGTACAATATATATGGCTTATATACCGCGAGGGTAATCCTGGCCGGTAAACTCCTGTGATCCAAAAAGAATGGTATCCATGACATAAAAACTGCCTAAATACTGAAAGGTTTATATTTGGTGTTCAGCTAGCAGTAACTAACAAAGTTAATGAAAAATAAAAAATTTCAACTTTTGTTCAATATTCATAGCAATATCTCAAAATTTTCCAAAAAACCTGCTAAGAAAACTTTGTAAAAGCCACTTTACCGTTTCCACAGGAAAATACCTGAAATTAATGAGGGTAACAATTATTTAAATATCAAAAATAATGTTATGTGAGAATTTTAACATAAAATTGATTGTAAAATTATAAACTAGATTTATTAATAACTTTTAACAACACTTTTGTAGTTTTATTTGTTCACTTGTTTTAGTTGTCAACAATTTGCAAATGTTCTTTGCAAATTGCAGACGTGCTTTCTATTTTCTATAGTGTTCATGTTCAAAGGCTTACATTTGGACGATGTACACTCCAAATTGCCTAGTCAGGAAGAAGCTAACTGTAACAAAGGAGTATTAAAATGTAAATAACAAAACTACGTGTTACCCGTCAATTGGTCCCATTTGCCGGCAGCGCTAAAATGCCCCACATAGACTGTAGAGTGATTCTTTACATATTAGAGCTCAAAAACCTACTAAATGAAGGAATGCTTCGCCCATTTAATTTCTGACAGCACAAAATCGGGTAGCTTTGTCCTGAAAAGGAATACAATGTTATAAAAAAGCAACATGTTAACAAATACAGAAATTACCTCGAAGGATATTGAAGTACGGGGTCCCATTCTCGCCATTTTAGACGCACGTTCGCCGCATTATATGCGTAGCTCTGGGTTTTAACCACGTTAAGTAAACAGATTGTTGACGAAATATAATTTTACCTCTAACACCAATTCACATTCCTCTTCGTTAAAAGGGTAAAGCTCCAAATTGACGTAACATGGCCCTAAAATTTACTGTAGCCATAAAACACAGAAGATGCAATATGTTCTGAGAAAATACCTTCAATGCGAAGTCTGTAATTCACCCAAACGGTTCCATTTGGATATATCAAAACAAACGTATTTGGTGACGGCGAAGTGTGGAGTTCCGACTTTTTGGAATTTACAAAGCATACAAAAGGCTAAAACTTAATTTTCGACATGTTAGAACTTTGAGTAGAACGTTTCACTTTAACCAACCTGCCATATTTTATCAGTTATCGCTGAACTCAACGTCAAGTTTTCTACACAGTTAGTCAAGTGGGAAAACTTCAGTCGGCGATCATGCCATATTTGACTAAAAATGATGTGCGCGGTTACATGCAGTCCAAAATACTATAACACAACCTCATCAAAACATCCGCTGTAAAACTTGCCGACGATTCAGAGATGTCATAGAATGTTTGCAACGCTAATTCTATGCTGACCGTAACACCTTTCGGATCCTTAGATTTGCAAATCATAAATATATAACCAGAATATGTGTTCAAGGTATTTTTTGCATTTTTATATGAATTTGGGAAAAATTCTTTAAGAATGTATTTATTTTAGTTTGCAAATTTCGTCATATTAAATTTTACCGGAGTTAAATGTTTGTCGTAATTTGGGTCAAATAGTACTCGGTTGATAATTCGCTGAGAATGCACGGATATGGTATCCAAATTGCATTCCTCCGGCCATGCACCTGCATTTACATTTGCATTTAAAACAGGGATGGAAGTGATGTCTGGGTTTAATATATAGTCTAAATTTAACCATGAATATGGAAAGATAAATCTCATCAACAACTACATATTAACGCATCTTGTCTGGTAGAGGATCGGGCATGTGGGTATATTTGAGAAAGAAAATTTTTGTGTGAACTTTAGCAAAAATTTACCCTATAAATTCTTCATTTTGGCTTACAATCTTTTCAATTATTTAATTGACTTAAAGATTTAATCTAGGAACAAATGCGTTCTCTTGCTTTTACATTTGACCAATAATTGGAGCGAAAAATCTCTGTAAAACTTTCATTTCCAGAATTCCCCAAAATGAATTTAAATTTTAATAAAGATCAAAAATCTCATAATTATCAAAAACAAATGATTAAAAGTATATCAGAAATTGTTTGAGTGCTTTCACTCTAACCAATTAACTCTAACTCTTCTAAACACCAAAGTTATTAGCCGTATTCGAAATATCTCTTACCGTTACCACCTTGTTGAGTGGAATTAGAGAATATATTGACAATCTGCGCCACATTAATTAAATTTGGCAGTACCGATTTCACGACCATGTAAGGAAACGGAAAAAGAAAGCGTCTTTTTGTATCAAAAATATTCAAACTCTGATCGTCGAAAGAAAATCGACTTAATGTGAGGTTAACAATAGGTAAATATTTTGCTCACAAAAGGATGTTGTGAAGACGGCCTTTCTGAAAAGGTGAAGAGACGAGCCCTAAATAATTCACTCGCCTGGATAAAGGGATGAGCAGTGTCCGAATTTATTCAGGAAATTCGATTTTCCTTTCGAGAAAAGCAAGCCTTGTTGAAACAATTACTGGGACAAGAAATTAGGTTTCAACAGGAAAAGTCTGAGCCATTTGGACACTGAAAACTCAGTTAAAAATTGTTTCACGTCACATTACAAGAATAGTTTTAATATGATATGTACATGTCATAGTATTGTACTAGTTGAATTGATCAAATAGCGAATTATTACGTAATTAAAATATTCTGAATTATTGGCTATTCAGCGCATTCAGAGCCTTTTCTTTGGCATAATGGTTCAGAGAGAGATAATAAATCCAGTAGGTGATATTGAACAGAACAAAGGCAGCTGGGAATAGTTTCCTGAAATGTGTAATCAGTTTAGGAACAAATTTTAGATAATTTTGTTAGGTTATATTTTTTTATAAAAATAAAATTCTTCCATAGTCAAAAAGCGTACGTAAGGTTGTATAGTTTTTCCTAATATCTAAATATGGTCTTTCATATTTGTATCAACACTAGCTCCGGTGGGCGCCGCTTCGAGGCGCCCACCTCGCTAGGCGGCGCCTTCGGCGCCGCAGAGTGGGTAAGCCTGTATAAGTATGCAAAAGCCTGTATAAGGGTCAGTGGGGTAAACCCGCCCTTCGGGCGGGTTACGGCTCGCTCGACGTATCCTCGCTCGCAGCGAGCAACCTATAACACGATTTAGCCCCATATCAGTATGCATTTCCCTATACAGGGTTCAGTGGGTTCCGGGTTTTTGGGCGGCGGCCTTCGGCCGCCGCCCAAAAACCCGGGGCAAGCCGCGGCGGCTTCGCCGCCGCTGCATGCATCCTGCCCCGCCCCTGCGGGGCGGGTCCCCCATAACAGGGCAAAAATTATCACACCTTACATGACATGACCCTATGTCATGTAAGGTGACATGGATGATTCATCATTTTCAAAAAAGTCCAACCCCAGGAAAAAACTAATAACATTTCTACTGAGAAGTCCCCTAAAGTGTACAACTTCTCCCAAGTACCAAGCCTGCCCTACCATACTTTCTGGGGATCAAAATTTTCCTCAAAACCGTGAGGGGGGGGGTTTCATGGATTCTGTACTTTGCATGACTCATAAATCCGAAAAACCCCAATCCCCGGGGGGGCTGAAAAAAACTGCTGATAGATAACCCACCCTTGCCTACAAAATGCCCAAGTCACTTTTCCTGCCTCGCCATTAAAAAAGGCCGAAGTCAAATGCCAGCTCCTCACAGAACTACCGAACCTCCGCGCCATTGGGATAAGGGTATAAGTAAAAGACAATAATGAAATACCTGCATATATTGTCAAGTCTCTCACCAGTCCATCTAGGAGGTACTTCTAGGTCAATTTCCGCTCCTGAAAACAAATATCATTCAGTCTGTTTGGGAAATATTGTATACAAGTTTTTGCAAAATATTACCTCCGAAACCGAAGCTCAATGCTGCGAGTGCCTGGAGAGGGTCCATCATGCAGTGCTGATGATTACCGCCCACAGCCATAGATTTTCTTCTATCTCGGAAAAATGATCCCAAATTTGCAACAATGGACTGTTTCCTCAATGAAAACCGCCCCACTCTTTCTGGCGAGCTCTGCTCCTCCAAATATACCTGAACGTAATTTAAAACAAGAAAGGCAAAATTTAAGCTTTGCACAAAATTTATTTCAGTCTTGACTAGGATTTTTGCTAAATGTACCAAAAGTTTAAGTGCATAAAAATGTCCGACAATTTTTCAAAAATGATTCTTCTTGAAGAACCAACCGAATCCTGTGGATGTAGTAACCGCGCAGTTTCGTACTCATTTTCTCCAATAACTGTCCTTTTCGGCGCCGCTGTGGAAAATCGATGATTGTTTCGATATCTGCTGGACATTTCTGACATTGTGGAAGATTTTGGAAAGTTTCTTAGCCTAAATAAACTTTATAACGAATAAAAATATACAGGTATTTATTATTTTCTGACCGTTTCATTGATTCAAAACTTCGCATCTTTCGTTCGCGTTCTCGTTTTCTCTTTCGCTTTGCATGTTTACTTTCAAGATAACTGAAAAGTAAAAATTGTAAAATGTTGCTATATGAAAATTCATACCAAACGATTGCTACTTCAATTAAAGACATGAATATGAACGAAGTAACGATCTAAAATTCGAAAAATGTTACATAATTTTGCGGGCTTGGAGAGAAATAACCGTGAAGTAGACGTCGGCTGATTTAACATACCCCACTTTGGGAAGTGACTTCGCAATATTTCCATACTGGAAAGAGAGAGTCATCAGCGATGAGACCTAAACTTATTCCGCTAAAACGTCACAATAATGAAATATAAAGGAAAGCCTTACACCCAAAGTAATTCGCGCAGGCAGTGATTTGAAATCGATCCAAAATGAAATAAATGACAGACAGGTAGAAGCGTAAGTGGGCATGTACAGCTAAAGGTAAAATTTTACCTCTAATAAGCGTAATGATAATTTGCATAAAAGTACCTGAAGTATGTAAAATCCATAAGCTCGTGAAAATGTCAACGACACTGTTAGTTGATCCCATTGGCCTGTCAATAAAGTGCTGCGCTTAGACGTTATAAAAGTCAAAATTTAAACCTGCAGCATATTCAAAGCGATTTTTGGCCCAGTGAATGCCATAGAGCGTGAAATCAGCGAGTTTGGACTTTGATATAGAGAATACCTAAATATTCGCTTATGATATCACCTTTTGTAACAACCAAAAATTTGAGCAAAATCATCATTTATTCATCAATATTTCAGTTTAATTGTTTTACCCTAACATAGGAACCAGAGTGCACGCGTTTGAATTGTCGCGCTTTTGGCCATGCATTCCCCTTTGTGGAGAAGGGAGAATACAAAGGGGAATCGGGTAACCCACTTTTTGGGGGTCCCGGACCCCAAACTCGCGAGTACCCCCCCCCCCCAAAAAAAACCCATGATTTTAGGGGGGGTTATCAATGTCAGATTTGGGGTTGACATACGTGAAAACGTGACATCCGTGTGTCACGTGTGTCACCTAAAAGGGCAAGTACCCCAATAGCCGCTCGGATCCGGGCGTGTGATACGTCAATCGCTTCCTCTCGGCCAGCTGAGTCGATTGGTACCGGTCTCGCCGACAAGATTTGCGAGTACCGGGATTTATGGCTTCCGGAAATCCAGGAAATCCTGGATTTGGGCCGGTCACAGATCCCCAGTAGCCGCTCGGATCCGGGCGTGTGATACGTCATTCGCTTCCTCTCGGCCAGCTGAGTCGATTGGTACCGGTCTCGCCGACAAGATTTGCGAGTACCGGGATTTATGGCTTCCGGAAATCCAGGAAATCCTGGATTTGGGCCGGTCACAGATCCCCAGTAGCCGCTCGGATCCGGGCGTGTGATACGTCAATCGCTTCCTCTCGGCCAGCTGAGTCGATTGGTACTGGTCTCGTCGACAAGATTTGCGAGTACTGGGGTTTATGGCTTCCGGAAATCCGGAAAATCCTGGATGAACATGGGCGCCGCCATGCGGCGAAGCCGCTGGGTGGTCCTATGGAATTGATGCTCTAAAACGCACAAATTTAAACCCGCGCTCTCCAGTTCTCTACTAGGGAAATACAAGAGTTTATATTTTATGAAAAAAAAATCGAATTTGGTGTAATGTCAAGGTAGTAATAAACATACAGGATTCCAATCCCTCCAATTCAGAGCCACTTTTGCCTGAAGGTTATTACTATTGTTCGAAGAGAATATGTGTGGAAAATATTTAACAATTACCGTATTGTACGCATAAGATTCAATAACGAGTTCACAAACTTGAACGTCAAGTGGGAAAAGCTCGAGGTTCATATCACATGGGCCAAGCACTTGCAGTCGGTAATTTACCTGGAAGAAACCACTCAAAATTCAGTAAACATAAATTCGCGAACCCAAACTGTGCCGTTCGGATATATCTAAAAATGTATACTTATTAATTTTTATATGGTTTAAGTCGTTATACAAAATTACCATGAGAAATATGTTGGGAGATGGGCTGATGTGAACTTCAGTTTTCTTTGAGTTTACAAATGAACTAAAACTTTCTATTCGGATAGTTAAATAATTCTAATCTTACACTTCTGGGGTCCAAAGTCGATCGATTGACGAATGACTTAAAGTCAAGTTTGGTATGCAATCACCTGATATGTGATCAAAACGTAATCTGTGGTCGTACCAAATTTGGCTAAATGTTTTACTTCTGACTGATTACATAAAGATACAATACAATGTGGCATATGATTGTATTGTAGGTATTGTATGTAAAATATAGGCGCAAAATGCCAATATGTTAATTTTCAGTATTAGGTACTCGCATTGGGACCTTTCGTATGAATATTAGAAATGAATACAGGTTTTTCTATCATTCGTTGAAGACTTTATCGGAGCCAAATACTTATGAAATTTAAAAAAGAAAGAGGACATATTATTTCACATTATGCAATTCAAATCTTCAAGTAATTGACTTCTCTCAGTAAGCGAATATGTACCTGAATAGAAGATCCATTGTGAAAGAGGAGGTGATCTCGGACACTTAAATAGAACAAATATGATATGGGATTAACTTGCCCGTAATTTACCCTGAGAAATGGATTGTATGACAAACTCGATAGCAACTGATGTAGGTCCATGTTTGGAAGGCAAAGTGTTGCGATTATAGTGTTCATTGAAAATGGAGTCCAAAATAAATTGGAAAAGTGTATCGTTCGAAGGATCACTAAATAAATGACTTATTAATTTTGCTTGTAAAATTTTACAATTCTGAATTTCAAGGTATAATTTTTAATAGGTCAGTCTTAACATCTAAGACGTCTTGGTGCTGACACCTTTACCATTCATTGGCGTTGTACACTGGCGGTACGTTGAGCTTCTGACTCTCCATTGAAGCTATTCGAGACAAATGTGCCAAATGAAAGATTGTAGAAAAAAGTGAAATCGGGTGAGAGGAATTGTAGCCATGCATTATGACGTCCAAATAATTAAGCACTTCATCTTTTTGAGGTATGAATCAATGAAATGAGAGAACTAAGAGGCGTAGATACTTTGACACCATGAGTAAACGGTACTTAAGGCTGAAAACACAAGAATAGAGTGGCCGAAAATATGTTGTTATGCTTTTGGAAGACGTTTCCTCCTATTCCAATTTCCTCATAAGCAACTTTGGCGAAAAAGGAACCTTCATATTTTGATTATGCAAATTGAAAATCAATGTGTTTGACGTCTTGACGTGTAAAAGGACAGGGTTAGATTTCATAAGGGGGCACTGAATGTATTTATTATTGTGAACTTTAATAAGTGGCCTTGATTGATTGGTTGATATTATAATGCCACAAATTACCTAATGTCTAAACGGAACAAGTTCAATTTATCTTTCTCGAATTTTTTATTGAGTCACTCCTTTCGCCAAACGGCTAATTTTAGTTCTTTCTTCATTTGTCCACATATTTTGTTTTTGATTTCGAAGACTTCATTCAGTCATTTATGACATTAGTACACCGAATATATGTCACATCATATAAAAATTTTCATTAAGGCTATTGTCGCTTCCTATGTGTTATGGGTCGTAGTTGCAATTTCCATTAAACGTGGAAAGCAATTAACTTTGATGATTTTAGCCGTGACAAAGGGCGAAAACAAATAATGGCATGCTACGTTGAATACAAATGCTTGCCTTCAAATTATTCCTGTCAGCGCAGGAAATTTTAGACACAATTTCATTCTAGTCCTCAGGCTTCGTGGTAGCACTATCTATCAATGACGTATATTCTGTTTTGATAGCAAAAATACTATGAAATTCATTCTAAGGTCTTTCATTAATTTTCAAGTGTTTGCCGAAATGACTCTTATTGCGCTTTTTGGACTTTAATAATCCACAACTGCAAATCCGGCTTAAATTTGTCTGAAATGTAAAGCTCTTCCTGCAGCCGTTGCCTTTGTTTTCACAGTTTCATTAGAATATACGTAATAATATTATTATTCTCTACCGAGCGACTGTCCATTCGAGTGGAAATAATGCGCTAAGCGCCACCGCCAGGCCACACATTTAGGAATGCGCCCACTTTCTGCCAAAAGGTTTGGTCAGGAAATCCATTTACTTTATATATTTTCGGCGTTTGAGTCCACTCGAACAAAATAAAATTTTCTGGTGACAGATGGTTTAGTCATGTTTTAAAAATTAGAGCCGTAATGATTTTTGTGATATAGCAATAATTTTTATACGACCTTCTTGTATTACCCATTTACGCGGTGGCACTCGAAAGCCAAAGCAGTTCGCCGAAAATCTGTGCCTAATGGTCGGCCAGCCCAACTCTCGAAGAAGACACATTTAACACTTTGATTAAATGTTCTGCATGTGTGGGATGCTGAGCCCCGCCGCTTGTTTGTCAACAGGCAGAGCCCCCGGGACAGAGAAGAGTCAACTCCAGAGACTAGCTCCCACATCTCATTTTCCAAGGGACATTCCATGCTTCCACAACTTAAATCCTGCCTACCACCACTTCGTCATGCAAAAAACTCGAGTATCCGGACCAATTCCGCTCGTCAGCAAACTTATTTGCAGTTTAATCCAGTCCCACTATGGCTTTATTCGATATTTGTAATTTAAGAATGGTCTTTCTCTTATACTTTGCATATTTTCCAAAAACGACCCATTTACAAATCGAAAATGAAAAAAAGTATTTTATTTTTATCCTTTTATCCACTAAAGTTGGTTTGACAATTAAAATGTTGTCAAAACTTATTGGCTCAAACCTGTGCCGAATAAATGCTCTGTGATGACATCCTTATGTTTTAACTTTCATAGTTTTACCTGTGCCTCTTTGAAATGGCTACGCATAATGGATTAAAATACCAATAATATCGAGAATCCATAAACCACGACCCTAGCCGAATTTCTTTCGTAGCCTTTCTCCCTGAAATAACAGCCGTTCTCTATGTCGACTTTCATTAATAATTATACCGCCACTATTTCTTAATGGTCCAAGCGGAGGGAGTGATTGAAATCCAAAACAAAGGGAAAAGACTATCAATCACACCGGACACAAACCTCATTCATTGATCCACTTGGCCATTGGAAATTTTCTGCATAAATCCTCTCTTTGATTAGAAGTAAAAAGAATGTCTGCGGAATTTTACTGTAATCGATACTACGGCGATTTATTACACTGTTCAACTAACAACTAGGCAATGTTTAAAATCCCGTTCTTATAAAACACTTCATCCCTTACATTTATACCTGTTTTTATTATATATTGCACGATCTTTTTTGTTACAAAATTATTTTATAAATAATATCTAATTTTAAGTATATCAATATTCATCGATACCGGTACTCACATGAATTAAGTCAAAAATTCGTTGACTCTACCGAAGACAACATTATTCACGTGGCAGCATGCTCCAAGCATTGCACCATAAACGCTCCCATACTTTCATCAACATAAGTCGGCATCGTAGAATAGAATGTATTCGCTAAGAAAATCGACAATTTGCATTGTTACCGTACTGGAATTAGCAGTTTTGGTAATGCAGCTCGAGAAAACAATGGCAACTATTTGTTACAGTTGCGCCGGAACGTGTCATGCAAGCATGGGTCAAGCATGCAATTGTCAGGTAATTTTCTTTTATCTGTCACCGCTACACTTACACATGTTTCACTCACACCCCACATATTAATATCCACAAATCCTTCGAATTTACATTGCTCTGCATATGCTTCTGCTTTTTCGTGAAAAATAATGGAGTATCTCTTTGGATGTTGCTTGGAAAGTAACAACAATATTGTGATTAAGACAAAATTATGCCCATCTTTTTTAAATAAAGACACTTGTGACATAAGCGTAAAATAAGAGGTTCTGTCAGTGAAAATGTGAAGTTTTTAGATAGGTTTTTGCGAAGCAGAAGGAGGATTCTGTTTCATTGAAAAGAAGCCAACTGAATTGTCAGGCGTGGAACGGATTACTAAAGGTGAGTATATTTCTTCTATTCCTATATAAAACACTTTTCCTGTATTAGGATGCATGAAGAGGCCTTCCAGGACGCGTGTCGGATGTGACTACGATCATTTTGCTGATCATATCCAATGTGTTTGCCATGGTAGATTTTCTTGAATTTCACAAATGACAAATCATTTGATACTGACTACTATTTGATAACGTGAATATATTTAGGTGACTTTTGCAACGATGCCATAGCAATGAGGTCAATTCCTCGTAGAAATATCACCTGTCGAGAGTGCAGTGATCGGCAACCGGACTGCAGTAGGACTGTAAGCATTAAACTGGAAAACATTTTATTTTTATTAAAACAGATTAAATCTTACGTATTTAAACGTATTAGATATTTTAAAAGATTAAAAGATAGCTGGGATTAAAGTATTTAGAAAGGATATGTTAGCAAAACTAAACGAATCGAAAGCCACAAATGAAAGATTAGCAAAAGGTTAATATCTTCTATATTTTTGGGACAAATTTTTATAATTCTGCTACAATTCTACTTTATTCAACAACTAAGATACAATAAATACATTTACTGGTGTATATTTCTTGTTGACATTATTTGGAAAAATGCTAAAGTAACTTTGGAGTATAAACTTAGAATTGTTTTAAGTGCCAAGGTCACTGGTGCCACGAGAAAGTTTCCGGTGCATCAGGTTGTGGCTATGGGTAAGTAAACACCTGATATCTTACCTTTCATTTTACTTTCTATCATAGACCACCATCACTTCCATATTTTTACAAAGGGCCGGCTCTTCTTCATCTTCGCGGAAAAACTTGTGTTACTGTCAGCAGGTAGTAACGGCATGCCTAATATTATCACAAAATTTATGATTTAAGAGGAACTTCACGGCCGCACAAATACTGCATATGCAATAGTAATCTCTGTAATGACTTCACTCGCTCAAATTCACCGGCTTTCCTCAGTGGATATTCGCATAAATCGCGTTCCGTTACTTCTCTGTAATTTTATTATTATGTAGAACCAAAATTTTAATGTAAATAACATTCGTCTTATCACGATAATTGGTCGAAACCGTTGCAAATGTTACGCATTGCCACAAACTTTTGTTTAAAAACGGATACTTTTAGAGAAAGTTGCTAATATTTTATGTGATGTAGAAGTTCCATTGCAATAATCATACACGTTCAAAATTATAATATGATTTTCAATAAATTTCTATTAGACGGCGACATGAACTAGCACACGAGCTTCATGAGTGCGTCAATTGTGATTTGACCGCCGAAGAAAACGCTCTCACATCAAGTTGCAAACAAAACCGATGCGTGGGCCACTATTGTATTTACGCAACCCAACGCCTTTATGTGGGTAGTGCGGGCAGTGGATCGCGAGCAGCGGGACCAGCTCATGCTATAATCCACGAAAAACAAGGGTGTATCAATGTGACGGATATTAGTCAGGTGCAATTGGGATGCACTCATAAATGGATGAACAACGAGGAAGAAGAACTTTTCTGCACTTGTAAAGGTGAGTAATATTTCGAGAATAACAACTTTCTGAACTAAGATCATCGAAATCTAGGACGCCTCTGTAATGAGGACCTATCGACGATAAATGCATCCGCAGGAATTGTGCGTTGGACGATCGTAATACAGTGGCTTTGTGCCATTACTGCATTATTGGTGCCTTTTAAGCTCTCCTCACTCAGTTAGCAACATTGCACGGGTTTGTACATACATGCTCAATTTGTGATTTTGTCATTCTTTATGGATTAACGAAAAGTACTTGATGGTCAGAATAAAGCACATCTGTATATTTTCACACGTGTATTCATATATTTCCAGAAGAAGCTGTTTCCTGTTTTACAATTTAGCTACCAATCTGTGATTTAACTTTACTCATTTCAAAATTTAAAATCATTTCAAATATGCAATTAATAGACTTAATACACAACTTTGTGTATTAAATAAAAATTATTTTGTTTAGTCATCTAGGGACAGGATCGAAACGACTAATCAATAAACTTGTCTATAGAACTTTAACTCCTTTTCTTTCCTTTCTCACTTTTTTCTTAAATTTTTAAGAAAAATTCACACGTAAAATGCGTAAATCGCTTCCCCATTATATGTCACTATTATGTGAAAATTTTTGGTTTAGAATCTAATAATTGGCATATAAGCCTTTTATTAAATAGGATTTATAATAAATTTATTTCCTATATTTTTGTTCTTTATTACCGTGTTACGCAGTGCGTTCATCCCTTCTTTTAAGTATTTGGCTTATGTCTATGGCTATGTCACATCTGTATCTCATGATCCAATGGGTATTTTTTCGTGATCTTTTTTTTAAAATGACCCTCATGAAATTCTTAGGTGCACAAAAATATGAAATGATTTTTTTGAATATTTGAATTCGCGCCAAAATGCATTTTTCGTTTTTCAAGGCTTTTTAAAGGCGGAAAAATTCCAATTCTATTTTTATAAAATTTTTAAGGCTATGGCGGACATCTTTGCTTTTTACATTTTTTAAAATGGTCATTTTTTTAATTTTTTATGCCAAAAAGCCACTTTTTGGCCAAAAAAGTGATTTTTCGTTCCAATGCACCTTAAACGCTGAAAATTGGTACGCAGGGGTTTTCGACCATGCTGAATCCGAATCCGAAGTCAGATTTGGAATTCAAAATTTGAATTCGCGCCAAAATGCATTTTTCGATTTTCAAGGCTTTTTAAAGGCGGAAAAATTCCAATTCTATTTTTATAAAATTTTTAAGGCTATGGCGGACATCTTTGCTTTTTACATTTTTTAAAATGGCCATTTTTTAATTTTTTATGCCAAAAAGCCACTTTTTGGCCAAAAAAGTGATTTTTCGTTCCAATGACCTTAAACGCTGAAAATTGGTACGCAGGGGTTTTCGACCATACTGAATCCGAATCCGAAGTCAGATTTGGAATTCAAAATTTGAATTTCTGCTGAATTTCTGTAAGCATGTGAATGTAACAATGCAAAGGCCGAAATCGCAAGCTTTTGCTTTCATGGTGTTTTTTAATTGAATACTGCTGAGACGAAGATTATTACATATTTTTCTAACATTTTGAAGGCGATGACGGATATCCTTGCTTTTTTATGTTTTTGAAAATGTAAGCATGAGAATGTAAGTATGATAATGTAAGCACGATAATGTAATCATTAAAAAAGCGAGCTCGCAAGCTCTGCTACTGTAAGCTTGCTTCTGTAAACATGTGAACGTATGCATGAGAATGTAAGTATGAGAATGTAAGTATGATAATGTAAGCACGTGAATGTAAGCATGATAATCTAAGCATGAAAAAGCTCTGCTATTGTAAGCTTCCTTCTGTAAGCATACTACGCGAATGTAAGCATGTATGACATGGCATGTACACGGGCGCGGCGTAGCCGCGCCCAAATGTTTCAACCAACACGGTGCGGCGAAGCCGCATCGTTTTGGTTGAAACTAACCATGTTCATGGCGTGTAACAGTTTTTAATGCATGTTATGCTTAAGCATAATTTTAATATGCTTTTAAGTTGAATTATTTCACTCACAGGAGAATACCATTTTTTAATCATGGTATCCTTTTTGTGCCCCTAAAAAGTGCTCGCAAGCTCTGCTACTCTAAGCTTGCTTCTGTAAGCATGTAAACGTAAGCATGTGAACGTATGCATGAGAATGTAAATATGAGAATGCAAGCATGATGAATCATTAAAAAAGTGAGCTCGCCAGCTCTGCTACTGTAAGCTTCCTTATGTAAGCATACTACGCGAATGTAAGCATGATAATCCAGTCATGATAATGTAAGCATGTATGTCATGGCACGGAATGTAAGACACGGGCGCGGCGAAGCCGCGCCCAAATGTTTCAACCAACACGGTGCGGCGAAGCCGCATCGTTTTGGTTGAAACTAACCATGTTCATGGCGTGTAACAGTTTTTAATGCATATTATGCTTAAGCATAATTTTAATATGCTTTTAAGATGAATTATTTCAATCACAGGAGAATACCATTTTTAAGCAAGGTATCCTTTTAGTGCCCCTTAAAAGTATGTTCAATGAAAATGTGCATTACTTATGGCTAAGAAAAATGCATAAGAACATGATTTTTAATATTATAATCTTTAAGCTAGCTGCGGCGGCGGAGCCGCCCCGCAGCTAGTATTTTACTAATATCATTAAACTTGTCATTGTTTTATTCATAAATTTAATATAATAAACCGATAAGTTGATAAATAACTTTAATTCCCTACAAAAAATCATATCAATGAATAGTGCGAAACTGCTCACTCATACATAGTTTTCATGTAAAATTGAAACAATATTCATTCTTTCAAACATTCGATCGAAAACAAAATATAGTTAAGTTAATTTAATTTGTGGAGATCAATAATTTAATATTAATGCATATTCGTTAAAGTCAGGTTCGGTGATGCGGAACTGTTTTGTCAAAAATACTTCCATCAAAGTGAGCAATTCTACACAGTTAACAATAAGGTAACGTACAGAATTGGCATCGTGGAACAATCGAATCAATAATAGGGTTTTCGCTATCCAAAAAATCCAACCTACGTAATCTAATTATCCTCTAAAACATATCGCCAGAAGTTTTGTATGAGAAGATAATAAATAACAGATTTATGAGGATTCCACTTGTAATAGTACAGTGATTACGTGGATATTGGAGTTTTTTTTGTTGAAATAGTGGAATTATTTGGCATAAATATTTATATTCTATATACAAGTCCTATGGCACAGAACTGAGAAAAAATTGCAAAAATGGTTAATCATCGAGACTCATATATGCTATTAGTTCTTCTTTGCATTCGATTTGAGGCCCTGCTTGATAGATATTGGTGAATAGTTCCGCTGTCTTGTGAAGAATTGCCAATTCGTCTTGAGTTATTTTTTCGGACAGTGGTTGAGCAAGAATGTCGGAAGCACTTGTGCTGGGAGTAATGATGAGATTTGTGTCAGGGGCGGCATCATCTGTATATAAAGAATGTGAATAAAATTGAATGCCAAAAATTAATTACCTCAGAATAAAGCTTTTTTGCTTCCAAAAATAAGGAACAAAAATTTTGTAATAAAACATCACCGACTCCAAAATTGTAATCTGCTTCTTACTGCGTCAACTTCTCAGAGAATTTATAGTAATAATAGAGAAAATTATAATAAGTTACCTGCGTTGATAGAAGGCTTTCTTCTGTCGATAAGCGCATCGTGACGCTTCACAGCCTCAGAATATAACCTTGCTCTTTTAGAGACATCAATGTCCATTATGTTGTTATCCAAATTAGAAATATTGATAATGCTCTGC
Organism: Ditylenchus destructor; assembly: GCA_022814885.1. Classification (NCBI taxonomy): domain Eukaryota; kingdom Metazoa; phylum Nematoda; class Chromadorea; order Rhabditida; family Anguinidae; genus Ditylenchus; species Ditylenchus destructor. The sequence continues at coordinate 489,963 of JAKKPZ010000005.1, forward strand.
AAAATTTTAGTCTGTAATATAAAACATCCACCTAATTTTCTGCTTACTTGTTGTGTTCTATCCACAATCCTGGACAAAGGATCATCCTCCACTTCCTGCTGTGCCTTGGTTTGGGGTTGAACCGGAATATCGTTACCTCGCGAAGTTCCAACACCAGCAATGCTGCCTACGCCATTGTTCAAATGCCTAAACAGAAAATATTAATTGCTTTTAGTTATACAATAAACATATAATTAGACACCGTTATTTCCTTATATCGCGTTTTAGGACCTCCAACTACACCTACAATATCCATTAATGTGACCCGAAGAAAATGCTATATAAACCTACCGGACGAATATTTGCATCAAAAGGTGATTTAAATTTCGACTATTATCCATTCAAAGAATTTTTATGTACGGTAGCAATTAAAAAACTATAAACGTTCATGTGCAGTACGTACTATGGATTTTTATCCCCTATCTAGTATTTGGCTGCTGTGTCGTTTTAGTAAAAAATTTCTAGAAGTCATTCTTAGGAGTCCTTATTTTGAGAATTCTTCCTTTTTAAACCCAAACTTGCATTCTTAGCGGTGCTATTGCATTGTATTCCTCGCGGCGCTTCGCGCCGCTCGGACCCCAAAACGACCCACAAACCCACAAATCCACACTTATTCGTAGGGTTCCCACCAACATTAAGTAGGTAAATCAGAAGAAAAGCGAAACCTTTCCAAAAGTAAAAACCACAAAATAACCTTCCTCGCTGCCACAGCTTCGCTGTGGCCCGCCACTAGTACATTTTTATATAGCAAAAAATCAATAGGGGGGACCCTATTGATTTTTTGACAAATTTTTCAGGAAAAATATTTTTTCATACCATAGGGTCCCCCCTATGGTATTTTGCGAAAAAAAAATATTTTTCAGCCGAAAAATTCAATAGGGGGTACCCTATTGAATTTTTCACAAATTGTCAGCAAAAAAATATTTTTTCAATCAATAGGGTCCCCCCTATGGATTTTTTGAGAAAAAATTTTTTTTTAGAAATTTTTTCAAAAAATTCATAGGGGGTACCCTATTAATTTTTTTCACAATGTATGTCAAAAAATAAATTAAAATCAATAGGGTCCCCCCTATTGATTTTTTGCTATATAAAAATGTATGAAAATTTCCCCCCCCCCCCCCCCCCCCCCGATAACCCCAAAGCACCGAAACACGGATTTTTTAAAAGGAAATTTTCAGCAAGATGTTTCATATTCCCAAAATTGTCAGATTTCCCAAAATCAAACAGTATTGGAAAGATTTCCAACTAAAAATCCAAACCTGGTTGTAACTGTGGTTCGTGTGTATTCGTCGCCGTAATCCTCGTTCCGGATTAACCGTTCATTGTCATCTTCGTCTCCATTTCGACAAATTCCTTTACAACAGCAAAGATCCCACAGAAAATCGACAAAGGATGTGGACATGCCAATTGTCTGTCTGAAATATATAAATTAGTGACAGTAATGTATAAATTAGTGTAACAGTTAATATAATAGAAACAGAATAATAAAACCGAAGATCGATAAGTTTATTAATTTAAAATATACAGAAGGTTTTTGTAACAAACACCTCAAATTGTCGCATGGCGTGTGATTTGAAAAAGAAGCGCTTTGAGACCAAGGACACTCAAATGGTCATTCCGGAGTTCTGCTGCAAATATGGAATGTCTTCAAGGATATTCCTATAACTTTATATAAGTTTATGTCAAAAATCTTTATTTTGGGCATTATCATCCATATGTGTGAAGGAAATTAAAAATGATCCCTGAACGTCTGCTCACATCAATACATCGTCTACAAACTCTGGTGCCACTTTGCTCATTATTTATACGGCGACATCCTGCGTCCCATCCACTCACTACTTTGGCCAGACTCCCCGCAATGGCTCTGGCTTCGTGATTAGTCTTTTCCTCCCGTCTCGTCGAACAATGCACCTTTTTCTAACATCCATGGCAACCTACTCATATGAATTATTACTGCTGACCGATAAATGTTTGTGCACAAAACTTTAATTGCGCTCTTTTTATGTTGTAATTTATTTTGTTTATTTTATTTATTTATTATGCATTTTATTATTTTTTCGCCTTTCATAAAATGTTTTACATTTTATTTTAATTCACTTGCTTAATAACATTTGAAATCTCAATGAAAATGTAGTTGCATATTTTTAGGCCAATAGAAGACCGAACCATCTTAATGAAAAATTTTATGGATATTCGACTGCACTTACTCAAGCATAAAGTTCAATTGTAGCGTAATTAAAATAGTGTAAGTCATAAAATATTTGCATTATTTTCTTTTCGTTTGTGTATTTTAAAACATATCTTAGAGAAAAATTTGGAGAAAGATGTAAATTGCACACAGTTTTTAATTTCTAAATTTCAGGACCCAATCTCGCATAGTGAACAATTATAAATTGTCCTTTAATTCACAAAAATGAGCGGTCGACTATCGGCGTCTATGGCAGCCGCTGCTCCAACGGGCAGCGGAGGAGGCGCGCTCGGCGTTTCTAGCGTTCGCCGTACAAGTAATTCAAAGAAAAGTGCCGCATTCGTATTCGGCGGTTTTGGTCAGGGCAGTAGCGGTCGCGCTCTGTTCACAAATACGTTTCGGGTAGGTATAACTTTATTTCAATACACCATGCATGGAGCATCGCTATGCTTTTGTTGTGGAAACGATCCAGACTATACTGGAGATTAAAATTTGAAAAGTAAAAATTTTCTTTATTCCTATCACAAGTACTTGTGTTATTTCGCAAATAACCAAACATGAATTCCCTCAGTGCTCCTGAAGTGCAATTTTTCTATTTTGCATCAACAGCTGTGGAATAGTGGTTTCGCTACAATTTTGTTGCATAACTCACATATTTATTATACTAAACACATATTTTTCTCCCAAAATTGTCAATCCCACACACAAACCTTTTTCCTGCCAAACAATGGGGTAATAAGCAGGTATTGAGACATATAGACACCTTGGAGCGCCTGGTCCTCATTCTCTTTCGGGTATTCTCTAGAGTCCGATTTAGAGCCTTGGAAACTAGGTGGTATGCATTCCCATACAAATGGCATCATTGTGTGTGCCTATACCAAGAGCGAGCCTTTTTCTAAACCTCGTTTTAAAGATCTCGTTATATTTTCCTGAAAACATTCAATAATGGAATCAGATGCTAAAAATTCACCAACATACATTGATTCGAGCGGAGAGACGACTCCAACAACCAGCAGCCGTTGGGTAAATGGAAAAGCTTTTGCAGATGGGCAGAAGAGAGCGCGAAATAATTGGAACCTCTTAAAGTCTGCCTTGTCATCCAGCCCTCAAAAGCTGGATCCTATGCGAAAACTGACCGCTCCGTTCCATCGAGAAGTCCGAAGTGGTTGGCACAGCCATCATCCCAATTCTCTTTTCAAGTCCTCTATCGGATATTTTCAAAATATGTCAAATTCGGCCAAAAAATCGAGTCATGATTCCACTGCTGCGGCTGAAAAGTACAATTTCAAACGTAGACGTTCCACGTCTCATTTTTTCTTTCCCACGAATTTGGAGACAATTTCCGGCAATATTTCTGATGCCATTCAGGGAATGGGCAGTGTATTCGCGACGCAGTCTTCAGAACAAGGATCTATGGAAGAAGGCGGTGTTAGTGCCACGACTCCACTGATCACCAAACTCGACAAGGTCAGTTGATATATTTGTTAGAATATATACATTAGTCCCCTCCTACTCTTTTTTGACAAGTAAAACCTGTATTAGCAAGATATAACGTAAAAGTCCAAACTAGTGTTAGCGTACAAAACAGTTTTTTTTCTTTCCAGTCAAAAATTATACTAAATTTGGATTGATTATCAAGCATATTCTTAACAGATTCTTGTAACTAGAGGGACGTCCATAATTTGTTTTGCAACTTAGAAATATAAGGGATTTCAGTATACGCCAGCTGAACTAAAAGAATACAGACAGATCTTCAATATGTTCGGTTGGTCATTCTTTGAAACTCTTTGGTTGACGATAATAGTGATTCAGATGCTGACCGGAGCGGTGCAATTGGATTGGACGAATTAGAAAATGCCATCCAAAATTTAGGCATGGTAAGTCTATTGTCATTATTAATAATTCTTTTATTATTACAAAATTTTATAATCTTCTTATTAAAGCTTATTACTCTAAACATATTTAGCGAATCTTTTGATTTTATTCTCAATAATATAAGTGATTGGAATTGCAGGATTCAAAACAAATTGATGTGGAAATGTTGATGAGAGAAGCAGACAAAAGAGGGAACCATCAAATTGATTTCGATGAAGTATTATTCACATTTTGTTTAATGTTCCGTTTTGTACCAGTCCCATTTTGTAGTTTTGCGAGGTAATGAAGACAACAAGTGAGAAGACCCAGACATGGAATGACTTCATTAAAGTAGCTATTATTTTATATACAATATTTCCATTAATTTTTATGTTTAGGAGTGCTTCTTTGTTTTTGATCGGGTAAATTTTGCTATGACAAAATTATGAGTTGTAGGGATGATTGTTTTGGGGATAATTAATTTTGACCCATTTCGACTAGAGGTAACCCTAGGTTAAGTTATTAAAAAATATTTGTAATATACGCATTAATAATTGAAAATATTTCATTCTAAAAGAAAGCCGGAATTGTCGTCTTTTGAGGATTGACGGTTTTTAACCATAATTTTTTCATCTGTCAGTGCCTTCCAAAATATATATAAGCCGCTCGCATAACATGCACATATTTTAGAGTGAATGTGGCCTGATATCCCGTAAAGACTTTGAGTTCGTTTTGCGTGAAGTCGGTGACATTCAAAACGGGAGCTTGATCGAGGAGCTTTTTACCGAATATGACGTTGACTACGATGGTTTCATAGACTTTGACGAATTTAGCTTTCTTGTTAAGAATTATTTAACAGATGAAGATGTCGTTTTATAGTGCATGTGTCTGTTTATTGAGTAAAGTTTATACATATATAGTATATAATCAATATTAAAAGTATTACATATAATTAGAAGATTCAGCAATTTCAGTCCCCTGAACACTAATTATTCGCATGATTATAAATTAGTGCTAATTAAACAATGCGGCATAAGAAATCTCGTGAATGAGAAGTTAATACCTCATGACATATTTATGAATTTGCAATGTATGATTTTGTGATATTTATAGCTTTTTGTGATTTTGGATTAATTTAATTATAAATACATTTATTTTCTTATTGTCATATTTTAGATGATTAATTTATGACACTAATTTTAGCAAATTTGTTTTGGTTTTTTGCCACTACGCAAAAGTTTAGCATGTGACCGCAGATTAATTCATTACAGAACATATTCGAGACTATATGGAAAGACACACTAGTATTCAGCGTCACTCCTTCTAAGGTTCCCTCGATCGAGGACGTGGAGAAGGCATTATAAAGTCCTCTCTTTCCCTAAATCAATATGCACAGAGAGATTCCTCTAGCGCACAGAGAAAATGAGAAAAAATGACCAAAAACGTACGCGCCCCACTAAAGAAATCGCCAATGACAGGTAAAAAGCGAGAAGCGCTTGCCAGCCCCCTCCTCTCCCCTCCCCCCATTCCAGCGTCCTCTGTTCGGAAAAGAAGTTCCCATCTTTCGTTTGGCGCTATCCAAATTAATCGGAGCGACACAGAAAAGTAGGTGAGAGCAAAAAACCAAACAGACAGCCGTCTACTCCAACGCCTAGACATTTTAGCGAAAGGGGAATCGACTATACTGCTTCTCTTTTCTTTGCATGGAAAGTGGCTCGAAACTAAGAAGAGTCGTGGAGAGAATAGCAAACTGAAAGATACATAGAAAAAAGGGCAACTGAAAAATGAGAAAATTAAACATAAGACTGACGGACAAACGAACGAAGCATTTTCTTCACCGATGGGGCGCCTTTAGTGGGAGGAAAACCACTGGGTCCCCTTTCATCTCCTGCTAAGTGTTTTGGAATAGATTGCGTCCAATGAGAGACGAGAGAAGCAGAAAGCGCGGTAACCACCCAGACAGTTTGCGAGGCGTCCGCCGCACTCTACTCGCAGATGTGTGTGAGTGGCTGGTTGGTGCTGTGTCGTGGTGATATCGGTCGCGGTGCATAGATACATAACCCCATCCAATCCTACCCATTGGTTCACAATTCATTCAAAGACTCCTCTTTCCTTTCATCGAATCGCTGTCGTTATTAAACCCATTTGGCGCTCCACTGAAAATAACACTTTCGCTTGCGCGCATTTTATCTCCGTTTATTCATCGACAAATCCGTTGTCGATAAACGCCTATAAATATTTTGCTCTATTCAAAACATTGAGTATTTCTATGATGAAATCTGCTACATAGTGCAGAGTTTCAGTGTTCCAAAATTAGGAGCACTAACAAGAATGTTGCCATTTTTTACATCGAATTGCTCCATTTTAATAACTCAGTGCTTAAAATTGGAAAATCGATAACAGTTTCACTTAGAAGCATTTTTACTCAAAAAGATAATTGTGATTCCTACAATTCTGCTCCAATATTACACATTTTTCGAAACAGTGTTTCGAAATTTCGCAACATGTTTCATTACTCAGAATAAAGAAACGCCCCTTTTGCCACTATAAAAATGGCCGCGTCTACTTATGTTGTATTATTTCTGATCTTACCGCGTATGTTGTGTCTATTATATCGTATGCATCGACACTTGTACCATTTTCATTAGAGATTTTTAGATCGAGCATCCGATCAATCGGTAGCGCACCAGCATATTATAACTGGGAGTTAGCAGTTGTATGACATTGCGTTTGTACCAAAAGAAGCTGTATAATTGTTTTATGGTCGACGGCCTTCTACGAGGTAAGGTCTAACACTAGAGCAGTTCAAAATCAAAACAAATATTCGGCAAGAAGTTTTGAAGTATTAAAGCTTTTGTTTTAGGCCGATTGTCAAGAAAACGAAAGAAACTGAAGTCGTCGTCCGTCAGTCGTGGTTTCACGTCTCTCATCAGTTCAAGCGCCCTTCTGAACAGAAGCAGCTCGAACGATATATGCTTTTTGGCCAAAAGAAACCGTTCACCACCATTGAGCTTGAACAAAAGCAGCAGGACAAGCATTCCATCGGTGCGGTCATCAGTCAAAAACTTAATATCGGCTAACCATAATTTATGTAAGTTCTTGAAAAAGTTCATACAAAGTGCCCAATTACCGAACTTCTGCATGGACTTGAGCTCGAGCAAAAGTATCAATATGACCGCGGTCCGTAATCCTGGAGACCTCATAATATAAACTGTTTATCTTTTATACGCATCATAAAATTATTGTTTTAAATTTCGCGCCTAATTTTCATGATTAGTTCACTCTCTTATAATAAAATATCTTATTCCTTTTTCATAGTTCTGTAACGTCTCCTCTTAATTTTTACAAAATCTTTTGTTGTCTTTCCCACTCTGTCTGTCCTTTCGTATAAAATTATTCTAGAACTAATATTACTATATAAATAGCATCAAATCATTTCAACTTCATTATCATTATTATTGAGTAACTATTGTCTTCCGCAAACTTCTTACTGTTCTATTTAGGTTCATTATTTCCTCCAAAATTCACAAATCTGAAACGATCGGCAAAGGATTTATGAAGTTGGTTCATGAAAAGGTTCGGAAATTGGGTTTCTTTGCAAATGTTGACAAGAATACCACATTTATAGAGGAATAATTTTAGTTATCGCAACGAGTAATCAGTGAAAGTACCGAAAATGGCGAAAAACATCAACATCAATCGTGGAGTGAACGACCCCTACTATCGTTACAAAATGGTAATTGTGTTTATTTATAGCTCCAACACATTCCTTTTTTAATTTTAGCCGCGAATAATGGCCAAAGTTGAAGGCAAAGGCAATGGAATTAAGACCGTTATCGCCAACATGAGTGATATTGCCAAGGCTCTGGCTCGTCCTCCGACCTGTAAGTATTTTGCTATGACCTCTACCACAGAGTAGCTAAGTACACATCTAAGTAGTTAAATATGAAATATAAAAATTATAATAAATTTCGTGTCAAAACGGTGCGATTTTCGACATTAAGCTCTATTGCGGCATTTCGTTTTATATGTGGAATAACCTTAGGAATTCGTTGCCACATGGTCTTTTTAAAACCTTTTTTGCATTTTAGATCCAACAAAGTACTTCGGCTGTGAACTAGGTGCTCAGACGAATTTCGATTTGAAGAACGACCGTTACATCGTAAATGGGGAGCATGATGCAAGTAAGCTCCAGGACATCTTAGATGGTTTCATCCGTAAATTCGTTCTTTGCCCGGCATGTGATAATCCGGAGACCACTTTGGTAATTATTTCTTTTATTATCTCAAATTTATGTTACACTAATATTTTAGACGGTGAAGCGTCAAGTAATTCATGCCAAATGTAAGGCTTGCGGACATGCGTTCCAGATCGATCCAAAGCAAAAACTTTCTACTTTCATTTTGAAGAATCCACCACCGCCTGAAGAAACAGCGGAAAATAGTAAGTTTTCGACATGTCTCATGTTTATGATAACTCTAATAAGTTATTCTGAGGAAGTTTTGGTTATGGAAATTTATTTCGATACCAAAATACATGAATCTCATACAATCCACAAAATTTATTTTTGTTTAAAAATTTAAGACATCTAGTAGATACATAAATACAACGTTTTTCTTGAGGTGATCATAAGTGATTCTACCTGTGATATCCGATATTTTTATTTTAAATCTCAGTACACTTTGATTTTGGCCAATAAACATTGAAGATATGTTAGGAAAATACTTTTAGAAGAAAAACATGACGGAAGTGGTTCTCCAGCCGGGGAAGAAGAAGCCACTGAAGAACAGACAGTGCAGGAAAACGGCAGTGGAAACGATGAAGACGATGACGAATGGGCTCCAGAACCTATGGAAGACCCGGAAAAGCTGTCTACACAAATCGGAAAGCTAGTTCTTGACAAGGATCTGGACAAGCCCGAAAATGATCGTCTAGACATGCTAGAACAATTCTTTATAAAGGCAAAAAAGGATGGTACTATTCAGGTAATTTTTTGCTTATGGCACTTACCTTGTTTATAATATACTATACGGTCCTTGTGACCTCTTATGCTTTATTGGATAACATTTGCCTATGGCATACTACGTATATCTCAACTTTACATTTTTACAAATTTAGTTTGAAATTTAAAAAAATTATAACAAAAAATACTATTATGAGCGAACCGTTTTATATCTGGATTCATAAAAAATGACGCTTTATATATGTATCTATATCACTTTAGCCCAATGCTAAGAAAGATACTTTTGTCAGAATTTTTTAAATTATCAAGGAGTATAATACAAACATCTGGGCCAAATTGTAGTTTTTATAATAATCTTATTTGTTAGATTATTTATAATAACTATTTTCAGGATAGCAAAGCTATGGTTAATGAAGCAGAACGCTTGGAGATGAGAACCAAGGCAGTTGTGGTTCTTGCTAACATTATCTTCGACGAAGACGTCATCAATCAAATAAAGTCTCATCGAACTCTCCTGTTGCGTTTCTGTCTTAACGACAAAAAGGTATATTTATTATTAAAGCTCAAAGCCGCTTTTACAGTTAATATTTAGGCACAGCGTTATCTCCTTGGTGGAATTGAGCATGTCATTTACGACAATAAGGATATACTTCTTCCGAAAACAGCTCATATTATGAAAGCACTCTACGATGCCGACATAGTTGAGGAAGAAACTCTACTGAACTGGGGATCGAAAGTATGATTGGATATTTCGTGATAATAATATATTATTAATATTTATTTTCAGCCAAGCGGCAAATATGTCAAGAAAGATTTCGCCAAGGAGTTGATCAAAATTGCACAGCCGGTAATTTTTACATCGTCTTCTATTGTTTTATCTTTGGTTAATTTCGCAACTTATTCGAGAATTCAATTCTGTTTATAAATGTATAAGGGTGGTCGGAAAGTTGCCAAACACCTTGGGTTTGGTTTCGCCCCAAAAAAGTCCGAATAGTACCGATATACGAAGTACCGTTGATTCACGGGGGCACTTTATCTTTTATCTTAGTACCGATATATAACATAACGGAAATGCATATTGATGGCTGAAAGTTGATAACTGTAATAAGAATTGTAATATTGATAAATGTAAACTATATTTCGAAGATTAAAGGCTTCGGTTTGTATTGTAAGCTTTAATTAGTTTTAATAGTTGTAATTTTTTGTTCTTATCACCAGCAATAAGGCAAAAATCTTTACCTCGTTCATATAAAACTCTTTCTTCATAAACTACTTTAAGTGTCATTGAACTTTCTGACCATCATATTGCATTATGAATGAAATATGCTGAGGTTCCCTCCAATTGCGAACAGCCAAATTGCTCGAATTGGAGGGAACCTCAGCATATTTCATTCATAAGGAAAATTTGGCAAAATATGTATAGGTATTTATTTATTCTAAGTAATGTTGTAATTTAGGTTTTGAAATGGCTCGAAGAGGCTGAAGAGGACACTGAAAGTGACGAGGACGAAGATGTTGCATTTGATGATCGCGCTCGCAACGTTGGTACCATTATCACGGATGTAAAGGCTGGATTGGCGCCCGAGAAGAAAGAAATTCCTTCGGCTGTGAAGGACGAGAATGGCGAAGAAATTGATATCGATGATATCTAAGAATCAAAGCTATTTTTAAAATTAAGCGCATTCAAATATATCTGGCTTTGTAGTGTGGTCTGTATCCTCCAATAAATATTCTATGTGTTTGTTGCGAAGTACATTTTGAAATCCCGAAACAGAAGTAGTGTTTACAAGGATTTACTTTATACCATATAATATTTCGATCCTGATGCTAAAAATTAAATACTTTTCTACAAAAATTGCTAATATTCCAAAATCATCTCCTCCTTCAACAACAATAAACATGTTTGTATTTCTTATAATAAAATCGAATGTTTGGCCAAAAATTCACATGCATAAAAGCCGACTTCTCAAACTGCTCACAATGCGGATACATCATCTGGAAGATTGGATCTAATAGTAGTGTTTTCATTATATATGTACTATCGAAAACCTATAAAGAATTTTGTAGTATAATGATATTTTTGAGATACTAGGTAGAAGATGTGTTCGAGCTGTTGATACGGGGAAAATAGCATTGCGGGAGCAGGGGTGGGAGTTAGAGATGGGGACTTTTGCTAAAACCCCCAGCTCTAACTCCCCAACTAGAAATTTTTTATTACTAATTTTGAATAACCCATAAAGAGTACCTAAAAGTAATACAAAAGTACCTTCTAGGGTAATTTTTCGCGTAGAATTCAAATTCCAAAATGTGCAGCGCATGTTCTAACATAAAAAGCTAAGGTCCCGCACATTTTTAGTCCTCGCTTTTATGTGGCAAGGGTATTCTATATCCTGCCACAATTTTTTGTGGACATTTCCTGCACAATAATAAATAACGCCTAAAGAAAGTTTTTCGAGACTATATTACACAAAACGGCACCGCGACAACTCCCACCGCGACAGCTCCCACTTTCAACTTTCCCTTCAGACTCTTATTAAAGTGGTGCGGTGCTAGTGAATAGGACCGAGGGACGGCAGACGGTTAGAGATACACACTATTTCATAGTCACTTTCGCACGCAGACACTGTTCTCTACTACGGGGTGGGAGCTGTCGAAGTGGGAGTTGTCGCGGTGGGAGTTGTCGGGTGGGAGATGTCCCGGTCCCACACAAAACATCCCAATTTTTACAAAATTATTACGAATTTTGTAATATTATTGTTTAATGTTAAAATTTAGTTTTATTGCAAAAACAATGCCATGTTTTGTCAAATATTGTTTATAGTGATTTCCGCAAGAGATAAACAAAATTTTAAAAATTTGTTTTATTTGAAAGCTCGAGTAAGTATCCAGTAAAAAGTTTTTACTGGATAGTTTCTAGATGTCACTCTAGCGTTTTTATAAAAAGTATTTAAAAATTAGGCAAAATGAAAGAGTTTCGGGGAGGGGGTTAGAAACCCCCGCCCCCATCTCTAATTTAATTTACCCCCTTATGACATATGATTCTAACTATTGATCAGATATACTAAAAAGTAAATTATATACCGTAAATCCTCCAATAAGTCCCCTCCCTCAATTAAGTCCCCCCCCCCCTCAAATAAGTCCCCCCCTAGACCCCCAACGAAACAATAAGTCCCCCCCTCAAATAAGTCCCCCCCTAAAATGGATATTTTTCCAAATTTTTCCGAATTTCAAATTTTTGGCGCAATTTCAACTTTTTTGGCGCAAATTTGAATTTTATTTCAAATTTTGCTATTTTTTACAAAATTTTGTCAAAAAATTGAAAAATTTGCAAAAAATTGCCGAAAAATCGATCAAACATCCAAAAAATTCAAATTTTTGGCCAAAATTTTTCGGCGCCAATTCAAAATTTGGGTTTTAAAATTTTTGAAAAATTTTCCCAAATTTTGCCAAAAAGTCCCAAAAATTTTCGCCGCGCCTTCGGCGCGGCCACGAAAATATAAGTCCCCTCCCTCAATTAAGTCCCCTCCCTCAAATAAGTCCCCCCCTAGACCCCCTACGAAACAATAAGTCCCCCCGGGGACTTATTGGAGGATTTACGGTAGTTTGCAAACTATAATATAGAAAACTCACATAAAAAACGATGAGTTGACATAACTGATTAAATATTGCATTGAAAGCACATTTTTCTATAGACTTCTCATTTAACAGATTAAATATTTTCTTAATTTGTTTTTGATTCATTACAATTGCGCTATTTACAAAACCCATAATAAAATTGCCTCTGTCTCTGCAGGAGGCGTCGCTTTGTCAGAAAATACATACTACAAACACTGTACATGTGCTCAGAGTATAAAAGAACATTCGCATTTGAAGGGAATGAGGGAAGATCACTGACCAATGCCTGTGATGACTTTCGCCAGACCCTTTCCCATAATTATGCTTAAGCATTGATATATGCCAGAGTCATCACTTTCGATGATCATCGTTTTTCCATCACTCTATTTAAAGGATTGCATTTGATCTTTATTGTTTTCATTCACTTTTATTCGTTACACTGCTGAGCACGTTTTGTTTTTGTGAAATTGATAAAGTCTCCATTTACGGCCCAACCCATAAAAGGACCCGTTCATTGAAAAGAATTTTGTTGCCTTTAAGTTTCATCTTTGTTGCCATTTCAGATAATTTTGCGCAAAAGCAATGGCTGTGAACGTTGGATCAATTGCGTTGTCAAATGGCGTGAAACTACCCCTCTTTGGTCTCGGGACTTGGCTTGTAAGGATGTTTATCTTTTATACGGTAATTTGAGATGATGAAAAAGAATTAGTTTTAAGTAATTTTTCGAAAGTCGAAAATTTACAGTGTTTGGCGTGAAAACAATAATATATTTATTTTAGGCCAACGATGCCTCTCAACTAAAAGTTGCATTGCGCGCTGCTTTGGATGCCGGGTAATTTGTGTTTAAAATGACTGTAGTACACAGCACACATTGTCTATACGAAATGACATCCTATTTTACGTCCATTCTTGTAATACCCCATAGTTCCTTGTTAACATTTCTTTTAAAAACTTCCTAAATTTTATTTCTTGCTCTCAAAAAAGATTTATTAACGATCTTTTATTTTGGATATACCAGACACAATTTCAGATACCGCTACATCGACACTGCGGCCTTGTACAAAAACGAGGATGTGATTGGCGAGGTTCTGCAGGTAACTAAATAATTTACACATAACCTGCGAAGCATATTAAATTCCTGCTACTCTTGACAAGAAATCGTTTAAAAAACTAATTTCTTAATAAATTTTTGGTACATTCATAATGATATTATTGTGTCATAGACAGCGAGAATGAATCCATTGATTTTGAGCTAAAATTAAAGCCTCTAAATATCTCCATAATAGCTTCTTTTCAACACTTGCAAACTTTACCTCTCTTTAAAATTTACAGGAATATTACAATGCTGGGAAATTCAAGAGAGAGGACGTTTTTATTACCACCAAACTTCCTTTCTATGGCCACTCTCATGTCGACCAGTTCTTGAAGAAGAGTTTGGAGAATCTGAAGACGGATTACATTGACCTGTATCTAGTGCATACGCCGTTGCCTACGAAGGTAACTATATTTTGCATACGATAAAACTGATCACCCTATTTTAAGGTAAAGGCGGACTTGAGCCAGCCCGAAGCAGATGCGGAGGGTAAATTTGTTCCCGAGCTCGTGCCTCTGATTGACACTTGGAGGGCTGTTGAAAAGCAGTATAAATCTGGAACCGTGAAGGCCATCGGCGTTTCAAATTTTAATGAGAAACAGCTCCAAGAATTGTACAACCAAGCCGAAATAAAGCCTCAGAATTTGCAGGTTAGTTATTGTTTTTGCATTTCGTCCCTGTTCTTCAATGGAGTTGTGTAGATACGTTATTCGTATAGTTATAGTCCACAAATGACATTTCCAAAGTACTTTTATACCAAGTCTGCCTTTTGATCAAAGACCAATAATAATTAGACTATTGATAAGAAAACGGTTATATTATTACAATTGACTTTGTAATGACAAATTGACTTTTCAGGTGGAGTGTCACATTTTGTTCCCACAAAATGAACTTGTCGCGTTATGCAAAAAGTTGAACATTAGTGTCACTTCATATGGAACCTTGGGCTCGCCTGGCTCGATCGCAATTCGCGCAGGTCCTGATGGCAATTTGTTTAGTCATCCTTTGGTAGTGGAACTGGCGAAGAAACACAACAAGACTCCCGCTCAGGTTTGATTCAATCTTGTTAAAACATAATTTGCATGTAACACAATGTATCTTTTACCAATTTTGTTTCCGCGAAAATTTAATGTTGGATATACAATTGTGAATATTAATTTTCTGTTCAGATTTTGCTACGTCAAATGGTACAAAGGGGAATCTCGACTATTCCAAAGAGCACGAATCCAGGCCGCGTGAAGGAAAATATCGACGTATTTGACTTCAAAATCAGCGATGAATATATGAAGCGATTTGACGAAATCAAGGAACGACTTCGTCTTTATCCATTTGGATTGTAAGCATTTTTATTAGCAGATTTTATTAGTAAATTATAAACAATATCTTTTCAGCGCCCGTCACCATCCGTGGTACCCGTTCGAGCAATAGTTCCAAGGCAACAAAGATATGACAACACGTTTCCTATATAATTTTGACAATTTGTTTTAATATATTTCCTAAATAAAATAAGGCAGTGTAAATAATCGGCAAGTTATTGTTGGAATAGGTCCAGCAGAATTTTATCTGCCTCCTTTTTGTGGTGCTCAGCAATTGCGGTGGCCATCCATGGAATTTCTGGTCGTCCGTTGTATGTCAGCTGAAAATATAACTCGAAACGTTATTTTTTGAATTCCCATCCCACAACAATGTTTCAATTTGGAAAAGAAATTAGATAAGAAATTGTTTAATAATTACTTGTATTCCCAATCCATTACGGAAGCGCGGTGCCACAAAAGTCCAAAATCCAGCATTCCGAGGTTCTTCTTGTGACCATATGAAATCTGAAATTTCAATTGAATGTAATTCCCTCAATAAAATCAATTGATACCGCTTGCATTAGGAAAGCGATTTATTGTCTCAGCCAATTCTGAAGTCGGGAATGGGCACAAAGATTCGAGACGTACAACGACATATCCTTCTAAATTTCTTTGCTGTATTTCGGATTCTAGGATTATGGCATGTTTTCCACTGCAGAAAATTATCTGAAAGACTTATGTTTAGTTTCCTATAATTAGTTAGAAAGCAACCTTCTTCACACTATTGGGATTGGAAGGGGTATTTGCGATTACCGGACTGAAAAATGACTCAGGACCAAATTCTTCAAGGCTGGACATAGCAGCTGGATGTCGCAAAAGAATCTTTGGTGAAACAACGATCAGTGGTTTTCGATATGGAGTCACCATCTAAATTATGAAAATGTGGAAATGTACAATAAAGAGAGTAAACCTGTCTTCTTAAAAGGTGAAAGTATTGCGCACTAGAGGTGGGATTTGCAACAAACATATTCACGTTGTCGCCATCTATTGGCTTCTGACTTTCTCGGCTGTCTGTCATTTGCAGGAATCTTTCGACATCTAAAATTTATTCACAATTTTATATCTCAAAGTATAAAACAAAACCCCACGAGAAGAGCTGTGGTCCGGCCCCGCACCATCAAAGCCTAAAAATAATAAATTTAAATTCGAAAACAAAAACTAGAAGCAAACCGTGTGGCAGAAGGAGTACCAGTCCGCTTTGTCTTAGCCATTTGCCTTAAAAGCAATACGGATAAAATAAGCAAATGTTTTATAGAATAAGCCAACTTTCTCCAGTTGCCACCAGGCAGTCAATGGCAATTTGCGCACCATTGTAAAAATCTCCAAATTGGGCCTCCCAAATGCATAGCCTCCGGGGATTTTCGATAGACATACCTGAAGGCATAGTTTATGAAAGAAATTATGATATAAAAAGTCCAACCATATTCAAAGGCCAAAATAGCAAATTCCGTTAACGGACTATTGGCTATCTAAAACATGTTACCATAAAAGTGAGAACTCATTCACGACAAACCTCGATAAATGATTTCTGATCTGGCGATAAATGATTTAGCGGAATGTGTATTGAGTCGTTTGTCTGATCGATAAGCATAGAATGACGATGGCTTAAATTGTTATAAGACATGAATCGTTATCGTATTAGTTTAAAACTAGCGGGAGCGCCGCAGCTGTCGCTGCGTCAACGGGCCCTGTATATCCACGGCCCCACCCGCATTCCCCGTCCCCCTCCGCATCTCCCAACCCCCGTCGCCACCCGCATCCCCCGTCGCCACCCGCATCCCCCGTCCCCACCCACACCCCCCATCGCCCGTCGCCACCCGCAGCTCCCGTCGCCACCCACACCCCCATCGCCCGTCACCAACCCCAGCCCCGTCCCACCCACATTCCCCGTCGCCACCCGCAGCTCCCGTCGCCACCCACACCCCCATCGCCCGTCACCAACCCCAGCCCCGTCCCCACCCACATCCCCCGTCGCCACCCGCACCAATGCCATTTTCGACCCGTTCGACCTCCGTTTCGACCTGTTCGACCTATGTCGTGCACCCCAAATTTTGTCGGATTCGTGTTCTCCGACCCCGAAAACCCCATACATGCCCCCCAACAGCCTTGAAATGACCAAAAACGCCATTTTCGACCATTCCGACCCCCATTTCGACCTGTTCGACCTATGTTCGACACCAAAATTTTGTCGAATTCGTGTTCCCCGACCCCGAAAACCCCTTATCTGACATTACCCACCCGAATAACGACCAAAAAGACCATTTTCGACCATGTCGAACATTTTCGACCCCTAGGGTATACCTGGGGTAAAAATAAATGTCGGAATCGTGTTCCCCGACCCCGAAAACCATATATGGCATGTATTACACGCCTAAATCTGGCAAAAATGCCATTTTCGACCCGTTCGACTCCCGTTTCGACCTATGTCGACCCCAAATCTGAGTCGATTTTTGCCGATTTATGGGGGGGGGGGTAATTACTATAAGGGTGACATTATCTGGGTCGAAAACGGCCTCTAAGGGGTCGAAACGTCAGCCTGCGCAGGCAGGCAGCTTCGGACGGACACTGGCTTCTTAGTAAAGTAACATTCGTGGTTAGTACCTACTCGGAATTTAATACCATGACCTTAAATACAAAATCGAGAGGGTTTATTCAATTCTAACAATATAAGCGAACTATTAGTGAACTGAGACAATTCTAATTGAATAATGTGTACACAATAGCAAGCTACGCTTTCAATTCTGTAAAGGAAAAGGACTGTTTTACCCAAATGCGCAACAAGATGCCGAATTTTGTGTAAAAGTACCAAACCGGGTTTACAGTTGCCAGACTATGATAGTGAAAATTACCTGAATGTAGCTCTGCCAACATCCTGTCCACAGATGCGAACGTCATATTTCTAAGAGAGAAAATAATAACCAGCAAAGAAAGATCTTGAGTACAAACCTGTAGAAGAAGCGATCCCCATGCTAAAGCTTCTGCAGTGCTCCAGTCAATTTTGCCAGCAGACCGAAGTCTGTTCAATCTCGCATCGATATGCGTTTTGCGAATGTGAGGATGAACATTCTAAACTTATTACAATCATAGTATTTTTACAAAATAAATAAATCTTACAAAATTTTCTGGTATTTGGACTGATTTGGCGCCAATATATCTGAGCAAGTCGGTGTCGAGGCCTGTTTGCCATCTAAATCGATGTTATTATTCAATTTCCATTAGAACTGACCTATATGGGGGCTCATTTTAAAAGTATCACTAGCAAAGATGAATCCAGTTTATTTTGATTGTATCAGTAAAAATCGGTAGATAGAGAATCCGACTGCTTTCTAGCCCGTCAATACTAATACTGTGAAATATTTTGCCATTAAAAATAATAGCTATGACCAAAAATAAAATTTCAAGCCGTGCTACAAATCCATATGTAATAACAAACTTTGTGACTGCAGAAGGTGCCTGCGAAAATCCTTTCCAATACCCTTCCAGATGATCCACTCTAAATAAACGTTAAACCATAACAGAAATGACACTTCCCCTATGAGAATACCGTGGTGATACTTCACCGGAGTCGACGGCTTTCAGATCCATTTCCAATTGAGCTGTAAAGTCGGCTGAGACCTTTGCGGATTGTTCCTTAGAAAAATGTCCCTCATCCGCCATTTTCTCCTTGAAGCTGTCTACAACGCATTTTTGTTGTTTGATAGTTTTGTACATTATAGGCTGTGTAAAGCTCGGATCATCTAACTCCTATAACATTCAAACGCGTTGTCGTTCAATATATTCGCTTCCGAAAATTACATTGTGACCGTGTTTCCGGTAGCAAACCAAATTGATGAAAATATCCTTTCGAAATTGTTGCCTATATGCCAAAGCAAGTCTGGCAGAAGCTAGTACTTTCTAAAGGTTCAGAATTATTCTGGGAGAAATTTTTTTGTTAACTATATGGCATCAAGCGCGCCGGGTATTTACTGTCGGCGTTTTACCTTTGGGGTCTTTACTGTGCACCATCCTAGCAATATTACACTCTCTAATTTTAGGCCCGGATATATTATTATTAAATCGACCTGTAGGGGAGTATAAATAGAGGGAGCGTAAAATTAAACCAACCAATTGTTCCGCCGTAGACGGGGAGCAAAAATTTTGGAATTTTTTTGGCAAATTTCTACGATTTTTGGTCAATTTTCTCAAAATTTATTACGATTTAAACCGATTGTTAATTGGCGCGCAAAAGTTTTTGCCGAAAATATGTCTTTTTTCGGCACCATTTTTTGTAAATTTAGCAAAAAATTCGCAAAAATTTTGCAAAATATATAATCATATTTTGAAAAATCCCATTTTGGAGGGATGTATAATTATTCATCAGCCTCTAGGGCCGTATAAATTAAAGGGGACGTAAAATTAGAGAATTTCCGGTAGTTTAAGACAAACCTCGACATTACTTCCATTAACGTGAATAACTGGAGAATCAATGGACTTTGCAATATCTGTGCAGTGGGTCGATGAACGCCCAATATCTCTTTCGGCTGTAAATGCAACCTGAAATTATCAATTAATTATTAGAACAAACAGATCCATAAATTAAGTTATAAACATATAATTGCCCACCTCCAAAAATTAATGCTAATTTCAACAAAGTTTAGAAATATGAAAAATACAAATCTTATAATATTTTAGAACCCAAAACATTTTTCTCTCATACTGGTATAAGCTTACCTTGACTATACGAATAAAAAAAATTACTGACTTGGTTATTAACAACAACATGAACAGAGCCACCAATTCGGAAATGGGGTATTTGAGACATTGCCAGTGTTTCCCAAACCACACCCTGAAAAATAACATTTATAATTTTTATGGCAACTTATTGCAACATTTAAATAATCAAATTCCATTTACCTGTCCTGTAAAAGCCCCATCCCCATGATGGTGCACACAAAGAATACCATCTCCAACGCGTCCTGAACCATAGTCCCCAAGCCTCAGTGTTTGCCCACGCCCTCTGGCTTTTCCAGTTGCTACGGGAAGGGAAACTACAAAAATGCATTTAGTTTAAATGCCACACTTATCATATTTTTTACCCTCGAGATGACTTGGATTCGGAAGTGTGCTGACATGCATTTGTTCGCCCTCTCTAGTTACATAGTCGAAGTGTGAAACTTAAAAATTGATAAATAGTGTTAGAAATTAAGAAACTATATTTGGAACGTACTTTGGTGAGTTAATACGTCACCGGAGCCTTGTATATTGTCCGGGAATTCAGGTTTACCTCGTATCTAAACTTATGTGTACAAACATAGCAAAATATTTTATTGTAACACCTTTCTGAATAACTGCGCCGCTGGGTACCGAAAAATGATCGTCTGAAGAGCGAGTTTCCCTCTATGGGCACCTTCGAATATAAACTGAAGATGATATTTTAAACTGATAGTAAAATCCTTGAAATATACCTCTTTTACGCCATAATTCGGCGAATCCTCCAGCAAGTACGAATATAACCCCATCGCAGCTTCTGAGCCTTCACCCGAATACCGTTTTAGTGTTGGGAACTTTACAGCGAGAAAATTCTCCCATGCCTAAAAATTTGAAAAAAAACTTGAAAGATATGCAAGCGAAGAGAATATATGGGTACAGAAAAAATTAGTGCAGTTTTAGGTAAAATATATTTCGTAGTAAAAACTAAGTTTGAGTAAAAGCTCGTAACATCAATTTTTACTGCTCCACAAACATCTTTCCCTAGAATCTCAATTGTATATAAAATAGTACTAACCTTTGCTTTAAGCATTACTTCCAGAGCTGCAATTTTATCTTGTACTCTAACACCATCAGCGAGAAATTGTTCATAGTGTCGTGCGAACCACTGTCGTTCTGTCATTTCCTGAAACGAAATAAAATCAGATTGTCTCGGCAAATGAAAACGTTAAAGGTATAAAATACAAGAACTTTGGATGAAATTTTAAAATTCGAAAGCACTCATTTACAAATGAGTTTTTTCATCAAGTATATCTTATTTGTATAGCAAGACAAATCAATTTTTCCCATAAAACTCAAAACCAACTGTCAAATGCATAAATTCCGGAGAGCATTGCCCGCAATAAGTATTCCTTAGATGCTTAATAAACTCTTCGCCAGTTGCATGACCTCCATTCACTAATTCGTCCAATGCTTCTTTGTCGAATCCATATAACGCTGGATCCAATTCTTTTACTCTGAATATAAATTGTAAAAATGTACAAAGCAAAACGTATTTTGCCTACTGTGAACTTTTCCATAACTGAAGTGGATCTAGATCAGCTTCCAAATACCCGAAGCGACGGAAGGCATTCACCAAATTTTCGATTTGTTTACCACCATTGACTTTTCCTTGATTCGCTAAATACAACGCACTGGTAACCCAGAGAATGTATACTCAAGAAGAGTACTTTACCATTGACTAATTTTTGACTTTCGTCAGGCTGTTGTGCGTAGTTACCAAAGATATTGCTCCCAATTCGATAGTATCGCACTTAAATTTTGAATCCAAAAATAGAATTCGACCAACAAACATTACCTGGCACATATGAAAGATTCGGCCTTATTCTAAAAAGCATTCGACTATCGAAAACGACCCGCTATTGCTCGAACTGTAATTTTGAGTAAATTTAATGTTACATTAAAAGATGTATGTATGTTGTAGTCCATCTTGAAAATCCGTCCATGTTGACACGGACTACAACATGTGCAAAGATGATTGTGAATAGTTAAATAAAAGGCATAGCTGGTCCAACGCCATATATTTTATTCAACATAAATCGAAAGAGCAAAATCCATTTACTCTATGAAAGGCAAAATTTATAAGTGTAATGATTAAACAATGCCTACACCAATAAAATTACTAACAATAAGAAGAGAACCGTTAAAAATTAATACAGTAAAAAAGTTGTACGAAATTATGCTGTTACAATAACTGAAATTACGATGGTAATTAGCCGCGAGAGATTCAGGGTCTACACAATTAAATCATCTATGAGAGAATAGTCATTTTCAAATGGAAAAGTCGAAGAGCTGGCTGCACGACAAAGAAATGCTCAAAATGAAAGGATGTTTAGTGACGAAAGCATACAAAAATGGAATAAATGGCATAAGGCTCTCAGACAAAGACATAGATATTTCCACAATCCAAAGCCTCATAAATCTTTTACGTTTTCATAGCTAAAAACATTTTCGCTTGAGAGCCCTGGAACAGTAAAATACAAAGGTTATTGGATTACGAAAATTGATTATTCACATTATTGCCGTTTTCGGCTGAGGTCGTCATCGAGCTGGTGGCACATTTTTCCAGAGCATCCCACTTTTTTTGCTTTTCCAATTGACGTTGCTAAAAGTTGACTTGTGTGGAAAAGTTATAATCATAATCGTGATAAACCTGTTCCAATTCCCGTTGCTTATTGTAATTTTGTGTGCAAATATCGAAGAGTTTCTGGTCTTCTTCCATAAACAACTTCAGTGCGTTGTACACAAGACCATGGATAGTCTTGTTCCAGTGGTTACGCGAGTTTTTATACAGAGAAGGAAACATGATAGGGAGAATAACTTGTGCATTTTCACTGATCAACGCCAAAATGCATTCATTATTCCAGAAATAAAGGGCACGTTCGGCGACCTAAATGAAGTCATGTTGATTACGTAGAAGCTTTATATGTATTTTGCGTTAGTTTCATCAAATATATTTGCGTATATATTTAGACCTTCCCAAAATATTGTCGTGTTTGATAAAATAGCAACGAATTCTCATCCTTTGAGATAAAATACCTGAAAATGCGGAGAAGACACACAGCGAGCAAGTTGATAAAATAGTGGCACCATTACTTTTTTGAACTCTGCTGATTCTATAATATCAAGCACCTGAAAAATTACACGTAATGGACAGTACACAAAATGGACTATTAAAAATCAACCTCTTCCAGCTCATTGAGAAACATGACCTGAAAGCAATTTTCCAATAGCGCAATAAAAAATAACAATGAATGATACCTCTTTGGGACTGTGTACTTTGGGCCAGTACTTTAAAAGACTTAAAACTACTGGCTCTGTTAGAGATGGATCCTAAATAAATTGATAGATAAATAAAATGATACATAATCATTAATACCTTATCCAGAAATTGTACAATACAATATGCCAATTGAGGGTGGTACGCGCTTAGCGATTTCGCCTAAAATAAATCTTATGTAATAAAATATTAGATCCCTTTACTCGTACCTTATGTAGAGGAAGCAGTACACGCATCAAAAAAGTCCTGTGCTCTTCTTTTAAGGGTAATGCAAATCCGTTGATCACGCTACCTAATACTTCAAGCAGTTCTGAAACATATCCAATGAACAGTTTATTTTCGGATATAAAACATTTTACTAATTTATATAATTACTTTCACAAAATCGAATTTTAAGTTCTTAACAGTGGCTCAATGTTTTCAAAAACAAATCAAACATCGCACTTGAGTGCAGAAAATAACAATTTATTAAATTATCCTTAAAAGACAATTGCAAGCATTTGTATGTGTGAACAAATAATTTCGAACAATAAATAATATCACTCACCGCCAATCCCGTTGTGCCGATCGGTCTCATAAATGAACGTGTAGAAAATATTATTGATCTGTTTCCTTATGTAGCTACGCAGATTTAGGAACTAAAACATAATAAACAGTGGCACAGCCTGCTTCAAGCTCAAAGTTGAAGTACTGTACTCTCCTCCTACAATTTTTATCGTCCCCAAATTTTGGTGACTTCTGATTTCAGCACCTTGGTTCACTAGCGACGCCATAAAAATATGTGATATTATATAATCATCCATAAATAACGATCTCCAAGAAAGGATCTCTCACCTTGCTTACTCTCTGATTTATCATTTTTTGGTTTTTTATTTTACGCTGATAATTTTTGACCGATATTTCTAGAAATGAACTCAGTTTTAGATAAGCATGAAGCATAAATAAATTTACTAGTTCTAATAACATTAAAACTTTCCGTCAACTTATTAAATTACCATTCTTATCAATACAATCGAAGAGACCAAATTACAATAAACAACATACCTTTCCGTAAATGCGATGTAATGTTGTTTTCAGAAAGTCACGCTCCCGTGGATCTTCTGAGTCAAATAATTCTAACAGCTAAAATAATACCAAAGTATATTATTCATATACGGGAATGCATACATCGGATACAAATTTTTGGTCGATGCTGTCTTTTGCCAGTCGAGCTTGAAAATCGCAGGATTCTATAAACCGAAGAAAGAAATCGTAAACCAGCTGCAGGTGGGGCCAGGAAGCTTCCAAAGTTGGATCATCTTCGTCCGGATCAAATTCTGTACCTTAAAATAATAATATTCCGCGTCATAAATACACATGAAACATTATAGCTCACCTGATGGGTGGGATGGAGGAGAAAGCACTCGAAATACGTTAATTGCAAACTAAAATGTGCCGAAATTATTACCGATGTTAAGTAAAAATATTACCATTTCAGTAGCTGGCTCGTACACATTTTCAGTTAAAACTCCCCTGTTTGTCACATGATCGATACATTCGTTTAGGGCTGCTCTCTTGATCTATGAATTAAGACGAGTAAGCAAATAGCGTGAGTGAAGTGCAAATAGCGTTAAATAAATTGGAAAATGCCCATAAAATATTTTGGCAAAATATATATCTTGCGCCAAAAGTCAATGAAATAATTAACTCATTTCAATGGATATTATTTTTGTCTCACAGAAATTTTTATTCTTCTTTTAGTCCAAAAACTTTTCGCTTTTGCAAAAATCCTTAGAACGCTGATTATTTATCAGTCAATTTTTTGCAATTCCCACATTACTTGTAAGTATTTAATATTTAACCTCCTTATATTTCAAATCGCTGAGCGGGTCAGAAGAGAAGTCAAACACAACCGTGCACTGTTTCAATTTCTCGATGAACAATCTTTCCTGATCCTGTGGTTCGGCTTCTGAAACCTCGGATTAAACAAAGTTTTTGTGTATATTTAAAAAATACCGCATATCAGAGGTAGTTTGACCAGCTCTCGCCCAGTTGAGTTGGTAGGTGCAGGAGATTTACTCTCGCCATTTTCTAACACATGATCGCTTGTACTGCTGTCAAATAAGGACGAGTGGTTGTTTTCTCCGTTTTGAATTACTGAGTCGGTCTCAACAAAACCATCTTCTGCGTGTAGAATTGAGGCTCCGTTTGAAGAGTCGTCGGTCATTCCGCTTTAATCATTTTCTGAGTTTAAAATAGAAAAGCACCTTATGATGAGCTAAAAATTAAACGAAATTAATTTTTACAGAAGAATACATCAATTTGGTCAAATTAAAATACCACATAGAATAGCAAAATTAAAAATCGACAATTTTGTCCTACTAACTGACATGATTCTCTTAGAGGGAATTTTTTTAAGTCGTTTCATATGATAAGAACCCTTTTGAACTTTCACCAAATTTAAGTAATTGGTTGGTTTCATTGTAAAAGCGTCTTTCCAATAAAAGTTAAGAGAACGAAAAGTCAAAACCATAAACTTTTCTCATTGTCATTGTGCTCATACGGGAATTCAAAAGGCTTTCTCGTACCCAAATCTTCCTCGTACTTTTTACAAGATTTATTTAAATTTTTATGTGGAAAATTCGCGTGCGTTTTTCCGATCGACCACCGGTTTTCTTTCTTATAATATTTTTTTCTAAATAATGGGATGTGGATTTTATGTGATTTGTTCGTTAATTGATACTGCTATTTACTTCCATACCTTCAGGTGCCTATTACATCTCCTCAACGATGCTCATGCGACGGTTTCTTCCTCAAATGGCTAGAGGATTTACTTTGGTCAGTATTTCGTTCTTTATTGATTTTTATATTAGTGGAAAAAGCCCGAAATTTATTACTAGAAATATTTTTCTGAAGAAGCAATTTTTAGATATTAATTTTCCGAATGTTTCAAATATTTTTTTAAATAATTTAATATTAATTATAAAAATTACAACAATATATGTAGAAAACTGGTTTTGAACTATTTAAATGCCTTTTGCTTTTTAGAATTCAAGCTATGTCAGTTTTTCCACAACGCCGTGCTGCGCTGAATCAAAGGAGAAAAAATCACGTTTCGTAAGGGACAGACAGTGGGGCAAGCTCGATGCGGATCATCTACGTGGAGATGTACTATTAAAGTTACCTGAAGGTCAGTTATTATTAGGAGTTGGACTAACAGGTTTTCGAACTGGACAGTCGATAAATTTCGTATCGGTAAAAATGACGCTAAAAGTTTGTCCTTATAAGGCATTGTTCGCCTAAAATAACGGTTATTTGACTTACTGCTGTATGTCGAATCACTTACAGGAGTATGAGAGAGTGTAGAGAAAAATAGCTACTGAGATTTAAACCTTTTACGCTGAAAATTAAATTGTCATCTAAAAATTATTAATGATATTTTGTCCTGTCTGTTTCAACTTTTATTCTTTCTCGTGGCACACATATGAAATGTTGAATTTATTTTATTATAGGTGATAGTTTGCCTCCTCTCTACGGTTATGATCCAGAAGTCAGAGTTACCATCGAGGATTTGTATGATGCTCGAGTCCATTTTGGTCATAAGGTTATCTTTAATTGGTTCTATTTGATTTTATATAAGTAGGCATAAATCTTGTATCGTGAGAAATATATTTACATCTAAAAAGCTAATTTACGGCAAATATGTGATAATAAAATATTGGAAAATTCGAATGCTAAAAGTGGAAGAAATTTTTTGATTAAATTATAGGAATGTTCATATTAATTTATGAAAAAACATTCTGTAAAGTTGTTCTTTAGCACTCTTTTCGGACACTCGAGGCAGGGTTTTTTAGTGGAAAATCGAGGGCCCGGAAATTTTGCCGATTTCACCTATATAGGGGTTTTTCGATGCGGGGAATCCGAATTTCAGGTCAGATTTTAGTTGGTCTCGCCACGAAAATTGAGATAACCGCTATTTTCTTCAAAAAATGGCCATTTTTGGCAAAAAATGGCCCAATAATCGTTTTTTCGTATCGCGCCAAAAATGACCATTATTTGCCAAAAGTGGCCATTTTTTGAAGAAAATAGCAGTTTTCTCAATTTTCGTGGTTTTCTCATTTTTCACCTAAAATCTGACCTCAAATTCGGATTCCCCGCATCAAAAAACCCCTATATAGGTGAAATCGGCAAAATTTCCGGACCCTCGATTTTCCGCTAAAAAACCCTGCCTCGAGTGTCAAAACTTTGTGGACAACCTAATACATTTAGGAGTTGTCGTTATGCCTACTTTTTTGGCTATATATTCATTTGTAGACATCCAGTATGGGCCCAGAGTGGCACTACCCAAAACGGTAGCCTCAAAATGAATCATACCCAAAAAGGAGTTTCTTTAACGACAGTATCTTAAAGCGGTTCCCCTTTTTCCAGTGCTTACATTATATTTAATCCCACGCAAACATATTTTTGAATATATTAACCCCATTTTATTTTTTGCGATTTAGCTTCTGCGAATATTGAGTATATTTTCCAAACCAACTTCAAACTGAAAATAACACCAGAAATAACATTTGGGAAAATTATAAAAAAGTAAAAATCTATTTATTATCAAATTGTATCGATACATAAGTAAACATGTATTTTAGATAGGAACATTGAACGATAACATGAAATGGGCGCTATATGGTGAAAGGCTCGGCGTCTGCATTTTTGACCTTAATATCACCCAGCAGTACCTTCTAAGGGCACTAGGTTTCCTCATGCATGTGGCTTATAACGGTATCTTACCATATCCTTAAGTTTATTCAAATTTTCTTTAATTTAGGTGGTGTTATTCTCTTCGTAACAACGAATAGGTATGTGAAGTTGGAAATGACTTAAGCTAGTGCTATATCCGAAAATTATTGGGAATTAACATAAAAAATTTCATTTATATAAGCTTTAAAGTTTTAATGACCTAACATAATCTGTAAAACTGGAGCAATATTATATATTTGGTATACGCCGCTAATTTTCGTAATGAGTGTGAAATAAGGTATGTTGCATTTCAGGGCTCATATGGTCAAGCTGGAACGCACAGCAGAAGAACTTGGACAATATTCCAATACGCGGAAATGGGTCGAAGGACAATTCTTTAATGCTAGGTATAAAACAATAATATAAATTGACCTATATCAAAGAGAAAGGGTACTTTCAGTCGCTTTTATGGTGCTCCAATCCGTTATCCTGATGCTGTGGTAAGTATTATTAAAATTGATTTAAAAGGTACGGATACTGTATGTTTTAAAATCTTTGTCCGATTAAAATTCAATTAGCTATTCAACCACATGCAGCTTTCCTAATATGTATCACACAGTGTGTCCATGCGTGATTCACAATTTTGATGACGACCTCTTAGGTTGTTTGATATATGAAGGTAATCCGTGATATCAGGCTTAATTGTGGGTATACAATAGTGTGGGTTACCGTCCCTCGCGCCGCAAATACTGCCTGTAAGTAGAATAGTACAAGACAAATAGTTAAACCGTCTAGGATTAGCCACGAAATGGCTTTTCATAATTTTCATATTTAATAGGAACATTATAAGATATTTCTCGCGTATTCTAAATACGCATACTATTTATTTGTAAGGTATTAAATATTGTTTTACTATTTTTGCTAAATCTAATTGAATTCTCTTGCCAAAAGTCAAGATCAGTGAAACAAGAAATATCGTACCAGCAAAATGCTGATGAACCAATAAAAATGCATATAATAAAAAAGTAAAATTCTACAAAAGGGTACAATAAAAATTTTATCTGTTTTAGGTGTTTACGACAGTTTTAACTTCCACTATGGAGCCGCATCCTGCCATTTCTGAGATTACCAGAATGGGTATACCTTGCGTTGGTGTCGTCGATTCAAATGCTGGTCAGTTAACTTTCCTGACACTAGTACAAAATCATTTTAAAACAATGAGATATATACGGTATGTTCTCTAATTAAAGCACCCTCTCCAATAGAAGCGCCCTAGAGAAAGAATGGGATAGAGAAAAATATCTCCAATAAAAGCATCCTTTTGAAGATGATATAAAAATAGAAGCTCCGGCGCTTAAATTAGGGAGAATACGGTACTCAACTATTATGCTTAGCTGATATCACTGTTCCACGAAACATACTCCATGTTTAGATCCTGGATTTATGTCCTATGTGATTCCGGGCAACGATGACTCAATGGTATTTAAGCGCATTTTATTCATGAGACGATAAATTATTTGTTTAGTTGTCGTTCAATTATTATATGGAACTTTTCAAAGTTGTCATCCAATTCGGAACCGATTTAGCGAAGAGGCATAATGAAGATGAAAAGCGGAAGGTTCAGCAGAAAAAACAAATACCTGGTCAATATCGCATAGGACAACGTAGATAATATCTTTGTTTCATACTCGTTAAAATGTATTTCGTTTATGTTTCGACTTTTGTTGCGTTACATGAAAATAAATCCATGTTTATTTTAGAATACCCGTGCCGTGTGGCATCCGTTATTTGAACGAATAAAACAGTGTCTGAGAAAGTTTAAAAGCAATACATAAGTACGATCTGATTAGAATTTTAAAATCGGACAAGTTGAGGCTTGAGTATTAATCATAACGTTGATCAATTTCAGGTCAATTTCACAATTGGGAATACAACGTTTTCATTATGAGCAAATTCGAAAGTCACTTTTTTCTGAAAATTCATTAGTTATTACAATTTGGTTCAAAATTGAACTTGCGTTTAAGAGCTGAGAAGCGTGCTGTTCAGATCCGAGCAATTTCGATACAACTGCGTTTTGTTTAGCGATCTTGGACAGAGCTGTTATTTTCGGTAGCACATCTTTGTAATATCCTTCTTCCATATTGTTGGTTTCTAACAAACTTTTCAGGTAGTGTGTAGCTTGTTCGAAATTTAACGAAGCATCAGAGAAACATTTCCGAGCGCCAACTGATTTGTAATTACTAAATTTAAAAGGCCAATGAAATCAAGTCAAATATAAATGATAATACAGAAAAATTACCTGGAGAATTTCCCATATTCTTCATAGCTGACATATAGAACCGTAGGTAGTGCATAAAATTCAGACATACGACGCTGATACCTGTAAAAACGCATGTTTTACGCAAATTTATCATCAATGTTACCTTATTTCTTCTCCCGGTGGAACATGTATACGCCCAGAAATTTCCAACCCCATTGAAAACTTGGTAAAAGCTGACGAGAGAGACGCCTCAACTTTGTGCATTAAAATTCGTCTTTGCATAGCTAAAAATGGTGGTTTAATATATAATTTGTAACATTTATCAAAAAAATTATTCATGTAACTTTATTATTTCTTCAGTACAAATATTTATGGCACTAAAAATATCCAATTTAAAAGTTGAACAGCTCCCAATTAGCGTTGGTTGCCGCAAGCCTAATTTTCGGCCGAAAAATGTTATGGATACCATAAATATCGAAATTAACTCAAAATTACCTTTAAAATCTTGTATACCAGAAAATTGTACGAAACGAAATACAGACCTGCAATATCTTTCCTAAGCTGTGATTCTAACTTCTGCTTTAGCTGTTGTTTTTTCGCTGACTTTTTCTTATCGACTCCCGTAGCTGCGGCTAAATTAATATTTAGTATAAGAATGGTTAGTATAACTATCATACATTTACTGTAATTAAGGATCATTAAGTTGCACTTCCTTTCCAATATGTTTGTGATGCTTTTCACAACGACTTCACCGAAATACCAATAAGTGTAGGCAAATTCGTAGGGCACAAATATGTCGAGGCGGAAGCCCAGTTCAAAGTGGTAGTGCATCAGCTGGAGAATATGGTAGAGAAGAAATGTGGAGAAGATCGGCGGCTTAGGGTAGGCGTCACCCCCATTTGACATCCCTATTGCGAACGCATCCATCTCAATTTTGTCTGCCTAAAATATGACAAACCTCAGTTTTGATTATTCGAATATATAATAGTTAATTTAAACATCCTTTTGAAATTATGGAAAGATAACTGAGTAACTAATATTTTATCACATTTATATCCATAGAGTTTATTGCTGAGTTCAAATGTATTATTAATTTCATCCCAGCACATTAATAATACGAGAGAATGAAATCTTTAGGTTCCACATATATGTGAAAAATAAAAGGAAACTACATCATTACCTCAGCTTGCAAAACCCCCAAATCCTCAAAGCATTGCCGCAACAATTTATCTCGCTGCCGTGCTAGATTGTGTCCTCTGATTTGGAAAACTCCAACAAACGCGCGAACGGAGAATGCCAGAAAATCGTTGTATATTTCTGGAGCTATATTCATAGAGGTGTGGCTAAAACAGAAAAAAAAATAATTGATACAAAAACACGTACACATACGTAGGAATGTCTCCAAGTAGAGACAAATCAAATTGACTAATGGACTCCTGGACGATGCTTTGAAGAGGTAACGTTCCGCAAATGTTGTAGTCGTTCGGCATCACTATTAACTGAACAAGTGATCGAGATAATACGCAACTGTCATCGCCGCCAAATTGGTAGAAAAACTGCTGTAATATACTTACGATTAGTTGATCGTGGACTTTGGAATTTTGTTTTTAGAATTTCGGAAGAAGTCCTACAATTATGTGAAATATTCCCTATAGCGTTCACGAGAAAACTAAACGAGAAAATTATATGTTCCGCACCCAGAAACTCATGGAGAAATAAATTCGGGCATGATAGCAATTACAGTGCTGCATAATAATGCCAATTAATTAATGTGTAACATTAAATGATATTGTTTACTGATTATAAAATTTTTACTAATGCAGCTGGTCTATGTTCCCTACTCTGATGAATTTAGGAATTACAATTGCATTTAATTAAATACAAACCAAGAGGCCATCCAAAGTTTTCATTTTGTCCACGATTTCTGTCATCATTAGTTTAATTTTCGCGAGCAAATTGTGGAGGTAGTCGAAAGCCTCAAATCTAGATATTAGTTTTGGGTCACGCGGAAAATTTGGTGGCGATTGTTGTCGGTTGATTTGCGGATCAAAAGCTCGCAGCCACAAATAGTCACCTATAAACAAGTACAAATTCTTGCAAACGTAACACACTATTTGGTAAAGGATGGGTTGGCACCTGTGTCATTTGAAGGACGTAGTCCAAGACAAATCGTTTTGCGGCAAGAATCCAGCAAATTTAAACACTTCTCAGCTGATGCTGTGCCCTTTTTAAAATTTGGGACGAAAACTTTGACGTCGTTAGCATCCACCTTGAGAACCAATGGAGGCACAATGCAGTTGATTAAATCGAAGAATGACTGGAGAAAACTTAGTCTCAGGTTAACTGCTTGCAGGTTCTTGGTTGGTTCGGTGTTTTCCTGAAAATGTTAAAGATTTTTGAAATCCACCAGTAGTCACTAATTACCTTAATTCGAGCATTTATGAGATCCATAGCACTTTCTAGATATTCCATAGGTTCGCCCTTGACTTGTAGCCCAGAATGGCATGTGAATGCAGAAAAGTCTTCCTGTAATTCATGAGAAAGTAAACTTATAAGATGTCAACGCAATGGTTTGTATTATTGAAATAGTAATGCTATTTTTATGTTGAATACGTGTAATTTTACTATTATAATGTTAGCAGGGCAATAAATTTCATTTAGTACATTTAGTTTCCAAGTTGCTGGAAACTAATAATTCTGACATTGTGGAATCAATAAAATAACTAACTTCATTGAAAACTGCAGCAACTTCGATGATCATGCGAAAGTAATTCAAAAGGTTGATCGCCACTGAAGAAAAGAGTGATAAGACGCGATCTTTCAACTTGTCGTGATTCAGTAGACATATGTTCGTATAAAACTGCAACAGCAACATTCTTCTGGTTGTCATATAAAATGTATAAAGCTACCGTTTGATCTAAAGGTTGTCCTTGCAGCCAACAGACAAGCATTGCCATACTTGCGTCCATTATTGCAATCAATTCGTCTGCTTTCACTTGGTCAGCAAGCAAAATGCTATCCTGAAATATGGAATTTTGGCACTAGTAATTATTATTTTGTCTAGAAGAATGTTGAATTATTACCTCAGTATCTTTGCCCGCTTTTCGTTTAGGGCGAATCATACCCGAGTCCATTTTTGGATCTAGCAGTTCAATTGCGCTCATAGCGCTCAGAAGACTGAATGAATCACATTTGGCAAGTTCGCCTAACCGAAGCTCTGAAGAAAACATTTTATTAACTGACAAATTATGAATGTTATGGCAGGATGTGATGAGATTTCGTTTTTTCCGAGAAAAGTTATCTTTTCTGTTTATGTTCACGTAACTAGACGTAACTAGTATTCTGTTGTGGCATTGTTCTCAATTTTAGCATACATGAATAAAGTTTTAGAAAATGGCTACTTTCAAGACATCAAAATTTCTATAGTCAAAAAGTGCATTTCCCAACCTCTGAGTAACTAATTTTTGACGTAACGTCGATTTTTTGTTTTAAACAATACAAACTAGACAAAAAAGCGTGACGTATTTTCAGAACCGTTTTTCCGAGAAAATCACCTCAAAATAAGTTTCTCAAAGTTTTCTGATTTTCTATATTTCCTACTTGCCTGGGGATACCTTTAAAAAGTTGTAACTTATTATAGAATTTATTTCAAAAATCAGCAACGCTGACTAATTTTGAATATTTGCGCAGGCCCCTATCACTGTATTTCTGAACTATGTTTCTTGGACTGTCCGAACAGTTCGAATAACTACTATCATTTTTCGACATATTTCTTTTCCCGAACCCAAATCGATCAAAATTGGATATTTGGTATAAATTTATCTTGTATTCACCTCCGCAAGCTTGAAGAAAGTCCTTCGTAATGTCTTTTTTGTCGTTCATCATGGGAATGGCACTATAATAGGGTATTATCAATCATAAAAGGCCTTCTAAGCCGAGCTTTTCATGTGGAATCAGTTGTTTTCAAGTCACAAAATAGTAAAATAAGATGATAGAGAATCTCTAGTTATTGGTTATCACGTGAGCAATACAAATTCCCTCTGGGTATAATTTCAGAAATATCACAGCGTTTGCATGATTCAATAAGAAATTGTCTGTTTCTGCATAATATTTTTAAGCACTGAAAACTAAGTTTGAATTTGCGCATTTTCATGTGACAAGCGAATGGCGCTTATTCTGCAAAGTTTGATCGATAGGGCGGTCCTTCCGCTCTTCCTGTAATGCATTGCCTGAATTTATTTCTCTCATTTATTTAAACATTCGGATTTACATTCGATTCTCTTTAATCCGATCGACTTTTGATTTCGCCTCAATTTTCAGCAAGTCACCGTAAATGGCCGATCTGGTTTCGCAAACTCCGGAAAACG
This sequence comes from Ditylenchus destructor, assembly GCA_022814885.1. Taxonomy (NCBI): domain Eukaryota; kingdom Metazoa; phylum Nematoda; class Chromadorea; order Rhabditida; family Anguinidae; genus Ditylenchus; species Ditylenchus destructor. The sequence continues at coordinate 524,436 of JAKKPZ010000005.1, forward strand.
AAGCGCAAATAGCCCTTGCCGACACCACTGACGAGCCAATGGACATGCCGGAGAAAACGACTGAAGACGGTAAAAATTCAACCGCAGCTCCATCGACGGACGTTTCCAAAGCGGAAGGCGGCCAAACAGAAAGTGCAGCTGGTGGAAGCGCAGCAGCCCCACCCTCAACTGCGGCAACCGGAAACTCCGTGCATAGTACCAATGACATGGGAAAGAAAGAAAATGTAAATGTTTTTAAATTAAACCTAGCTTAGCAATATAATACTTATATAATCATATTATTGAGTGCTTTAAATTTAAACACGGAATTTCTCTTTAAAGTGTAGAATAAGGCACTGGTGTGTATGTTGTATGCTAAATTTTAATGTTTTAGGAGGAAGCATCTCATAATCCTCTGCAGTCAATTCCGACTCGACAGTATTTGGTAAGTATATCTTTATCTTGCCAAAGACTGCAGCGTTCGTGAAAATTTTTAATTAATTTATTGTAATAAATCAAGCGCGAATAATTCTCAGTTTTCGAAAAAGATTTTTAAAACAGTAAAGGAACAATTTTTATTCTTAGGCAAAGAAGTTTTGGAAAATAACTGCCTCCTTAACCAGATACTTTTTGTAAAACCACAATGTCTAGAAAAAAGGAAATTTTATTTTGCTTATTTTGAGAATCGTTCCTTCGTACACTTGTTATTACGATTTGCTTTTAGGACCAAACTGTCGTGCCCATACTTTTGCAAGCACTCGGAGCATTAGCAAAAGAGCGTCCTTCTGACCCGATTGATTTCGTTGCTAATTATCTTTTGAAGGTAAAATATTACCTTCTAATTTTAACAGGCCATGATCAAGTCATATTTTTAGGAGAAGTCCCGTTTCGTGCAAGAAAATCCTTCATAAAGGACTGAGCCTTCGCCGTTTACAAGCCTTCTCGTTAATGAATTCTGTTATCGTTTCCCATCTCTTGATGGTTTTCATGGACGCACTTTATTGTGCATCTTTGTCAATATTTGAATAAATATTCATCATTCCATTGTGTTGTTGTTGTTAAAGGGATTAAGTATCAGTTGAATATTGAAAATTTGAACGGCTACTGTAATAATTACTGTCTTAGAAATATGGTGAAATTATTTGTTGGAAACTTGGCTAACACTGTAGATTCCCATCGTCTAAGAAATCTATTTCTTCAATATGTGCAAGTTCAAGAATGCGATGTTGTCCCAAACAAGAATTTTGCCTTTGTTGTAAGTAAACGATTGTTATACAGGTGTTATTAAAATTTAACACTAACGCTATTTTCGAAAATATTTTAGGATGGTTTGTTATAGATTTCCACTAATATGTTGGAAGATGCTTAATTTTTGCGATAAGCTGAATTATATTTTTGAATGGCCTTTTATCGGTAGAAATGAATTAATGTTGATTTAAACTGGACATTCTAATAAGATTTTAACGCCTTGTAATTTACCGTCTTTGGGCAACATACTAAATTATCTGAGTATGCCTTCAACATTTTGCGAATAAAATCTAAAGTAGCGCTTTCTCTAAAGGCTTGTTCACAATAGCGGTACCGATACCGATGTGTTCACAATAGGGACCGATACCGAGTCCGATACCGATGTGTTCACAACCAACGCGACCGATACCGATGCCGATACCGAGACCGATACCGATGAAAATTGACCTCTCTCAAAAAATCGCATTTTTCCATAAATTCTTTCAGATATGGCTATAGTGCGACCAATACAAAACTTGTAGGGGAGACCCTTACGGTTCTTATAGAAAAAACCATTTTGCTGAATCTCGACAATTAAATGTCGAGAGTGCGGATGCGAAAAAAATGCTGATTTTTTTTTCACAAAAATTCAAATTCATTTGAAATCATTTTAAAGCCATCGGTACTCCGGTATTTTTTTGACGCGATCCGACCAAACGGTTTTTTGCATATGGTCGCACATGTCCTGGGCTCCATTTTATGAAATAACATCGCAGTCGTCGAGTTTGTGAAAAATGTCGAGAATTTCGATTTTCAATTTGCCAATTTCATCGGTACCGGTATCGGTCTCGCCCATTTTCAGCAATTACCAAACTGAGAGGAAATGAGTGGTGGAAAAGTGGCAAAGACTGCTATTAGGGTTATCGGCCACGGGGAATTCAGATTTTTGGTCAGTTTTGACGCCAACTTTGAATTTTTGGCGCTTTTTGGCATTATGCCCAAATATGGTCATTTTTTGGGATTTTTGCCAAAATCGAAGAAGTCGCCGCACAAAATATGCTTCTAGGGGTAATTTTTTGTGCTGAATCCGAATATGACATTATATTTTAACAAATTATCACATTTTTGGCGTTTTCTTGGCATTCTGCCCAAATGCAGAAAACGCACATATTTACCCTATTATTTGACCATAATTCGAGATTTTATATCTTAGGATCCTGTCAGCCGTTTTTTATGAGTAATAGCTCATTTGAAAGCCCGTGAGCTACAGAAAAGAGAAAATTGTATATTTTCATAATTTAAAATTTGAATTCGCGCCAAATCTTAAAAACGTCTTTTCATGTGTTTTGATCAGGAAAAATATATTGTTTCATGATTTATATTGTAAATATCGGTCATTTAGAATATAGCTGCTTTTATATTTACGAAGTCGCCTTTTTGCTATCAGTATTTGGTCATTTTTGATATTTTCGGTCAAAAAGCCGATATTTTCGTATTTGATCACCTAAAGAAGTGAGAATTTGTCAGGAAACTTTGCCGATTTCACCAATATAGGGGTTCTTCGATGCGGGGAATCCGAATTTGGGGTCAGATTTTAGTTGGTCCCGCCACGAAAATATGGAAAGCCGCTTTTTTGGTCAAAAACAGCCCAAAAATGGCAATTTTTGGCGCGATATGAAGAAACTAATTGCAGATTCGGAATCAGCGCATCGAAATACCCCTGAAAACACATTTTGTAGGAAAATTCGAAAAATTTTGATTTTTTGCCATTTTCAGACCATAGGGGGGACCACATGGTTTTCCGAAAAAAATCGATTTTTTGAAAATGTGGAGCAGTATTACGCAAAATGTGTTTTTATGGGTATTTCGATGCGCTGATTCCGAATCTGCAATTAGTTTCTTCATATCGCGTCAAAAATTGCCATTTTTGGGCTGTTTTTGACCAAAAAAGCCCGTTTTTTGAAGAAAATTCGGTTTTTCGTATTTTCGTGTCAGGACCAACTAAAATCTGACATCAAATTCGAATTCTCCGCATCGAAAAACCCCTATGTAGGTGAAATTGGCAAAATTTCGGAACCTCGATTTTCCTGAAACCAGCTTATATTCGCTTAATCCCACGCAAAATCAGCTCAAACCCACACCAAACCAGCTCAAATTCATCTTAACCAGCTCAAAACTACACAAAACAGCTCAAAACCGCTTAATCCCACTCAGAACAAGCTAAAAACCGCTTAAATTCCAGTGAAAACCAGCTCAAATCCGCTTAATCCAGTTGAAAACCAGCTAAAAACCACGTAATCCAGCTGAAAACCAGCTCAAATCCGCTTTATCTCGCTTAAAAACAACTCAAATCCACTTAATCTCACTGAAAACCAGCTCAAATCCCCTTAATCCCACTGAAAACCAGCTCAAAACCACTTAATCCGGCCCAAATCCAGCTGAAAACCTGCTCAAATCCACTTAATCTCACTGAAAACCAGCTCAAATCCCCTTTATCCCGCTCGAAACCAGCTCAAATCTGCTTAATCCCATTGAAAAACTGCCCAAACCCGCTAAATCCCACTCAAAACCAGCTCAAATCCGCTTAATTCCAGTGAAAACCAGCTGAATCCGTCATAATCTCGCTTAAAAACGGCTCAAATCCGCTTAATCCCACTCAAAATCAGCTCGAATCCGCTTAATCCCGCTGAAAACCAGCTCAAATCCGCTTTATCTCACTCAGTTTCTCATGAAATCCAGTTAATATGAATCAGGTGCAGCTCAATTCAGCACCAAACCATCTTAATCTGCTTCTAAATCTCATCAAATCGACGTAATATGAATAAAATATAGCTTAATTCACCTTAATCCCCTCGAAACTAGCTCAAATCTATCATAATCTCGCTTAAAAACAGCTCAAATCCGCTTAATCCCACTGAGAACCAGCTCAAATCGATATCAATCCAGTCGACACACCTTAATCCAGCACAAAATCAGCTCAAAATCGCGTAATCCGGCTTAAATCCATCTTAATCTCGCTTAAAACCAGCTCAAATCCGTTTATCTCACTCAGCTTCTCATGAAATCCAGTTAATATGAATCGATTGCAGCTCCATCCAGCCCAAAACCATCTTAATCCAGCTCAAAACCATCTTAATATGCTTCTGAATCTCATCAAATCGACGTAATATGAATAAAATGTAGCTTAATCCACTCAAAATCAACTCAAAACCACTTAATCCGGCTCAAAAAATGGTTTTTGAAGTATGCCAGAGCATTCTAGAATAATTAACCACACAAAAATTTAAAAAAGTTGATTGTGAGCACATCGGTATCGGTCTCGGTAAGGCATTATCTGAGAAAGCCCAAAAATTCCATATTTTGTTATAAAAAACGATTTTTTAAACACTATATAGCATTCTAAAACATTCTAGAATACTTTTTCAGACATAAGTACAAAAAATTTGAAAAAAATGTGCAAAAATGTGAAAAAGTTGATTGTGAACACATCGGTATCGGTCTCGGTATCGGTATCGGTCTCGGTATCGGTATTTGATTGTGAACGCATCGGTTCTTCGGTATCGGTATCGGTCGCGCCATCGGTATCGGTATCGGTACCGCTATTGTGAACACCGGGTAACTATCCATTTCAGCATGTAACTAATGAGCAAGATGCTGATGAGGTAATCAACAAATTGGAAAAGTACCAACTCGATGGGCGCGAAATTCATATTGAGAGGTCCACATCGCGACTTCGTCGAGAACCAGGAATGAGTGAGACATTCTTTTATGTTTTAGAACATTACATCTACCACTACATTTTAGGTTCAAAATGTTTCACTTGCGGCGCTGAAGACCACAAAACCACGATGTGTCCCCAAGAACCCAAAACTGGAAACAAAAGATCGTAAAGACATTTTACTTTGCTATCACTTTCAGTCAGAGAAATTAATTTTTAGCGCGGAAACAGAACACGAAGCGGCTAAAAGGCCAAAAGCGGCATCCGCATACCAGCCAACAATAATAAATTCCTCAATTTCGTCCTCCAATTCACCCACTTATTTTAGTGCACCCTCGAGTTTAGCCGAAAAAATTGATGATCCTGATCCCATCCTAACTCCGGATTTGATCCAAAATCCCGAACTCCAAGTATTGTATACCCAATACCTGGAATCGCGTACGCGTTATCACTTTTTTCGCGACCGTTTATCGAAAGAGCTGAAGATTCAGCCTGAAGCGGTAAACACAACTGCAGCGCCACTGCAGAACGCGGCTCCAATTCACTTGGGACGGGTGAATTTAACTAGTCTTGTGAACCGCCAATCATCCGCCTCTTCAATTCGGACAAATACATCAGGTAATTTTGGTTCTTTGATAAACACATATAATACTCTATAAAACATTGGCCACTGTAGCAAAGCTAATTTGCATTAACAGAAATTCGGAAAACGTATCAGCCGTCCCCAATATTCACTGTAACCTAAACTTTGTGCCGCGATAACAGTTCCTCCAAAGCTAGTAAAAGCGTATTAGTTTTGACACTGAAATTGATTTTCGTTTAATTATCAGTTTTCAGGATCAGCTTCACCTTTCCCCGCTACATCCACTGTACAACCATCTAATCCTACCTATTCTACATTACCTACCACGTTTGTTTATTAGTGTATTTATTTCGTGTTTACATTTCCGTTCCATATTACTCGATTCATTATATAATGCATTTATACAGTATTTCCTAAATTTTCTAGGATGCGTAATGCCAAATTTTAATTTATGTTAACATGACAGTTTGTTTCATTATCGCGTAATTTACAATTTGTGCAATGAGATTCTTCTATCCTGTTATAATTTTTATACTAGATCGTGTCGTATTTAGCCTCGCCGCGCACTTTTCGTATTTTATACTTACAAGCGTATCGCGACTTTCATATTAGCTTTTGTTATATTTGCACGTGTATAGGAGATATGGACACTATTACAGTACCTAATGTAAAAGTTTAGGAATACAAGCAGCGGCGCAAATTCTACTACACTCTTTACTTCTAACGCATACAATGTAACTACAGCACCTGCGCTACAGCAATGCGCACCTTCAACGTTGATATCTGGTACTGCACAAAGCCAATTCTCTGCCACGAGAATACCGTCATTGGCTAGTATTACTTCGCGTAATCCAATCGGCACTTCCTTTACCCACATGAGCGGACATGGTTCATCCACGCCCAACGGTGGTGCAAATCGACGATGACTTGGTATGCGTGTTAACATGTTTCATTTATAAATTAGGGCAATGGTTTTTAACTTTTCAATAGACATATGTTAAAATAGTAATGTAAGTTTTTAATGGTATACAAAATCGAGACCTTTTTCCCCAGTTCTGAAAATATTAGTTTGCGTGTATGTATCATTTTTATATCCCTTTTAAATACTTAACACACGATTTGTTCCAGTTAGGTATCATTCTGATTTCTTAGCATCACTTGATGGTCACTGAAATTACCTTCACCTACTTGATTGCCAAACCTACGCCGTCGTATTTTAATGAAAATAGATTACTCGAAAAAACTGAAAATTTAGGTATTTTAAATATTTTAGGTGTTTTAAATATCATTAACCCTAAAATTTCAGGGGGATAACGACGTTTCTTAATTGTATTGTGATGTAATAAGAACGGCAGTGACGACTTCTAGCAAACCAAAGCCTGAATCTCATCAATTCAGTACTCTAACTCCAAAAGGTCAAAAATTCATGTAATACTCACGGTTATTTTCTTTGTAGAATCAAAATAAATTTTGATACATGATTGATTTTATTAGTATAATTATGAAACACACCACAAAATTTGCAAATTATTTACATCGTGAAATAGGCAGTGCAAAATATGAGACACATTATTTAAATATTTACAACAAAGGCCATTTCGTTGTTAACCTTTTTTATTTGATTGGTTATTTTGCAAATACGTTCTGACGGTTTGGCCTTCGGCATCGTGTGAATCATTGCCATTATTATTCGGTATTGTACAAGGTGTGTTAATTTCACCGACATTCCCGGGTGTTATATTCACAGGAAGTAGCATTTGCGTACCATCAGAATCTGAAATGTATTTTTTATAATGTTACAAATCATCGTTTAGCCGGGGTTATTATTATATTATTTATTGTTTTGCAATAAATAGCATTTTAAACATAGCACTGATAAATTGGCGATTATAAAATACTCACTTTGTACCATGGTATAATGTTGTCCAGAAGCGGCATCCAAATAAATGTTGTAAATTGGTTGTAAAGTAGTTGACGCAGTTACCGGAGCAGCTTCCATCTTAGGTTTCTGGGCATACTTTGAAGTGGTTGAGGATGATGCTGAACCATCAAAATGAGGCAAATCCTGACTCATCATTGCTTGGGGTTCTTGCAGTTGTTGGACGCTATGGTCTGTCGTTGCATAACTGGTCAGTTTGGGAGGAATCGAGTCGCAATTAGGGCTAAGCTAAATTTTGTTCGTTTAAGAATTTGTCTAAAAAACTACCGTAATACCTGTAATTACTCCCCTCCCTATAATTACTCCCCCCTGTATGGATTTTCACTCCCCGGTTCGATCCCGCTCGGAGCCCTTGCCACTTTAACCAAAACTGAGTGCATATTCGTGTAGATCTCATTGAGTTACGTATGTTTAGCCAGTTTCAAAAATATTTTGTCCTCAAAAACTTGGAGAAAAATGCCTTCGAAATTTGGAGTGGCTTCGAAATTTGGTGTTTGAAAAATTACTCCCCCGGGGGAGTAATTACAGGGAATACGGTACATCAATAGTAAGCAGAAAAGAACGTTGTTTAAAATTTTTGCAAAATTATCACACATTGTAAATAGCGAATCACTGGTTTAAAGGTTATTGGCTCTGTATATGTAAATTAATCATTTTGAATATCATGCACTTGGGATAGCGCTATACCAAGTGCATGATATTCAAAATGATTAATTTACATATACAGAGCCAATAACCTTTAAACCAGTGATACTCACCGAAAATATTTTTTTACAAAAATTTGTTTTTTAGGTTTTTTGCAAAAAATGTCCATTTTGATGGTATTTCTGAGAAAATGCGTGTTATTGTTGACGAAATGTCGAGAATTTTTGGATTGTACCATTTTCAGATGCGGAGAATCCAAATTAGACGAATGAAATGAAAATTCTATCATAATTTTTCAAAATATGGAACCTTAAAGTTGACATACTTTACGTTTTTCTATAGAAAATATGTCAACTTTGTGGTTCCATATTTTGAAAAATTACGATAGCATCTAAATTTCACTTATACTATATTGTAGGCCAAGTCCATAATTTTTACTTTTTAATCAAAACTCAATAACTTCTCAAAGATGTTTTGAATTATGAAATTTTTAAGATTTTTGTGCCGAAAAATGGTAATTTTTGTGTTTTTCAGAAAATGCAAATTTATTGTCGATAAAACGTCGTGATTTTCGGTGGTATACCCTTTTCGAATGCGGAGAGTCCGAATTTGAGTTCATATCAGGGGTATACCCGCAACGTAAATTAGGAAAATTGCGTTTTTGACGTTTTTCGGCTAGAAATGGCCGTAAATTACACCATTTTGAAGCTTAACTCGTTTACGAGTATGGCGAGTCCACATTTTTAATCAGTTTCGATTCGGGGAACAAGAATTTCGGTTTTTTTAACGAAACACAGTATTTTCGCGATAAAAAAATTGATTACCCGACCTGGGATTCGAACTTGAGATGAAAAACTGAAAAAAAAATTCAATTTTTGGCGTGATATAAAAAAACTAACTGTAGATTCGGAATCAGCGCATCGAATTACCCCTAAAAACACTCATTGCAGAAGAATTTTCCACATTTTCAAAAAATCGATTTTTTTCAAAATCCATGTGGTACCCCCTATGGTCAAAAATGGCCAAAAAATGAAATTTTTTTGGAATGTCAGCAAAATGTGTTTTTAGGGGTATTTTGATGCGCTGAGTCCGAATCTGCAATTATTTTTGACGTAACGCATCAAAAAAAGGTCATTTTTTGGCCATTTTTTACCAAAAATGGGATTTTCCCAACTTTCGTGGCGGGACCAGGCAAAATCTGAGCCCGGATTTGAACTCCCCGGGGTCGATTTAGGGGGGTAGGTCGGATTTCCCGGACAAAAACAGGCCTGTCACACTTTTTGAAACAAAATCATGCAAAAAACGCCGACGTGTAGCATATATTTCAAAAATCATAATAATTCAAGAATATAACCAACCTCCTCGGATTTCATACTGTGCGATTTATTAGCCTCTCTATACTTGTACAGAAATTCTTTCAATGGTTCAACCTAAACCGTAATTTTGTTGTTGAGAAAATGTTTACAGAGATTATTACGTAATCGTCGAAACCCAAAGTCTGAAATGCGACAATGAGATCTTCTCCAGTTATAGTCTTGCGCTTTTCCTAAACAATGTTTCCGTTTAGTCCTCTTTTAATTCAAACTCACAGTGTCGCATTTCTCGCTCGCTTCTGATGTGATAAAAAGCAGAAATTCGGTAATACACTCCTGAACGCACTCTTTTGCCTAAAAATTCGGCATGTATTTCCGCAATGCATTAATTCCGGCCTACCTCTTTAGAGAGTTTTCCGTCTGATGGAATTACTCGCTTCATTATTCGAGAGATGTTTGCTAAAAAGACTATGGTATTTTAAATTTACGTATGTTGGTTAAATCTCACATTAAAATGACTCCATTTTATAGAAGAATTTATAAACTGAATAAAATATTTAGTTCTTATTAAACTTCATTATTTTAGAAATAATCATGAACAAACATTGTAATTAACCATTGAAAGTATTACGAAGTTTTTACTATTTTATGTGACCAACCAGTTTTCATAAAAATTTGATGTATTCATTTCTCATTCCAAACAAGCTATAAATAGCATAAATAGACTAAAATTATCATTTTAATCACGTCAAAAAATGTAACATTTTGAGCTAGATTAACCAAAAACATGCCAATAGGAAGAAATCGATCTTGTTCAAGAATCATCGCAACATTATTGCCGCTTTCTTCATTAGAGTGCTTTTTCTCTTCATGTGAAGGAATGTTCTCAGGCGAAGTGGAACGTCGCGGAGAGAGCGGTTCAGTTTTCCTTCTTTTCATTCTTTTAATAGCTGCATGAATCGGTATAACTTGTCATTTATAATTCAGAATCCAGTAAGGTGAGGATGTTGTGCCATATAAAACATATAACAATAAAAATTAACAATCTTTATTTATTCCAATTATCCAACGTACATAGAATATCTCAAAATTGAAATATAAAGAAAATTAAGTAACGGAATTTTATTCTATCACAATACTAGAAGGCATTACTTAGGCAAGATATGGTGTTTGGAAAATCCGAAGCTCGATCAATACTTGTAGTCACATTCATTGGGAAAAGTGCAGCCTTGATGTTGAATTATGACCGCTGCTGCATGGGAGCCACATTTTATGCATTTCTCCAATGAACTCCCGCGCACCAATTCAGCCAGGAAACCTAATAATTATACTGACAATATTTGAATAAAAAAGCTTGTTATGAAAATAGTTATTTTTATACAAATCATTTTTTTACAAGTTCTATTTTGTGTATGCGAGTTGATAGTGACACTTAAAACTCTCAGCATTCACAATGCTTAGACATGGAAAATGTTTAATACCTCCGCAGAAGGCGTCTCCAGCACCATTTGTGTCCTCTATTTTTTCAACCGGCGGAACAGAGAATTCCTGTGTTTCCCCGTTAGTCACCACGATTATCGGATCTGGTCCCTGCGTTATAAGTACCATTCTTGGTCGGTTCTTATTGATCTAAATTTAAACATTGTTAGTTTTCAGAAACAATATTGCTGTTTTCATACTTTTTCAATATTAGCTAATTTCAAGCCAATTTCTCGCAAATTGTTTGTGCCCAAGTTGTTTGCTTTGCTATATGCGCGAGCTTCCTCTTCATTAGCGATAAGAATATCGACATATGGTAAGGCCTAAAAATAATGACTATATATCGAACAAACTTAATCACATAACATACATCATTCAGTGGTTTCGAAAAGAATTCAGAAATAAAAGGCGCTGCGAGATTCATTACGAAGTATTTTCCCTCACTAGCGGCATGCTTTCCAATTTGCAGAATAGCTGGCGGACATACTGTCAGGAAGAAACCCTAAAACTAATATTTACACAGCTGTACTTACTTATTAATTAATGCTAACCGAAATGTAATAGAACTTTGCATTTTCTACCAAGGCCTTGTTCTCTGGTATGTTAATATGGTCAACTGTGAATGTATTAGCAGCAGCCAGATCAGCGACGAGAGATCTGCAAAGTTCCTGCATTATAGAGCATACAAAGCCAATGTGTTAATTTTAATAAACTTTAGGATATAGCTTTGTTGCAATATTGAATAAATTTCAGATTTCAAATACTATCTAATTGATCTTTAAAATTTTATTTCTTACCGTACTATATTAAAAAATTAGGGAACTATAAGTGCCAAACTAGAGTGTTCTTATTTATCTTTTATTAGACTAGGTCAAATTCATTCATTATAAGTGTCTTTAAAATTAGAAAACCTACCGATGATGTTGATAGATCAAAGCTGCGCATGTACCCGTCTTTACTTTGGGGTTAACCTGATAGCGGACATTCACTCCTGCGCTTTGTGATTGTTCCCGCAAAATACGAGAGTAATTATCCTCTCCGACAGCTCCAAAAAAGACAGCTCGTTTCGGTTTTCCAACAATCCATCTATAATTTGAAACATATAAAATTACGTATTGGATCTTTAATATTTATATATTAAAAATAGTTATAGAATCACTAGTTCAGGATATTATTTTTCAAAAAGCCGCCAACACCTTAGCTGATTTAAATATTGCCCTTTATCTTTGAAAGCTATTATTAGATGAATGGCGTTCAATACAGAAGTGTTTCAATATAGAGAATATCTCCGCATTAACCCCGGTTAGTTTATTGTATGTCGAGCAGAAACCATTTCAACTACCCAAAATAAGAAAGATTTCGGGTATTTCTTCTGGCATTTGTTTCTCAAAATCATTGTTTAATGTATATTTAATGCTATAAGTTCACAATATGATTTTATTATCACCCTTTATACACCACTCTGTCATTATTGCAAAAACAACTCACTGAAAAACTCGCATACAATTTTGCGTCGCACCGCCCGGAATGTATTCCACATTGTCTCGTTTCACAATTTCGTCAAATCTGTGAATAAATTATTAACGACGAACAACAAAAAGGCCGTGGAACTCACAATGGCAGATGTTTATCTTCGGCCAAAACTAAATGTATATTAATGTATGCAAATATGAGCTCAAATAAAAATAATACTTGCGCCATTCTCGTTTAATTCGTACTTCGTTAGTAACTCCTTGTCCACCTAAATTTCATAATTCAGATAGAAATTAAAAATAACAACACCAAAGGGGCATTTACAATGAAGTCATTTTTGGACAAATATTTCGCCTTTATGGGCAGTTTTCAACGCAAAATAAGTTCATTATCATTAAACATTGCTTCACTCCAACCTTGAACCTTAGCAAACAAAGCATGTTATATTCTACTAAAAAACTGGAAGGGTTTTCATTTAAATATTTGAGGCTGTATTTTTTTAACCCAGGCACAAATCTGCTGATTAAACATAATAGATTTGATCACACTCAATAATTACAAACACCGACTTATCCCAAATATTTGTTTTCGTAAAAGAATACCGATAAACATGACAGAAGGTCATCCACAATTTTACGCTAGCCCTCAGTCTCCCTCAAACTCCAGTTTTTTTAATTTGGTATTTCAAAAATATGTAAAAAAAAGGATAAAATTGACGTACCTGAAGTTGAATATCCAGCAAAGGATTTCCGCAACCAAGCAAGATCCCTTCCGGAAGGTCGGCAGATTGTCCACTGTTTGAAACCATTACAGTTCGCTGTTTCGACCAGTAACGGACTAAAAATGTAACGTCAAGAATAAATGAAACGGTAAGATTTTTATCACTATTGTATGAGTACAGTGAGAAATGAAAGTATTTAGTCACAGGTAAATCTTTGGCATCACAATGGAAATTTCCACTGGGAAATATAAAACGAAAAGGAGAAACTGAGCAGCCCACCGTAGACGGTGCGATATTGCAAATTATGTGATAAAATCTAGCCCTTGAAATTCTTCAAACAGAATGAAGAGTTAAATTGACGACCGAAAGGACACGACAATTCGAGTGGCAATCACTTAAATAAAGGCAAACACAGCCTCCAAAACGGCGCACAACGCCAATTGAAGTCAAATTGCGCCAAACCGGTTTGAAAGCGTATTTAGAATAGAAATGGGTTTCGGATTTGGGATTTCACTTTTAAGATGGCCGATTGGAAAATGTTTCCACATTCACCGTTCAGTTTGTTTGGGAAGTCATCAAAAGATTCTGACACTGAGGAATCGGTAAATTCTGAATATGTGATGTTGGCAGATATCATAGACCTCTTTTTTGTTTCCCATCCGCAATCTGGGCAAAAGGAAGGTCGAGAACACGAGAGGTAATTTTAATTCCTTGTTACGATTGGATGAAAAGTTCATTTCAGAGTCATGTACTACCACCCAGGGACAGAAACAATTGATAAGAAGGTGAATTTTTTCCAATAATTAATTTGCTATTTATATGATATGTTTCTAAATGTTGCAATCAAAGCAATGCAATCTGTGCAAGTTCCGTTGTGTTTCTTAGACCGCATCGTAATCATGCAAACATATGAGAATTTCGAACATTTTGAAAATAATTGTTCAGTATAAATTTCAAGGAACGCTGCAGAATTAAAAATTTGTAAGAAAATTTTTATATATATTCCCAGATATCTTCTTGAATGTCCTCACCAATTTACTAGTTCATAGACCTGTAAGAAAACCGGGAGATTATGATAATACGAATAGAATGTTCCATTTTATTGGTTGTGTGAGAAAATTGCAACAAATAGCCAGTTACTTAAAAATTACGTGATGTTATTTCCGTTTTAGACCGACGTAACGGGGTTTGCCGAGGCAATTGTAAATTTCACGAGCAGCTTAACAGAGCCAAACACATTCTGCTCTCTGCCATCAGAAGAATATAACTATCGGTACATCAATTCAGCCAATTCCAGAGAGATTGTCTTGGTTGTTGAAAGGGGAGAATTCCTAATTGGAACATGCTTGAACAAGTATTTTACCATTTTTATTCGAGCATAATGAACATTACAATTTGCAGGAAAAAGTGAGTTTTGTTTTTCATTCTCAACAGCCAATTTATGCGAACCAATGAAATCGGCTGTGCTTCAGGTGTACGGAAAACGAATACTTTCCTCATCTCGCAACCGTGAAAGCTATTCTAATAAAAACCTATGAAACATTCCGCCTATTTTTTGGACCGCTCAGCAAGCTTTTATCGTCTACTGATACAACACAATTCAAAAATCTTCTCAGTCGATTCTTTACGCCTTACCTGGCCTTTCTTCGAATGAACAAAGTAAGGTAATCAATTCTTTGTAACCGGAATTCATTATATGGTTTACTTTCTTTCCATACAGATACCTCTAGTTGACCTTTTCGCTGGCGTAGATTTCGTGCCTTTGTCCAACGTCGACTATTTGGATGTGGAGTGCCTTGTTACCCGGTGTATGGAAGAGTTCCCTGAAATTCAGCACGCAATGTTTCTCTATCAGACAAAGCTGATAGAATATTCTATAAACAAGGCGGACTTGATTCCAGTTTATCAGCTGTTGTCTCAAAACCTAATCCCATTTTCACTCCAATCAGAATTACAGCCTGAACTGGTGTTGGATCAATCCAGATCTGACAATATCAATAGGTATGTGGGACTATGGTCAATGTTTAAGAAAGCAGGTTTAATTTAAGAAATCCAATGTTCTGTGTTTAGACCGAACAATCATGGAAGCAAATGTACAGGATCTTTCATAACGGGTGCAACTGCAGATTTCCTGGGTGATTTGTCAGAAGCGAATTTTCCAATAGTATTCTTGTCTCCCACAGCATCGGAAGAGTTTGATGCCAATTCAGAATACGTCAAATTTGAATTGGTAATTTTCCTAAAATAATTGTTTCTAAATAAATCTAAAACATACTTTGCAATATTGAGCTTAAGAAAATTCATAAATTCAAAGCAAATAAATTAATTTGTTCATATTTCCCAAATATTGGCAAACAAAGAACTTAGATCCTTACTTAAACATGTGTTTGGTCGAAGCAAGGGGAACCAAAGTAAATATTTCAAGCCTTGTTTTTTAATAATTTAAATAATTTAGCTCGCGTATCGCGCTATGAACGCAACCTTTTGTCTCTTTGTGGAAGTGGGCACAATTAATCACTCGGAATATCTGCCAAAGTTGGCCGAATATTTAGACTCGCGCATGGTATTTATTAAATTATTTACAATGAGCGGTTACATCTCGAAAAAAGTGACATAAGTGCTATAGAACATGCTCTTTTAAAAACACTGATAGGAACATGAAAAAGGGTTTATGTGAAAAAGATGCATAAGCATTCGTATTTTTACTAATACTATACACTAACCTCGTAATGTAAATTTTTACTTTTGCTAGGAGTTTACTAAGATATTTAGTGCGGTCTCGCTTCGCGAATTGGAGACGCCGTAGTTAATCTTCCCAAAAGTTTTCAATCGGACATTCCGTTCCACTATGTGTACTTCAATCCAGATAGTTTAAGCCTACGAACAAGCTTCACGTCTTCTATTGCGTTGCCACAGTCCCCATCAGTAGCTTCGCCTCTTCCTACGAGCATTTATAAGTAATTTTTTGTGATTTGTCTCATTTTAAAAGATAAACACGTACGATTTTAAAGATATGTATTTTAGGCTAACTTATGAGACTTTTGACCACTTTGCTGTCAATTCCGACAACGACTACGCACAAATCTACATCAAAGCTGACAACGATTGGTGGATTGTCTTCAAGAAAGTGAGGATTTTGAATAACATTTTCAATCAAACTAAATTTCATTTCAGATGAACAGAAGAATATTGCTGCTTTTCATTCCTTCGACGCCTTCGTCAAATCCTGCGGATATTTGCAACACGACTAGTCAAATCCTGTCGCATTTTCAACATATGTTTATTGCCTAGTGTTTGGTCAATATTGTTGTAGTTTTGTATGCCCGGTAGACTAATAAAAAATTAATAAATGACTGGTGTTATTGTTTGCATTGAGCTTATTATTTTCGAATTATATTTCGATTTTTTATCTTGCGAAATGAAACAATTTTTCTTCCCTGCGAAAATCCCGAAACGCCCATTGTAAAATTTTAGGAAAATGAGCAACTCAATGAGTGATGATGAAGATGATGATTATATGTCTTCGGATTTTCTCACCAAAATTAAGGATATCAGACCAGGTAAATTAGTTTTTATTATGGCAGTAGTTCATGGAAATAATTGTGAATAACAAAATAGTATAGATTAAATACTCGATTTGAAACATAAGCTGACGCAAATAGTTTTTAGGTGCTCATGCCAGTCGAGCTCAAAAGAGGATGTTAATGTAAATTTTTATTATAACTTTTGAAATATTGTTTCAATTTAAGTTTAACAAATGAAACCGGCGTTTTTCATATTTTATTTTTCTCAGTTGCGATTAATTACACAAACAACCTTGAATGCAAAATACATAAACCATATTTAGAATTAGTGCAAATAGAGAAGCAGCCGAGGAACGAAACACAAAGCAGCCAAAGAAGGCCGAACTGGAGAAAATTCGTCTTGATGAAGGTCTAAATCAACCAATTTCCTCAGAGTCAAAAGGGTTTTCGCTGCTTTCGAAAATGGGATACAAACCGGGAATGAGTATCGGGAAGAAACGAGAAGGTAAAATTTGATAGAGCGTAATTCAGAGTGGCAATCACTTCTGCTGAAAATGTGGCAAAATCTTTAAAAATCGGGCCTTTTTTGAGATTTGCGAGTATTGTTTTAAATCTGAAAATCGTCAGATTTTCCGAATGATAAGGTAAAATCGCCACTCGGATCAAACACCAATAATTTCTTACATCTTTACAATCTTAAAATATTTATCACGATACGAACACTTTTCGATAATATGTAAATACCGTAACAACAATTGATTTGTATAATTTCGGATACTGTACTAATAATATAATCATCATTTTACATTCTTAGAAGGAGCAGAAGGAATCAAAGAGCCCCTCAACATGTTTTTCAAAGGAAATCGAACGGGTCTTGGCCACGATCAGGAGGAGAAGGAAAAGCAACAGGAACGCTGCAATTTGCATTTAGAGGCAATGGCTCAAAGGGCGAAAACTGTGGTTAATTCATTTGTTAGAAAAATAGATCCATTAAATTATGGGTGAATCATATGAATATACCAAATTTCATGATAGGATTCAGTGCTGGATACTTCCTCCCCTCTCGATCGATAGATGAGCAGTTTCTAATAGTTGATATATAATAATAATAAAAGCAATAAATAGTAATTGCTTTATTCTATTAATTCTAGTATTTGTCTCAAACAAAATGATAAAACCAATTTTAGCAAAATTAATTTGGAGTATGAAGAACACCATTTAACATTTAATTTTTGACAATATTAATGTTACTTATTTCAGAATGTGCTAACAGACGATTTTCGAATCCGGAAACGGTCGGCGGCAATCAAAAATATACTAATTGGTGATATAAAGAAAATTCGAAAAGCATGCCAAGAGCTGGATATTAGGTGAATTTTCGTTTGAATGCTTTTTTATCATTTAGAATTACACTATTTTTGTTATTATTTCGAAAAGTCAGATCAGCGGTAAGAATTAGAAACGTGATACGACGGAGGATCCCACCTTTAATAGAAACACATTTTTAAGCTAATATTCCTGTTATTACTTGATATGAACGTAGCGATATAATACCACTTCGTAAAAGCATTTGTGTTCTTTAGGTTAGACATGGATCATCCTGAAGAATGGTGGTTTTGGCCGATCTATCATGACAACAGTTATGATGTCCAGACCACATCGGTTGACGATGACTTATCGATTGTGGATTTGAAGAAAGCGATGTCAGAAAGAACAGCAAAAGTATACGCGAAAGAGGCAGACGCAGAAGCTAAATATTCCTATGCAAACAAAAAGGAAGCGCCGGAGGACCTTAAGTATCATGAAATGGACGAAACTATGCTGGAAACAAGGTAACGAGTCTGCAATGTAAAACGATATAAGCTATATGTCCTTAGCTATATGATAGTATAACTAAGGATCCTCACGTATATCAAATTTTCAGGTTTGAATTGCAAGGCCTGCCGCGTTTTTGGATGATAAAATAATATAATAATAATAGAAAAAAACGTTTTTAATTTACCTTCATAT
Organism: Ditylenchus destructor; assembly: GCA_022814885.1. Lineage (NCBI taxonomy): Eukaryota > Metazoa > Nematoda > Chromadorea > Rhabditida > Anguinidae > Ditylenchus > Ditylenchus destructor. The sequence goes on from JAKKPZ010000005.1 coordinate 543,047, forward strand.
AAAATACATTTGAAAGGGAGTTTTTCTTGTCATAACTTGAGCACTAAACGTTGTTTGGACAAAAAGCAAACTTAGACCCAAATTTAGGAACGACAACAATGCTACAAAATGTTCACGACTAAAAAACTTGCATCTATAATTCCAGATTGTCCACAATTGTTGATTATATGAGGATGAAGCATTTCTACTGCCCATGGTGTGGCCATGCGTTTGATTCACAAGAAGATCTAGAAGAAAATTGCCCTGGGAGAACACGAGAAGATCACGATGAATAATTTATATTTCCCGTAAATTGTAAATATTTATCGTATAGAATAAATACTTTGCGCAAAATTTTAATCGCGTTCTGAAATCTGAACTGGGCTTTTCCTTCATAACTTTGCATATTTATATCCAGAAGTAAATTTGTTGAAGCCATTTTAGATCTATACGAATGTCAAAGGCAGTCAAAGTATTGTGTGCTGGAGATGTAAATGGAAATTTCAAACAACTGCTCAACAGGGTTTCAGCAGTCAATAAAAAGGTAACTAATAATCCGCAGAAGAAATCTCACCGATAAGAACTAAAGTCATGCTTGTCAAGTAGCCAAGTATTACCTACCATTGGTTCGTAATTCTTTACTGGGACGTTTATTTTTTACATAAAATTAAACTCTAGATATGATAAAAAAAGTAGATTAGTGTCATAACGTTGTGCTTAAATTGATGGAAACAACATTTACACTGATAGTTTTTATACTAATGAAATAAGGCACATTGCTCTTGAACTATCTATATAGTATTAGGATTGGGGCAATCTGTCACATTATCAAAATTTTTCACTCCAATTTTTCTCTTTATAGCGTTAAACACGCTTTTACAAATAATCAGATGTTATCAGAAACGAATACTAACTTCGCCAGATAATTTTTCCACTTCTTTTAATTCAATCTATTATGGCCTTATTTAGTGTGGTCCTTTCGATGTTCTCTTTTGTGTAGGCGAATTTTTTGGACCGGATGAGGAAAAGAATTTAACAGTTTTAAATGGTGAAGTACAATTTCCAATGCCAACGTATATACTCGGTTTGTTAGAAAATAAAATTTTGACTATGTGTGTTAGTTAAATTTTTGTTATAGGACCTTGCTGTCCATCGACGTCTCAATATTATCCAGAACAGAGCGCTGAATTATCCTCAAGTCTAACCTACCTCGGTAGGAAGGGAATCTTAAACACTGCCACTGGGTTGACCATAGGTTACTTGAGGTGCGTTTTTAATTAATAATCGTTTAATTCGATTTACTTTGTGTAAAACAAACTGGTCAAAAGTTATGTTTTGAGCTAAAGCAGAAATTATTTAAAAAATTTTTGGAGTTGCTTTTAAAAACATGTACCGTAATTTGCTTTGAAAAGTTTAAAGTGTTCAAACCGTTCTAGACTATAACGATTTGACCTAAGCCCCGCGTTATATTTAAAGAAGCATCCAATTAAAAAGTGTATTTACGGTGATAAAAGTCAACCACAAAAGCAAAAAGTGAAATTTTGGCGTAATTTCTTTTCTTCATGTCTGCAGCGAAAAAAAATTCGGTGGAAAAGGAGATTTTGGTGGCTGAACTTAAAATACGAAAAGTTTAAGAACGACTTGCCAAAATATAATTATTGAAAAGTTGGGTTATATCGAAGCACTGGATTTTATGCGAATTAGATATTCATTTTGTATTATGCAAATTATATGTTCATATTTTTCTTATAGTGGAATAGAGAGTGAATCCTCGACCCTGAACGCATTTCAGTTCAATGGTCAAACTGTAGATGATCTCTTCGTGCCCGTCAGAGCTAACACTGGATTCCTCGGCTTGGTAAATTGTTTTATACGTATGATCACCTTTAGTCTAATCCCTTTCTAGGATATCCTTCTTACTTCCATGTGGCCAACTGATGTATGGAAACATTCGACAAATCAACCTAGAGAAGAAGTACAAGGCTCTCCTCAACTCTCACGTTTAGCCGCCGGACTAAAACCTCGATACCATATAGGTGATGGTTTTACGATCATATTTATACTTTACAACCTATTTTGAGTAACTTGCATAGAACGCATTAAATATATATTAACGCAAACATTCCCGGGAGAATTCTAATTAAACATGTTTTCGCTAAGTGTAATCTATTATTAATAAACGTAATAGTCTTATATCGCATTTTTGTCCTTCAAAACTACTTATTTTGCAATTTCACTTTAGAACAATGGGGGGTGCTATTTGCGTGTCGATTACACTCTTAATCATACATCTGCTTAACATATAAATGACATTTGTACCTTATTTTAACGTATTTTAGCCGGACTAGGACAACTGCACTATGAACGAACTCCTTACAGGTGAATATCTGTTAAATTACATATTTATTTAACAGTACACATCAGGGCTGCATCCGGTATCCGGTTATCCGGTGTTTTTCGCCATCCGGTATCCGGTTTCCGGATATTAGGGGGGTCCGCCGGATGCACCGGATATTAACAAGCACCCCTAAGAATGCAGTCAGCGCCGCAGGCGAAAATTTTTGAAAATTCCGTATAATATTCAAAATTTTCAATGTCAGTTTTTGTCATACAGCGTAATTTTTCAAAAAAATTTCGCCTGCGGCGCTATTTTTTCTTGTGTCTTTTCCATTCTATTTCTCTGTTTTATCAAATTAAACTAATTTTATTTCGTTAAAACTCATTCTTTTCTATATCTGCTTCAGTAATACACTTTTAGCATTTTATAATTTGATGCATTTATACTTCCAGATCTTAGTTCGAAAGATTTACAACATTTTTCAAAGTCAATTTTTGGCAAACACGGTTAATATTTCAACAAATTTACGCCTGCGGCGCTGTTTTCTTCATAGCTTTGTAGTTTGCCTCATTGTTTTTTCAAAATTTTGTGCTGAAAATTTGTGAACTTTTCAATAAATACTCAAAAATTTCAATCTTATAACTTAGTTCAATGAGAAATTTTAGTCAATTTTTAAAGTGAAAGCCAATTTTTTCAAAAAATTTTGCCTGCGGCGCTTTTTTTGAATTTTTCTGTATTTCTCGCAAAATACACTAATGAAGGCACAATTCTATACTAGTATTTCGCTGCTGTCGGGGTGTCCGTTAGACATTTTCCCGTGCATTCTTAGGGGTACTTATTTTCCAAATGTAGTCAAATCCTAGATATATGGGAAAAGTCGCGGAAAAAAAGCACCGCAGGCAAATTTTTTGGAAAAAATTGGCTCTCTCTTTAAAAATTGACTATAGCAAATCATTGAAATAAATTTTTAGATTGAAATTTCTCAATATTTATTGAAAAATTTTTGTCAGGCAATGGCGGAGGCCTGTAAAATTTATTATTAATTAGTATGAATTAATTTTTTAAGCGAAATTTTTGCCAAATAAGCTTACCATTTCAAACAGTTTCACCTGCGGCGCTATTTTCACATAGCAGCAATTCGGTAACGCATTTTTCACATTTTTCAATGAAAATTGACTCTATTCTTCCCAATTTTCAAAAATAATTATAGTTCCTATATTGGAACCCATATGAAGTCGTTAAAGTTAACGGGCAAAAAGTGTGAAAACGTTTAATTGTTAACAAATAGTGCAAAAATTGGTTAAAATTTCTCATATATTGTAATAAAATAGCCAAAAAAGTCGCTAAAAGTTGTTTCACTAAAAAATACTTGTATTTTTACAACATTTATTCTAATCTTGCACATTTTTAATAAAAGGGAAACAAAAAGCATGCATTTTGGCAAAATTTTTGCAAATTAGCACCAAAATTAGAAAAAAATTTCAAATTTGGCGCCAAAAATTGAAATATCCGGTTATCCGGATATCCGGTATCCGGTCAATATCCGGTGTTTTTGCACTATCCGGTATCCGGTATCCGGTCCGGCTTTTTTTTACTATCCGGTATCCGGTCCGGCTTTTCGAAATGCCGGATGCAGCCCTGGTACACATAATAAAATTGCTGAACAATATTTTTACTTTAGAAATCATCAGGTGCTTATAGAAGCAGCTCAACATGTAACACGTTTTATTGGATTGGCTAGTGTTGATAATCCGGCAAATGAAAAATGGCTCTATGGTATTATTTTAAATGCGATTAATTTCGTTAATGCTTGTTCTTTAGCTTTTTCGATAGTTCCGATGCGAAAAATGGAAAGGGCTGAGCTGACGCAGCAACCTGATAATTGCTCTGAATTTCCATACATGGAGTTGCTCCAAGAGTTTAGACGAAGGTAGTTTTATGTTTGTAATTTATGGTTCATTAGATATGTTTTATTGAATGGTGATGTAAAACATCACAAAAATGTTTTATTGAAACATTTTGAATTCATTAGAAATTAGTCGTTTTGAGAACAGTACTTTTGTCATATTAATTGTAATGTAATTTGTCATATTACGTAAAAAATCCATACGCGGTTAAACCGTGATCAGTTTTCAAGTTTATCTTGTTACAATTGCACAAGATTGAATTTCATTATTACATCCTTCAACTATTTCTAGAAAGGCGGAAGAAGAAGCTCTGGCAGCCAAGTCAAAAGGAGAAAACCAATTTTTCTTTGACGTGGAAGCCGATCTTACAGGTAATTCCTGGCTTCACCATTACACAAAACTTAAGCTGTAAAATACAGCATAAGTCTTAACTTAAATTGTAAAATAATTCTAAAAATTTTCTTACAGAAGAAGATCCAGTCGACCGAGGAGGACGAAGAAAAAGGCCAGGATATGGTGAAGACGATGGTCGAATGGCAAAACAAAGACCGAAATTTCAGCAAGATCCCGCGTCATGTTGGTTCTGTTTATCTAACACGGCAGTTGTTAAACATCTCATTGGTGAGTATTTTTCTATAACTAACAAGCGAAATAGTGTCGATACTTACTTAGTATACTTACTTACAAGGGACCATCACGAACCACCCCCCGCGGAATTCAAAAAACATTATAATATTCTTAAAGAGCATGAAAAATGCTACAACTTTTTATATGACCATTTTTGCAGCGGAAGCCCCCTGGTCAAGATACGGGGGTTTAAAGTTTTGGTGTTAGTATATAAGCCTTTTCAATAACAAAGCCAATATGTGGCTTGAATGTGATTCAAATGTGTATAGCTAAATGTGGCTTGAATGTGATTCAAATGTGTATAGCTAAATGTGGCTTGAATGTGATTCAAATGTGTATAGCTAAATGTGGCTTGAATGTGATTCAAATGTGTATAGCTAAATGTGGCTTGAATGTGATTCAAATGTGTATAGCTAAATGTGGCTTGAATGTGATTCAAATGTGTATAGCTAAATGTGGCTTGAATGTGATTCAAATGTGAACTTAGCTGAATGTGGCTTGAATGTGATTCAAATGTGTATAGCTAAATGTGGCTTGAATGTGATTCAAATGTGTATAGCTAAATGTGGCTTGAATGTGATTCAAATGTGAACTTAGCTGAATGTGGCTTGAATGTGATTCAAATGTGTATAGCTAAATGTGGCTTGAATGTGATTCAAATGTGTATAGCTAAATGTGGCTTGAATGTGATTCAAATGTGTATAGCTAAATGTGGCTTGAATGTGATTCAAATGTGAACTTAGCTGAATGTGGCTTGAATGTGATTCAAATATGTATAGCTAAATGTGGCTTGAATGTGATTCAAATGTGTATAGCTAAATGTGGCTTGAATGTGATTCAAATGTGTATAGCTAAATGTGGCTTGAATGTGATTCAAATATGTATAGCTAAATGTGGCTTGAATGTGATTCAAATGTGAACTTAGCTGAATGTGGCTTGAATGTGATTCAAATATGTATAGCTAAATGTGGCTTGAATGTGATTCAAATGTGTATAGCTAAATGTGGCTTGAATGTGATTCAAATGTGTATAGCTAAATGCCAATGTTATTTATTGAAAAGTTCACAAATTTTCAGCACAAAATTTTGAAAAAACAATGAGGCAAACTACAAAGCTATGAAGAAAACAGCGCCGCAGGCGTAAATTTGTTGAAATATTAACCGTGTTTGCCAAAAATTGACTTTGAAAAATGTTGTAAATCTTTCGAACTAAGATCTGGAAGTATAAATGCATCAAATTATAAAATGCTAAAAGTGTATTACTGAAGCAGATATAGAAAAGAATGAGTTTTAACGAAATAAAATTAGTTTAATTTGATAAAACAGAGAAATAGAATGGAAAAGACACAAGAAAAAATAGCGCCGCAGGCGAAATTTTTTTGAAAAATTACGCTGTATGACAAAAACTGACATTGAAAATTTTGAATATTATACGGAATTTTCAAAAATTTTCGCCTGCGGCGCTGACTGCATTCTTAGGGGTGCTTGTTAATATCCGGTGCATCCGGCGGACCCCCCTAATATCCGGAAACCGGATACCGGATACCGGATGGCGAAAAACACCGGATAACCGGATACCGGATGCAGCCCTGATGTGTACTGTTAAATAAATATGTAATTTAACAGATATTCACCTGTAAGGAGTTCGTTCATAGTGCAGTTGTCCTAGTCCGGCTAAAATACGTTAAAATAAGGTACAAATGTCATTTATATGTTAAGCAGATGTATGATTAAGAGTGTAATCGACACGCAAATAGCACCCCCCATTGTTCTAAAGTGAAATTGCAAAATAAGTAGTTTTGAAGGACAAAAATGCGATATAAGACTATTACGTTTATTAATAATAGATTACACTTAGCGAAAACATGTTTAATTAGAATTCTCCCGGGAATGTTTGCGTTAATATATATTTAATGCGTTCTATGCAAGTTACTCAAAATAGGTTGTAAAGTATAAATATGATCGTAAAACCATCACCTATATGGTATCGAGGTTTTAGTCCGGCGGCTAAACGTGAGAGTTGAGGAGAGCCTTGTACTTCTTCTCTAGGTTGATTTGTCGAATGTTTCCATACATCAGTTGGCCACATGGAAGTAAGAAGGATATCCTAGAAAGGGATTAGACTAAAGGTGATCATACGTATAAAACAATTTACCAAGCCGAGGAATCCAGTGTTAGCTCTGACGGGCACGAAGAGATCATCTACAGTTTGACCATTGAACTGAAATGCGTTCAGGGTCGAGGATTCACTCTCTATTCCACTATAAGAAAAATATGAACATATAATTTGCATAATACAAAATGAATATCTAATTCGCATAAAATCCAGTGCTTCGATATAACCCAACTTTTCAATAATTATATTTTGGCAAGTCGTTCTTAAACTTTTCGTATTTTAAGTTCAGCCACCAAAATCTCCTTTTCCACCGAATTTTTTTTCGCTGCAGACATGAAGAAAAGAAATTACGCCAAAATTTCACTTTTTGCTTTTGTGGTTGACTTTTATCACCGTAAATACACTTTTTAATTGGATGCTTCTTTAAATATAACGCGGGGCTTAGGTCAAATCGTTATAGTCTAGAACGGTTTGAACACTTTAAACTTTTCAAAGCAAATTACGGTACATGTTTTTAAAAGCAACTCCAAAAATTTTTTAAATAATTTCTGCTTTAGCTCAAAACATAACTTTTGACCAGTTTGTTTTGACCATCACATTCAAGCCACATTCAGCTAAGTTCACATTTGAATCACATTCAAGCCACATTCTGCTAAGTTCACATTTGAATCACATTCAAGCCACATTTAGCTATACACATTTGAATCACATTCAAGCCACATTTAGCTATACATATTTGAATCACATTCAAGCCACATTCAGCTAAGTTCACATTTGAATCACATTCAAGCCACATTTAGCTATACACATTTGAATCACATTCAAGCCACATTCAGCTAAGTTCACATTTGAATCACATTCAAGCCACATTCAGCTAAGTTCACATTTGAATCACATTCAAGCCACATTTAGCTATACACATTTGAATCACATTCAAGCCACATATTGGCTTTGTTATTGAAAAGGCTTATATACTAACACCAAAACTTTAAACCCCCGTATCTTGACCAGGGGGCTTCCGCTGCAAAAATGGTCATATAAAAAGTTGTAGCATTTTTCATGCTCTTTAAGAATATTATAATGTTTTTTGAATTCCGCGGGGGGTGGTTCGTGATGGTCCCTTGTTAGTATACTTCGAATCATTCTATATATCGTCATATGTTGCAGTCTCCGTCGGAACTACTTGCTATGCTGCAATGCCAAAAGGCCCGTTGACGGATGACCATGTCTTGGTTATGAGCATAGGTATTTTTATGTTCGCTTTATTATCTTGCCCTACACATAATTCAGATCACGTTCAATCGTTGGTGGCTGCTTCTCCCGAAGTCCGTGCGGAAGTTGAGAAGTTTCGCGATGCATTTGCTTTAATGTGTGATAAGAAGGATAAAGTACTGTGCGCTTTCGAAAGAAACTATAAAACTTCGCATCTACAACTGCAACTAGGTATTCTTAAATTGATTTTAGCGTATTAGTACATGATAGTTTTTCAGTTCCTATTCCCAAAAGTTCTGCTAAAGCGCTAAGAAGTTCATTCCTAAATTCTGCTCGCCTAAAAGAAATCGAATTCACATTTTTGAAAGAAAATGAGCAGGTACGTTTTTACGTTTTCTTATATATCAGTGAATTATGATATTTTTTAGATATGGGAACTGGTCAACGAAGGAGCTCCATACTTTTACGTAGGTATGTGACTTGTTCATTTATATTAATCGCGAAATTATTTAACGTATGTCTTTACAAAGTATTTTAGAGGCTTTGGAACATTGATTGAAATACTTTGTTTAAAAGTTTCTTTTAGAAAATACAGGTCATATAGAGTGCCTTGGTACTCGATGTGTCCCCTGGCTAGTAATCCCCCAAATTAAAATTTTCGGTAACCCCTTTTTACCCCAATGCCATGTATGCCAAGTTTTGCGCGCCAAAAAACCAACTAAACATCCAACTAAAAATCCATCCATTAAAGTTTCGGAGTATTCGAGATTTGAATTTTGTGACAAAACATTACCTATTCTAATCTTTTTGATCTAACGAATTGCTGAAATTTTTATTATAGCGCAAGTTTTATACTTCGAATCAGTGTTTATATCGGATTTTTATTAACATAACTTTTAGAGCTTCCGGATGGTACGAAGATGTTTTCACGAAGTATGGCTGGTTTTCCTATTCAATTTGGAAGAGAGGTACATGCACTAGCGCAGCCAGGGGGTACGGGGGTACGTACCCCCCCCCCCCACCCCCAAAATGGGAAAATTTGAAAAAATGAGTGCAAATTTGGCCAAAAATTGGTCTGGTATCCCCCCAAAACCCAAAAATCGGTGGTATCAAAAATCCGGTACCCCCCCCCAAAAAAATGGCCATTTACACTAAAACGTACCACCCCCCCCCCAAAAAAAAAAACCCTGGCTGCGCCACTGAGTACATGGATTTATGAGAAAGTAATTAGTACCATATTTATTCCAGGTTCTATGCTCAAAAGCTATATTAGACGCTCCAGAAAAAGTGGATTGGGCTAATTGCAAGCTGAGCGAGCAAAAAGAAACAGAACTTGTTCAGCAGTTGAAAGCAGATTTCAAGCCATTCGATTTCACAAACGACGGCGATAGTTCCGATGAAGACTGATTTTTGCCATCAATTACATTGTTATATAAATAAACAATGCACTCGATTTTAATCAATTTTAATTGCTCACAGAATGGTACGGATATAAATTTAATTGTGGCAAAATTACAACGAAACCAAATAAAAATCGGTTCATGTTACCAAGAAAGTAGAAGCTTTCAAATTGTATCTGTGTTCAGAAATGACAGAAAAGGAATAAAATTGCTGCCTTTCAAACAAAAAGGACGCTGAATTAATGAAAGGTATGATAAGAGTTTATAGAAGGAAACCATCACAGCAAATCGTGCCCATAAATTATTATTTTTCTTAAAAGGAAATTTTATTGGTGGTGTGGTTGTATGACGGGCTTACCTTCCTTTATAGGTATGCAACTTTAGAAACAGAGGTTAGCCAGTATTATATCTTCTTTTTAGTCATTGGTGGCACGTGCGGTTCCGGTAAAAATATATATTGCTTTACAAAATGTTTGCGTAATGTTTTGTTCGTTATGATTCAGGAAAGACAACAATTGCGCAAAAACTTGGTGAAATATTGAAATATGAGGTCTTTGACGGTGACGATTTTCACACAGTGGAAAACAAGGCGAAAATGGCGCAAGGCATTCCGTTAAACGGTAATGATTTCCAACAGCTGGTTGAAACAACAACCTGGGCTGCTAAAAATATCGGACATATAATTCCTCTTCTTATTTAATGAGGAATTGTAATGAATTAAATAAATTTAAAGTCGACTAAAATTTCAGACGAAGACCGAATCCCATGGCTAAACAAGCTTGTCAATTTACCAGCCGAACGTGGCGTATCCAACGTTGTTATTGCGTGTTCTGCACTAAAACGAAAATACCGAGACATTTTGGTTGCCGGCAAGAGCCCAAAGGAGTCCAAAATAGTGATGTTAAAGGTGTCTCGGGAGGAACTTGAAAGACGAGTGCAAAACCGGCCTGTTCACTACGCGAAAATAAGCTTATTGGATTCTCAATTAAAAATTCTCGAACTGCCCGAAACTAATGATGACGTGAATGAGGAGCCACACTTAATAATCGTGAAAGCTGACAGTCCCATTGAGGAAGTTCTCAGTACAATTATGGAGGAGTTAAAAAGAAAATAGATGCAAGATTGTAATATAGTTCTACTTTATTTTAAATAAACGGTATATAAATGCAAGCACATCGTGGACGGAAATAGTTTTCTAATGCCCTTATTTCTAAATTTACAAACTTTTATAAACAAAACTGAATTTTTATGCCTTCCAATAAAAAATAACTTTCTCCTGAGTTTCGTTTTTTCTAAAAATATGCTCACATATAAAGACATTTGACACTGTAAGGCAAGTATATCAGAATTGACTGGCAAGAATGCGCATTGACTAATTTGAATGCTCTAAGGCACTTTGAAATAATTACAGGAAACATGAACGTTTCTACAGCTTCTTCTTTTTTGCTTCTTCGCCTCCCATACCGAAAATGGGAACGCGCCAGGTCTTCGGTGGATACACAAAGTAAAGTGCCAAAGTGGCTAAGTTGACAATCAAACCCGCAACGTTCGCTATCTAAAACAGTGTTGTTGAATTGTATCAATACATTTGATTATCTAAAGGATAATTACCGTGATATAATAATTGCCAACCCAGATTCCAAACAAAGCCCATTGAACGGTGAGACCCAAAATACCGAATTGAATCGTCTGAAATAATCGGTACAATAAAATTAGCGAACATTCATCAAATTAGTATATAATAGATTTTATAGCTATGTCAAAAAATTGAAATTATTGTGAAACTGATTCTTAAAAAAGCAGACTGATTAAATCATTATACAGTCAAACCTCCGAATAACGCTCCTCCGAATAAAGCTGCCTCCCAATAACGCCGATTTTTTAAGGATCTTAGAAAAATACAAAAGGGTCTCTCCTTTTGAGACCGAAAAAAATTTTCGCCCCAAAAATACCTTTCCTGTAGTATTTTACGCTACTAAATGATAGTATCAGCAGTATAATGGCACTGCAATACCATTGCTTGTTTCCGTGAATTTATTACATCAAAAAACAAAAATAATGCTTTTTAAAATTAATCATTCTTGCAAACCATCTATGAGCTTCTGAAATTAGTTTACGCTTAATAGTCGTTTTTATAGTAACATTTTTTGTTCCAAAAATTGCTAAATGAAAAAATATTCCATGTACATTAAATACAAAGTAATCCACTTACAGCGGGAATGTACTCTGTTGTCCCCAGACTAATCGCCCTTTTCTAAAATGCAAATACAATAACGGTAATTAAATGTGAAATATACTTACAATATCGTAGACTCCTCCAGCTAAACCGACGATTTGTGTAGCAGCTGCGATCGCCCCCATTTTATCCGGTTGAGCTTCAGCGGGATGACTATTCACGTATGTGAATATGGTCAGAAGTGTCACGGCCAATGAGCTCAATTGGAGAAAGAGATATCTCTGAAAAGGAGTTTAGCAATGAAAACTTCGACTTGATACGTTATTTTTAGCTGATAAAGTAAAAACTATGTTCAGTTTGATAGCAAAATTTTACAAATTAGACGAAAACTTACTCGTTTGGGCTGGTAATACGCGAAAGCGAGAACGTACATTGACATGAAAAACAAATTGAACACATTGATGAAAATGTTGACTTTATCCTGAAATTCAACTAAATTTATACAGACAAAATAAAAATAATCTAACATACGTCTGTCAAGAATCCATGTCGAGCCCAGCATGACATCCTGGAATTTTTCATTTTAGCTAAATTTCGATGTAATTGGAATTTTGATTTAATTGCCGATTATTATAAGTGATGTATCAGTAAGAGTAAATCTGGAAGAAAGCTTAAAGAAATAGAAAAAATTCGTTTTGCTTATGTTAAATATATCGAAAATAATAATATCGAAATAGCCAAAATTAGCAAAAATGCGCGCACTTACATGAGCAATGGAAGGACAAAATTAACAGAAGAGAATCCCTCGGCGGTCCCTCGTCGTTTCCAATCCAATACGACAAATCTAAACATATTATTTCAAAACCGTCGGTTTTAGCGATAATGAACTGAACTTACAAAGGCATAAAAGTAAATGATATGGAGAACGTTGTAAGCCATAACGTGTATAATGCCAGCAAATCCATCCTTCAAATGCTTCTGGAAATTTTTGCAATAATTGTACAAGACTAAAATATGAAGTCGTTAAAGTTTATCATATAAGCAATAGTTTAGACACCATAGCAACCTCAACAACACTTGAAATGTATTGTCTATGACACAATAATACGCTCTCTTTTTTTTTGCACATTTATAGCGATAAGAACGGAGTCAAAACGGTACAGCTGATTTTTCGTAGTTTTAAATGTAAAATGAGTACAATTTTGTGGCTAAAAAAGTAAAGTAATTAAAGTATATAAATTTAAAAACGACCCCACTCTAGAGCTTTTGTGTATTTTGTAAAATTGATGTAACAGACAAATAACAGAGAACTGAAAGGCCAATTTCATTTGTGTCTGTTCGTCATTGAGTGATTACTTATTCTTAAAACGAAAGGACATGGGGAAACAGAGCAATCAATACTCCCGGCACGGAGGGGAATTAAAGCCAGTTTATCATTGTGCCGGAAAATAGGCCGCTCTAAGAAATTGTAATGTCAGCATTATTGTATTTGTCTTATATTATAACATGGCTAAATGATATATTTTGTAAAACAGCAAAGGACAAATGATTGAATTTTGCACAAATTTAATAACTAGAGATATGACATCAGTTTGCGGTTTTTGAAGAATATGTGATCTTGGCAGAAATTGCTCAAAAATTAGACTAAAGTTCCCATTACTATTTTCAAAATTAATATATATTGCATTAGTAGAGGTAATATTTCTGAAAATTGGAATATGCAATATTGAATATTGCATCAAAACGTTAACAAAACAAGGTTAGAGAAAAGTAACATTGGTTGAGAATGGACGGAAATATTGCAAAATGTAAGATACAAACTATGCCGTGGAGTTCAATCATTTTTATTGAAACATCAATGACACGTCAAATCAAATGCACAATAGCACTCATATCACAGGTTGTGCTGTGTAGTCTATGGTCTTTAGTAAAATACTCATTAGAACAGTTATTAGAGAAGGCTGAAAATAACGCCAGAGTTTGACCATCCTTGGTCATCTCTTAGTCTTAGGCATGGCAAAAATAAACAAGAAGAGACCAAAGACCAAACGAAAGAACTAAAGCCATTGGAAATGCTATTTTCTGCGCTTATATCCAAAACGAAATATTTTGCAGTCAATCCTTTTGAAACGAATTACAAACGGGCATAAATAAAATCCATTTTGCTACATAACAAGAAAAATAACTGTGAAAACAGTTTGTAGGCAATTTTTTATTTAAATTATTGTCAGACAGTAAAGTTCCAATAAGGAACTTCAAGGCTGGAATCTTTTCATTGATCGAAGAAAGATTTATATTGAGTTGAATTGAGTAGGAATAAAATGACATTAGTGAATGAATGAGAATATGGACATTTGTTCCCATTTAATTAAAAGTTCACTCTTCAGAAAAGTCACGTTTACATTTGTCACAGAATTTCAGGTTTTGTTAATTTGTTTGAAACATACGTGTTGCATTAAAAATTACGTTTAAAACAATATTTTACCAGAATTGTATGATCATGATTCTTTATTTTGATTAAGCTATGATAGTTAGCACATGATTTATTTTGTTGCGTACTAAATAACCGTAATATTCAATTGTATAATTGTAGTTTCGAATTATTTCGAAGAACTTAATTCCGTGTCATTCTGCTGGGTTGACCTTTCAGCGTTATGCCTAAACTTGACATCAATAACTTTATACTTTCAACTCTGACTTATCGGGTGGCGGATAAGTCGGGGTTGAATCCAATACCAGAAATTAAATTAACTCCGATAACCTAAACTCTTACTCGAAGAAAATCGAGAAAATTGAGTTTGAAACTTAAATTTTTAAAATTTTTGGATACATAAGAAATGGGGCCCCCGCAGGCTAAATTGCAGAAAATACGGTACTATATTTTCGCAGATTACATCATTTTTGTAAATAAAAATGTAAAAAATGGAGATTAATTAATAAAAATCCATTTCATCAACCTATCAATATTTAATTGCACATCATAATACAGTCCTATATTTTAAAAATTCTCAACAATGTTTCATCATTTCATATTAATAAGTTCATAAAATCAGCTTATAAGTCTGTAATAATGACCATACCCATTAATTCCAGTATCCGTTATCCGACCTGTTGATCCAATAGCATCGGAGACTGCTCCGACAGATCCTATAATGGATGATGCGGATGTCCCCACAATTTTAGCAATATCTTGAATCAAGTCGGTTGTTGTGTTCAAGGACTTAATATTTAAGCTTGGCGCCTTGATTTGAGGCAAATTTTCTGTCTGCTCAGCTCCGTCAATGCAGTGTAACACAACGGGATTTGCCAAAGGTACAGCCCCAGTGGTTGCCTCATTATAAGTCCATTTCGAATCATCGCCACATAGTAAGTCGAAATGGGCCGAAGCTGCACCATTTTTCGAAAAGAGAGTGATTTGGTCTCTTAAATGACATCATTTGTCATGCAGAAATTATATCTTTTTATGGGCGCAACCGGCATTTTTTAATCATTTGCGAACTATGCCCTGGCTAAACATTTTTCTCATCTCATTACTGGAAACAAATTTTCCTCTTTCTCATTTTTAGAGTTGCATTTCTCAAAAATAACTTTAAAATTTTAAATTAGTGATGTAAAATGATGCCGGGTTTATTATGCCGTGGCTTATTAATATGTAAAAAATCCCACTATTATTCCACTCTATTATAATTTACTCAAGGGGTTTTGCGTTTTTGTAGGTTAAAGTTAACATAATGTACTCTGTAAAGTTGTCCTGCCTTGTTGTGGAGGCTCCGATCAACACTCCACGGTTGCGTTTGGAGTTGCATTCGATAGTGGCACGAGCGCATCCAGACTCAGCAAGCGAATATTGAACTGTTGAAGAACCGCAAGAACCACCAACCAGTACAGAGTCATATTCACAAACATTCGATAATGTCACCTCCTCACATTTCATGCAAGCTTAAAATTCATTTAAAATGATAAAATCCCGATTTTCGTTCAAACCTAGGCTGGATCTATCCTGAAATGCTTTCAATTGTGGCGTACATCCCAATATTGAAGGTGTTAGCCAACAGAAAACGGGAAAGATTGCCAGCAAGTTGCAAGTTAATTTAAGGAATTTTACCATTTTCAAGTGGATTAACACTGGACAACGACCTCAAAAAATCGTCTACCTAATATGTATGTCTGCATAATTAGTATCCGTTTAAATCCATGTAGAACCATAAAAGCAAACCGTGTATCTCTTTGTTGCTATTGTTGTCTCCCGAGAACCGATCTGAGCTAACAGTCGCGCTATAAGCGAGAAATGTGTATTCAACTGGGGCTGCTATAAGCTCAAAATAGATACAACGTGCTGATATCCGTATTATGTATTAATTTATTGCGGAAGTTTTCAGAACAATAAAGCTGTACAAAACGTGAAATATCACCATTGTGAAGGCCAGGAGTGATTATTGCAAACTATATATAATAATAAATATCTTTGGTTAACATTACAAGGCACAATTTAAGATGTGTAAATATACGACTTCATGATATTTTCTTTTGAGCTTACCAATATGAAGTAAGAATTTTCACATCTAAGTTTGCAGAACCGTGTCTGATAATAGGACTAAAAATGGAAATCTTAAGCTAAAGTAGTCTCACTATTTTGTGAAGGTTAAAAGAAAAGTTAAAAAGCACTTGTAGAATTCGTTCCTGCCGACTCTTTTGCAGAATTTTAGGCGATTATAACCCATTTAAGGCAAAAAGATAAGAATATCATAAATCTAGGCACATCTAACAGATAATATAAATATAAAGATATAAAATGATACAGATGTAATTATCAGATAAAAAAATTTAAGAAGTGTAAGTCGGTGCTGGGGTTGTAGAAGTCGTATTGTAGGTGGTAGAACCCTGCGCGCCTGATGCGACACTTGGATCGTTGATGATATACATAGGAAGCTTTTTCTTCTGGCACGTCTTTGTGGTATATACAACTCCGGTCAAGAATAACAAGCATCCTGAAAATTGTCAGAAATTAGTAAAATTTCGATCGCTTCCGATTTTAAATCGTGCCAACTCACAAAATTTGAAACAATTATTTTATTATTTTTTGGCTGTTTCATTTGAATGAAACCATTATTATTCAAATTTGTGAAGCAATATAATATAAAACAAGCAAACCGGCAATTTTAGATGAAGTAGAACCGTCTGGGAGGAAGCACACCACCGAAATTAGGCAGTACATGAGTCCTTAAAAATCGAAAGTCATTAAATGTCAAACCAGCTCGAATTAAGAAATACCACACCTCGTTTCCAGCTGAAAATCGTTTGTTAGAAAATGACTTATAAGTTGCTCGAAACCTGTCAAAATGCAGAACAATGCTGAATGCTCGACAACAGATACCTCCCGTGCTGCAATTATATTCAGTTTGTAAAATGAGGTTTATTAAATGTTGCGACATTAGTGTCAACAGAACTTCTTAGTGATTCATTTGGTGTAGTAAATAAATTAATTTTATGTTACTGTACTGTTTTAGTGCAGCGAAAGTTTATGTTTGAAACTACCTAAAAACCTGTAGTAAAATTAGAAGTCTGAAAATTTTTAAAATATCCATTTTTATAAACTTTAAATTAGGGTATTTACTCTCCAGAGTGTTAAAATATTGAAAACTTTAAAATTTATTAACGTGAGTTGTTTTTCCTTTGGTTACTTTGAAAACATTTATAGATGTTAAATTGTAGGCGTAAAAAATTTGTTGATATTCCGTCATTTTGCTTTTGAAAAATATTAACCGATACGAGCCTAAATAGATTCATATTACTCAAAAGTGTATAAATCATAGTAAATACATCGTAAATATTTTTGTAATTTTATACATTGTTTTAAATAATCATACCCGCAACACATTCGAATGACTTTCCCAAATTCCAGCAGAAGCACAGGAACGCCGATGAAAATAAGATAGAGTCCCATTGCAACAGCGTTGTCAGAGAGTAGCGTATTGAAACCGGCCCAATAAATGGCTGTAAACGGAACAATCGTAATTCTAGTCGTCAAGAAAAAGTAGTATAGTCAATGATAAGTCAATGTAATAAGCATATGACCACAAAATGGTGTTAGCCGATATGTTTTTTAGTGAAATTATTAACCTGCAACTGTGATTATTCCAAATAACGTTCGGATGTAGCTGCAGAATCGAAAAGATGGATGCCGATTTACGTAGATGTGACCGGCAGATGATAGGCCTTGCGTGGATGCACTCATATCACTGCTCGAAGTTCCCATTTCAAACGGTATGGATGACGAAACTGTAATTACCTGTATAAGGAAAACTGTAAATATATACTTTTAGTAAAGGCATGTATGAAGATTTTTTACAAGTTTTCACAAATGAAACTGTTATGCGTGTGTCCCTTTTGACTAAAACCCGTTCGTCTAAATTATTCTACAAAGGAGAGATGTATTAGCGAATGTACTGGGATAATTTTGCGTCAAATCAATTTCAAGTATTTCAGCGTTTTGAAAATAAAATTTGCTTTGCAATGAAATTGTTCCAAAACCAGTCAATTTACAGTTAAAACTGTTTCAACAGAGCTAGACTTTCATACAGAGCATATAAATCAGTAGCTAAAAATGCGCATCACTTATTCATGGTATTTTCGTAAAAATTGCTTATTGAATAAGGATTAAGAAATGGATTTTAGAATAAAACTGACTGAAACCGAAAAAAAACATCATCCATTATGGTAAAATTACAAATACAATTCACGGTACTGTATAGGTGCTCTGGCTTTTGGCAAAAATGACGTGCCTAATTATACCTTTTAACATAATTGTCAAACAGTTATGAGTAACGAATTGAAGGGAAAATTCCCGCATTTGAATTAATATTTACGTTTGAACCAATACTTTCGTTCTGCCACATTGGCATTGCAACAACACACAAACCACGAAATGTATTTATCCAAAGGTCTCGTTTATTGATAGCAACAATGTCAGATCGTATAATAGTTAATATGTAATATAGATTTTTGGATACTTTTTCTATCGAAACAAAACATTTCAATCCAGATTGCTAATGTCGGGATCGGCGAAGTAACCTGAAAATATGATAACACAAATATTTGGGAAACTCGCTACAAAGTTACATTCTCGTTCGATGCCCAAATTATATAAGTCCCCTCTTCCATTTCGATACAAGCTGGTTACAATTCGGAACCATCCTCGTTCGCCCTATAACTGGTATAATGTCTTTATAATGTAACGGTGCGATTTACCCAGGCTTCTCCCCATGAGTTGCGAACAATCCAATACTCGGTTTTCGTTTCTTCGTCGTATCCCCAGCCTGTCACGGAGACAATGTGATTGCTCTGAAAGTATTGCTCTATGTTATGCGATTAAAATATAGTTAAATAAAAATTATTAAACTTTAAATCTAGTTAAACAAATTTGAGTCTTGTAATAATTGAAATTAGGTCACTATATTCCTAATTAACATGCTCAATTTTGTTTTCGACCAAGAACTTTGTTACTGAAATCGAGTTTGTTTTTCGAAAATAACTGGAGACTAAAAATTAAACACAATACATAAAAGTTACAATCAATATTTTTATATCACTTGAATTAATTACTTACCGATGTGTCGCTGTATTCCTGGTAAATTCCACCTAAGAAGACCACATAAAATTACTGTGTAGCTTGATCCAAGGTTCCAATAATCAGTTTAAATTAAGAAATTTAAAAAATCAGTTTAGATTATGAAATTCGCTTAGCACCGAAAGTCAATTTGTATAATTGCAAACCTGTATAGTGCATATCAAACTGTTCTGTGGCACCGATGGAGCATGCAATTGGGCCACGGTTGTGGATTTCAGCCATCATCTTCTCTCGACCAGATAACTTTCCGTAGTCATGAATGAAATATCGGGTATAGTTCTGGATTCCATAACATTTGTCAGGCCAGCAAGTACCACAACGATGGAACGGGTCACATTCTGCAAATTGTGTAACTTGAGAGAAATTGCAACAAAATTGATACCCCCATTAACGGCTTTGTAGTTATTGCAGCCCTCTTCCACGAGGCCATTTACTTTTGCGTGCTCATACACGTTCCCAACCTCGCCTCCTTGGCAACTTCCTTTGCCATTACAGTCAATAATTTCCTAAAAAATTTACTTAAATTTTGGATATTATCGGGAATATTGAGTAAAGATGTTTGAATTTATACTTGTTTTGAATCTAAGTCAAGCGAACAAAAGTTCATATGAAACATGGTTAATATGGGAAAGTGAAAAATAAGAATGGGAGAAATTTTTAATCTAATTTCTAATCAGGACAGCAAATTTCATTTTCAGATTATTTGGCAACATAATAGCTTGCTCATTGATTACCTACCGTCAACATAATAGCAGCCAAAAATTAACTCCAATTTATTTTCCTAAGCACTTTGAGGAAAAGCACAACAGTATTAACTCAAATTACCTGAGGCGACAGGAATGTCATAGGCCAACGATTTTTGCGAGCGACATTAAAACGATCATTCAATGCACCTGCAATCAAAAATGTATAACCGATGTAATTACATGGCATTGTTCTTTGTATTTTGATTATGGTTAAAATCTCGAACCTATATTGTAAAAATGAAACAAATAGTACGATTTATTATTAACGAATCCGTGGATCGTACCTAGTGAACCGAAGACCCAACAGCTGCCGCAGTAAACCGGAATATGTTGGTTGCGAGTAGGGCTGCAGTAGTTTAAGCCGTTAACATTGCGCCAATCCCACTGAAAAGAGACTTTAATTTAATTTCAAACTTATGAACACTGCATTGAACATTTTTGAGTTAGGACCAATAACGACCATTTAATGATTCAAACTTACCTTTCGGGGGAGAGATGCTTCAAATCCAGGAAACTCATATGAACGCGGGTACGTCCTGAATTTTACAAAGAGTTATTTTCATAAAACAGTACAAGCGATGTTAAAATTATAGAAAAAAACCAACGATGTACGTCTAATAGTACAAATAAGTGGCCAAAACTTTTAGACATAAAAAATGAATGTATTGTACAAATGTGATTACAACTAATGTCACTGCTAATTAAGGACAGGGTGTATTCCATCAAGGTTAATTATTTCTCGAGCATCCGAATTCCATTACCTTGATGCTCTTTTATTACATACCTATGCTCAAAAACTCTGCCGCTTTTGCGAAGACAAGGTCTTCCGATTGCCAGGTTGCGGCGTCGAGGTCTCGAAATTGGGTGCTCAATCCGCTCCTTATTCGAGTCAAATAGTGCGCTATATTTTGCTGCATTATTGTCTCCCGAAGATTTAGTTGCATCCAGCAAAGACTTGTAAAACCATTCAATTTTTGACATTTGTTTCAACCTTTTCTGCAAAATTTCTATCTTTCAAATAATTCACAAAGAAATATACCCTTGGATCGATGTGGATCTTAGTAAATTCGTCACTGTTATTGGAATCAGAAGATGATGAAGATTTCTGATCTGCTTACCAATATGAAGTAAGAATTTTCACATCTAAGTTTGCAGAACCGTGTCTGATAATAGGACTAAAAATGGAAATCTTAAGCTAAAGTAGTCTCACTATTTTGTGAAGGTTAAAAGAAAAGTTAAAAAGCACTTGTAGAATTCGTTCCTGCCGACTCTTTTGCAGAATTTTAGGCGATTATAACCCATTTAAGGCAAAAAGATAAGAATATCATAAATCTAGGCACATCTAACAGATAATATAAATATAAAGATATAAAATGATACAGATGTAATTATCAGATAAAAAAATTTAAGAAGTGTAAGTCGGTGCTGGGGTTGTAGAAGTCGTATTGTAGGTGGTAGAACCCTGCGCGCCTGATGCGACACTTGGATCGTTGATGATATACATAGGAAGCTTTTTCTTCTGGCACGTCTTTGTGGTATATACAACTCCGGTCAAGAATAACAAGCATCCTGAAAATTGTCAGAAATTAGTAAAATTTCGATCGCTTCCGATTTTAAATCGTGCCAACTCACAAAATTTGAAACAATTATTTTATTATTTTTTGGCTGTTTCATTTGAATGAAACCATTATTATTCAAATTTGTGAAGCAATATAATATAAAACAAGCAAACCGGCAATTTTAGATGAAGTAGAACCGTCTGGGAGGAAGCACACCACCGAAATTAGGCAGTACATGAGTCCTTAAAAATCGAAAGTCATTAAATGTCAAACCAGCTCGAATTAAGAAATACCACACCTCGTTTCCAGCTGAAAATCGTTT
Source organism: Ditylenchus destructor (assembly GCA_022814885.1). Classification (NCBI taxonomy): domain Eukaryota; kingdom Metazoa; phylum Nematoda; class Chromadorea; order Rhabditida; family Anguinidae; genus Ditylenchus; species Ditylenchus destructor. Next base: position 565,055 of record JAKKPZ010000005.1, read on the forward strand.
GTTAGAAAATGACTTATAAGTTGCTCGAAACCTGTCAAAATGCAGAACAATGCTGAATGCTCGACAACAGATACCTCCCGTGCTGCAATTATATTCAGTTTGTAAAATGAGGTTTATTAAATGTTGCGACATTAGTGTCAACAGAACTTCTTAGTGATTCATTTGGTGTAGTAAATAAATTAATTTTATGTTACTGTACTGTTTTAGTGCAGCGAAAGTTTATGTTTGAAACTACCTAAAAACCTGTAGTAAAATTAGAAGTCTGAAAATTTTTAAAATATCCATTTTTATAAACTTTAAATTAGGGTATTTACTCTCCAGAGTGTTAAAATATTGAAAACTTTAAAATTTATTAACGTGAGTTGTTTTTCCTTTGGTTACTTTGAAAACATTTATAGATGTTAAATTGTAGGCGTAAAAAATTTGTTGATATTCCGTCATTTTGCTTTTGAAAAATATTAACCGATACGAGCCTAAATAGATTCATATTACTCAAAAGTGTATAAATCATAGTAAATACATCGTAAATATTTTTGTAATTTTATACATTGTTTTAAATAATCATACCCGCAACACATTCGAATGACTTTCCCAAATTCCAGCAGAAGCACAGGAACGCCGATGAAAATAAGATAGAGTCCCATTGCAACAGCGTTGTCAGAGAGTAGCGTATTGAAACCGGCCCAATAAATGGCTGTAAACGGAACAATCGTAATTCTAGTCGTCAAGAAAAAGTAGTATAGTCAATGATAAGTCAATGTAATAAGCATATGACCACAAAATGGTGTTAGCCGATATGTTTTTTAGTGAAATTATTAACCTGCAACTGTGATTATTCCAAATAACGTTCGGATGTAGCTGCAGAATCGAAAAGATGGATGCCGATTTACGTAGATGTGACCGGCAGATGATAGGCCTTGCGTGGATGCACTCATATCACTGCTCGAAGTTCCCATTTCAAACGGTATGGATGACGAAACTGTAATTACCTGTATAAGGAAAACTGTAAATATATACTTTTAGTAAAGGCATGTATGAAGATTTTTTACAAGTTTTCACAAATGAAACTGTTATGCGTGTGTCCCTTTTGACTAAAACCCGTTCGTCTAAATTATTCTACAAAGGAGAGATGTATTAGCGAATGTACTGGGATAATTTTGCGTCAAATCAATTTCAAGTATTTCAGCGTTTTGAAAATAAAATTTGCTTTGCAATGAAATTGTTCCAAAACCAGTCAATTTACAGTTAAAACTGTTTCAACAGAGCTAGACTTTCATACAGAGCATATAAATCAGTAGCTAAAAATGCGCATCACTTATTCATGGTATTTTCGTAAAAATTGCTTATTGAATAAGGATTAAGAAATGGATTTTAGAATAAAACTGACTGAAACCGAAAAAAAACATCATCCATTATGGTAAAATTACAAATACAATTCACGGTACTGTATAGGTGCTCTGGCTTTTGGCAAAAATGACGTGCCTAATTATACCTTTTAACATAATTGTCAAACAGTTATGAGTAACGAATTGAAGGGAAAATTCCCGCATTTGAATTAATATTTACGTTTGAACCAATACTTTCGTTCTGCCACATTGGCATTGCAACAACACACAAACCACGAAATGTATTTATCCAAAGGTCTCGTTTATTGATAGCAACAATGTCAGATCGTATAATAGTTAATATGTAATATAGATTTTTGGATACTTTTTCTATCGAAACAAAACATTTCAATCCAGATTGCTAATGTCGGGATCGGCGAAGTAACCTGAAAATATGATAACACAAATATTTGGGAAACTCGCTACAAAGTTACATTCTCGTTCGATGCCCAAATTATATAAGTCCCCTCTTCCATTTCGATACAAGCTGGTTACAATTCGGAACCATCCTCGTTCGCCCTATAACTGGTATAATGTCTTTATAATGTAACGGTGCGATTTACCCAGGCTTCTCCCCATGAGTTGCGAACAATCCAATACTCGGTTTTCGTTTCTTCGTCGTATCCCCAGCCTGTCACGGAGACAATGTGATTGCTCTGAAAGTATTGCTCTATGTTATGCGATTAAAATATAGTTAAATAAAAATTATTAAACTTTAAATCTAGTTAAACAAATTTGAGTCTTGTAATAATTGAAATTAGGTCACTATATTCCTAATTAACATGCTCAATTTTGTTTTCGACCAAGAACTTTGTTACTGAAATCGAGTTTGTTTTTCGAAAATAACTGGAGACTAAAAATTAAACACAATACATAAAAGTTACAATCAATATTTTTATATCACTTGAATTAATTACTTACCGATGTGTCGCTGTATTCCTGGTAAATTCCACCTAAGAAGACCACATAAAATTACTGTGTAGCTTGATCCAAGGTTCCAATAATCAGTTTAAATTAAGAAATTTAAAAAATCAGTTTAGATTATGAAATTCGCTTAGCACCGAAAGTCAATTTGTATAATTGCAAACCTGTATAGTGCATATCAAACTGTTCTGTGGCACCGATGGAGCATGCAATTGGGCCACGGTTGTGGATTTCAGCCATCATCTTCTCTCGACCAGATAACTTTCCGTAGTCATGAATGAAATATCGGGTATAGTTCTGGATTCCATAACATTTGTCAGGCCAGCAAGTACCACAACGATGGAACGGGTCACATTCTGCAAATTGTGTAACTTGAGAGAAATTGCAACAAAATTGATACCCCCATTAACGGCTTTGTAGTTATTGCAGCCCTCTTCCACGAGGCCATTTACTTTTGCGTGCTCATACACGTTCCCAACCTCGCCTCCTTGGCAACTTCCTTTGCCATTACAGTCAATAATTTCCTAAAAAATTTACTTAAATTTTGGATATTATCGGGAATATTGAGTAAAGATGTTTGAATTTATACTTGTTTTGAATCTAAGTCAAGCGAACAAAAGTTCATATGAAACATGGTTAATATGGGAAAGTGAAAAATAAGAATGGGAGAAATTTTTAATCTAATTTCTAATCAGGACAGCAAATTTCATTTTCAGATTATTTGGCAACATAATAGCTTGCTCATTGATTACCTACCGTCAACATAATAGCAGCCAAAAATTAACTCCAATTTATTTTCCTAAGCACTTTGAGGAAAAGCACAACAGTATTAACTCAAATTACCTGAGGCGACAGGAATGTCATAGGCCAACGATTTTTGCGAGCGACATTAAAACGATCATTCAATGCACCTGCAATCAAAAATGTATAACCGATGTAATTACATGGCATTGTTCTTTGTATTTTGATTATGGTTAAAATCTCGAACCTATATTGTAAAAATGAAACAAATAGTACGATTTATTATTAACGAATCCGTGGATCGTACCTAGTGAACCGAAGACCCAACAGCTGCCGCAGTAAACCGGAATATGTTGGTTGCGAGTAGGGCTGCAGTAGTTTAAGCCGTTAACATTGCGCCAATCCCACTGAAAAGAGACTTTAATTTAATTTCAAACTTATGAACACTGCATTGAACATTTTTGAGTTAGGACCAATAACGACCATTTAATGATTCAAACTTACCTTTCGGGGGAGAGATGCTTCAAATCCAGGAAACTCATATGAACGCGGGTACGTCCTGAATTTTACAAAGAGTTATATACAAGCGATGTTAAAATTATAGAAAAAAACCAACGATGTACGTCTAATAGTACAAATAAGTGGCCAAAACTTTTAGACATAAAAAATGAATGTATTGTACAAATGTGATTACAACTAATGTCACTGCTAATTAAGGACAGGGTGTATTCCATCAAGGTTAATTATTTCTCGAGCATCCGAATTCCATTACCTTGATGCTCTTTTATTACATACCTATGCTCAAAAACTCTGCCGCTTTTGCGAAGACAAGGTCTTCCGATTGCCAGGTTGCGGCGTCGAGGTCTCGAAATTGGGTGCTCAATCCGCTCCTTATTCGAGTCAAATAGTGCGCTATATTTTGCTGCATTATTGTCTCCCGAAGATTTAGTTGCATCCAGCAAAGACTTGTAAAACCATTCAATTTTTGACATTTGTTTCAACCTTTTCTGCAAAATTTCTATCTTTCAAATAATTCACAAAGAAATATACCCTTGGATCGATGTGGATCTTAGTAAATTCGTCACTGTTATTGGAATCAGAAGATGATGAAGATTTTACGGAACGAGGCCTGATTTTATGTGAATTAACTGCGCCATTCTCCTAAAAAACAAATAAGTGAGAAAAAACCTTAGCTGTAAGAAACCTCGCTCATAGAATCCATCCCTTCTAACGGTGCAATCTCGTATGACGAAACTTTTCTTGTTTGCGCCATTATCAACCGAGGCCCAGCGTTTCTTCGAGGTAAAGACTGTTTCTGCGTCCATTCGGACCCCTAAATTAAGTTTATTTACTTTATTGTTACATTTTAACAGAACATTAGCTCAAATTTCTCTAAGTTCAATTCACAATATTATGTTTTGCTCTTTTATTGTTCATCCTCGGCGATTCCTCGAGATTTTCACGAGTTATGGCTGAATCCGGAAAAATAGGGTACAGACTATAATTAAGTAGGCTTTTATTTTCATTCATTAAGGTACTGATGAGAATTGCAATATATAGGCTGCTAATTTCTAATTGGTCCCCAACAACTGTAACAATCATTTTTAGGCAGGGATCAGAAAGGCGCAGATGAGAACTGGGTGCACTTTGAATTTATAGAGTATTTTGGAGAAATGTAATAATGGGGCTTTCACTGTTTCCCGCTTATTCTGAGACCGTGAAACAATTTTTTATAACTATAGAGCTGCTCTCAACATATGCCCTGTAGTTAGTTAAGAATACGATCCACGAAATGTGGTAATCAAACCACCCCGATTTGGTAACCCTCCAAATTTTTATGGATTTACATCAATTATCCTATCTTATAGGATTACCGTAAATCCTCTAATAAGTCCCCCGGGGGACTTATTGTTTCGTAAGGGTTTTCAAAAAAATTTTCAAATTTCAAAGTCAATTTTCTCCGATATTTTCAATGACAAAGTTTTGGCATTGGGGTTTTTCTTACGTAACTCGACGAGATCTATACGAATATGCACTTAGTTTTTTTCGGGCGAGACCGCAAGTACGTTTGGCATTCTGTTTGAGGGGGGACTTATTTGAGGGGAGGGACTTAATTGAGGGGAGGGACTTATTAGAGGATTTACGGTATATCTATAAAAAACAAAAGTAAATTAATGCGAAATATTACCTCTGTATTTAATAAGTAGAAAACTATTATAATACCAAAGGAATTTAAAAGTAGCATTTTGGCCATTTTTGTAGTGTTAATGCTAGAAAAATAAAAACAAAAAGGCTAGCACACACACAAAAAGCGCAAGGACCAAGAATAAAAAGTGGCGGGACATCGTTATCACATTTTGTATTATCAGCTCAGTTCATTCTTTTTGCTTTTCTCTGTGCCATTTCACCGAAAATGGTCAATTCTACACAATTAGAAAATCCTAACTCAAAATTATCATTTTCATTGTCTTGAAAATTGAATTTTCCGTTGTTAATTAATTCGATAATTTATTGTCTGAAACATTTTGTGCGGTACAATGGCGGTATATATAAATTAATTTTTATTATCACAGGAAATAACTTACTCACAACCATTAATACAACTCATTATATTTATTAGAATAATACACTATAGTCATTATAATCTCTCTCCAATATAGGCTCTATTTAAGGGAATTTGCAAGCGATTATGTAATGAAACACTATAAGTAGATGATAATTATCTCTTTAGAATGCCAAAGTGACCAACCCTGAGACCTCCTTAAAAACCCATTCCTTAATTCACGCCCATTAAACTCAAAAGTACAGTTTCAAATTTCGCTACATTACCCACACTCCCTTCTATTGTTTCGCTTCAAAACGTTTCGCATATCTACGTGAAAACATTGGATTGGTCACTCTTAGAATACGGTAATAAAGAATTATTCACATATTATGATAGCACACTGCAGTTTTATGCCTTTTGTACTTCGCTCAAAGTGTCACTCGGGAAGAACTGGCAGTCGGGAAAGGCGGCCATATTTTCGACGTAGTAAGCGAAATCTTGACTAGCCATGCTAAAATAGCAAATGAAGTTTTGATTTGCTTAAAGGGATGATTTGCTTAAAACATACCCATATATTAGCGAATTGTGAGGTGTAATACCACGAGCCTGCAGATGCTGTTTGAGATAAATTCTGAAGTTGGCGTGAATTCGATGTAGTATTTCCTAAATTAGTCAAATTTAGATCGGAAAACACTTTTCGAAAGATATGTTCGTAACATTCACATAGTTATGTTTATCATCAAGATTTTCTTAGCATTATAATAAAAACATCAAACTGCTAGCTTATTTTAGCATTATTATAAAAACAAACCGTTGACAATTTTGGCGGCATAACAGAGGAATATCCGGAATAAAATTTGCCAATTTGTTTCACAATAAGTTGAAAAGCGGGGGTCGGCGCTTTTTCTGCTCCTTTCTCGTCCACTTTCCACTAAATTGTTAAAATACTTAAATTATTATAGCGTGGAATCAAAATATGAATACCTCATTTAGAGCGCTTATTAAGTGATTGTCCATTACAATTAATAATTTATTGCTGATTTCATCGATGTGATCTTGAAAATCTTTCAAAGCCTATAAAGAAAGCATTAAAGATAATTTTGTAACATTTTTAAAGTAATATTTACTAGCACCATTTCTTAACCAATAATAGCGATCAATTTTATAATATAAAAAGGTTACTTTGTCAAAATGTCTCAAAGTGTTGTGCCGGTCCACAGGCAAATGGTTCTCAAACTCTTTGCGTATCACCGGAATAAATTTGGCTACCAGCTGTAGAGAGCGAGACGCCAGAGCTAAAGTAGTACATATTCGGGATTATAAAACGATCAAAAAATCGATAGATTATTTCCTAAGGGTATAACGGGAAGTAAAACATTTATTTTGATATACGGGGGCCTGAGGCTCACCCCGCGACTCAGCCGAAGCTCGATTTTTGCCCAGTTATGGCCTGGGCAGCCCTTTAATTTTCTGGTCGAAGCCATTTTAAGAAAATTGTTTGATACCATAACAAGTAACTTACCCAAATGTTTCACACTGATAGTCTTTAAGCCCACTAATTGCAAAGCACCGGCACCCAAAATTAATTGGCACGTGCGACTGTTGAAAGACTTCAAAATTTCCACAACATTCAGTAATAGTTCTGCCACACATTGGGGGAAAATCACTAGCAGACTACAGTATTGAGCTAATATTCTTAGCAAAATCAAAGCAGTTCTAAATATATTTTGATGTTTTGTAAAACAAAAATATGACACCAACCCGATCACGATGAACTTTTCTCCGTCCACAACAACATAATCTCTCTGTGGGCCCTCTAAAATTTCGTTGCTACTAGAGCCAGTTGATGGTCGACTGGAAAGAGTGTCCGCTTCGCTGTCGCTGGAAAGTATACTGGGTATATCTAGAAGGTGGCCTGTTTTTGAGTATTCGTCTATGAGTTGCTGGAACACAGGAGGCAAATCTATCGGCTTCCAAAGCTCCGAGTCCAAAATAATTCTGTAAAATAAACATTATGTACAAAAAAGATATAAGTGATGTAATAATCAATAATTCGAGACAATTTGTTTTGGCAAAATAATCGAACAATTTTCAAATTAATGTTTATTTTGTAGACAAAAATGACGCAATTCTCAAAAATCTTTCGCTTACCCTAATTTTTGTCGTTTCCTTTCGTGGAATTTAGCGATATATTTTGTGGTTTGCTGCTGCATTGCCGACTGTAACGGTGATCTAATGGAAGTTACTTGAGTCGACAGTGACTCTCCACCATTCATGTCTGAAGTGTTTGCTGGATTGTTAATACTGCGGCATTTGTCCACAAAAATGAAGACCATTTTTGAGACTTCAGCAAATGTTTCCGGACTGCACTTTTCGAGTAATCCTCCCTAAAAATTCATATTCATAATCATAATCATAATTCAGAACAATGAAAGCAAAATCGTTACTTTGGATCGGGCCAAAATGAGTTTTCCCGCCCTTTCCTCGCATGAAATTATTGCATGTTCTAGTAAAAGAGGCGTAACGGACTTCACTTGTTTGAGATCGCAACAAACTACTGCCAAAAGTATAGAAGGATTCTGAGAATTTGGGCTGGAAAAACGAGCCATTGAATTCGACTTTGAATCATCTCCCATGGTCATATCGGTAGCGGCAGAGCCTTTGCGAAGTGCTTCTTAAATAATTCCGTTATATAAGTTGGTTATAATTCATGAAACGTTCGAAACAATCTAAGTATTATGTGTAATATTGTGCTACAAATTTACTCCTTGTCATAATTTTTCAATCGAGAAATTAAACTTGAATAATTAGCACTCAAATAATTTTAGTATAATTGCTACTTATGAAAAATTTTCATTATCTGACTCGGATTCTGAGACCAAGTAGCACAATGTAGACTCACCGTCATCCATAGTTGGCGTATCTCGGTCATCTTCGTGTATAGAGTCTTCTGCTGCAATCGACGCTTGTTCAGACTTGGAATAACGAGGTTTTATAAAGTTTTTATTTTCTGGGTCAAGTGAAGAAGTAGACGGAAGTAGAGGCAGGCTTAAGGCACTCGCCACAGAATGGAAAGACGTCTGAGATGTGTTTCTGCGACTATAAATTTCAATTTCATAGATGCAATCAATTGTTAGACATACATATTATAAGACTGAGTTGTTGCGGCTTCTTCCAGCTCACTGTTCTGAGAAACGTTGCCAAAATGTGGCGGTTGCGGAGAAGACGTCCGGTTGGGAGTTGCTAAATCTTCCACCAATGCCAAATTATCCAGGATCAACTCTTGGATACTCTAAATAAAATACTATAATTTATAAAAGAATAAATAATACTATTAATTTACCATGACACGGCAGCAGAGCAGATATAAAGATCTTAAGTAAGTAAACTTCACTTTTAGAAATTATTGACATCACCAAACCTGAGGACAGCTTTTAAGGTGTCTACCCATTGTGTTACTGTCATCTTCGCTATTTGCTCACCAAGGCTTCTGAAAATAAAGTTGAGAAAGTTAAATGGTAAAAGAAAATATTAACAACAAAAATTCTATCGCTTTTGCTTTAACTTTTCGAATCTCTGGACAGATTTGGCAATAATTAAATAAACCTGTGGTTCATAAGTAAAGAGTTTAATCTGAGTGTGTGGGGGAAGCAAAACATGTCGAACAGATATGGGTCTATTTAAATAAGAACAAAATTTAAACATACACTAAAGACGGATCATATCCCTCTAAGTTTGAATCGCATTCAATAATTCTTCCTCTAACAACCTAGAAATTAAAATATTAATAACTTCATAGAAAATAATTCACACCTGTCTGACGGTATTTTTAACAGCTTCAACGATCTCTTCTTTTAGAATTTGGGTAAAACTGTAATCTTTGCATCGAAGAAGGCCCAATATCACAGGATGAAGCTGACCTTCTTGGTAGGAACATTCTAAATGTTCAAATATTAATTCTGCAATAAAACAGAATATGTCACAAACCTGATTCTTTTTCTATAGGTTTGCCGAATTCGCGTTGTATAAGTGAGACAAATTCTTCTTTCAGCATTTTCGCAATTATTTTGTTCATTTCCTGCAGTTGGCTGCTTAGATGACTAAAATGAATGGAGTGTGAAATAAGAAACTTTAGCATATCGAGAAATAGTTACCGGAAACAGAGGACTCCTCGAAGGTCCGAACTAAAATTGAAAAATATATTAATAAAATTGCATGCAATTATAATTCATGTTAAAAAATAAAACAAAGGAAGAAATATTTATTTATGTTTTAAAGTAAAGTAGAATTAACTTTAGTACTTCTTGAGCTGTTTCAATGCATTCCAAATTTATCTTTTAAAGTAAAGTATAACTCACTTTAGTACTTCTTGAGCTGTTTCAATGCATTCCAAAGCTTTGGGAAAATCGTTCTGATTCAATAACATTTGCACTGTATTTTGGGCATCCCTCAAGCATGCAATGTCCTGAAATAAGAACAAACGATGTAAAACAATGCACACGTAAATGCATGTTAAAAATGAGGTTTGTTTAAAATCATAACCGTTAGTAATTTCAAGATCAAATTTAATATAATTTGTGTGTGTTCCACAATCCATTTTGCATATATGTATGGCATAAACTGAATAAATTTTAGTGGAACAATATTTGCTGAAAGCTACTAAAAACTAATCACACACTCAGTCTTCCACGATTTTCAGTTCATTTTCATATGTAAAGTGATTAATCTACCTGGTCTGACATTTGGGACGAATTATTTTAATAAAATGTAATACTAAAATAAACGCATTTATAATGATCAAAACTAACATTAAGTTTCAGCAAAAGTTTTTGACGGTTCTCACGAGCAAGGTACAAATTGACAATCTGAATTTTATATAGAATTCGAAGTATAAATGTCTGCGAGACATACTTTTCTTGATTTTTCATATATTTCTTCTTTGGCCTTCTGCATGTTCTTCCTAAACATGCTCATATATGTGAAAATTACACTATTTCGATAATAATTATACCTGACAAGTCTAGACTTTTCGATAGCTGACTCAATGGCCGGTTTCAATGGAAGGTGAGATAAATCGATCTAAATCAAAGTTTTTCTAATCACATATGAAATAATTTAAACAGTCGTACCTCAGAGTCACGTCTATTATTAACTTGCTGCTCTAATTCACTTTGCGAAGCAGTGTCTAAATATACAAATTTTTTATCTAGACAAATTTTGAATTACGCGTTACATGAATGAACCGTTTTCCAGAATTCCTCGCTCTTACTTTCGAGTTGATGATTTAGTAAGATTCCTATAGTGTCATGGAAATATTCTAATCTGTTATGTAACTGCTTATAAGGCCGAAAAAGTCGTCCACCGGATGCCTCGATTGGAAGTTGATTCTAAATAAATTTACCAATAGAGTTAGTAACCAATATTTTAGATAATATTTAATTTGATTCTGGAAAAATTAAAATAAAATGAAGAGAAGGTAAGAGGGAGGATAAAATTATTGTACACAAATTTTTTTATTTAATTCCGCAATTTCTAAGACACCAAAGAGGATATGGTTATTAATATTTACATCATAATCAACCAAAAAATAAAGATATATAAATAATTTCTCATCATCAAAAATCCTTGCGATAAATTTAAAACATTTGACTGTTTACAAAATTTAACCCCTGTTTCTGGTTTATATAACTGACCTGCAAGCTTTGCACAGAATTGAGTGAGTCCGTCCGAGTGGCCTCGCTAAGCGGTTTTGGCGTATAAGAAGCCTTTCTTCTCTTTTCATATTCCGAAACGAGACGATCATTTTCATCCAAATGGGGCTCCAGAAACACAGATTCAAAATAAAGGCGATCTTTGAAACAGAAATCCGCAGAGAAGAATATCTTAAAACAATAAGTAAAGTTAAACTCGAAATATAATAATTTTAGTCATATTGGATTTTAAGCGTCTGGTTTATTCACTTTTGAACTAAATGTAATATAAAGCGGATACCTGCGGAACTTCATCTATTTCGATAGTGGTCTCCTCGGCCTGTCTAATCAGCGCTTTTCGGAGCGACTTCCTGGCTTTGAGATATTGCCTATGTTTCTAGAAAGTAGAGCAAACATATGCAACTTATCTTTAAATTATTCTTGTTACAAACGGATATTGTCATTCAAACCCAAAGCTCACCTTGGCCGTAGTAGACAAATATTGCCGAAAGTGTCCATCAGTTATACGTGGTAGTTGCGGACTTGCGCTAATTGTTGTCTTTGAAACGAAACTATCTCCCCAATGGCGTGTGAAAAAACTCGCGACTTCTGATCTTTTTCTGCCGGGATCCGAAAGCACTGAGGAAAGATTTTGAGTGAAGCTGAAATTTTTGGCATTACATATGCGTGCCAAAATGAAGTTTTTTAATAACCTATATGATATATTTTTAGTTCTCGTAAATACTTGGACTATTTTGTATTGCTTTCATTATCTAGTATCAATATAATAGTCGGGCCTAGTATACTGTAACTGTCTATAGGAAGGACGTGATTTTGATCCAGCTTGTTCCTTGAATCAGACTGATTATTTATGTGTCGATAATTTTGTCAATCGTTCTTATATAGTCATTGTTATATCATCTCTTCGTAGACAGTTATTAATCTGCGCAATCATCAAAATAGTTCTAGGAATTATTATTCCAGGAATATATTATACCTGATTTCAAAAATTGACTACTGCGATCACTGGGATTGACAGCGATGCCAAAAAATTCAAATCAACAACTCTCAAATTACACCCTCGCCACCCTCACTTTCCCTTTGTGCTTTTGATGGTTGCGGTTAAAAATGAACGTGTCTTCCAGTCGTCAGTTGTTTGCTATAACCAGAGAATAGGCCATCAAACCAGTAGCTATGAGGGATATTGGCGAAGAATATTATTACTAAACTCGTCAAAACAAGCCGCTATCTACTAACATAATTTCTCAGTTAATCGTTTTGTTTATTGAATATGTGAGAAATTATGACATTTTGATATTCTCATTTGTTACTTATGTTTTGTTATCATTTTCATCAAAAAAAAATTAATTTTTTGGGATACCACATTTTGCATAAAATATAATATTGTTGAATATATGTTCATCTCTATAGACCATTCTCGTGATAATTGATTTAGGAGCATGAGTGAATCTTCCTCCACTGAAGTGGAAGCTGCTGATCCGAATTTTATTGCTGGCTGCTCTCTGCAAGAACCACTTTTGCTAAATAATTATTATCCTACAGTCTTCAGAGGTTACAGCAGTGATGACACTTCTTGGAGACAGCACAAACAGAAGCACGCAATAACGGCACAATCCCATGGTAAGATATTTATCAGAATTGATTTCAGTTAATTTATAACGTCTGATTCCGTAACTGCCAATCTTTTAAAGTGTTTCCAATAAAAAATCAGACGTTGGTCGAATTTTATGGTTTCAGAAATTCGTCTTCTCTCGTACCTCTATAAATTAATTCTAATCAATTTTGTCATAACAAACCACTCGTAAAATATTCAGAACTACTGCGATGTAAGATCAACTCATGAAAGAAAACAAATCACTCTTTTTTACACTCTCGATCTCTTTTTCGAATTTCACATTACCTGTTCAATATGAACTTGGAATTAGACTAATTAAGGCACAAGTGACGAACTTCCTCCTTGTGTCCCTCATTGCGCAGTGTCCGTCCCTCTACTAACAGAGGTCATACACGTTCCCTTTTACATGATTTTTACTGGCAATCCTATTGAGTTTTGCCACAGTACGCACAAAATAAAAATAAAAAGAAAGCCGTTTAATTTGCCTCAGTTAGACCAAAGGTAAACCTGTGTTCACATATGATGGTCTTCGTCATCAAATCAACTCAACCGAATTAATTTCCCGCTTTTAGGCTCAAACAAATCACATTGTTGTTGCGCAAGACGAGACGATTGGCCCAAATACTCGGCAGAGGGCTATACTGACAACGTCACAGGTTTATTTTGAATTGATCAAAATAACTGCGTGGGGTAGAAATTGTGTCGTTCTAATCTGTAATTTCGTGATTATTTGGGTCTCGAGTGTCCTATCTCGAATTGAACATCCCTGGACTAGCCTAAGTATGTTGATGCACCAGTTTTCAGACTTCAATGATAGTGCCATAACAGAAAAACCCTGAAAATTTCCGCTGAAAGTTTCCGGAAATAGTTATTTGTATCTTTTTACACTGCATCGCTTAAACGGCTAAAATAAGATTCAAATTCAGAGAATACTCGTTACGAAAACCCAAACCGCGTACCCGATCCGACCAATACAAATTTTGCGTTCTTCGACGCCCTTGAGCAATTTCCCAGAAGATTTCACCTTCGCCACAGCATCACCGACAATTTTGTACATTCCAAATCCAGACGCAATTCTTACACAGATTTCCTTGCAACTCACCCTCAAATTGACGGAAATCCAACGTTTGGGGAACGGGAATATCGACGCGACAAAAAGCTCACGAAACTTCGACGAGCGTATAACAGAAGAAAAAGAAAACTCAATTCCTTAAGCAACAGGTTATTTTTGCTTATTCATTTTACAGCATTTCTAGGCCGTGGGTAATTCCTACCGTTCACTGTCGGGTATAATATACTACAGCAATTTAGCTCAAGTGATTCTGATTCGTCCGAAATGGCGTATCCGTCAAATGATGAAAATGAAAAGCGCTCTTGCAAGGATGCATTTTTTGGAAAACAAATGCGGAAATGGGGATTTTGGTTCATAGGTGGGATTACTGCAGTCAAGTTTGAAAGATAACATACTTTTCTCCCATTTCAGTTGCATTTCTCGCAGCTTTGACCATAAAGGATGTTATTGCTTTGGTAAGTACTGTGCGAATTTCAACTACGTTTAGCAAATGTTTCAGTTTATCGAATATTCCGAAAATCCAAAACAATCCGACATGAACATAAGATTCAATGAGTCAATGACCATGCCCAACATAGTAAGTTTTCAATTTTAACCACTGAAAGATAAAAATTTATTTTAGACATTTTGCATGAGTCGTAAGTTAAATTCCATTTTCCGTAATTTTAAGTTATCGGCTACATTTTGTTCAGGATCGCAAGCGTGGAGTCACTTTCGTCTGAATACCTCAGAGACCCCGGAACAATGGGACGAAGAGATTCAGGATCAGCTAATGAATATGACAGACCATGCTAGTTTTCTTTCGACTCCTTGGGATTGGAGAATGGTTATGGAAACATACAATCTCATATCAGCACTCACGAGTAAGAAAGTAGTAAAATACAAAAGTGCTGCTTAAAATAATAATATAGGCATGGAAAGGGAAACCACATTGGAAGGCTCGGCAAATACCATCCAAAAATTTGGAACGCAGGAGCGCTTTGAAACTATGAGGAAAAATCTGAAGGTTCGTTCTCAGGATCAACGTAATTTTTTATTTTGGCTACTTTAGATGTGGATAGATGTTCTCAATGATAGAGGAGTCAATTTCGAGGAATTTGTGCAAAAAGTCGGGAAAGGTTAATAAAATCGGGATATTATTATAATGCCTTGAAGCTCTATTTTAGAAACTTTGCGTCGCTCAATGCAACGATTCCAAAGGACGAGCTATAAGGATGATGAGGTCATAAAAACACAGATGAAAATCACTTGGATATCCCAAATGCAACTCTGCTTCCAACCAATGTTCGACCAAGACAATTTTAAGGCAATTGAAGATCAAGGAAATTTCTTCACTATGGTGCTCTCACATAACGCCGAAAAATTGGATGGCATGCAGGTAGGAACATTCTCAGTATCATGTCATAGAGAAACATTAACCTTGGATATTTTAAGCGCAAACCGCGTTGAAAATATATAACGTTAGTTTTAGGTCGAGTGTATGTCTATCGGTAAGTCAAAGCTTTGTTTTTATTCCCAAACTTAAAAATAGATAGGGATTAATTTTAGATTTTCATGGAAGGCCGAGTTCGTTGTCGAGATTCAGCGGGCATAAAGGACAAGCTAAGGATGGTTTCAATGATGAGGTATGTGCTTCGCTAGAAATTATAAACACGAAAAATATTTCTCGAATTATAGCTTTGCATGGGAATGGTTCACGAGACAACTGTTGAAGTAAAAGCTCGGTATAAAATGGTAATTTTGTACTATTGTAACAAATTATTAATACTGTTTGCCTTAGTTACCCAACGACGAAGAAGGGACAGCTTGTAAGGATCATGAAGATGGAGAGGATAATGAATTTGATTGGTAAGAATTTCCTGTGGCCATATTGTGCTTAGAGTTTAGGAGTTGAGAATTTTCTTAATACGGGAAACATTGCCTCCTTTCCAAATAAAAAGAAGCAGATATTTCACTTAAATGGTAGAAAATAATTTTTTTAATTCAAAAATTTAGCCACGCTCGATGCCGAATGGAATTCATTAAAGAACTCTGCAAATGCACAGCACCGACACTTAGCTATTTGGTTAGTGAAGATGAACTCAAAGCAGCACCATTATGTGAATATTCCAATTGCAAAATTGAGTAAGTTATAGAGAGTTTTGTAATGTTTACTTTTAAGTTATGAAAAGAAACAAAAGTTAATTTAGTGTTCAAATGGCAAATTATACGGATAATGGATGCACAAAGAAATGTGCACGAGACTGTGATCAAATAAGATTTGAGATCGACCATGAAAGGAAGGGCAAAAGCGTAAGGCCAGGTAAGTATTTGTAAAGTATAGGCAACTGAAGAACTATTCATGTGATTACAGATTTAACAACGATTTATCTTCTATGGGGATCGTTTGAGTATCTCACTCTGGAGCAAGGTATATTTTCATACTATTTAATATTATATATTACTAAATGATATGTATTACATTTGCAGACTGGGTATGGAGCTTATCGTCGTTTATTGCTGCTCTTGGTGGATCCATTGGGATGTGGCTAGGATTATCTATATTGAGCTTAATCCAGGCACTACTTTTACTTACGTAAATCTCATAAAGTTAACAATACAAATGTTTAGGGAACTACTTATATGTACAATGTCGTGCACGATAATGTCATCAAAAAGAAAACGCGTCAAGTTTCAAATGCAACAAGCACTGGTTATCAGGGGAAAATGTCTACGGTGAACAGTCATAAAACAGAAAAAGCTGCTGACGATGGAATAGCCGTCCCTGCGAAAAATCCATTTTCAAGCCCATTCAAAGGAAACAAGGTTAGAATAATTTTTACTAACCATCTCTAAATGTTTTTCTTTTTCAGCTCAGCACAAGTCAATCCCCGGATGGACCACCACCATGAATAGAAGGTTATAACTTATAAGGCTCTTACAAGAATTAATCGGGTGAATTTAATTTTATAATTGAGATTATGATTGTGAACTGCATATATTATAATTATTATAATCCATTGTGAACTAATAAAGTATTTGCAAATCATTCAACCGACCTGTTAACAGTAAATGAAGTTGTGCTCATCTTCCGTAAGTCGTGCTGTTTGTCATTAAACCAATCTTCATTCCTGTGTAAGTGAAATTTCAAAACGTGTTTTTCGTAGTCATCATCTGAGACTCCTTCTAACGGCAGGGATTGGCATACTCCGTTTTGTCCAAACCTAAACAATTTTACGGTACTATCCTGATGAATTCGTCATATTTAATAAATTACTAGAAGCAGCGGGCCGCGCCATCATGGCGCGGCCTCGAGAAACCCGTGTAAGTATGCCCGTCCCCCCCCGGGCCCCGTCCCCGCGGGCCCCGGCCCCGCGGGCCCCGACCCCACGGGCCCTGCCCCCGGGCCCCGCCCCCGCGTTCCCCGCCACTCGCCCCGCAGGCAGCCCCAGCTGCGCCCATTTTCGGGTGCGCGACTCGCGCCCCAGCCTGCCCCCAGCTGCGCCCAGGTGATAACGGTAACTTTGAATAGAATGGAGATAACTCAGGTGGTTTTTTGTTTGCGTCATATAAGTCGACCCTAATAAGCAACTTCCCCAAGTTACTTTGGTTGTGAGTGGGAAAAAAAATTGCTGACGGACGGAGAACCGCACTATAGGGTAAGGGCAAAGGGCATAAGGGCATTGATCTAAAAACCTATCCACAACGGCGCCGGAGCGGACAGATTGTGTGAAAACTTCTCCCCGGATTTCCTGGTCGCTACCTACCCCCTAAATCGACCCCTGGGAGTTCAAATCCGGGCTCAGATTTGGGGTGGTCCCGCCACGAAAGTTGGGAAAATACCATTTTTGGTACAAAATGGCCCAAAAATGACCATTTTTTGACGCGTTACGTTAAAAATAGTTGCAGACTCGGACTCAGCGCATCAAAAAACCCCTAAAAACACATTTTTCTGACATTCCAAAAAAATTTCATTTTTTGGCCATTTTTGACCATAGGGGGAGACCACATGGATTTTGAAAAAAATCGATTTTTTGAAAAGGTGGAAAATTTTTCTGCAATGAGTGTTTTTAGGGGTAATTCGATGCGCTGATTCCGAATCTGCAATTATTTTTTTCATATCACGTCAAAAATGGCCATTTTCGGACGATCTGTTGGGGGTTTTTCGTCTCAAGTTCGAACCCCAATCAATTTTTTTCTCGCGAAAATACCGAATTTTCTTAAAAAAAACCCCAAATTCTTGTTCACCGGACCACAATTGATTAAAAATTTGCAACTGTAAAATGAAATACCATCAACACTAATTTTCTGGCACGATTTTGTGATAATTTTTGCCCAAAAACGTCAAAAACGCTATTTTCCCAACTTTCGTGGCAGGACCACCCTCGATCTGAGGTCAAATTCGGATTCGCCGTATCGAAAAACAGTATACCCCCAAAAAATCCCATTCCATTTCCAATGTAATAATTCGCTTTTACTCGAAAATACACGAAAATGGGCATTTTTGGGCAAAAAAATCTAAAACAATTTTTTTGTGAAAAAAATTTCAGGATGTGTTTGAAAATTTATGAAAAAGTAAAATTTGAGGTGTTGTTCGATCATACTGTACAAGCGAAATATTCGTTCGTTCGATTATTATTTATATTTTGGTCCTCAAAGTTGACTCATTTAACACTGAAAAACGCAAAGTGTACCAACTTTGAAGCCCAAAATATAAATAATAATCGAACGGACGAAAATTTCACTCACCAGGTATGATATAGCAACACTTCAACTTGCTTCCTGGCAAAAAAAAATCACTAACATCCTGAAATTTGATTTTTGCCTGTATTTCTGGTTTCACATTTATGTCCGCCTTTATAAGGGAGCGGCGCCGTCGTGTATCAGTTAAAAGTATGAGAGAAAATAGTAAAATTGTAAGGTTTTAGGTCTAAAAAGAGAAAAGGGAGTGAAGTTATTTTTGACATAAAAATTGTTTTCCCGTTTCGACCCTGATCCTATACGAATAAACTTTTTATGTTACCAAGTTTGGTCATTCTCGGTAAGACCTTAGTAAAGTGAATAATTAATTTAACATCAAAGATTGTTAGCAAAATTTAATAAACATGTGCATAAACATGAAAATAAGTTTTTTCTTCTTTAATTTGAAATCATTTTACCATGTTGCCTTTTGATATTACTTCGAAAATACAGATATAATTATTTAAAAAAATTCTTAATTCACCCAAAGTCAAGAAAATAAACTCTGAAGTTACCGGCAGACAAACGATCCGCCTTCTTTGCTGCAATGGTCGGATCGGAGATGGGCTATAAATTGCCTATCACTTGTGAATGTGACTCTGCATAAAACACATCTTTGAGAGGGAGTGCTGGACGACGAAGGAAAGTCGGTCAAGCTGTTGGCAGTCAAAACTGAATGGATGGGTTTACAAAAGTTGCGGTGATCATCGAGCGTAGATGGACCCTTTGACTTCATCAACAGACACAACCTAGGAACTAATTTAAATCAAAATAGTGAAGTTTATGAGATATCACTGTTTGCAACAACTGGTTTTGTACAAAATGTTGTCAGATTAAAATTTATTGGCATAAAATTGCATAACAGTGAAAGACAATTGAAAGGAATGCATTTGAACAAGTAATACGTAAAAGGCAAACAACAATAACTCGTCAATAAAATACATTTGAAGAAAATCTATCACAATTATTCGGAATTTAGCTAATATGCAGGTTTTTCATTGATACGAACGGCTTGAGTGCGTAAGTAATATATCGCCCATTTTCTTCATCGCCGAGATATGAAATGGCTAATTTGACACCTAAAATGGTTGTAGATAAATTTAGAAAGGCAGGCAAGTAATCGATGGAAATGGAACGCAACGAAAACAAATTTATCGGTGAAAGTCTCAGGGAGTATATAGACAAAAGGGCAGTGGTAACGGATAAAGCGGCATTTCTCTTAGTCTTTTCCACTAAACATTTTCCGTGTATGTTGAAAAACCGGAATTGTACAAATCCGGTAGGCACAATTTCCCAAGCAATAATAATGCTGAAAATAAAAATTTTAAGTTTTCAGTAGCTTGTCCATGTTAAATTTTTTAAACTAACAATATCCTCATCAAAACTCATACTCATTGCAAAATGGTTATCATAAAAATTGTCTTGAATAACTTGTTGGTGTATATATGATGCCAAATCGTTTTAAAGTCATATAAATTACCTGATTCTGTAGGTTCACTAAAAGCAATGCGAGTTTTTGGTAGGGTTCCTCCGTTTATCATAAGGCGTCTCGCAGCATCCAATAGATATGTTGCAAGCCCTTTTCGACGAAGCTGAGAATGGACCCATATTCGATTTACACCAAGGAATTGGCCACAGTATTTCTGAAATTACAGCGAAATGTTACGAATTATTAAAGTCAAATTATGGATTCTCCTTAAGCTACAATTCTTTTCAAAATTTGAAAGAATACAATAATTAAAGAGAACATTTTAATTTAAGCAGCGAATAAAATAAATTAATATGCCTTTCGATCCGGCATGAGCAACACTTGATTAACAGGATCTATGAGAACAATGGCCCCAACGAATGCTGGCTCATCTTCCATTGAATTTACGACGAATACTAGAGCTTGTCTTCGTTTCTCCTCATCCCACAGTGACAAATCCGGGCAATAACCGAGTTCTTCGTTAACGTAGTTCTGAAATTAAACAATAAAAACGAAAGTATATTAAGGATTTTTTTTTGCAGAAAGAAAACATTTTTGCATTAAAAGCATTTTGGAGAAAATAATTGTGAAATTAAGTAAAAAATGTATATGGGTTTTATTTCGAACGTTTTATTTCTATAGTAAGTTTAAAAATAAATCCTTAGCAAGGTTGTGTCTGAACTTTGGTACGTATATGACCAAAAGGATAGCGATTGGAATTATTTGCGAATCTCCATAATTTTTAATGTGCCGGATTAAAATAAAACTAGAAAATATGCATACTTGTACAATATCTGCTAATTTTCTTTTAAGCGAAGAGGTCGCATGTGCGTTTAACCGAAACACCACGCCATCTAAAGGATCGCGTGTAGCCTCCATTTGGAGATTTCTGAAAATGGACAGTGTACAATATAATTTAAAATTTTCTGTTAGCGTTAGAATAATAAATTATCGAGACTTTTAAGTACTTATTCCAAAAATTTATGCTTTGGTTTGAATCCTATCTACCACATATATAAGTTTTAAAAGTTGGCAAATAATCATATTTCTTCATAGAATAACTTACTCTTTCCATGTTGCTAGCTGATTCGAAGTTACACGAAAACATTTTTTCTGCGTGAATCGATTGTGGTAAATTTCGTGCTGCTGAACATCGCTAACATCATCCACATTATACACCATCCCGCACTAAAAAATTTGGTATATAATAGAAGATCATACACAACAACTTAAAGTTTCGTAAAAAACAAATCGGATAAAACTTTAAAATGTATTACAACCGATATTCAAAATAGTGCAATGATTTCAATGATTTGTGAAAGGAAATGTTTTCCTATAAGAAAATAAATTTTATTATCACGCTAACCTTGAGGCAATGTTCGAGACCAATTTTCTTCTGTCCCGCATCGATGATAGTTTGGCGAAGACTATTGTTGAACGACTTTAGTTTCGACCTTCTTTTGAGCGTTCTCGAGTCTGATCTGGGCGAATGTAAGTTCAAACGACTAGCGGTCGGTGTTTGCAATCGTTTATCTCCAGGTGTTGATGGCAGCGAACAAGTTGAGAGTGGAGAACGGAAAAAATCAGTTATCAACCTGCACCCGTCCTGCATCGTGGCACTGAAATCAAAATACATAAACTTAAACAACCGGCAAATATTGGAGGCAAATTTGCGTTTGCTTGGCGCACTTTTAGTGACTCGCGATTCAAAATGGCATATTAATTTATGCGGCGCTTAAAATGGCCTCGTAAACGTTTTTGATCATAAACGATGCGAGAATGAACCAAGAAAAATCTTCCACATAAAAAATACGTGCGAAATTGAATTTCATATTTATCGAGTGTTGAGCAATGAATAAAAACAATCCCATAAAAAAACCTAAACGCAAATAGAACATACAAAAAATGCGTTAAATATTTAGCAACCAAACTTTGTGCGAATGAGTATGATGAATTTAAATGCCTTCAACAAAACGAAAGCGTTCTGGCATAGTGCCAAATCCATTTTAAACAACATGCTCCTTTTGGCCTTATTTTATTAATAAAATGCATTCCTGAACAAGATGCTGAATCGCATCAAATTAAAACATAACTAGCCATACGAAGTGCCTTCGGCACTTGATTTTTTACCGGAATTTTGGCAGGGTGGAATGTGGCCTTCGGCCGCTTCAGCACCCTATGAATTGTACGGAGGTTGCAAGTTTTGCTAAAAAAAGGATGGAGTCACAAAATAAGCACTCCTAAGAATGTCTTCCAAAAATTTTGAACTAACACGTCACAGCAGCCAAATACCGTAAACTATAATTTAATCCCCCTCTAATTTTACCCTACTCTAATTATGCCCCCTCTCTGGAGATCGATTGAATAATTATACCCCCTCTAATTCCCATACGTTTTGTATGGATTTTTGCCCCCTCTAATTTTACCCCCCCAGAGGTCGATTGAATAATTATACCTCCGGGGTTATATTAGAGAGTTTACAGTACTAGTTAAAACATAATCTAAAACTGTACTTTAAAATTTTCCTGTAGCATTAACGTGTATATAAAAAAATTTCTTTTGAGTTTAAAATATCAACAATGCAGTGGTTTAGTAATTACGCAGAAATATTCAAAGGTAAAAATTATATGTTCCCGCTAACTACTGTAGCCCATATTTGAACAGAAGAGAAAATTCACATCTTTATTGCAGTTTTGGCTAAAAAAGTTCCATACAAGAACAATAGAAAATGTATCATGTTGGCAATCGGGAGCAACTGTAAGCTCACCAAATTCAAAGGACTTGATTGCGAACATAAATTAAAGTTCAGTCAATATTTTGTTTATTGTTACAAAACTACTGCCTATGCAGCAGGTCTCATATTATTTTTACGTGAAATATTAATTTTACGGAGTCAATTCCAGGGCTGTTATTTACTAGGGGTCGGCGAGCCCGAGCCCGAGCTTTGCCGAGCTTTCGAGCCCGAGCCCGGGTAGGTCGGGCTCGAAGCTCGGGCTCGGCCAAAATGGAATTTCACCGAGCCCGAGCCTGGGCTCGGGCTCGGGCTCGAAGCTCGGAAAAAAGAGGCCGAGCCCGAGCCTGACGGGCTCGGGCTCGGTCATTTTTGGCCGCGCCCAACGGGCGCGGCCGAGCGAAAAATTCTAAATATTTCGAAGAACATGCAAAATTTTCAATGTTTATTTTCGCAAACTACTTAATTTTTCAAAAAAATTTTGCCTGCGGCGCTTTTGCGGCTTGTATTTCCTTCCATTGTTTTCGTCTCACTGTGTACTAATGCGACGAAATACGACAAAGCTGAGCATTTGAGCAACACTCAATGACCAGTTTCAGGGAAAATCACAGGGTCAGGGCAGAAAAGCGAATAATTTTCGCCGGTGACGCTGATTTTTATTTCTTTCGCCAGTGTTACTAAACGGAAATTTCGAAAAAAATCTAAAATTTTTGGGCGGGAATCAAATCAAATTTCGAACCAAAATCACAAATCGGCGTAAAATTGAAAAATTTTCCAGTGCGGTCAATCTCTTCTCCATCAAGTATTTTAAAAATATTAAAAATTTTCATATGAAAATCATCAAAAATGGAAAAATTTTGCAAAAACCATAAGCAAAAATGGAAAAATTTGGACATTTTGATATTTTCCCGGAAAATTTTTGGAAAAATACAGGTAAAATTTGACTTTGCATGTAAAGTTTATTTTAAAAAATTAACTGAATCGTCTCAGTTTTGTCTATTTCAATTAATTATATACGAAATACTAGCAAAAAACAACAAAAAAGACCAATTTTTGATGACCAAAAAATAGGCGGGAAAAAATAAAATTCAAATCGGGCTCGAAGCTCGGGCTCGGCTCGGCATTATTGGCGAGCCCGAGCCCGAGCCCGAGCCTGGGCTCGGGCTCGAGCTCGGGCTCGCCAAGTGAATCCGGAATCATGTCGAGCCCGAGCCCGAGCCCGAGCCTGGGTCGGCCAGGCTCGAAGCTCGGGCTCGCCGAATTTTGCCGACCCCTATTATTTACTTAGCGGATTTGTATCTGATTATATATTCACATTTAATGAATTGTTTACGAACTGTTTAAAATTTGTATTTTAATTTTGCTAATGGTTTCATTCACGTAAACTCCGAATTTGTACGTTCGTTCCGAGAGAGACCGACTTATTTTTGTTTACAGATTCAAAGAAATTCGTTGTGTAAAGTTGTAGTTTGTTGCTATGCCGAATAAAAAAATTTTAATCTTAATGGAGTTCAAGTTTTAAGTACGTAATAATTTATTTCGTTGCAAATCAACGCACAATATAGTGTATAGTGATAATTGGACATGTATGTACAAACAAAGTTGGATAAATAAAGCAATAACCAAGCAACGGAAAGTTTAAAATATGGAATAATGCGTGTGAGAATATTTCAGGAAAGTTGAGATTATTAGTTGACAGAGAAGCTCCACAAACTTGCACGAGAGAATATATGTCACCAAAATTGGTAAGAAAGAACACATATCTGATAAAATGAAATTTGCAGATGATATTGGCTCGAAGAAGGCAAATAATTACAGACAACAAAATGTATATTTGACATTAGATACAATATTTGGTAATGGCAACTGAATAAAACTAGTAATAAATAATTGGAAAGAGTGTATATAGGCATAAAGTGGGTTACCCGCTGCTGAGCCAAAAAACTCCGGAATATGGTTACAAGGAAAACGTGTATAAGAAAAATGACCATGCATATGTGATTGAGGCATAAGGGTGTATAATTTGCTTATTACTGAATAGGCAACGATGTATATGAAGAGCAGCGTGATTGGTAACCACTCGAGATTGTACTTTCCAAAGATGACCGGCGATCCGAATGATTTTGTGCTGGAATGCAGAGTGCAATCTGAGCTCTGGAAGCGGCAAATGAGTTGCGCCTGGATTCTGAATCGCTGTCTTCGGTATCACTGGGAAGAGAGCTTTGAGATGACCGTTGGCTGATATCAACACCCTCATCGTCATGAGTCGAAGAGTATACTGATTCCGACTCATGAATCAGTTCCTCGTACTGGTCTTCCCATGCCATCTCTGCTTTCCACCAGTCAGCGGCTATGGTTCCATCCATTCTCTCCCGGAAGACACGGTCCATCAAATCGCTCTGTTCCTTGGTCATGTGGTTTTTCCAATCCCTGCTGCCGCCTTTTCGGATGAACGTTGGCTTGTGCCTGAAAAAACAGAATCTCAATATACAGATATAACAATTCGTATTTCATTAGTGTGCTGTGAATAGTTTGGAAATAGTAAATGAATAAACCAAAGGTTCAAATAAATAATTAAATTTATAATATTGCATTTTCTATAACGATAAAACTTACAAAATGGAACCGGGGAACCATCTGGTCTGATTTTGTTTCATGGCGTCGATTTTGCTTTCCTCAACAATGTGCTCTAATAGCTCAGGATCGCTGGTAATTTTCTGAGCTCGTCCCCCCAAAAAGTTTCCAATTTTAACAATGGCGCTTTTCAAATCGGCACACATGTCCTCATATCTAAAATACAAATATTAACTCAAATTTCAAGGAATTAAACCAAAAGATTTGACAAACCTAAGGAAAAGCACATTTGAATCGTTGCGGTGTGCCAACCAGTCCCTCAGGTGGGAGAAATAGTCGCCAAAAGCCAGCTTGCCATTGACGAACAAATCGAAGAAGACTTCGAAGTCACCATCGGACCATTCGTATATTTTGAAGTTGCGGTTGTGGTGGAAGTAACTTGTAAGGCAGTCCTTTGGGTTTCGCACACAGAAAATGTACTTGGCCTGACTACTTTTTGGACAATTGCCGTAAGAAAAATGAGTTTTCAACAGGCGAGGATGCTTCAGGTTGTCCACGAATTTTCCACCCATTCTCTCAATCATTGGCGAGGTCACGCACAATTCTGAAACTGGAATAGATTTGTTAGGTTTCTTTTCGACTTATGTTTTCTATTTCAAATTTCTGCTTTATGTATACTTCGAACATGGTGATTTATGTATTTTGTAATTTCATCCCGCCGACTATGATGATGAGTAATAATAATTAATCCCTCCTCTCTGAATCAATGGGAAGCAAGGCGGGTCATTCGGGCAAATAATGATGCAATGAGTCATCAACCATTGATGGAGGGATACTTTGGTGTATATTAATAGTAAGGGAATGTTTAATTTCAAAACAATAGTGATCGAGAAACTTGATTTGATTTCATTATAATTTGACCCAATTTCATTGTATAAATATGCGAAAAAGTACCTTTTCCGACTTCTGGACCGTATTCGTCGTTCAGCAGCTGGCTGCAAATGTGCTGGATCCATGTGGTGCCGCATTTGGGATAAGTGCACACAAGCACATCACTAGCGAGTGGGACTAGCTTTTTCGCAGACCTAAATTATATAATTCGTATGTATGTTTTAAAAATAAAATTTAAAAAATTACCTGACGAATTCTGGTTTGAAAATTGGTGGCCAAACTTCGCCGTCAATTTTTGCTTGCTTTGGGTGACCGGCGGGTTGGAAGACGAAGGCATCTCCTTGTTTGGAATGTGTCGATGGGCTAAATATTGGGCTGCATAGCTGAGCTGGAGCATTTGGAGTGCAAGGTGTGCACGGTGGAGTCAAGGATGGTAGCTCGCCCTCCTCGACCGACAATTTCGACAGAAGCTTTGACAATTGCACGGGCATTTTATTAGAAGAATATGAAAATCCTGCGAGAATCAGCGTTTTAATGAATTCCAATGAAAATCTAAACACGTGACTTTAATCAAACAGGTAACAATCAATCTAACAACGAGGTGAAAATAACCAAATGACTGATTTCAAGGGCATCGATAAAGGATATCAAGAAATGGAAATTGAGAGATCCCAAAACGGCGTTCATCCCTGACAGAGGGAAACTCATCATCACAGGAAAACGAAAGGAGGAAACCTATCTGCGATTTCGAAACAATTCCCTCACCTCTTTTGTTGGATATATCAGTTGGATATATAATAATAAGTGAAACAATAAAGGATGTCCGATTTCGCAATCATCTGCCTTTGGGTCAAAAGGTAAAAATTAATGTTCGTGACAATTAATAGTATTCCAATTTGTTTTTTTCATGTGGCTAAATTTCGTAACATATTTTTGGCTAGTGTCCAAAGAGATCATAAATTTAATCCCTAACAATCAACAAATGGCCGCAAGCAGTTTCAATACGGTGGGGCTAAGGATTAAAGCAGTCTTTAGTTTTGATTACGCTAAAAGCGGATTGGGTTGGAATTTTTGAAATACAATGCCAGTGAGTTTGAAAATTGAAGTATCCAGACAGCGGTACAT
This sequence comes from Ditylenchus destructor, assembly GCA_022814885.1. Lineage (NCBI taxonomy): Eukaryota > Metazoa > Nematoda > Chromadorea > Rhabditida > Anguinidae > Ditylenchus > Ditylenchus destructor. The sequence continues at coordinate 592,556 of JAKKPZ010000005.1, forward strand.
CACTTTTTCGGCTTAATAAGAATTTAACCGAGGTAAAATGCTAAAACCCACACAAGTTTAGCATAAGGAATTTTGGGGCTTATAAAAAGCACTTTGCATAATAAAACAAAAACTAGCGGTGTTTTTCGAACACAGAAATTCGACGAATGGCGAGATTCAAAACTGTGATAATAAAAAGGAAATATGAATTAAAACGGCGTGAGACAAAAGTGTAAAACATGGCTCGGACCCATCGGAAATGTCCAATCAAAACATATAGTAAAAGCGAAAGGAATCAAAGCAAAACAGATCTACCGGTGGATGTGGAGGCCATTAGTTGCTCGAGAAACTTGTAATTTTCGGGAAAATGAAGACTCAATTTCCCAAGGACCATAACTTTTGAGGACCAGTGGGCAAATGGCTGGTAGAGGACTCCAAGCAGGTCCTTTTATGGTGACCCATTGGAATGCGATAGGGGGCGGATTAAACCCCGCCTCTTAACACAGAGCACATACGTCATTATCTGCTTTTTCTCTCCGTTGGAGGACGAGTGAAAGGGGCGGCTCCTGAAAAGGCAACTCTCCTGGGCTGTGGGAATGAATGCATCCATGTGTTGCAGCCCTTCTCCCACCTTGACACGCGACTCGGTTCAGTTAATTATAATTGATGGGAGGTGGTCAAAGGGGCGGGTTCCGTCCCAGCCCACCTTGGTAATCTCTGTAATAACTTTCGCGGTGAATAGACAAACAAAGAGTTATATTTGTAAATTTGTATTTTTGACAATTACATGACAAATGGCTCGAAATGCCCATCCATTAGGCACATTCCAAAAAAGGAAAGGTGAGTCTGGAAGGTATTTGTATGATACCACTGCTCCCACGGATTGATCTCTGTGTGAGTCTGAGTCCATAAAACCAAGTGACAAATATAAAGTACAAAAAATGGAATAAATGAGAAGCTTACTCTAGAAATGGAAACGTCCATTATGGCGATTAAGATTGAAGTCCGCCCTTTTGTTTGGGCCAGAACAGTAAATCCGGTCTAAGCATTTTATGCAATTTTAGCGGCTTAAGTCGTTTCTTTGGACGTGGGCGAACTCTGGATCTTTGTTTATGGCCGTGTTTAGAGCGGCCTCCTACCAAAAGGTTCACACATATCTCTGGAATTTGTATCATTACTTTAAACATAATGTGATTTCTACGCTTGAAATTTCTGCCCACAAATTCAGAAAAAATAGATTAAAGTTTGTTTATTGTATGTAAAGAATTTGTTGTGCGCAGATGCTTATGATCTACCATGGTACATTTTTGCTGTGATACTTTCGAAATGGATATGGACTTAGCATCACATTGCAAAGTTGTATCAAGCCAAACATAGATCAAATCCAAAGTTTATTTATTGTACCTTCGAAAGAAACATAAAGGTCGTGTGCGTAGGAGATGTAAGAATTTTTGATGAAAAAAATGTAAACATTTTACGTGCTCTTCGCTCAAATTACCAGATTAAGTTAAGATGTGGGATAAAGTTTGTTTTCATAGAAATATTTTCCCAATTTTCTGCAAAGTGCAAATAATTGTAAAGTTATGAGCTATAATAAAATACTTTCTCCAATGAAGAAACAACTGAGAATGAGTCTTCACTACAACGAGATGGTGTGAACAATTTGAAACGCAAAATTTTTGAACTACGCAACATGAGTTGCTTGCATGCAGTCGTACAGGTGTCGCTGATGGAGTATCTATGCTAATAAAAATAACTAAAATCGTTTAGCAAGGAACAAAGCATGCCCGTTTTATTTTGACCAAGTTACGATGAAATGACAGTGTTTGGCTTCTATATATGAGTATATTTTTTAACAAAATTACGTTTAGAAACTGTCTAATAACAAACATTTATATCAATGACAATACCATTTACCTTTTTGTTTAGAAATTTATGAAAATTTAATACTATCTCCAACTTTTCTAACTATAAATGTGAAACCACTGTCCTTCTTTTGTGGCACAACGCTCTCCCATGCAAATGTTTAGTGTCACTTCAAATGTTTATTGCCAAATTTGTGGACGAACAGAACCAGGTGTGATATTCTGAATATGTTTACGGATGACCTTTAACAATGCACCTATACTTTTTCTTATTGACTGATTTTTTCACAATTCGAGAGAGGAATTGACGTAGTCAAATGCGTCATATTTTATGAATTTTATTCGCGAATACTATACAAAATATTTCAGTATTCAAGGCGGTTGAATCATTCTCCTTTTCACTGATCCTGGTTGTGTGTGATTGTGGGTTGAAAAGAAAAAATGTTCGTTTTAGCAAAAGGAGGTTTGAAATTTTACTAGTGTCGATTATAAATACTCTGATCCTCAGTCATTCAGAAAATGTCTAAAATCTAATCTATGAATGCCGAAACGTCTTTTGTCGTATTTGACACAAAATTGGATAGATGCCATCCGAAATTTGTTCCTCTTCGACGTGACCTTTCATGACTGTAAACAAAAAGAGAGGCACGTTCGGAGAATTATTTGATTTGTTGACGAGGTGGGTTCAAAGAACATATTATATGAATATATTATATGATCGACTTACAAATGCTGTGGAAATTCATTCTGTGCTTTCACATTATATCTCTTCATTACGTATAATTTTCTAATAGGTAGTTTGATTGTAACAGCAATACTATTATTTCAAATTTCCAATAATTTATTTAGTATTTCCAACCTGTGACTAAATTTTACCTCAAATTATTTAGCGGGATATAAAAATATTTTATATACAAAACCCAGGAATTTATAAAAATCCTGTTATTGCAACCCTAATCCACAAAACGGAAATAAAGCTCCTACATAAAACCCCAAATCTCATATATAAAGTGGGATTAAATATAGCGTAAGTAAGCGGATTCACAAGGCTTATTTATTTCCTTATTTACACCTTGTGGCAGGAAGTATACGGATTACTATGCACTAAGCCGTAGGTAATCATGAGTGTGGTACAGTAATCCAAAAAATTGATTAGCATAAACGATTCATGGCAAAGCCCCGTTATGTATCGATACAGCATATTTGTGAATCGAATTTGGCACATACTTTCTCGAAACTTCGAACTATATGATGACGACTCCCATCATACAGCACATTCACTGTAGTTTGGGAAATCCGCTCCTCACGAGGTCTCTGCCGGTGGAAACCAGCGGCGGATCGCATTGTTTAATCCCTTTGCAGCCCCTCCCAATCAAAACTCGTATGCACACGTCATTCGTGGAAATGATCTCTCCCGCTTTTTTGCTTCCTACACTAGAATTTTTACAGCTCACAAAGCAGTATCGTTTTTCTCGGGCTAAAATTTTTCACACACATTTTTTGATGGGCCCAATTATTTTTACGCACAAAATCGTCCATCACGAGTCATTTTCTTTTTCTATTTTTGATTTTTTTTCTGATAAGAACAGGCCTAGTTTAATTTGGACTCAATTAACACAGTGACTGACTGTAGCCAAAACGCCACATACACCGGAAACGGTCGAAATTTTTAACTAAAGAAGGAAACAGGCAGACAACCACAAATGGGGGAGCGAGATCAGAAAGTACAGACCGCACACCGCGAGTTATAGTTTGTGTTCTTTATTCTTTCTCCTCGAATCGTCGGGAAAAGGTCGGTCGCGGCCATCATGGAGTCTGACTTTGGTCTGAGCTCTCATTCCCTTTTGAGCCCCCACAAAGAACGATGGTATTTCCCGAACAGTCAAAGCGAAGAATGGATGAAAGGCAAAAAACCAAACCCAAAATAGTGTCAAAAACTACGACGTGACTGAGTGGTCCGACGCCCCCGAAGTCACAAAAGGGCCTTTCGAGGGCATTGTTCGCATGCTTGGAACTGCACATAAAATCAAGGACAAAAAATTTTTTAGTCATTTGACAATAATTCGCTGGGGCCGGGATGAAGGCGCTGCCTTGACTCAGCACAGTAAAATCATCGCATTAGAATTTGTAGGATAAAACAATGGGGGAAATTGGATTGTGAAATTCGCCAGACGATGCATGTAGTTTTCGGGAGAGTGGAATGATAAATTGCAGGACCCATCGAAGTATATGGTTTTCTCACGTGAGAGCAAATTAAAAGGTTCCTTGTTGTGTCGCCGACACAACAAAAAAATTCCTCAAAACACACGCACGACCACGCTAGCTCTGCGGCGATGACTCGCATGGCTCTTTCTCAAAACAAAAAAATGCAGTAGACGGGCAAAAACGTGACAATGGAATTTATCAGTTCTCAAGTCGTTAATTCGTTCATGGGAAAGATAAGGGAAAATTGTTTACAGCTGGGCGCTCGATAGCAAATATTAATTACGTCTTGACGCTTCTCTATATTTGGGGTATACCCTTTTTGGAATGGGGCCAAGTTATTGGCAAGTTATTTTGGGACCAAGTTATTTTGTTTACTTCTTGGTGTTTTATAATTTAGCTCTTCCCATTAAAAGTTCTATAAAAGGTGTGTATTCATATACCTATACAGTATCTCTAAAAATAGATTACAGTACGGAACCGTCGAAATAAATGACTGTCATTTCATCAATAATTGACGTAATAACTTGGAGTCTAAAATAAGGTCGTTTATTTTTGTCGAAGAACGGATTGAAAAGACATTCCAATGAGGTGTTCTTTGTTTAGTTTTACAAATGTGATATAGTCGCGCACTGAAGAATAATGATAATATTCATTCACGAAATGGATTTCGTCTACGGGAACACCAGAGGCATTTGAGTGTAATGCGGTTAGCGTTACGACATCACTGGGGACATTTCCATTTTTGGAATTGAAATAGTGACAATAGGCTTTTGCACTCGTATAAATAATCCGTTAGGACGATAACAATACCAATGACAGAGTTTGGTGCGATTTGTCCTTACTACGATCGAGAACAATCTAAAAGTCTTGTAAGCCGTGAGTTTTGATGCGAAAAAGAATGTAAAAACTCTCTTGAGCTTTCAATACATTCTTCAGATTTAATTTTATAATAAAAATAGCAGCCGTATTTCCGTTTAAATATTAGAATTACGTTTAACATTTTAGAGATAAAAACGCGTGACGTCAGCACAGACTAAACAGTTACTTTCATGGTATTGAATGACTGTGACACTACTTAGCGGACGTAATTCCTAACAAAAAATGTGGCCTCATCCTAGTTTGTAATGGAATATGATGACGTTTTAAATTTATCTTGTACCTTATATTTTGAAAAGTAATTCTTTTTATAATAAATTAGACAATTTTATTACACTATTTTATTCAATTTTTCAGTTTTGGGCGGTTTATCGTGAGTAATTATCATTGATAAATGATTAATAGCGAATAAGTTAACACAATTGTGAAGACTATACGGAAGAATTCGTGAAATTGGGCGAAGAGAATGTGACCTTGGAACCATGCGCTTGAATTTAACCAGAATAGGACCATACCAGGCACAAATTTTCAATAAGAATTGATACGATCTCGGCAAATTCTTGGGTTGAGATGAAACCAAAACGTTTGGAAGTAAATGAAAGTAAAGCAACGACCTTCGGTCACATGCCGTTTAAAAAACGTAGCGACCGGTCATCTTTTTAATCGACAATTATGACGGGCGTAACTTTGCGCATTAATAGATGCCAAAAAATGGATAAGGAAATTACCGTCTCCGTCAGAGAAATCTCCAGAAGTAAAGAGGATATTATTTCCCTGGAAATTTTCAATAAAAAACGTTAAATTTAATTGCACAGCTGATTTCACTGAAGGAATCTTTAAATGTTGGATACTATTTCCGACGATGAAATAATTCTTAGTTTGTAAGCATAAAAATTAGAATGGTTACTTGCGGCTAATATTGATATAATATAATTGTTACGGTTAAATTGAATGCCCGGTAACCTGGTTCCAAACGCACACAGGAATTGACCAAGAGCAACTCCTATGAATACAATAATTTTACAGTAAAATTTGGTACAGTCGAGTCTCGTTAAAACGCAGGTCTCGGGACCGAACAAAATCCGCGTTATAACGAGACCCGCTTTTTTACGGCGTACAACCTCATAATGGAATTTTTGTGCCTTTTAATCATCCCAGACGATAATTTAGCTGTTTTTAGCTACTTTTAGCTAAATTCTTGCTAAAATAGCTAAAAATTAGGAAAAATATTACCTAAAATTTCCTTCGGGCACCGCCTTCGTCGGTGCCCGAAGAAGAACAAGGGAGGATTCTATTTTTCGAAATCTGTCACGTTCGAAATCTATCTGCGTTATAACGAGACCCGCGTTATATAGAGACGCGTTATAACGAAACTCGACTGTATAAATTTTTTATTTACTTTAAAATTCTAGTAACTGCTCAGTCAGTGAAAATATGGACCTTTATTACTGTATGCCAAAGCAATGTAAAACTGCTTTCCATTAATATCCATGGGGACATTTTCGTTTGCATTGTATAGGGATTTCGTTTTGAGACATTTTATAATTTACAACAGTCCAATGAATACAGCCTCTTGTTTTGCAAAAAAAAGCTTTGAAAAATATATTGGAATTTTTATAAATTGACAAGCGACATTTTTGATGTTTTGTAGTTCGCTGTTTATTGTTAGGCGTGCTTTGGTTTAATCTTAATTTGTGTAATTGATTTTCCGATTATCGTAATCTCCCATTATTTTTGTGCTTATCAAAATTTGTTATTGCTCACAAAAATGTCATATGAAAGTGCGATATCGTGTTGTGGAAATTGCTTAATAGCAAGCCACAAGCTGGTTGTTCCGAGAACGGATCGAGGGTACTCCGGATCTCTGCGCAAATCGAAGAGCTTGGATTTAATCTTACCGGGAATATGGCTTTTCAATCCTAACTGTATATTCAAAACGGGATTTGTATTTTCAAATAAAAATATTCAGCAAAGCCTGAAGGAAAGCGGAAAGGGCAAAATGGCTTTAGTAATATAAAAGTTAACCCAAATATCCACATGGGGATTTTAGTTCTCTGACGCAATAGCCCTCAAATGACTTTCACTATAGATTTGTAGCAAAAATAAATACAAATTATGAAGATTGTGATTCTCTGTAAAATTCGCATAATCGCTAAGCCGATGTTTTTCGGTTGGACCGAACTGCGGTTCAAACTAATATGGAAGGTGGATTGGGTCGGAAAATCCTCAGGGTACAACTTATAATCCCCACGCGCACAATAAAAAGTATGATTTCTGGACTAATAAATCGGATTATCGGTTTTAGACCTATCCAAAGAACCCGTTGAATGGCATTGAGTCCATTCTTATTTGAAAGGGTAGATTAAATATGCCAAAATGAATTTTGAAAATTAAAATATTTCGACATGTGACAAAAATGTTTTGTGGCGCAAACCAATTTCGTTGATTGCAATGTTTGGGACAAATTCCGGTGGTACAAAATCTGAGCAGAAAACACAATTTTGTGCGAATATTTTGGTTTTAAATTTAGCAACAGAGATCTTCAGGTTTTAAAATTTGGATCTATGAAAAACCAATGAAGAGAATAACAATGTGGTTCCAAATTTTCATAATTTATAATGAAACGAAAGTGATAAAAATTATTAAAAATTCCTGTGTAAAACAATAACGCTAATGACAATAACCCTAGAGCACTGATTAAATGAATGAATGCTATGCCTCTTAAGCATTTCTGTTTCCCATTTGCCTTTTAATTTAAGGTTTAAAAATAACGCATTTTGCTATTTGAATGAGCATTTTTGTTTCCTAAAATGAATAAAATTACACTGTGTTGCATATAATTTTGAAAATTTTTCTTAGAGAAATTAAATCTAAGTCCTTTACCATATTTTTATCTGCCAAAATGCTTCCACTCAAAAGGACAAAAACTACAATTCTAAAATTTGTCAAAAATTACCACCGAACCGTGAAAATTACTGTTGGAAACGGGAACGTGATTAATCTGATTTATATTTTACACTAGGAAAAATTTACAGGCTGATAAATTTAACCGGTCAAAATTACAAATTGCATTAGGAAAGTTAATTTTTTATTAATTCAACTAATTCTGTACAATTCTTACAAAAAAGTGAAATGGAAATTTCCTACAAAAAAGAAAATTGACTGACATGGCGATAATTTCGAACTTTTCAACAAAGGAACTAAACTACTCGCAGCAAAGTTTTGGGATATTTTCGTTACTCCGTAACAGCCCAAAATAGTAACACGGGAACCAGTTTCCCTATTGTGGCGCAAATCTTAAAAAGCGATAATTTTAACGCATTTATTCCTCCATCCATCATTCCCACCCATCCGCCCGCTGACTAATTAATTAATTAATGAGTTGACCAAGATTTGTTTATAGCGAAAAAGGTAACCTCTTCATACAATCACCTATTTTGGGATGGGAACATTTTTAGGAGGAAGGAATTCCTCAGTGTTACTGCCATTCAAACAAACAAATAAAAAGAAAATAAAAGTTCGTAAAATTGTAATAAAACGTTACGATAACAACCGCTACACATTACATGTATTCTTCGTAACGTTTAATATACTAGCAAACTTATATTTTTTGTTCTACGTCTTTAAACCAAACACAATTTACCTCTAAATTTGGAAGGACGTTTGAATCAGGTGTTTGGAATGATTATTTAACTTCAGACACCACCTCTCTCATCTTTGCAGAGTTTTTCTCGGGTTTTACATACCTTTCATAGGCAATCCATCTCTTTTTCTGCTGACCTATAACTTGCTTCACAATTGTAAAAAATTTTTACGTTATGGTGATTCTAATGAACCGCACCAAACATATTAGTTTTTACAGACAATTTTGCTGCTCGTTGCTCTTCGCGAGATATGATCGTTTGAAGAAGGTAAGCAAAAGCCGAAAACATAAAAAAATCCTAATTTTTTAAAAATTTTTCAGCAACGTTTTTCCTTAAAATGATCACATATCACCTAACGGAAACGCAGGTAAGGTTGCACTGAAAAAGACTTGACAAATGGCATATAACTCTCATGCGCAGTATTGTATTACGTGGAAGAAAGTTATTTTTTAACAATTCTCTATAGTTTTCGGTGGGTGAGAGCTCATTGGATAGGTCTTCAAAAGTTAGAACCGGGAAAATTGTCGTATTCGAAAATTTGAATTCACGCCAAAATCGAAAAACGTCTTTTTTAGGGTTTTGGCCTTACAAGTGATGTTGTGTTCCCAATCGCTTCGCAATGGAAAAGGAGCGCTGAAGGCGGCGCGAGGCTTTCCTGTTTTACTATTCTTTTACGAGCAACAAATTAATTTGTTTTGGTATATTTCTGAAAAACAGTTTTTCTCATGAAAAACAAATTTACAATTGCAAATTTTCACTTCCGTTCTTTTCGCTATAAAAAATGGCATTATGACCAAGCCCATCTCGAAATATTTTTCACTATTACTGAATATTTACAACTTTCACATATTTTGCTTGCGTGAATCTTTCTATGAGAATGTTTTTGTTTTTACGTTTTGTTACTTTACAATAAGATAACTATGTGACCCATTTGGCAGTATTGACGAGTAAATAAGACAGAGATCATTTCGGAAAAGGTTTCAGTTCCAAAGACTTTTCTCTGTTATTCAGCACGTGTATCAATAAATGACGACCGTTATCTTTGCGCACGGGAGAGAGAGAACAATCCTCCCGACGCAAACATTACTGCCTCAGTCATACATCGCTACTGCAGACAGTGATCTTTGAAAATAAACAAAGAATGGAAGAAAAGATTGCAACTCTACTTTATAATTGATCATAAATCATGGATGCACATGGATGGAATTCACATGAATGGGCTCTCTACATATTCGTAGAATGCATATTCGTAGAACGGTAAATTCGTAGAACGGTAAATTCGTAGAAAATTTGGTTTTTCGCGAATAATTACATTTTTTTGTGACCTCAGACCGCGATTTCGTACCCCCTATAGGTAATCGACACCGCTGAATCCGAATCTGAAGTCAGTTTTGACATCAGAGGCAATATGGTACCACTTTCTGGCATTCTGCCCATTTTTGGCATTTTGTTGGACAGAACGCCATAAAGTTGTGCTACGCCAAAACTGACTTCAGATTCGGATTCAGCGGTGTCGATTACCTATAAGGGGTACGAAATCGCGGTCTGAGGTCACAAAAAAATGTAATTATTCGCGAAAAACCAAATTTTCTACGAATTTACCGTTCTACGAATTTACCGTTCTACGAATATGCATTCTACGAATATGTAGAGAGCCCATGAATGATTCAGGTATCAAAGTACACAAGTGTAGGGAACAATTTGCAACCATGTGTAACTAAAATTAGCCAACCACAGACAACTTAAACCATAAGAATTTACTGAGATTACTATGTGAATTTAATAAAACATTGAATTCGAAGATGTAAGGCGTACTTCGAGCAGACATACTTCGTTTAGCAGTTAATCAGGTAAGGATGTCAAATACAGGATATTTTAACACATATTCCTGTTATCCTTATAATACTTAGAGTACAAATAGTTTTTGGTTATAAAAATGGAATATTACTGAACTGCTCATTTTTCAACTTCGAAGTTGAGATGTTCAGCATCACCAACAAACTTGCTGAATGTTGGTTTCTTTATCTTAAAAATCAGAATGAATTTTAACTTTACTATGAAAAATACTTAAAAGAGAAATGTTTGCTCATTAAATTGTACTACGTGAAAAATATGAACTCTTTTCATGACACAACAGGAAACGTTACAGCCTTGGGCCTGTGTAAACAACAAAAGTTAAAAGTAAACAACTTACGGGAGCGTATTGCAGCAAATTTTACGATAGAGCATGAACTGAATTGTCATTTTATAAAATGAACATTTCTATACAAGTTAAATACCGTATTTCCTTCTCATATAACCCCGGGGGCTTAATTATTGAAATACCCTCCAGAGGGGTGGTTATTATTGTTTTTCTCCAACATCTTATTTTTACACACTATTTCTCTTTCCGTAGTGGTCTTCTATAAGGAGGGTTCAATTTTAGGGGGCCATACCAAACTAAGACCACTATTTAACGAATAAACACAAAGAATGTTATTATATATGTTGCAGCCAAAGTATTTCACTAGTAGAAGTTTTGTATTATAGGCAAATGTTCAACCGCATAAATTCACCCTATACAAGACGTGTTATGTTAGTATTTGTCCGTACGTTTCCTATTCAGATTATTCCATTAAAATATATTATTTGGATGCTGATTGGCAAAAATGCACTTACGTTAATAATTAAATAAAACAAATTGTAAAATATATTTTATTTCAGCTCACAATTTAATTATGCTTAAACTCGGCATCTTGTCACATACACTCAATCATTCGCTTGTTTCTGTGTTTTTTTTTGTAAAAACCACTCCTACGCATTATTCTCCTATCTCGAACTCCAGAAATCAGATCAACATGCAGATCACAAAAACGCTCAAATTATGCTTCATAACATAAATAAGCTTTCAAAATTGTAACGTTTGCTTTGAGTTTGAAACTAAAGAACTACCCTTCTCCCCGAATAAAGGTTTTATTGAAGGTCCATCATTGTTGTATTTGTATCGCGTCAATTGACATTTATTGTATCGCATTTCAATGCATAAACGTTATTATTATTATTATGACGCAAAACATATGAAAATTACACTATCGTAAGTTCATTTATAACACCTTCGCATTATGCTTTTTCGATAAGAGTTGTAGCAAATCCTTCCGCGTGTGGATAGTACACGTATATTTAATCCATAAAAACTCTACTCGTGACATTTTCAGCCGAATAATGAGTAGCAAATATCTGACGTAGAGCGACACTTTCAATGAGTACATTTTAATTTTAAAAATTGCGCAAGAAAGTATTAGCCAATATTTTGTAACAGATAGACAATATAGCGAGGTGGATAGCGCAAATGCGGCTGAGCTAAAATAGTTGAAAACAGGTGAATTCTGAAAGTGTACCGTAATGTCACAAAACTCAACCACTTGCGAAATGATAACTAACAAGGGAAGGGTCAGAACTGTTATTTTTTGTGGTTGGTGACCACCGATTTTTTTGTGCGGTTTTACAGTACTGGCCAAGTTAGGAAGGTAGCCGGCTCCCCGTTTTGGGGGCTCTCTTCTACCCCCGGAAACGGGGGTCGGAAGTTCCCAAAAAACCATGATACCCCTATGGATCCAAAAATTCAAAATTTTTTATTCGTGCCTGAAATGGTGTTTTTAGGGGTTTTCGGACTCGCTGATCACGAATCCGAAGGAATTTTTAGGATTCGTGACGATCTCTCAAAGTTATGCCTTCAGGCAGTATTCAGAAATCGTGAAAATTCCACTTATTTCTAATTGCAAGGGCGGGCACCCGGTTTTTTTGCTAAAATTGTTGCATCTATGGAGTTATTCACGAATCTCGGCCCTCAGCCCCGGAGGTGGCTCTAACGTGGTTTTCGAGAGTGTCGAAGTTGTCAAAGATGTGAAAATTCTAAGTCCCGGCTCACTACTAAAGCCCTATATTTTGCACAATACCGAGAAATTCTATTTATTCAAGCATTCAAAGTTACATACAAATATCCACTTTTTAGACTGGCATCATATTATGATAAAAAGAAAAATATAGCCTCCTTTTGTCTCGCAGGATCCAAAGTTACATACAAATAGCAACATATTGGGACCGAATTCAAATTTTCGTATAAGGCTACAGTAGTGAGCACCGTATTTGGAAATTTTTGTATCCTGCGAAACAAAAGGAAGCTATATTTTTATTTTTATCATAATATGATGCCAGTCCAAGTATATAGGCTATCAGGGGCTTTTTACAAAAAAATTGAAAAAACAACCATGAATTTTTTCAGATTTTTTCTGTGCGTCTATCAAAAAATTTTCAGAAAAACGTCAAATTTGCCCGGAAAAACGCTTGTGTAAAGACTTTTAAGAACGGCTCTATAGCGATATAACTTGAGGTATAATTTAGAGGGCATCTTCAAAATATGTATTTTGGCCTAGATCCGTTGTATGGACGGGTTTGTTGGAGCGGGCGCCGATTGTCATAAAGTTACAAGGCGCCAAAATGAGCGTTTGAATATTGAATTATTGTTTTGTGGGGAAAGAAGCGGTACGAATGGGTTGGAGTCAATATGATGGAAATTCTCAATAGTAAATTGGCCCCGCTGAATCCAAATCCGCTCCAACAAACCCGTCCATAAATCACATATGCATTACAAAGATAGGGGCCTGAAAGACCATTTGTAACAAAATTTTTGAAAGTTGAAAAACTAATCGAAATTAGTGAAATCATATCTCTTTGGTTTCCAATCCCGCTGACTATGAATTTGAAATCGTTTGGCAGGGTAAACTGCAGTACCACCTTCTGGCATTTCGGCCATAGAAATTGGATGAACCCCAGAAAGTTATCTTACGCCAAACTAACATCAAATTTGGAATCAGCGGGACTTAGAAGTGGTACATATTTTGGCCGAAGAGCTGAAATATGCAAAGGATGCTTTTGCACAATACTCCGGTTGGACAATATGAAGAAAAACCAAAGGTATGCAATGCATAGCTCCTAGAGATCGGCCGAAACCGATATCTCGCCGATAATATCGGTTATATCGGTCTCGGTATCGGTTTTTCAATTTTTCGAAAATATCGGTTCGACCGATATATCGGTATCGGTAAAACAGGCGACCGATACCGATATTTTTATATCGGTATCGGTTCGAAAATTTTACGAGAATATCGGATAATAGTCAGAATTTTCATTGAAATTTTTACCAAACTAGCCATATTTTTTGCAAAAATTTCGCCTGCGGCGCTATTTTGGTTAATATTTTGGTCAATATTTTGTGAAATTTTGGCCAAAATTTTCATTTTTCACCATTTCACCAATTGCAGATTTGTGATTCTTCTGCAATGAGTGTTTTTAGGGGTAATTCGATGCGCTGATTCCGAATCTGCAGTTTGTTTTAACGTAACGCGTCAAAAAGTGAATTTTTTTTGCAGTTTTTCATCTCAAGTTCGAATTTACCGTTCTACGAATATGGCGTGCTACGAATTTACCGTTCTACGAATTCCCCCTATGGTCAAAAAATCAAATTTTTTCGGATTTTTCGGAAAACATGCTTTTAGGGATATTTTGATGCGCTGATCCCGAATCTGCAATTGGTTTTGGGCCCAAAAATGGGCATTTTTGGGCCAGTTTTGACCAAAAATGGCCATTTTTTGAAGAAAATAGCGGTTTTCCCAATTTTTGTGGCGGGACCACCTAAAATCTGACCTCAAATTCGGATTCCTCGCGTCAAAAAACCCCTATATAGGTGAAATCGGCAAATTTCCGGATTCTCGATTTTCCGGTTAGAAACCCCGGCCCAACAGAAACAGTAAAAATTGATCAAAATTGCGAAAAAATGAACAAAAGCACGACTAAATTCTAAAAAATGAACAAAAACATGAAAAAATAACCAAAAAGTGCAAAAGAATGAACTAAAACCCGAAAAATGACAAAATAAGGGCGAAAATGCAAATTTTTTGACAAATTTGACTCATTTTGGGTAAAATTTGAAAATATCGGTAAAAACCGATATATCGGTATCGGTTTCGGTATCGGTATCGGTTCTTCAATTTTCTGAAAATATCGGTTCGACCGATATATCGGTATCGGTATCGGTAAAACGGTTTGGCCGATCTCTAATAGCTCCTGCTAAACAATGAGATATAGTTGGAAAATTATTCCAGTAATTGACGCAAATAAAATACAAAGTGCGTGTGCAAGCACAAGCACAAAGTCATCGCAAATAAAGTCATGAATACTAACGTTTTATTTTATGGCTAAAACGTAGATAGGATATTTGAAAACAACATGCTTTGGTATAGACAATTTAACACGACGGACCATTAACTAAACTGATACGTCATTCCGAAGTTCGTTCTTCAACGAGGACACACTTTGTGATACCGTGTCTATTTGTTTAATATAACACGAGAAAACAAATTTCTTATATCAATGGCACATTTTTTTGTATATTAAATTCGCAACAACTCTCGATATCTATGGTTTGGTTGAACCCGGATGTGGAACACGGTCTGGCATTCTACTCCTGGCACTGGTTGGCACTATGGATAGACACATTCCATCTCTCTTAATATGTCATGTAAAAACATCGGATTAAAAAAAGTGTCTTTTCACTGTTATACCATAAGAGGATCATGCGAGATTTTATAGGAATTTGCAACACACGAGCGTGCCCTATAGTGCTATCATTTGTAGTCGCGAGAATTCAGTTTGCATTATTTTAACGAAAATTACAAAAAGTAATTATTAGCGTAAATGTCAATCATTTGGCTAAAATTCCATTAAATATCACTCCATATAATTTGACAGACCAATATATTTAATGTTGAGTAGTTTTGCGAGGTTTAGGTAAGAGTGGGTATTTAACCACAAAGCTTCCAATACTTTTATAAGAGTATAACGGCTATTTACGCTTAAATATATGTACTTTAAGGATTTGGCTTTAACTCCAAATGTTCAGGAATGAAGGATGTTCGTAGGAAATTTGATCAAATTTGTAACATAAGAATAAAACATATATCTCGTGGGTATGCTAAAATGTGACTAAGGGAAACCCAATCTAAAAAGCAGTGAGAAAATTTCGCTGGCGAGTGAAAAAATCATTCTCGGTTGAGTTTCCAAAATGTCCCCAAATTTTTCCATGTCTGGTGAATATTTCATTGAATTGTAGTGTAAATTTAAATATGTAACAATCTTTATAATTCGTTAACGACAACAGCAAACAACGTAACAATTTGGCATTTATCGGGAATTCGATTCTTCGAGAAATCTAAGCATGGTCGAGCACACATTATTCGACGTAAACGCAATTTTGTTCTTCTGAAATAATGGTATAGTCGAAAGGGCTAACAATATTTAGTGTCACTGTGATTAGAAACTATTTTGCTTATTTGCAAGAAAAAGAATTATTACTTACTTGACAGAACTTCTTAACAACATTCTTGAATGGGGATTCTACAACGTTTACTTCAGCATCTAACCAGTCATTTGGAGCACTAAAACATAGAAATATAAATTCCTTTATGTAATTATTCTTACAAAATCTAAATTTAGGAAAAAATATTACCTTCAGTTGATTTATAAAAATTAAAAAATCAATTTATTCATTACAAATTACGTTATATTAAAATTATTAATCTAACCGTTAGAAAAATTGGCACTCAAATTACTTGATTGATACAAATGATTCATGAAAGTTTTCATATAAATATTCGTGAACCATATACTATTAATATCATCTCATTTCGATATATGTCAAAAATATCCCTCAGTGCAAAGAATAGAGTATAAAGAGGCACATAAAGAGCAGGCCAGCACCTCACCGCGACACAAGCATGCACTGAAGGACATTTTGGACATATATCTAAACGAGATGATAATAATAGTACTAATGATTTAGCACAACGCTTTTAAAATATTAGTTACGAGACTCACGCATTAGCTATCTGTGCGTTTAACCGATGAAGACCATTCGAGGGCAGCTGATGTAACAGATTTTTCGCAAAAACGTTAACAGTCTTATCCGGATGCTGAAAATATCGTAGTATTTTTCACGCTTTAAGTTTTATTATTAATCTTATGTATTAAAAATATTTAATCTTGCAATTCCAAGAATTATTGTGACATAAAAATGTAAAATACAAAAACTAAAAATGGAAACAACAACCATCCATAATATTGCTTAACCTAAGAGGTTCATTTGTAGAATGAGTTTATCTGCTACAAATATCGCAAATCTGCGAAAGAACCCTTAAAATAGCAACATTGTACATAAGCTGTTTTGCGAAAAATATAAACCTTTCATTTATATATTAAATATTTTGATAATGTAGCAAAGTGTTCAACAAATCCCATAAAAAATTACGGAGGTTCGTCTTGCAAAATTTTAATTTAAATGGAAACTCAAATAGAAGCAGCTTTAACGAAAAGCTTTGCCAATAAGATATTTCTAAACTCATACGCATATACTAGAGAACGGCAAGATCAAAAATTTATTTATGATCTTGCCTTATTTATTTATATAAGTACCTTTGAAAGAAGTGTCAATTCTTTGATAAAATCCGTACTCATTCCATTGCTGCAATCGGGATCAGAAGAATCAGGCTGGAAAATTCCATTTGCAATATTCTCTTCATCGTTCCCATCGAGTAGAGACAAGAGTCCGGGATGTGCCTGGAAATATTTAACGCATTTCAGTTTACTGCTTCAATATTAAAACAATTCATTATACAAGCCGTCTTAAAAAACGTACGACAAATATAAAGCGCAGGATTGACAAAATGCTGATAACACATCGTGTTGGTAACAGAATACTAATCAAGAGTAATCTTTTCACGAAACTTGCTACGCGCTTTATTGAGACGAGTCGCCGGCGTTTGATTAAAAGCATATTCAGGCAGTCTGTCAAAAATCGAATTTGACCGATCAATGCTAAAATTAAAATGTATAAAGCGAAAGTATCAAAATGTTTATTTGCGGCATATTTTTGGTTAGAAATCTAACAAATTACAAACTTTTCAAAGGAAATAACGATAAGAACCAAAATGGGTACACAAAAATTTTACCGAAAATAAGACATACCTTCTTCGTCTTGGAAAACAAGGTTCGGCATTATAGAATAGAATGTATTGTAGAATTTCAATGGGTCAATGTTTAATGCCTGTCCTTCGCCTGAGAGAATAATGCACACGGTTTTTATGCACCCCAGAGAGTCGATTAGCTTCAGGTGCTATAAATAAAAATTAATATGGGTTTAAAGTAATTACAAAGTATAGGAAACCATAAAAAGCCCCACACTACTAAAAGAGTACCATGAACTTATACTACAAATTACAAAGTAATATTTCGTACGTTTGCGCCTAGTATGTTTTGCTTGTGTCCGTATAGACAGCGTGTCTTAACCCTTCATTACCGAGTGTATCCGTTCGGATACGATTTTGATTTGCTAACGAATTCAGAAAAAGAAAGAAACGAATGAGTGTTCATTATTCATGCAAAGAGTGTGTCTGTAAATAGATCACATAGAAAAGAGAAATAAACGATGGCAGCCATCATGATTTTGATAAAGACAGCTCACCAAAAGGAAAGCCAATGGTAACGCCAGATTTATGCCCAAATTCTATGGCTCCGGCAATGAAGGGTTAAGCTTGTTACAACTAACTTAAGTTTGTTACTACCTAAATTTTGTAAGAGTTAGGAATTAGATTTTAAGAGCACACCTTTTGATCGACAATATTGCTGAGTGAGTGTACCAAATCTTCGAAAAATTCCACATTAATCAAATGGCCAAATTTTGTCAGCCCTTGTAATACAGGAGCCAATAACGCTGTCGTCGTCATTCGTTTCAAGATTCGAAAGTAAGTCATAAATACGTATTTCATGGTCTCGGTCGCCTTAAATTCAAGAATTTAAGGGACATAGAATAACAAGAAAGATGTTTCATACCCGTTGAGATAACACAGAAAGTCGTTCCGCTGCTTCTGCCTCTCTTAAGGGATCTTCTATTTTCTTCTTTCGTTTGTTTCTCTAAAAGTCTTTAAAGAGTGAAAGGTTTGTTTTTCGTTAACCCAACCTTTCTCGTTTGTTTTGATATATGCTGGTTCGGTTTTGATTTAGATGACTCTTCTTGCTTTGAATCCAACGCTGATCGGTTAATTAGCTAAATATTTTGTTATTAGACCAAATTAGGACTTTTAGTTTGTGTGGCTTTTACACGGCAAATCTTATTTGTTTTCTTGGAATATTAGAAGTGGATTGGAGAAAAAAACAATTTCAACAACCAGATATAATTATAATCGCATAATTAAGTGCCAGAGATAATTCTATATGCTATATATAATTAATTTAATGCTATATATAACATGGAACGAAGGGTGCGAAATTGTAAAGTTACTAGTGGAGCCTATACAGCGAAAGCGCCGCAAGTGCGCGCTACGCGCGCCCTGGGGGCTTCGCGGCGAGCGCCCCATATCAGTATGCCTTCCCCCCATAACAGGCCAAAAAGTATCACACCTTACATGACATGACCCTATGTCATGTAAGGTGACATGGATGATTCATCATTTTCAAAAAAGTCCAAC
Organism: Ditylenchus destructor; assembly: GCA_022814885.1. Lineage (NCBI taxonomy): Eukaryota > Metazoa > Nematoda > Chromadorea > Rhabditida > Anguinidae > Ditylenchus > Ditylenchus destructor. The sequence goes on from JAKKPZ010000005.1 coordinate 611,681, forward strand.
CCCAGGAAAAAACTAATAACATTTCTACTGAGAAGTCCCCTAAACTGTACAACTTCTCCCAAGTACCAAGCCTGCCCTACCATACTTTCTGCGGATCAAAATTTTCCTCAAAACCATGAGGGGGGTATCATGGATTGTGTACTTCGCATGACTCATAAATCCGAAAAACCCCAATCCCCGGGGGGCTGAAAAAAAAACTGCTGATACTAAACCCACCCTTGCCTACAAAATGCCCAAGTCACATTTCCGCACTCGCCATTAAAAAGGGCCAAAGTCAAAAGCCAGCTCCTCACGGAGACAGAGAGGGTTTGCGCCATTGGGATAAGGGGATTGGTACTTTAAAAATATATAGTTTAAAATTAAGTGACGCGGATGTCGGTAGTAATTCACTGGGATCAGACAAATTTAAACTGTTTCAAGTAAAAATTATTGTTATGATCTGACAGTTTAAAAGTGTTAGTCGGCAAACACGTTCAAATATACCGTAAATCCTCTAATAAGTCCCTCCCCTCAATTAAGTCCCTCCCCTCAAATAAGTCCCCCCTCAAACAGAATGCCAAACGTACTTGCGGGTTCGCCCGACCAAAATTAAGTGCATATTCGTGTAGATCTCGTCGAGTTACGTAAGAAAAACCCTAATGGCTAAACTTTGCCATTGAAAATATCGGAGAAAAATGTCTTTGAAATTTGAAAATTTTTTTGAAATCCCTTACGAAACAATAAGTCCCCCGGGGGACTTATTAGAGGATTTACGGTAATTAATGCATAAAAATGTATATTATGGAAAAAATTACCTTCAGATTTAATGACAAAAGCGTGAAAACTAGATGTGGCGCGACGTGTCCTTTTTTCTTATTAACACAGTCTGCTATCGCTTTAGCTCCATGTGTAGAGATAATAAGCAAGTTGTCATCTTTAAATGCGTCAGAAATGGCTGCACATGCTTCCTCAACCACCTGAAATTTCCAGAATTGAAACGATTGAATTGATAATTAAACATCCTTCTATAATATTAAACATGGATCTATCTTCTGTAAAATTCTTTCTACTATCCTTTTTTGGATTGTCAAACAGTTAAAAACGATAATATTTTCACATACCGTTTCGTTCGGCGAAGCGGCTAAATGAACCAAACAAGAGATAATATCGGATGCGCCATTGAAGTGCGGAAGCTTGGCGAGCAATTGGCGTAAACATTTTGTGCTTAGAACTCCCAGCTTGGCGGTGAAACTTGCCTCTTTCCCAACTTCGGTTTTTATTAGTTCTGCAATATTTCAATTGAATGTTTTAATAATGCGGCTATTCTCCATTAAAATAAATATTATTTTCTAGGGAAATTGTTTGCATAAAATAAGTGTATTCTCAGAGTGGTGTTTCTACCACCCTTTAGGCACACATTTTTGACATTGAGGAGCAAAATGAACACAAAAAATTCTGATTCTATAAATAGGGGTAAAATAAAAAAGGTGATAATTACCGTTCTAAAAATAACGATTGTTCGGGTAGTTACGCTTAAGACATACCGTAAAATCTCCAATAGTACACCCGGGGATTATATTATTTCGCAGCTTTTCAAAAAATTTTAAATTTCAAAACCATTTTTCTCCGATATTTTCAACATGTAAAGGGAGAGTGCCTACGGGACTCAATTGCGAGATCAGAATTGCGAATCTGAATTGTGTTTGCAGGATTTACGCACCTGATAACTCAGGTATCCGTGCACTGTTCCGGCTGAATAATAGCTCATTTTGCTTGGCTAATGGAGAGCTGTCGATTGAGGTATTACTTGCCCGGAGCGTTGCGCAGCTAGGAAATTTGGATTATGCCGAGAGACTGACAGCACTCAAATACTATATAGGATAGGATGTCAAAGCATTGGCATTAGTCTTTTTCTTACGTAACTCGACTAGATCTACAAGAATATTCACTTAGTTTTGGTCGGGCGGGCCTGCAAATACGTTTGACAATCGTTGGGTGACAATCTATTTGAGGGATTTGTTCTAGTGGAGGAATTACAGTATTGTTCCCGGATTGTTATTGTATAAATAAAATATAGTTCCTTATAAAAGTATAGACAAGCACTGTCTTCTTTTCCGACATATGATTGAAAACACATACTCATTGCGTTGTTTTCGAGCATCGACAAAAACTTCTGGTAATTGTTCAGTAAGTTTTGCTCAAACTGAAGAATTTTCCTTGTTTCGGCTTTCATCTTTTGCTTCTGCTCTTCTTCCGTTAAAGTTCGGATTTGATATCCAGGAACAATGCTTACAAAAACTTCAGTCAGCGATGCAATTGCGACTTTCTGGATAGATTCACGGATCAAGTAATCAATATCTTCACCAATGCAATATTTGTAAAGTTGCCGTAATTTGCCGTAGTGTTCTTGTGGATCGTACACCAGAGCGTGTGCCGAAGTCGAGATGTCAAGCTTCGCTTCATCCAATAGCCTCTTCTGTTTGCAGAGTAGTTCGTGGACTGTCAACTCCTTTTGTGGCTCACTTTTCTTTATGACTGGGGCCTCTAAAAACATTCTGTTCATAATATCCAAACTGAATAATAAGCCTAATAAGTTTCGAGGAACCAAATAAATTATCCAAAACGTATTGTCTACAACAATAGGAATCATGGAATAAATCCGTGTTGCGTTCATAAATAATGTGAGTTGATAAAAACGATTCAAATAACTAACCTAATATTGAATTTTTTTTAATAACAATTTTACAGATCTAGGTAATTATTAAGGAAAGCTATCTCCAAAACCATTTTATGGTCCTCCGGTTAAAATTGTGTGTGTGTGTGTGTGTGCTTAATTGACGTGCTCAGATTGAGGCCCATTGATGTCTAGGCTTTAGGCGAACATCTTAGGCTAAGCGTGGGTAGGCCTAACCCTGAGCTACATTGGGAGTCATTATTCGGTGCTTAACTTTATCTTAAGTTATGGCTAAAATTTCAAATTGGGAGCGGTTTTGACCGGCGTACTTTTTTCCCACAATCAAAATGTGTCTGTTTTCAGAAAATTAACTACAGAGAAAAATTGGACAAGACGTTTGACAATGTTTTCAAACGATTCGAGAACTTTGTCATAAAATTTGATTGAAAAATATATATTTAACAATCTCAGCCATACCATTTTGATATAAGACATGTGCGCAGAAGAGAATACAAATTTACTAACCGGATGTGACAGACTCAATTTCCTGCTTTATGTCATCTTCCAAATTGTCATCTGCTTTAAAACGCCTTACCTAAAATAATCATTGAAAAAAATTAAAAAAGGTTTTCTATATACATACCAATTTGCCATCAATTTTCAACGGGAGCAGCTCACTTGCGTTTTCGAACTTTCTAGCTTTTGTGGGAGGAAACTTCTCTTCTTCGCTGTCACTCATTTTCGCAGAAACAGATAGAAAACTGATTTTGTAAGAGCAAACGATGGTTAATAGTCTGCTCAATCCTTTTAAATTTTAAGAACACAACGCCACGATTAAAAAGCCCGTCAATACAAATGTTCGTTTTATCTCTCTATCTATGACAACTTTTTCATCGTATAAAATGTTAAGTGGGCTCACAATATCGCAATACATGTATTTGAGGCAATAACGTTTTCAAAGCCATTTTTGTAGCAGTTTGCACTATATTGGTCAAATATGATGTTACTCACGTACACTTACATCAAAAACTCATTTCATCAAAAACAAGTAATGATTTTGCTTGATTTTATTTTGATAATGAAAAAGAAAATGAATAAATAACTTATTAAAAACAACGACGCTATACATTTTATAACTCTTGTCATTTATACAAAAATTGTCAAGAAACATAGAAAACGGTTTAATATATCAGAAATCTTGTACAAAAGTTACACTAAAACCATATAAAATATATCACTGGCCGATACACTGACAATGTTATAAAAGATAAATACGAATCACTTGAGTAGATTAGAATACATTCTGACTTGCGATTTTCTTTGACAGACGTTGCGTTGTTTTGACGAGAAAGAAGGATTAGAAAGTCGATGAGTTTCCTATCTGGGACATTCTGTAGAAGTGCTCACAAAACACTTTCCAGAGTGGATTAACAGAAAACGGGTTCGGAGTTTGTGACAACATTGTACTCTTCGCGGTTTCACATCTGAAATTAACCGAACTTTTCGTTGAAGTTGATATGTGGCGTTCTTGTAGTTATGATCCCACAAAAGTTTGCTCCAAAATAATTTATTCCTATCATAAAGAAAACAATCATTTAGAAAACGCCTCTAATAATACGACAATGTGCGCTAAAGTCAGCAAAATGTCTTTTGTGAAAATTTCGCAGGACGCTTTATTTTATGAACAGAAGAAGTTGTTATAACTAAAGACCCCAAAAATATTTTTTTTAATTCCGGTTTTAATTAATTAAAATATTTAAAAAATCGGAAAATATTTAAAAAAATATTTTTTTAAAGTAGCTATTTTTTGCCGATTCTAGACTTTAATTCTGCTTTTTTGCCTTCATTGTTACTTCAGACTAAATTAAAAGCTAAAATTCAGCAAAATATAACAAATTTTGGAAAAAAACGGCAAAAAAAATATTTTTGAAAAATTTCGTAAAAAAATTTTTCGGCAAAATTTTTTGGTAAAATCTCTCCGCCAAAAAAAATCACAAAATTTGTCCAAAAATGCCAAAATATTAACTAAAATATAAGTAAAATTCCCAAAATATGCAAAATATTTTTTAAATAAAAAAAATATTTTAAAAATATTTTAGTTAAAAAAGTCCAAAATATTTTTTAAATATTTTTTTTATTTTAAAAATATTTTTGGGGTCTTTAGTTATAACTGTATCCCCATGATGCGGAATCTGTATGGAAAATTCCTATAAACTACTCATATAAAAAACTTTTCTTCCTCCATTATTAATTTTTGTTTGTCTATAATAAACTTACGCTAGCGAATACATCGTTCGAGGAAATAAGCCCGAACGGCCGATAAGGGGAATCGGTGAGGCATTCCCATTCGTTAAGCAACCAAATGTATCTGATGGTGACGCTTGGTGACACAATCCTTCGTTGTTTTTCGTGTAATTTTCTAACGCAGCTATTGAGTTGTCCATTACTTTAGGGTTATTAGCCGGGAGTCTGCATTGCAACTTCTCAGTTGTACCTGATGATACTTTAGTCTTCTGTGCGTTCGAAAAAGACATTTTCTGCTGTAAAAATACAGTTGTCGCAATGCCACTGCCACAATGTAACTTTGGATTGGGATTTGCCGAGTGTCTGTTCCTGAAATTCGGAGATTGAGTTGCATAACATTGAGAAAATTAAGACTTTACCTGCTTCGCCGCGAGGAGAACATCATTTGACAAGATGCTACAGTACCTTAAAAATCTCCTGATGAATAATAGTTCAATTATTTTAACCTACATTTATGCATTTCTTTGAGGTGCACTGCGCTATTGTGAATCTTTAAAGCTCCTTTGTCGCAAAATGTTTTTAGACCTTTAATTAGAAGATTGTACATGGTAAGAGTTTAAATAATGTTACATTTTGAGCATTGTACACGTTTCTTTCCACCATTCTTGGTCGCTGAAAGGCCCCTAGTTGAGATCTAAAATTAGAATATAGTACTACAAAAATTGTACTTTATTGCTTTCATATAGAGGCAGATCATTTAACTAATGACTAGTGTTTTCCTGACCGGGCAATTTGGCCCCGGACAGGTATACCTGACCTGAACGGGGCCATAGTCACCGGTCAAGTCATGTTTAATCTGACCTTCTGTATGACCGGGCTGAAATTTTACGAAAACCTTATTGGTGTTCACTCTTTTTGTTATTGATATGGCATTGGCGTTGTGCGCAAATCCTTAAGCTTAGGCAAACTTTAGGCTTAGGAAAATTTTTTGCTACTAATTTGGTTAAATTTTTGTGAAATAGGTTCGTGACACAGAGCCTGCGGTTTAGATAAAAGTAGTGGACGCTGCTAGACACAGAAAAAATATGCAGTCTTTCCTTATAGGTTTTTGAACAAAACGTACAGATATATAAAGTACAAAACGTACAGTCATATCTAACGGATAATGAGTACGATAACTACGGTTTTGACAGGAACACTTCCCCATGTAAGTCGACTATGCTCTACAAAGCTACAGCAAAAAAATTTAGCGAGCACTCAGAAAACACACCTCGGGTTCCTCCCTGGTCAGTTGGAATAACTTCAACCCTAATTAGGTGGCTAAGGGAAAAATAAATAATTCAATTGCTTGCTAAAAATGGATTTAATTTCTCCCAAAGAAACATTTTTTCAAGCGAACAATATATCAGTACATATCTAATTTTTGTGTTTTCATGCAGTATAATCCGGATTGACTAGAGATAAATGAATTAAAGTGATTTGTCGAGTTGCGAAACTGCCTGGTTGTTTCTTCAATTTCATAAAAATTAGAGACAGTAACCTTCAAGGAAATTTTAATATCAATTACCGCGGAGCCACCAAAAATTGATATCGATTGATTCCAAAAATTGTAATAGAATCTTAAATCTATTACATTTCCCTAATAAACATTGATTTATATGATCGAACAAAAATATTAACTATACAAAGTCTAACATAAAAAAATTCATTATAAATTATCTCTATGATTAATATATGATAAATTTTAATATGTAAAATGTGCTTACAGATCTCATGCGTGGAGATGTCGCTGATAAATCCGGCAAATCGAAATGTTTATTTGTTTCCAAGCACATCTCTGCATTTGAACGACTTCTTTGTTCTATTTGTGGCTTAGGATCCGGTTTTAGACCAGTTTTTACCTAAATGGCCGAGCATTATAAATACCTAGTTAGTCGCCGCCAAGTGGAGTAAAGGTTCGTTTTTTATAACCGCAAAAAAAACCACTTTTTTGAAAAAAGGTCCACTTTTATGTGAAATGTGCCAACAAATTTTTGCACATTCCCTACTTACTTTCCCGAGAGGAGCATTTTGAGCTATCATGCGCCCCAAAAGGAGCGGAACTGAGAAACTTTCCTTTGTAGCCCTAAAAGGGAAAAATGACATTTTTTGGCCAAAAAAACCACTTTTTGTGAAATGCGCCAAATTTTTTTACGTATTCCTGCTCAGTATCTCCGGCGGAGCATTTTGAGCTATGGTACTTCCGCGTTATCTGTGTACGCTAAAGTCAAAATTTCAAAATAGCCTATCATGATAGTCATGCCTTCAAAATGATTGTAAAAGTGATGAGTCATTGCTTTTATTCCTCTATCTTACAAATTACAACCACTATAAAGCAACGATAACGCGGAAGTACCACTTTCTGTGCGCCGCTCGGATCCGGAGAAGGAGCGGGCCAAAATTCTTAGAATTAACTAACTCGTGAACAGCTCCGAGGCCCCTTAAAATAGGGGGATGAGTCCAATAAATCAATTAATTTGAGAATGCTAAAGTACTAGAGTCTAGTAAACCCCCGATAACCCACCCCTCGGTAACCTCCCCTGCAGAAACCTCCTGTAAACCCCTCTCCCAATTTTTAAAAGACAGTTTGTACCCCCAAATAAAGCCCAGGGGTATTTTTGGCCGGGAATTCAAATTTTTGTTCTGTTTTTTAAGTGCCACTTTTTGGCAAAAAAGTCTAATCTAAGGATTGTTTGGAAGCTTAAGCCTAAGGCCAAATCCTGCCTAAAGCCTAAGCCTAAAGTAGGACCCATAGGCCAAAAATTTGAATTTGTCACAATTTTTTAACATTGGAAGGTGCTTTTGGTGAATGAAATGGTGATTTATGACAAAAAGTCTCTTTTTTTATTAAGTAAAGTGCCACTTAAAAATGGACCAAAAATTTGAATTTCACAATAAAAAATACAACTGGGCTTTATTTGGGGTAAAATGTTTTTACCGCGGAGATTTCTACCTGGATGGATTTACCGGTTCCCACTGAATATACCAACAGAGAGGGTATACCGTAAAACAACGTCAGTTTAATAGCTAGGAACTTGTTAAAAACCGATTAATGGTATATTACTTTTATCAAAAACTTACTTCATTTTTTAGAAATGATTCAATAGAAAAGGTAGTTCTGGATCTAGCTTCTTCCATGGACAATAAATGTTAGGACTTATCACAGTGTAATTGACTCCAACTGTATCAAGACAGGATCCCAAACACAAGTATTGGGCGAGATTTAGTGCCGCCTGGGTTCGGAAAAGAGAGGGATTGCGTGTATGTGCTAGCGACAACCAATGAGTGTGCTGTGACATGTGCAGCAGCCAATGGAGTCCTCTTCCCTGTTTGGAACTGCCGTCGAGAAATTACGCGAAGGGGCGGGGCTTCTCGCACCAATTGGGTCCTCTCGCTCTCAGGAATGCGGTACTACTCAGTTTTTCAAACTTTGGCTCATTCATAATCTTCAAATCCGCAATCAGACTCGTCTCCGGGGCGTTTTGCATAATACCAATTCCAACTGCCAGCCCACTAGCATTTGTATCTAACACGGGTCTTTGAGGCAACAAGTGGGTATCGTCGGGTCGTTTGTCAACATGGAATTGACCACCCATCCTCTTCAGGAGGTCCATACAGAGAAAAGATGTTCTTTATCCAACAAATTCAGCTGGATGGCCCTATTCTTTCGACGACCGACAAAGGACATTTCCGCATTTCAGATACATTATTCCCAAAAGGAGCAGTAGGAATTGATGATAGCCTACGGGCACCCCATTTCATCTACGATAACCTTTGGCGCAGCAGATTGCATGGAAATGAGCTGCAAGACATTATCCGAAAAGAGCTTCCCCTATGGAGTGTGTTCTCAGACTTGGACAAAAAATGCGGAACACCTCTCTCTCAAAAATGGGACCAATAAAAACCAACTGCGAATTAGGTGGTGGCTGGGTGCCATCCATTAACGGAGCCCATTCAGGACCGCCATTCGAAATGCGTCTCCTAAATTTGAGATTGCGTGATTTGCACAAAGATGTATTTTGTGGAAGCCAACCAATAATTTTGCTGGCAAAACGCAGGTTATTGCATTTTTATAGGAATGTAGAGCATTAGACCATGCGTATAGTTAGAAATCAGAAAAAAAATTTGATATAAAACCACATTGTGGTAGCTTGATAAAAGGTTGTTAGCTTGACTTGAATTATTCTTATGACCAAGCTTATGACTATGAATAAATTTCAAATAACATTTATCAGTGAAAAAACAAATCTATTTTCAATTTTGGTATATTTTAATCTGTTATTCTGTTATTGACGTTTCTATTCAAAATATTAAGGAAATTGCGTCGTGTATGATAATAACCATGGAAATTTCGCGCCTTTACAGCGTATTGGATCGGACACAGATTTGCTGGACAGCTGTCACCGGCCAACAATGACATACGCGAAATGATTGAAAGCGAACGGATGAATACATTTCTGGTCTAGGTTAAATTCTTAGCTAAAGGTTTGATCAAATTTGCATAATTGCCATGACGTAAGTGTGAAGAGGCAAATCATTCTCTTCTGCTCATTCTTTCTCAAGGGAATACTGTGATATGTGAAGAATGTGGATAATTCTCCCTCAACAGTGTGGAAAGTACGTAGAGGATGTAAAGCTGGTTTAATTGATATTTGTACATATTGTATTGTTTATATTGCAACATATTACAACCAACATGTGGGCCAACCAACATGTGGGCCATTCCCATGGTCTTAAGGTGCTTTTTGACTTTTTAAAATGCCGATGTCATTCTGCTGTTAATGGTTTTAGGGATTCTCGGATGCGCTGATTCCGAACATGCAATCAGTTTTTGATATCATGTCAAAAGTGGCATTTGTTTGGAGGACATTTTTATTAGTTTTTTGGGAAAAAATTTATGTTATATCCGACATTTTTATAAAGATAGAGTACAGCACAGGAGACGTTTTTAACATAGAATCGAAGACATAGACAAATAAAACGAAACACTTGAATCTGTAATGGTTGGTCCAAAAACAGATTTCCCAAGGCATGTAGAGCAGTTTATGCAAAAGTACTTTATAGGTTTCTCATCATTTGTTAATTTTTCACTTATAATTCTGTATTCAAGCCATCCGCTCAAACGAAAAATATCTAAAAAACTTATTCAGAAGGAAATTTAGTTTTTCGTTTAAAAGAAACTCAGATTTTGTATAATAATTTCTTGTGAAGCAGTCTCTATTTTATAATCTCGAGTCCAATGTTGCTTGATATATCGGAGGAGGCATTTTAGATCGATATATTTTTTATTGAATACAAATGAACTTTTTGCTGCACAATGCGTAGTGACTGCCACCAGTTAAACAAATGGCTCCCGTCAGTCGAACATGGCGTAAATTTGCATTTATTCATTTATTCAAACAAAATCGTCAAGCGGTTTGTCATTAACAAATTCCAAAATTAAAGAAAAATATGTTCTTCCAAAACTACCTGCCGCAAGTTGATTTATTTTCAGCGCGCAAGATTGTATGTAACCGAAGAATAGTGCCGAAAATATAAAAGATTGTCATGCTGCGTATAGTTTAACTTGTGCTTGTGCTTGTGGCAAGTGCACAAGCACAACTTGTTCGTGAGTATGTCTCATCGACCCAAAAACGAGTACGTCCAAAACCGTCATACTGTCACTTCCACAAATCCAGAGAGTCGTTTATTGTGAAACATTAAAGTGTCAACAGCCTTTGGCCAGGACCAATGCGATCTAAAGTCTATTCCCCAGACTCCATTTCAAGACCTGACCCCGATATTCGCGACTAAAACTTGTCTCAGTCCAATGTTGGCACCCCAACTGTCCTTTGTAGTGTCATAGGACAGAAAGGCGACATGCCCCAACCAGTTGATTGTGCCCATTTTCTGGACTCCGGCTGGTCGCTACTTTCCCCTTGGAGACCCATCCATTATTTTGCATTGCGGGAAGCAAGCCCTTCCCTTTCAACACGTTTGGGGACTGAACCCATTTGCACATATTGCTCTACATATATTCTAACTGGCCATAATTCAATTCAAACATGCTTTATTTCTGTATTGTAAATGGTTAAATATCTGTAAGTAAAAGATAAAAGCGATATCATGAGAACAAGTTTGGTGCCTGTCATGCCAGTTTTTGTATTGAAAGATATGATCATCACAACTTCAGAACAATAATTTCAACGATATTTGCCGAATTATTAAGGATTTACGTTAGTTTTAAATTTTTGCCACAACAATTTGAAACGCGCAATGATCATACTCTTTCAATAACAGAGAAAAATATACGTTCCGTTGAATTTAAAACAGTCTGGTTTCAAATTCAGTTTGAGGACGAGAGTATACACAACCAATAGAGACGAGAAGCACTGAAGTGACTTTCTAAATGCTGTGACAGGCAAACGAGCTCCGGTCCGCTTTTACCTGGACGTGGCTCATCCAAACAACGAACATATTAAAGGATACAAGACGAATAGAATATGGCAGATATATATTATTCTATTAAGGCACTCTGATATCACGAAACAATTATATTGCACTTCCAAAATAGAAGTCATTGTCGCGCTAGAACTAATACTATGAACAAAATTAATGAAGTAGAGACTAACGTGTTAAGGCAAATTAAATTTGAGCTAGCTGTAAATCTAAGTCCAAAAAATAAACACATATCCAAAAATGGAACTTTATTTTGTATAAAATTTGCTGAAGAGGCGTTCAGGAAATCCGTTAGGATGAGATAACGCTTTTATGCAGCAGCTTTACTCGCTCGAATGATATCAATTTTTATAACTAAATTTACTGAACATTCCTCTAAAGGAAATCTGTGCAAAATACAATCACAGAGACAAACACGAAAACACATAAAGCCATAAAAATGAAAAGCTGGGCAAGATTCTAAACAATTATAACTCTAAATTTATGGGGAAAATAACATCAGGAAGCAGTAAGCAATCCAACTCTGCCATCTTTATGTGGTGAATTTTCTGCGGAATCTTCAGAAGTATTGTCGTTGACGCGTCCAGAATAGTCGGAACTTTGCTGTACTGGCTGAGCGTCGGACAAAGACATACTCGAGATATCAACAGCTGCGTCGGAGCTCTTTCTAAATGCAAAAAAGTGAATAACGATATTAAAAGTTCTACTTTGTAGGAATTGCGCAATTGTACGTTCCGATTTTTAAAACAAAAATATTTAAAGGAAATCAACACTAAATAATTTTCGCTTGATAGCGAGTTAGTAAAATACCTAGTCTGTAAAACTACATATTGAGATAACAGACAGAGAGAAATCCATTTGACACAAAAGTGAGTGATTTTGGTGAGTAAAACATTAGGATTTAAACTAAAGATGTACACCCCACTATTTCGTCCGAGCTCTAAAACGCATAAATGGAAATTACGATAAAACTTTTCAAACGGAACGAGCGAAAGCTCATATTTTCATTAAAGTTACAAATATGATACCTTAGCGACATTAATGCATGAAGAACGTTGAGTTGCTGTAAGTCTTCTAATTTCTGAAGCTTTGCGGTTTCGCTAATATCATGTTCGGACATTTTTATTGGTCTGTCGCACTTCCGCTTACGGCTTGGTAGTGAGGATTCGTCATCGTACTGATCATTGGCATATTGCGCAGGCGAGGTGGATGGAAGGTGGGAAAATAACGCTAAAACTTCACCAGCATCAGTATCCTTTGTTTCATGCATTGGTGACTAAAAAAGTTTTCAACAACGATCTCATATGTGTGATTGCGAATTAATACCGTGCTAAGAATCTGAGACGGTGAAAAGTCCAAATTCTCTCGATTTGTTGAACTAGTGACGCTGGCGGAGGAGGATTGCGGCGACTTGCTTTGATTACTCAAATGCTGGAAGGAAACGTTGTTATGCATATTTGGGTTGCAAGAGTGCCTATTCCTGAAATATTTTTATGTAATGCTCATTATATAGAAACTGCTAACCTGCTTCGCCTGGAAGAGAAAATTTTATCGCAGCCGGGAATTGTGCAACGATGAGTTTCCTAAAACAATTAAATATTGCCGTAGACCTGTTTGTTTCGAATAAATTTTAAATTGTTTTAAGCGAAGCCTTTATCATTAAGGTCAAAAAGCATTTGATTTATGATTGTATATAATACCTTGAGGTGAACTGCACTCGTGTGGATTTTTAGCGCACCTTTATCGCAACTGTAATTGCATACATTTAGCATAAGTAATTCGATATGAAATATGTGCTTAAGGTGAACTTACTATGTATTTAAACATTTTGGGCATATAACGCGTTTCTTTCCGTTCTTCAAACTTCGTCGAATCGACTAAATATTTAAAAACTAAAAACTATAAATTATGAAACATCACAAAAAATAATAATCGAAAATTAAAAATTCGAAAAATTTCAGTAAAATGAATTTTGACTATAGAAATTTTACGGCATACTACTAAAAGAGAAAATACCGTTTTCTTCACCGAAGTTTCATTAATGCTCATGTTTTCATATTCCTCTTCACGCTTTACAAAACCATTTTCTATTGCATCCATGAGGAATGGCGGCGTTCGAAGATGATTTCGAGAAGCTGTGTCGAGTAAACCCTGAGATAAAGTATTTTGGCCCTCCTCCGCGTGCTGAGTGAGAACAATGGTTGTTTCCACATGATTCACAGTGCTACATCCATTATTGCTCTCGCTTATGGTGCGTTGGTCTATAAACTTACCGTTATACGAATGTTGTAAATTTATGAGTATATTATCCAAGCATTATAGTTTACTGAATAATTATATAGCAAGCATTATATTATTCAATTTTTGAAGAGGACCTTTTGTGGTAAAACTGTTAATGAAAACCTCGAAGTAAGATCTAATTAAAGTAAGACACTCGAACAAGTAAGACACTCCCCAACTTTAATAATATTTACAAGAAGGCATGGTAATAACTAAACTTGTTCACCTGAGCTAGACAAATTTGAAACATAGGTCGGCGACTCATTATTTTCTGGACGAGTTTGCTCCTCATCTTGCTGGGATTGTTGCATCTCTCCCATATGCGCAATAGAGTCATTCATACTTAATGCTTCCGAGATAGAAGGTTTTTCGAATCCTGAAGGGTGGTAAAGCTGAGTATTCACATGAGCCGATTGATCTTGTTGCGGTGCAATTGCAGTGCTTAGCAAAGAGCGAACGACGGCTTCTCTAAGTGAATTTGCGAGAGCAGCGTATCCAGGAAGAAGCATTGACGTGTTGTGTAGCAGATTCAGTTCGGCATGAAAGCTGATGCTCTCCCATGTATTTGATGTGTCACATGAATTGAACTGCAATAAAATTAGATAATTTAACGAAATGCGTATTAGCTCTAATTTTGTGTTTTTGTAATGTGTTCCAAAAAGATTAACCTAAACTTTGGTATTATATTGTGAGGAAAGCGCATTGGTGTCTTGAACCTACTTACATAACTTAACCAATAAGCATGAAATAAAATTAGATAATCAAATGCCGCTATCATGTCACGCGATAGCTAGTGAAAAATTAAAACAACGTTACGCCGATGTATACAGGACGCGCTGGAACTTTCCTTATAAAAATTTATCATACTATCCAGGGAACGATAGAAATAACTCATAACTGTGATAAATCTACAAAACGCACATTGACAACATATCCTCTTGAGAATTCTGCCATTGTCCACCCGGCTTTGTCGAGCAGAAATTCCGCACACGGTTTGGGTAGGTCGTCGAATATCTTTTCCAATAATATCTTCAGTCTAATAGGAATTGCCTGAAAAGTGCGATATAACATAGTATATTAGGTAAGAATGGATAATTTCCGACTCTTTTCTTTGCCGGAATGAGCATCTTTGTATAAGAAAGGTTTAATTTGGCCAAAATTTGCTCTGCAACCAAAGCAATTTTAATATCAAATTTTCTGTTGGATGTATCCTCCAGTATCCACACTCGTGAATTGAAGAATAAATTCCACAACAATAAAATTCATTTGAATATTATTTGCGATATATCTTATTTCATATCGAAATATGTTTTTAGATGTTTATAAGACCGCTTTAATTACCTTGAAACGTATTGTTATCATATTTTTTCCTACGAAAACAAATAAACACCAAACGGTAAAAAGCTCACTTTTCGTCCCAGCAGTGCGCTCATTACAATCGGCGAAATCCTTTGCATCATTTCCGTCGTCATTTCATCGTCATTGCTTATCTTGAATGTCTCCTCGGGGTTTTCCGGTTCTTCCTGTTCATTTTTTAGCCTCAGCCATTGTAAGGCGGAAGGGGACGGATACAAAAAGGAAGTGGCCGAATTAGTTGCCGGATCTGTCGTGTACATAGCCGGGATTTTTTGCTGCAGTTGCGCTAATAGCAGTAGCCGACTAACCAAATCGGGTGGTGCGGGAGGTGCGCCTTCTTTGTTCAATTCATCCATTTCACCCTCTTACCTTCTTCCTGGATGATCAATATTAGAGGATCTATAATAAGAAAAATTATTTTGAGGCACGGCTACGTATAATTTCAAAATTATAACATTAGTTATGTTTTCTCGCTTCTGATTACTAGTATAGTAGGTAAGAAGATTACAGGATACAGGTTGATTATTGAGGCACAGTTTAGATTTTGGGTTTGGACGAACATGATATCTATACATCACTTCAGTTGGGAAAAAGATCATAATCCTCATAATTCTAGCCATGTAACGCACTCCTTCCTCTCATATCCTGCATATGCCAAGCCGAATAGGCTATGCAATAGCTACATATTATTGAGATTTAAAGATGGATCCAGAATACTAAATTCTATACAAAAATTGACAGTGGAACCATCAAAAGGTAATCATGAAAGCGGTAATAGTACGGTGTAATAGTTAAACAAAGATATCAAATGAGTCGGGAAACAAAAGAAAAAGGACATAATTTTCCCGTTCTATTTGTAGTGAAAGGCAAAACATCTTGGACAAATGTAAAAATCGGAATGGGAAGGAAAATGGGGGTGACGATGACAGCAGCCAAACGTGACTCAAATCGGCGACGGTGGGCATGCCTATCTCAAATGTTTTGCATTAGCCTTCTTTGCGTCCAGAAGTATCTCTATCAAGAAGACATCTTCACGATCACGCACATAAAAACAATAATGCTAAGTTCTTTATTTTAGCGCCAGCTTCGCGATTTTTTCCGCCTATGCCGTCATATTAAAGACATGTTAAGAAAAGAAAAAGATGTTTTGATTAAGCGAGCCAGCCCTATTCCCAGGAAAAGTCCTGTTCTGACCCTTCTTCACCGTAAAACAGTTTAAAGTGATTCAAGTTTGATTGAAAGAAAACCCGGCTGCTGCAATGGGACATTTTCACTTTCACATCATTTCTATTCAAAGGATAGGGGACAATCTATTCTCTATTGGCAGCCAAGCGGAATACAATTGTATGGGAGTGTATAAACTAAACTGGTGGCTCTGGTGCGGGGCGGCCGCCTATCCAATAACAAAAGAGTCAACTATACTAAGGGGAGCGCTAACGCCTACAAAGTTGTCATTGTGACCGAAGACGGGGTTGTTCTGTGATTTGGGCGGGTACTGTAAATGCATTTGTTCACAAAACGTCTCTTTGCCCTTCCCTGGGTAGGCTCATCATCACACCCTACCATCAAGAATTCGTCGTCCTCGCTCTTCGATATTATTGTATTGGGGACAGGCACAGCCCTCTTGAGGTCTTTGGGATGAAGGACCAGTGAATCAGTGACGGAACAAGCATTTTCCACCCCAAGAGCGTTGAGACGGAAGACTGTCACTTTGTCGGCACCCGCAGCCAATATGTATGTGTGCTTCGACACTTCTGATGATAGCCTTCCCTCCCAATCATCATTGATGCACTTTTGCTATTCACTAATAGCAAAAGTGACACAAAAAACTTCCCCTGAGCGCTGTACAGACTCATTTCATATTCTTTGCCATCTCCAATATGCGATAATGCACTGAGTTGTCGCCGAGCGAGTTTTAATGATGGCTGTGCTGTATGCATAAGCTGGCCCCCACTTCCATACACAAACACCAAGCCAAGTGGTCAAGTGATCTGATTTGATCTTGTTCGGCGGGGACAAAAAGCGACTAGGTTAGCCGGCGCGGAGAAAACATTACACCGCTCAATCAGCTCAACAAGATCTTATTTCCAAACATAGCGATAGAAAAAATTGTCGTTACGTTCTGAAACAGGAGTGCAATCATTTGTGACACATCACTCTAACCGACCGGAACTGTACCGAGCTCTTTGTCTTCAATTTGCAAAATAAATTGTATTAAGTTAACAAATAGGATACGAAAGTCAAGTATAATGGCATAAAATTAAAAAGGAGGAACCAACACTTAGCAGACCGAACGAATGCTAGAAAATAATACAAAAAGAAAAAGAAATTTATAACATTTTCATATTTCTCGGTCTGTTTAAGGTATACATAGTTTCAAATTCGATATCCAGTCCACCCTGTATAGTCGAGTATGCTAATTTGGGCATGCTAATTTTCTTATTGGGAAAATGTTGTTCAGAAAATTTAAGGCATCGAGCAGTCTCGGAATATTGGCTAAATGTAAAAATGTGAAACATGATAAAAATATTCTTAGCATGCAGAAATCATAACCACACCCTAGGCGAATTGGCTTGAAACATTTTACAGCAATATATCAGGTAAAGTTTAGATAATTGGATTGTAAAGAATACGATCATCCAGCTGGAAATTGAGGACAAGAATAGATCAAGGAATTTCCGGTCGCAGGAGATGACAATGGGCCGGGAGAGGTGTGTCTCAAGCCCTCGCCACACCTCGCCGAAAACAAATGGCGATATGGAAGAGACTCGGCTGAACACCTGGCGCGATGGCTGTCGCCTCGGGCAAATTAAATCAACCCAAAACCAATTGTGCCTTGGAGTCGGCAGATATATGAAAGGGAATCAAGATAAATCAACAATAAACAAAAAGCAACGAGAGTATATAGCGAGAAAGGTCCCCTTTGGCTGTAGTGTTCCTGATAAATTCCGGCCCATTCCGTCGAAATATCGCAAAAGTTTTCGATAGTGGCTATCGAATATGACATTTTGGTTGACGAAGACAAAGCATGTGCAGCTCAATTTTTGACACCGGAAAACTTCCGCTCGCTCTACTTTCACTTGTCAAAAATGTTGCCGGAAAGAATTTCTGAGAAGGTGAATGTGGGGGTGTAGGGATGTCGCATCTTTCACGAGAGTCTCGTTGACTCAAAAATATTAGTGATTGAATTAGTAATGGCGTTTATATTATTACACAAAGGTTAATATCAGTAGGAGTACAGTCGAATCTCGATAAGCTGTCTGATTTGGAACGGAGAACCAAAGTCAAATTCACAATTCATTCATTCGATAATCCGTCGAAATCCAAATGTACATAAAATATGTATTTTTATTGATTTTTACAAAAAACGTGAAAATAGTTAAACCATGAAAAAGCCGAAAATTTGGGAATTCTAGACCTTGATGACCTTGATAAACCGTACATTTCGCCCGGAACAGCCGTATGTAGATCCAGAGTGTAATAAAAATTAGTTCTATAAAAAATTCATAGGTGCCATTTCAATGAAATTCATGATAATTCCTGATTTGTTCCGAATAGCGGAACAAATCAGGAATTACAATTTACAAATTTGTACATTTTGCTCTTTAATTGTAAAACTGATAAATAAATTACAAACATTTCTCCAACATATCCAAACAATCAAAAATATTTTCAAATAAATAAATAAATAAATTTTCCAGGAGTGTTTGCAAATGGAGACTATACATGCCTAAAAACTGAAACAACGACGGTTGAAAAGTAAAGCGATATTGTGACGAGAGTGTTCGCCTAAGTATATAAATCCTTTCAGGATATACAGCTGCCGTACATAAGTTTTTTTGTTCAGTAGTTTTCGCGTAAAGCTGCGACATAGCTTAATTAATCAATGTCCAAGCCAAAGACGACAAAAAAACAATAGAAAATAAAAAAGTATTCTCCAGCAGAGGGGACCCTTGGCAGAAGAGAAAGACCGGCACCTGACGCCGTCAAACTCAATTACGAGGGAGGGGACACCACTGCTATCACCTTGATTCTATCACCTTCAACCCGCCAGCTTTTGTGCTGGTATTAATGGAATCCAGCTCAACTGAAATGAATTTATGATGCCCCTCGAAAAATCTTGATTCTCCACGCTGTTTATAATTCGGGAGCGGGATTGATTGTCCTTTTCTTAGCTAACAAACTTGGCTTTTGGAAGATGTTCAGAGAAAGCAAAGTCGTCATTAATTTTACGTGTATTTTACAAACGGTCTTGAAAGAATGCATTAAGCTTATCTTTTATCGTCCTAGTGTTTACTTTGGTTGGCCAAATTTGACAATCAAGATTTGTGCCAGAATAGCGAACCATAAATTTAACACGTCCCAAGATGAAGGTACAAGAGAATTGAGAAAGAGAGCAAGTACGAGTGTTTTCGATCTAAAATATGAAGCGGGATTAAACCAAGGACTTGCAAACTCTTCTCAATTTTCGAAAACATTAATGATTAAAATGAATACACA
This sequence comes from Ditylenchus destructor, assembly GCA_022814885.1. Taxonomy (NCBI): domain Eukaryota; kingdom Metazoa; phylum Nematoda; class Chromadorea; order Rhabditida; family Anguinidae; genus Ditylenchus; species Ditylenchus destructor. The sequence goes on from JAKKPZ010000005.1 coordinate 631,191, forward strand.
CCTAAAAAGGAAGGCTTGACTAACATTCAGACCAGATTTTTAGTTTCTATTTAATAATGCTTAAAACTACGTTATATTACATGTATGATACACAAAAGCGAGCACATGATATACTACATCTGGTCAATTTAGTAGTGAATGAAATGGGTATATAAAATGGGAATGGCGATATCGTCACTGGCTGGGACAGTTTGCTGCCGCCCCGTATTGTTCAACCGAAAGGCAGAGTTTGGCGCAGAGAGAGCGTTGGAAGCTGGTGGCCATTAGCATTATTCATCAACTCGGCGACCAGCTCAACAAAAGTCACAACAACGTCGATTGGTTTGTCAAAAATACATAACCCACGGAAATGAACATGAAAACAAAAAATACGTTGTTTGTCAACAGCAGAGAAAAGGACGAATATTTTAGCTTACTCTTGACTCTAATCATTTAACTCATTCACTCTATTTAGAAGAGCTTTATTTCTAAATTAGTTTTTTAGGAAAAATATTTGAAGGATTGACTGGAAGTTTTGCAACCAGATAATTTGACAGAAGCAGTTGCATTTTTTGGCTAGGCAATGGTAAATCACATTTTCGATGCCATGGAATCAAACCTTCTCGGATCTTAACATGTCAGGACTACAAATATAAGATTCTTGAAATTTATGGGTTTTATTGTATAATGGGAATAACAACAAAAATAAATTCAACAAATAATTGCAACAAAAACGATTCTCAAGCCACCATTGACGTTTTCTTGGGGTTCTTTACTCGGCGCTCTTTCTTCCCCGACTTTACGTCTAACTCCTCCTAAAAATCAACGTGGTATGACCAGTCAAGATACCATTAAATTTTCTAAAATACCTAGGTATATATTACCGTTCTATACGCCTTTCTGGTATATATTCAAAAGTTGGCGAACATTTCACCAAACTCTATTAGAATGTGGAGTATTGTATTTTTCCCGGTACGAAATTTTCATGCTAATGGCGAGAATATAACTAAACTACATAATACGCGACAAAATGTAAAGCACTTTAAATTTGAGTTGAACATTACCTTTTTCACCAACTGGCTAGCCTTCTCCTTGATAAGCCTTTCGATTTGCACTTTATCTGGTTTTAAGTCATCGCCCGGTTCGTGTTCGTCGTCCATGTTAGGAAAAACAACTTCCTCCTTCGCTGGAAATATTAATTCGAATTAAAAAACAAGAGCGCAGTAAAATCGTCTTCAAAAATAGAGCTCACTTTTTTCATCAATCACGGTTACTTGACCATCTTCGCACACTTTCACAGACAAGCCTTCTGGCAAACTAAACATTCGAACTATAATTTTAATTAATAAAGACAATTATGACCAGGATTAAATGTCAAAATTTATGTGAAGTGTCAAAATTTGAATTACGGATACGAAAGGCTGTCTAACATTACAGATTTTTTAAATAATTGATTTGGTCAAATTAAAGAAACCAACGTTGAACATTCATCGAACACTTCTTCGTATACGCGTTTACGAGAATCACGCAATTTCACCTCATTCGCTGATCCTAAATACACTCGTGATTATGTTGCGGAATCTCTCAAAATATTAAATTTCTTACCAAAATCCACATAAATTGGCAGAGAAACTTTTGTATTTGAAGTTATTATGTAACAACTACGGATATTTTTAGCACCTCCATGACAGTGTTGGAATATTTTGTCAACGACATAATTTAAGTTCTTTGCAAGGTCCGAACCTGAAATAACTCATAAAAATCACATCGAAAATGATAAAACCTACATTTTTGGCCCGCATTTCCAATACGAATTGCCAAAGAATCCTTTAAGGAGTCCAAAGGCAAATTCACGAGGCTGTAAGCTTTCTTGATTTGTTCAGGCAAATCTTGACGGTCAACCCGAATGGGAAAAAGCGAAGATCCTTGCTTCTGGAAAGGTGATCCCAAAAATGAACACACTTTCTTTTGAAGCTTTCCATCAACGAGGAAAATGTCATAAGTGCTTGCGAGCCTGACTTTGTCCATAACTTGTGAGTATTCGCGCGTCAGTTGAACGTAAGTATAAATCTAAACCATGCAATACAATTATTATGCGTTAGTGACTTTTTGTGTGGTTTATGCGATATAAAAATTTATTTTCACTATTGCTAACATTTCCAATAGCCGGTTTAAACTATTTACTAGTTTTGGAAGTCCTCAACTACAGAATATTTTATTTTTTCGGCCCTCTTTTATTGGCAAAATTTTTCCAACGCTAAAGAATTTTTATGCTTATTGAAAGCTTAATAACTTTCCCCGCATTCTCAAATATGGCATGTGTCATCGATTATGCAGTGGGAAATTATGTCATTTACCAAACATCCAAGTTTATCAAAATCTTGCAAACGGCATGAAAAACAAATTTCGCGGTCTGGACATAAGAAACGTATTCTCTGACAATGATAATACACAATCCATATTCTAATATAGCTCTTTCCACGAGCCATAAATAATAGAGTCCGTGAATTCAGAAACGAGAGTTACGGTTTGTTTTTTTAACGCCAAAGAACGCCAAATGGATAAAATAAGTACATTCTATTATGGACAATATGTGCCTATGGCGGCCCACTTGGCTAGATCAAAAAAATTTCTTCTCCAAGACAATAGGGTGAAAAATGTAGACGTGAAATGTTATTTTTCGTGTTTTTACAAAGGATGCCGAATTCCAGTTAGTTCGCCATCTTCATAATGACTAACCTTGGCAATATCTGCTTCACGTAAGCCGTATTTCTCTCTGAGTTTTTCATACCATTGTCGAGATTGGCTATCAACATCCGGGTCTTTTTTCGCCGCATCTGATCTGTCAAAATCTGGCAAAATCATGCAGATTGAACTGTTGGAAGGATTTTTATCCGGACATGGAAGTTCCCTAAAAGAGAATATTTAACAGATCATCTTCCATTTTATTTTAAACCCATAAACATTGCGCTGTTATTATCAAAATTTGAGAAAACAGTATCTCAAAACTTGTGCTTTTTTACTACACAAAAAAAAATATACTAAAAATATAAACAACGGGCTCAAAGTCGACATTTTTAATCTGACAACCAAATTGTATTTTTGTATTAAAATGAGTTCTTAAAATAAATTTTTGCAATCCTCCACTATTCAAAATCAGAAGCTTACAGCAACTTCCGACGCACATCTCTTGTTAATGGAGTTTTCTTATATTTAACAGATAGAAATATGCTGGCGGCTTGTTCTGGGAAAAGTTGTTTCTTTTCGCTTTGCTTCTGATACTTTTTCAGTGCCTTAAAAGCAAGTTCTCCCTGAAAAGTATTTTACATATAAAAAATAAAAGCAAAATAAACAATCAACCTGTGCAACTATTTCGCCTTTCAACGCATCCATAATCGCTGCTGAAATTTCTGACAACCTAATTTTAATAATTATTATACAACTTAAGCACCATAATAAATAAATGGCTTTATTACCATCTTAGAGATGAGAAAATGAGTGCATCGTATTAGCATTTATTTAGTCGCATAACAGGAAATGAAATACAATCAGTTACAAAATGTTACGTTGTCTTGGATTTAGCTCGGATATTCTTTGGGTATTCTGATTCACTGAGTCCTTTGACAGACAAAAGTCGAGCGGCCCGCTCTTGAAGTGATCCCCCGCACTTTAAGCCTCTGCCTAAAAGCAAAATATAATTGTACAAACATTCATTCTTAAATTTATGTACCACTAATCTCAATTGATTAAGAGATCGTAAATTTAAAGAGAAACTATTAAGTAAGTAGTTAAGAGGAAAATTTATATTAATTTTTGAAGACTTCCGTAACAACTTATACTGTTCATAAAGGAAAGTAAATAATTCTATGTAGGCACGTTATCTAAGCATTATAAAATGTCGTAGAAAAGAGTTCGGTACGCGCAAATGGCGATTTGAATTTGCGCCAAAACATAATTGCATGCCAAAAGGGTTAAAAGGGGCCGCTAAAAATTTTTAATGAGGGGATTACTCGGCAGGGTCTCCTCTAGAGATTGGTAAAAAAATTGAGTGGGGCCTTATTAGAGTAAAAGTTTTCACAGTCAACACTTTTCCCTATTAGAAGACTCTTTTCCTGATGCTGAACAGAGCCTCCTCTAATAGGGAAAAGTGTTGACTGTGAAAATTTTTACTCTGATAAGGCCCCACTCAAATTTTTTTACCAATCTCTAGAGGAGACCCCTTCCGAGTAATCCCCCTCATTAAAAATTTTCAGCGACCTCTTTTAACCCCTTTGGCATGCAATTATGTTTTGGCACAAATTCAAATCGCCATTTGCGCGTACCGAACTCTTTTCTACGGCATTTTATAGAGATTTTTTGAAGATCAATGAAAACTTCAGAAATATTGTTTAAATTTTAACAAACTGTATGTTCTTAGAATATTATCTTCTGTGTAAACAAAATGGTTTAAAACACATTGAAAAACTAAGTTTGAACAATCTTATTAATATCTAATAATCTTAATTGAGTTTTAGGATAATCGCATTCAAAATTCTACAAATTAAACACTTACTTTCTAACGCATGCTTTAAATGGTCGAGGCCTAATTGTTCTAATTCATCTGCACTTTCGAATTTTTCCAGATCCATAGGAGGAAAGTTCAAAGACTTCTTTTCAACAATTTTGGTTCCATCCAGCGCGTTTTTGGTTTGATCATTGCCCATCTTTGCATTTGTATCTAGAATGTCATAGTGAAAATAATTTCCTGGAATGAGATGTTCCTTACTTTGTATATCTTGAAAATTTGAGGTTTGAGCTTCTACTGATTTCCGCTTTACATGCTCCAGGAGGGTTTTATCACATATATCCGTAATAATCTGAATTTTTTTTTGTAAATTGTAGATACATATGGAAATCCAAAATCACCTGTTCAAGGAAATAATTGTATATCACGTCCGTAGTATATTCGACTTTCTGTTTCTTTGTCGGCCCATCCTCCGGCTTATGAAGCTTTCGCTTGCGCTGTTTGGAACTTGATGGAGCAGAATCGTATACACCGAAATCGGAGTCGCTAGTACTGCTGGACTCAGAAGTTTGAGATAATTCCTCAACGGATCCATTTTTCGCAGTCTTTCCTTGCTTCTCTTCCAAAGCTTTCATCCCTGCTTCTACCGCATCTGAAATTTATGTAGACTAACTCCAGTTGAATAATTGGTGAAATAATTATGGGGGTATGTTTATACCATCTTTGTGATTGTCTGATGAAAAATAAATAATAATATACCTTCAGTCTGGTCAAGAATACGATCTCGGTTTCTCAAATATTGCTGGTCACTAAATTCGTGCTTTGATACACCGCCTTTCTTCAGTCGTTCATATTTCTCCTTCCTGAAAATATTGGAAAGAATGTTAATTGACAAGGACAATTAAGAGATACAATTTTTTATTATTATTTTCATATTCTCATTTTAAAATAAATAATATAATGGTCAACAAATGACAGATTGATGATAATAAATTGCGATTTTTGCGCAGTCTGAACTAATGATTAAAAATGATTTGATTCTAAAACATAGTAAGAGGTGTAAAATGATTGTGCATACATATTTTTATTCCGTGTCATCTAATATTATGACACGATTCCTTACAGTGAAACAAAATTTGTGGGAATGTAACTACCAAAATCCGTGAGTCGCGAATAAGTAAATTTTTGATAGGCTGTATATTAATAACATACAATAAATTTCAGAAAGTTGTAGAGTAAATTCGGAAACTAACATATCTGAATCTGACATCTGAAATTTTAAGGATATGGATTTTTTAAATAATTTATCTAAGCTGTATCCCCTCATTAAGGATAAATTTATGTAGATGTTTAATACTAAGAGTCAGGGTTCAAATTCGACTTACAGTTTCTGTTGTTTTGTCCGCTCTCGCTCTTCCTTTTTCGCTATCCACTTCTTTAGCCGCTCTTCCTCTTTAACGTCCGCTTGCCTCCGACCTGTAAAAATTTGTCAAAATCAGAAAATTGCATAAATATTTACCACTCAGGTCGCGCATCATCAGCTGATTCGAGGATTTGTGAATCCGAAATGAGCGCAGCAGCGACCCGAATCCTCCTTTTCCTCCCAGACATCGAAAATGTAGCTGAATGAGCGCATCCGGTCCGATTTCGTCAAGACTTTGGAATACCCTTCCATGGCACTCAAGATAATAACATTCTGGAGGCAACTTTTGGACTTCGGCAACTGTCACAAGATCACTGAGTGTAAACGGTTTGAAAGCAAACATATTTTCAGTTCGAAGAATAAGTAAGCCAATTTTATAGGAACGAAATTTTATAAGACAGGATAAAACGAAACGTTCGGCAGAACGCCAAAATATTATTTGAAACGGGACAAGTGTTGCCTTTTAGTTTTTCGTTGGTGATTTCGATTTGCTGCATCGTCATTACAATATTAGCCACAGCAAAAATGGCATTTCCGCCTCCGTATGGCACACGTTTGCCGATGGGATTTCCACCACAGCCGAAAGGTTTGCATTTTATAACGGTTAACATAACATTTCGAGTACTGTGAATGAATTCTTCTGGAGTTTTGAAGCTTACTTTATTATTCTAGTATAATCTATAATTTTGGCCATTATAAATTTAAGCATTATACAGTAATTTAACTGTTTTAAATTTAATTGTTTTTCTATTCTAAACTAAATTATTCTAGATTTTGCATATTTATTTTAGTTCCATTTAATGGTACACAGAAGTTTGGCTTCTTTTCTCCACAGACCCAGCCGATAATGACCCCAAGGTTTCCTACGCGTCCAGTTATTAATCTTAATGTGAAAAAGGTTTGATTATCTGTTGTTATTAATCTTTTTACCATTTTTAACGTTCAGGAATTACCCCAAGCTAAGCCGCCTGTCACGACTGTCTTTGTCGGTAAGCATAACTAAAGCTACCTTATTTGAATATAAAGGTTTAAATTTCAGGAAACATATCCGATGCTTCTTCAGATGAGTTGATCCAAAAAATGCTAACGGTTACGTAACATCTCAGCACTTCATTCCCAAAACTAGACTAATTAAGAGTTTTTAGAAATGTGGTTCCGTCAACAATTGGAAAAGACTCCAGGTAAATTTTATGGAATTATTCGAGGACGATCTCAATCAAAATTAATTTTCAGGACTCAAATTCCAAGTTCAAAGCATTTGGCTTTTGTGATTTTGAGCATCCCACCGGAACTTTGCGGGCACTGAGAATATTAAATGATTTTCTGTTGGGCGGCAAGAAGCTTACCGTCAAGGTAAAGTGTGTAAATAACGTGTAATTACGAAAAGTTCATCATTTCAGGCAGATGATGCGACATCCCGAATGCTGGAAGAATACTCAGCTAAAAATTCTGCCCAAAGTAGCGAGGAAGATCCGGATGAACAAATCAGAGAAAAAATCGTCGACTTGATCAAAGGGGAAAACGAAGATCTATTGACTGCTCCACTTGAAGATGGTTTGTAACTTTTCAGTGTATATGAATTAGGGGAGGATCGGCTATTCATCAATTCTCGTAGCATAATTTTCCAATACTTTGTCACCGTGAATGTCGAAATTTTTCTGTTTTTGGAAGGACCTGTCTATGTTCATGAATAGAAAACCAGAGTATCTGAGAAAGTAACATTTGTTGTTGACCAAAGCAATTTAGATCAACCGAATGCCAATCATGTCATAATTTAAATGAATATTTAGATGGTAAAAAAGAAAATCAAGAGGGAAAACAAAGTTCAGATTCGAGCGACGAATCCGCCTCTGAAGATGAAAAATCCGTCAAAAAGGTTGGTAATGCTTGCTATCCGAGCTGTTAATTGTGTATTTCGAAACTTTCCACGATTAGTTATTTGTTATTATGTCATTTCCTAAATTTCTTTGTCCTCATGTTGAACATGTGCAATATGTTAGAATACTTTCTCTAGGAATCAAAGCACAATTTTGTGTGTATATGCCCCCGCCGCGGACTTCGGTGGTAGGTTTAACCGTTTTGCCGGCTATTTTAAAATGTATGCTTAAACCACCTAGAATAGACCAAGAAATACATGCTTTCAAATCCTCAATTTTCTCACTACTTGGAGCGTGCATAATGTGGGTATAAAAACACTTTCCTATAAAATATCAGCCATTTGCATTGTATCGGTAAAATCTGGTATCGTCCAATTTGAACTTAATTTTTTATGAAATTTTAACGGGTTAAATGTTATTACAAAAAATGGTTGTTTGTCGCTCGTTAAAACCTAAATATTAAAAAGATAATAAAAGTTACATTTGACGATGTAATATCAGATTTTGAACTGTTAACAAACTGTAAAGCGTATTCGGATGAATCGTATTTCTTAAATTTTGTTAGCTTTAACATTCTCTAACAGTAATTCCGATGTCGGAAAAAGACATAATTGCACCAAGCATTTTGAAAAGACAAAAAATTTTGTAATACAAATACCATTTGTTCCAATTCCTTTTTGATAAGACTTCTTAAAGCATTTCATATCAAATTTGATTTTTGGACGTGGAATAATCATTTTCCGACTGTGAATTCGCATGCTACTGCTAGAGCTATATTCAATTTAATAATTGTTACTTGAAAATATTTGTAGACCACGGCATTCGAATTTCAGGAGAGAACTATAATAATGCCGAAAGCGTCGCTGCAGTAGGTAAACGATTGTGTAAAATGGTGCAATTTGCTTACAGATAGTTCGTTCCCACTTTAAGAAATATTAATTATCATCATAATTGAGCAACCCTCTCTCTATGTAGAGAGCATTGACCTCTCTCTATGTCTCATTTCCGTTCTTTCTTCAGCCCACCTATACTGCTTCTGTAGTCAAAACATAATATTTTTATTATCACGTACTCTATCGTTTCTCTTCTGTATATTGAGTTACTATTTTAGTTATTTCTGTTTATTTTAGGCGCAGCACAAAAGGACCCGGTCAAGAAGCTCTTCGCGCAAAGCGAAATCCAGGTCGCGAAAATCTCGTACTCCTGAAAAGAAGAGGTTTGTATGAAGATAACATATAGCAAATTTGTGGGCTACTTAGATAGCAAGTTACTATAAATAAAAATGAAATATTTTGCATGAATTCATCAGTTTTATCAACCATTTGTCACGACAAAAAATGAACCGACTGATTATTTAAGGGTTATTTTGGAGTGACCTAATTTTATTAAGAAAACGACTTTCTATTATTAAAGTGTTGTTTTACGTTTTAGACATAGGAAACATTCATCTGACAGTTCATCAACCGGTTATTCGGGCACATCGAAACGTCGACATCGGTCATCTAGAGCCTCGCGCAGCCGAGATCGGGAGTCAGAAGATAGCGATGTCGTAAAAGAGAGACGAAAGCTCAAAGAAGAAATTAAGCGAAAAGAGAGGTCTTATAAAAAGCGTTTGGAAAAATGGGAAATTCGAGAGCGTCGCATGGCAAAAAACTATCAGAAGAATGAAGAAGAGGAAATACAGAAAAAGAAGACTTTACTACGAGAAGCCAAGAAATTACGGCAATTTCTGGAGGACTACGAAGACGAGCGCGATGATATTAAATTTTACAGGTAATTTTAGATGTTTAAATATTTCACTTACAAATTTTCATCTTTACAAAAAATATGATAAATATTTTTTTATATTTTAACAAAGGCAACATTTAAAAATAATAACATTTTTAAATATGGGTTTCCAGAAGTTCTTCCCTATTCGAACGACGCCGAAACTACGAACGAGAACGTCAAGAAGATGCTAGGGACCGCCAGGAAGAAGTGCAAGAAATTGAGGAGTTGAAAAAGCAAATCTTGGCTGAGAACAAGGAAACAAAGGACGTGGATGCCGAAGCTCGCAGAATTCATGAAGCAAAGGTAAGCAAATATGATTTTGTTAGAAATGTAATTATTATCAATTTTAGGAGAAGGAAAGGCTGAAGACAGTTAGGGAGCACAGTGGCAGTCCAACTCCGCATCGACCGCTCGGTCATAGACTTGAAGATGAAATCAAAAAGGAGAACGGCGTCACGCCAGATGAAGGGCACGATATTGCTGCTAATGGTGCTTCTAGCTCTAGTCAGCTCTATGATGGCACAAAGACAAAAGCTTTGACACCGGGAGAATGGGCAACAGGTTAGTGAGCTTTTGAAAGATAGGAATATCATATGTATATCCTTACACATACACCTTACATACACTTATGTATATCATAAATGACTAGGCTAGCTGAAAGATTTGACCACGCTGAAGAAAAATATATAGACACTTGTTTCGTTAAATAATTGCCAATATTGTTTTAGTCAAACTGTGTATCGAATCGAACAAATAAACTGAGTTTAGCAGTTTATTTTGCGCATTCCCATATGACTTATTGTACCATAATTGTTTAGTATTCCATTTTTGTGGATATTTTCAAGACTCTTAACAAAAATAGAAAAAGTATAGAAATTACTTTCGAATAGCAGTAATAATATGTAATTGTGGGGTTCTTGCAAGCAATGTGTTGATAAATATTAATTTTGTTATAAATACTTGACGGCTATAAACCTTCGTTTAAGTTGGCGAAAGGATAAAAGATTCTCCAAAATCACCGTGCAAAAAGGACACCTCGACCAAATTGGTCGCAACTCTCCAGAAACCTTCGTTATCTCGAGTCAACGGTGGAGTTTTCGGCGATGATGAGGATGAAGAGGATTCGACCCATCAAATTAAAAAGAAAATCAAGCCGTTCGAGATCACTCAAGAGGTATTTTTCATGTGATTTATATTACGGTCTCAAACTTTATTTTCATTTTAGGACCGAATTCAATCAATGACTCCAGAGGAGAGAAAAAAGCTTTCTAAGGAGCTCATCGAGAGGATTCCGACGATCAAGGAGGTTTGTTTGTTAACTCGGTGAATTTAAACGATAAATCTTTGCTTCAGGAACTATTTGCATATTCCGTTAAATGGGAGTGCGTCGACGAAAACTTATTAGAGAAACGAATAAAGCCATGGATCAACAAGAAAATATGTAAGTTTCTAGTTTAATACAACTTGTAACAATATTTAAGTCTTGCAACATGAGAGCAACACTGAAGCATATAATTTGAAAATAATAGGAAATATTATAATTAAACATCCATAAATTTTCATAGCTAACAATATTCTCTTCCTCGTTTTATGTCATACGAAATCAAACAACCCAAGTAAGATATAAAATCATAAGTTGAAGAAAACGCACGCAAAATTATAAAACCCCAAATTTATATGGCATTGCAGAGACTTTATTGTAGCTATTATGCCCTAAATATATATTTACAGGTGAATACATTGGCGAAGAAGAGCCATCTTTAGTGACTTTCATTTGTGAAAAGATTGCTAACAAGGCTGAACCTGCGCAAATACTTGGAGACTTATCAATGGTAATATTTGCAAATTGTACTTTAATATATAAGATTTTATAGGTACTAGATGATGAAGCGGAAGTGTTTATGATCAAATTGTGGCGCCTCATCGTTTACGAGAGTGAAGCAAAGAAACTTGGACTGAGTGGATCTTCCGGATCGTTGGGAAATGGCTGCAAAACATAATTTGATTTTCGCTAGTCGTTTTATTTGAATATATGATTTTATGTAATTTGCTTACGAAAGACCTTTGTCAATAAATTCATGATAATACCTCATCCGTACGTTCTCAAAACATATTTTTATACCAACTTTAAAATATTGGCATTAAAATCCACAGAGTATATTTTATTGACATGAATTTTGCCCTCGCTCAAAGAGTAATAATTAAACGATCGTTTGTAAACCTAAACACGGCATCAAATAAAAAGGTTTATTTTTATATTGGTTGATTCCTACAGTCTTTCTGAAATACATTGATATTGTGTAAGGGAGAGTTGTGCATTGAACGGACACGGCTCAATAATTAATCTCAGTGTAAATAAACTCAATGTTTGCAAGAATTCAGACAAGCAAAGCATTTCAACGGAAAGTTGCACCTAACAACGGGTCATGGGAAATTTCGTTTAAATGTCACGTTTTCCGATCGTTTTCAAGAACCCGTGATAGTGATAAATTGGGTTTCTAATTTTTTATACCTTTCTAATTATAATGGAAAGGGTATATAATTTACACGTAAACTTTTCTCATTCAACAAATAACAGCATGATATCAATTAATTAACACAATATTTGTTCATAAACATTTGAACGATTGCACCTTATTTCAATCATCCACAGCGTACACGATTCATCGATAAAAAACAACTTCCTTGATTTTTGTGAAGAAAACACCGTATAAACATAGCCTATTTTTCTGATGTTTCGTTCTAAGAAAATAGAGCCTCCTGTTCAAAAATTGAGTGTTTAAAATTACCTTTGTTTTTTCTCATATACGGAGTTTTCCAGCCACAGTAAATTTTGTTCACCGTTAACTCTAACTAAGTCGCATGTCTGCGGCGGCGTCCCCGAAAATGTTTACTTTTAAGCCTCAATACTGAATCATTTTGAATCGCATTGCCATTTAACAATTTCTCGTTGTAATCTATGATGGATAGCGGTGCATTCAATGGACACGGCGGGTGCGCAAATAAATCTAACCACCGTTTTATATGACGAATTGAATCCCGACGAACGAAGATTTCCAACAGCGGAATTGCACGCAAAAAGACCACAGTTTGTACTATACTCTACTGATTTAAACTAAACCTTTTTGGAACCACTCAGACAGCAAGAAACGATGGAAAAATCAGTTCTGTGATGGTTGTGTATGTGAAACCCCAATCTACAAATGATCGGAAAGAGCAATTGTCTGATTTTTTAAAGGAACGGAGTAGAAGAAGAATTTTTTTAAAGAACTTGTCTCTAATTATCTATAACGGTGTTCCCTAGTATTGTGAGTTTTCTCAAAGTGACCCAATTTTCGTGAATAGCAAGATTTTTGTTTAAATACCAATGCAAATATTACAGTAAAAGGCGTGTTCCTTTTATAAAACACCGGAATTGGTTATTGACCTTTTCGGACATTAAAAAGATAAACAAATAATGACTTGTTCTATTTTTAAGCTTTGATTGAATCAAAAAGTTTTTACGGTAACTGAGTCATAGGCAACGTCGTGAAATCGGGTGCGCCTCCGTTCGATTGATCTCGGATTACCGTTGGTGGGTTCGCCGGCACTTAGGTTGGGAAACTTTCGCTTCTGTCTGTTGTGCGGCGAAAGATCTCCTTCCTTACGCTTATACTTTTGTTTACTTTGTGAATATTGAGGAAATAAAGGTGATTTGGGTAAGGAGATGGATCGAAAGTTGAATTTAAAATTGACTCTCATTCAAAGACAGGCTTGATTCAGGCCTCACTACTCTTGTCGATGTTGCGTCTTGTGCATTCGCCGACACTTGTGGTTGAGTCATTCGCACAGTTTTTAGTCCTTCGAAATTCGTACAGTAATAATTGAATGTTTGTTGTGAAAGTTTTTAAATAGACCACTTTGCAAGAATATATTGTGACGTTTTATATTTTGTGTTGGTTCTATTGGGTGGGAGAGGGTTATTCTCTGATTCCGATAGGATTGGTCAAAGTGACGTTAATCCCTGGGCGGGATTATATCACCAGCATAATTATACATCGCCATAATTGCCTTAAAAATGCATATTAATGCACTACTATACTGAGTAGAGTATTTACGTATTACTAACGCCTTTTATTCTGGCTTTGAAATATGGAGGAAAAAGTAACCTTAGAGGATCATAAAATTCTCACACTACGTGCAAAAAATCACCTTCAGAACATATACAATCACCTTTGTTAGTATAAAGAAATCCAATGTTTGTTGCTGTGCTCTTTTAAAGGATATTTTTAGGCTAGCGCATTGGATCCGAATTTTCAGGAAGACGTTTAGAGGTGTTTGGGGTTTAAATTTTTTCAATGTTCAATTTAACCGCTTGAATTTTGGAAAGTTATTTTTGTTCAGCTAAAATATAGAGAGTAAACATGTTCGGGAACATATCTTTCGGTGTCTTTTCGAATTATTCAGACAGCCATGCTCTTTGTGTGTTCACATTTTTCATCCCAACAAAACACTGTCTAATAATAAAAAAAGCAATCAAGAGCATATTATTTTATAAATGTTGTCCAAATAAAGCTGTTCCGTGGACCGTTGTCTTGTAAAAATGGTTCACAGAGATGGTTCAAACAGATCCTATGTACCATTTTCCTTGAATAGGAATACGAATAGAATCTCAGGAACAAGAAATCCTGGTTTTCTTTTCATAAACAGTGTTAAATATATAAAATTAATTCCGATAAAACCATATTCCTAAAGTATGTATAACGCATTATGACTACTCCAAATATCCTCATTCCATGCTATGCTTTTACTTCCCACATAGAGCTAAGAGCAAATATTACACACACGGTTTCAAATTTCTTAGTTGAAATGGTCAGTTAAAGGTGTAGGACAGGTCAAAATAAGGCATAAATCAGCTGTTCCAGAATTTTTGTTTTCCAAACCATCCCTCCTTTTAGTAGTCACTATAAAAAGTCCTTAAATGTATATAGCGTCGCTATCGTTTTCTCGATTTTTTCACATGTAATTTTCTTCCAACCTAACGTTTTAATCTATCGAAGTTGAAGGCGGAAGTTTCTTGCGAGTTAAATTAACGAAAACTTAGATGTAAATAGTAATTGAGCAAACTATTTTTTATTTCTTCCTTGCCTTTGGTTCATTATCATATGGAAAGTTCATGGTACATGACCTGTACGGAAGTATGCGGTTTGCACCCACAGGATTAAAAATGACGAGCGTCTGCAGTATTAAAATTAACGGATGTCTATAAGATTAAAATGCGAAAATCGACTCGTACCGCGAGTTTCACATAATAAATTATAATATTTTGCAGGTATCCCATACAAAGGTCGCGAAACCTCAAAGAACGAACAAACTATCGCTCATGAACCTTATAAATTCCAGTATCAGCCAAACTTTGGCCATTCAATAAAGCTAGCCACATCCTAGTGCGATGTCTTCAAAATCAAGTCAATACTGTTGATGACTACTAATCATTATTTTTGTCAACTGCATTTAATAATTTACTATATTCAACTGAAAATCAATACAGCACTAACGGCCCAATAAATCATAAAGTTTATTTGGTTATTTAAAGTTCGTAAGTTTATTTTATGAATTTAACTTTCTTGTTTGGGGGATTATACTATTATATTTTACACGTATTTGAAACACTTCCGCTGTTTTTCTTCACTTTTTCTTTTTGCGTTAGTTTTCTGTTTTAATATGTCAGATTTTTAATTAAAATCTTCCGCACCTTGTTTCTACATTATATAAACATAAAAACAGTTAAATTATTTCAGAAAGGTTGGAATTGGAGAAGACTACGGTTCTCCTACGTTGTATTCTCACCGTTTTTGACCACTTAAAATGACAGCCGTGGCAATAGACGATACTCCGAGCCGCTTACTTCTATTCCAGCGCAAATACCGCATTAGCAACAAATTATGGCGGAATGTGTTGTGCGAGTTTGTTAGCACCACTTTTCTCATGTAAGTATTTATTTGAAAATCGGGGAATTTACCGAAAATAGATTATCGGTAGAGATAAATGTAAAAAGTCATGCTACACTAATGACACGTATTGACGTTTAATTTCAGGTACACCGGGTTCTCAGTAAATGCACAGACCGTACTGTCACGCTTCCAAATGAATGCTTACGTCGGACTGGCGATTGGCTGGGGATTTTGCCTAATTTTCTCTGTCCAAATGGCATACAGGATAACTGGTGAGTTACTTTTCATTTGCAACCAATGGCTTATTCAATACTTTAGGATCGCACTTAAATCCTGCCGTTTCCTTTTTCATTTTCACGTTTGGCCAACTCCCTTTGTCTCATCTCCTGCTGTATATCGTAGCACAAACAATCGGTAATTTTATCTTACAGTTTCCGTAATTTTGTGAACATTTAGGCTCATTTCTCGGGGCGAGTATGACATATATTCTCTATTATGGTGCGTTTTTTGTATCATTTTAAACATAAGCAATTGAAAATTAATACCAGAACGTAAAACTTATTATTGTAGGAATGATGTTCTAAATAATAATAAAAAACGGATCTGTTTATGCCACAAATTATTCTTTGTTGTATTGTATTTATTACCGAGGAACATATTTAGAGAAGATAACTGAATTCGATGGAGGAGTTAGATCTGTTACCGGTCCAAATGCAACCGGTTGGTTATTTTTTATTGTTGGCTCAATATAGATCCAATATTTTAGCTGGTATTTTTGCAACATATCCCGGTGATCACTTGTCTGTTGCTGGAGCAATGCTCGATCAGGTAAAACATTTTAACCAATATATTAAATTATTGATTAAAATTAGTCCACATTCTATGACTAATGTAAAAAAATTCAGATTGCATGTACTGCAACAATGTGTTTCATTGTAAGTTTTCTGGAATGTTTTAACCCTTTATTGCCGGACCGTACGATTTTGTTGATTTTTGGTATACAGAGCCCATTTGGGCCCCTGATAACGGGAAAAATATTATTTTTTCGAAATTCGATCAAAATTGGCGATTTTCACGGGTTCGAAAATTTGGCGCGAATTCAAATTTTAGCCAAAAAATCAGGTCCTGCACGGAATTTGACAAGCTCATTGGATTCCGCGTAGCCGATTTACTCGGCAAATTTTTTTAAATTTCCGCAAAAGGTGCCAAATTTCGAAAGTTATGAAGGTTTTTAGAAATCGGAGAATTTAAGGTGACCCCCCAAAATTCGTCAATTTTCCTCGATTTTCGGGGGTATGTCTCGAAAATGGCCATTTTTCAGGGCAAAATCGTAGATAAAGTGGCTAAACAAATTACATATCCTGACTCAGGACAAAAAGTTCGGTGTATAAGAGCAATATCAGATTTTAGCTAGGAGGCCAAAAAATTGGCCAAAAATTACTCCAAAATTTGCGTATCCTTTCGGATACACTAGGCAATGAAGGGTTAAATTGCAGCTTGCCATTCTTCTAACAAAGTCGCTTATAGGTTGGGATAATCACCGATGAAAGGAATAAAATTCCCAAATGGGCTCATCCGACTCTGCTTGGAGTAATGCTCACGACCATGTGTCTCGGATTTGGCCTTAACGCTGGGGTATGATAATTTGACTTAAATCTTCGAGTTTAGAAAGATTTCATATATACAAATTTCAGAATGCTATGAATCCAGCCAGGGATTTCGGACCGCGGCTGTTCACTTTAATAGCTGGATACGGTTGGCAAGTGTTCAGCTATCGGGATTGGACTTGGTTCTGGATACCAATTGTTGCTCCGATGATAGGTATATATAATTTTTATCCAACAATTAAATAATATCATAAACTTTAGGAGCCTTTATTGGTGCATGGTTATACCAGCTCTTGATCGGCATACAAATCCCAGAAGACGAAGACGAGGATCACCATGAATTCAATTCCAGGTCATTTGAAACAAGTCAATTAGATTTGCTCAATACAACTAACTCGTCGCCAATTTGCTATCCAAAATCAATGTAAGAGGTCTTTTGATCAGTTCACAATATTTTAACTTGTGTCCGATTTTTAGAGCGGTTTAATCCTTTTGCAAGGGACGCTACAGATCCATGATGAGTGCGAGATTATTACCTTTATAGGATATGAAGTTGGAAAGTATCATTCGCAATATTGCATTTAAATTAAATTTATTTGAACAGTTTACTTTAATAGTAATTTTGTTTATTTACCTAATAATAAAAATATTAACCTAATAATATTATTTGGGTCTTTTACGAAAGAATGACTACAAAGAATGATGATATGTTTAAGAGTTATATTGAAGTAAAATTTTGTTTTATAACCTAACTGACCGTTTCGACCCTAAGTCCATACGGTTAGTACTAATTTTGATACTACGTTGGTCGGGTCATCATCAGTAGATCCCAACGCAGTTGAATTTTTAGATCATTCCTAAGGGGTTGGGGATTCCGAAATACGGCACTCCAAACCTTTTTGGTTTCCCAAGGGAGTGCCGGTTTAAATTTATTTTACCTGTTTTTTGCCATTATCCTTGCGTCCATCGTCTTTATGCGGTTCCATCGATATTGCGGTAGAAGATTCCTGAGCTATGTCCATGGTTTGCTTTCGGTCAAGCGCACTTTATTATCGGTAGGAAAAAAGGAGCCTATAAATTTGATATATTAATATCTTAGTGGAATATAATTGGCGTTTGTACATATAGTTACATGACAGAGTAAAGCATTATAAATATACAGAATTATGTTCATTTAAGCTCATCAGTTCATTTATATCTTTATGATTTACGATTTGGAATTGGAAAAGCTAAAAGTCGTCGTTTGTTATGCATTCGATAATCTAATCTGGTAAGTCGAATTTCTTCTAATTATATAATTTTATATGCCTTTGATTATATTCATGCAAATTTTCACATATTTTCTTAAGTTGAAAACGAAAATAAGATATTTTGTTAGAAGAATTCCGACGGTTGTGGTTACATTATCTTTAAGAAATGTGGCGAAATGAAAGTTTACTACCCCGAAATTGGATCCCGATCATTTGAAACAATATGCTAGAATTTGTAACATCTCCACCTAACCGCGTTAAATGCATTTGGAAGCGTCTTTGAGTGATTTGAAATGTTTTATGTAAATAAATTGTGTCTCTAATTAATTCTTGGCGAAGATTCTTAATAAAGATCATATTCAACGTTTTGTTTTGACACGAACGATTTGTCACGGTTATTCGATCTGGCGGCCGAATTTACACGGCGACTAATTCACTCAACGTTGATGTTCACACACGACAGGTCCCCTCCGGCTATATGTAAGTCGGTTTATTTGACCGATGGCCCAACAAGATCTCTACATAAGCACGCAAGCAGACAAATTTAAAGTCGACCGCAGCTGTCGCCGTTGTTGGCCGCTATGTCACAGGCCATTTGCTCGGCCTATATACTCGATTTATTGTTTCTAATGAGGCTTTGAGTTCGATTGAATGTGTCACTCTTGAATGTGTTTCACCAGCATTCGAAAAAAATACTATGGAAATTTTGTGCCATAATGATGTTTAATAAAATTTTGTAATATATTTGAACGTGTTTCTGACAAAATGAACACAAATTCTGCTCTTATTGGCGATTTATCCTTATTGGAGCGGCTCAGAAGCCGATTTCGTGTTCGTAATGATCTCATTCGATGCGCCCTGGCTGAGCTTATTTGCACGGGAATGTTTGTGGTGAGATTTCACTTATAGCAACATTGTTTTATTTTAAGAAATTAGAATTTTTTTTTGTTATTTTTAAATTTGCTTAAAGGTACTTAAAACTTGCTTAAGTAATCTGGAGTTATTTTACTAACCATGGTGATTGAAAAATTAAGCGCCTTCAGCACTTAATTTTTTTCCAGTCTTTATCTCGGGCTTTCGGCCCTCGCGCCTTCGGACCTCGTTTAGATTCTACCTACTCTTTGTGGTATCGGAACTTGACGATTAGGTGTGCAGCGTATATAGGTTGGTTGAGGATCGACCAACAAAAGAGCCATAGACTGCAAACCATTTTCGTAAAAAGCGAAATGGCGCGAACAATTCATTTTAAACGTTATTATCAAAGCAGTCAAAACTTGAATGGCCACTCAAAGTTTTGCTAATCAACAGTGACATAACTCAGAAAAAATTTTTAACTGTCTTCTAGAAACAAAAGCTAAAACTAAATTGTCTGTCTCTCTACATAATTGTATACCGTATATTCATATAACGGTTAATTCGTATAAAATTTTACATTTCGCAAAAAATGACGTTTTGTAAGGATTTCCGGCTGAGATCTTGGGCTCCTTATAGGTTTTCAACACCACTGACTCTAAATTTGAGATCAGTTTTGGCATCGGTGTATATTGTAGGACTACTATCTGGTGCTATGCCAATTTTTATTACGTAAATGGGTAGAATACCAGAAAGCGGTTCTATGCCAAGATTCGGATGTTGTCGAAAACAGTTAAAGGGTACAATGTCCACTAAAATGTCATTTTTAGCGAAGTATAAAAAGGGTGAAATACACCGGGGGCAAGATGGGGATACCAACCCCGGGACTTTTCCCGCGAAATTCAAAAGCTAATTATGGATTTAACCCCTTTAAGGAGGTCAGGGGCCTATGTTACTAACGTGAAATCTTGACATTTTGACATGAAATCGTGAAATATCTCTATGCGAAAATGTCTGGCTCTTCTTCTTTCTATTGTGCGTCTTTGTGTGTCTTTGTCTGCCTACTTCACTTCAAAGAGAGAGACGCAGAGGAACGCCACACACTAGCACCGAATTGATATGCATTTTCCAATGCATATGCGTTGGGTAATCAAACCAAAGTCTCTCTTCTTTTATTATTGAAATTTTGATAGCAGAGGCGACGGGCTTCAAAATGTCAAGAATTAATTCTATAAAATTAATACAATTTTTGGATATGATGGCTATAAATGTGACATTATATCTAGATTCAACTTTTCATGAGGATTCCGACACATTTTTCGAATTTTTCCATGCTTGGATTTTATGCCTTAAAAGTCGAAGATTTCAATATGTCAAGATTTCATTTCAAAATTTCAAAGGGCAGAGAATTTCAACGCAGACAAAGAGAGATGCACAAAGACGCACAATGCAATGGAGAAGAGCCAGACATTTTCGCTTAGAGAGAAATGTCAATATGTCAAGATTTCACGTTAGTAACATAGGCCCCAGATTACGTAAGACCCTAAGCCTTACCTCAGTCACAGCAAGGCTAAGCCTAAGCCCAACAGTATGCCCTATTAAGGATATGCACACAACGCCAAAAAAGCCCCCAATATCCCTATCTTGCAACTCATCCAACTCAAAGCCCCCAACATCCCCATCTTCGGCGATTAAAAAGTCGTAGGACAAGGTTAGGCCAAAATAAGGATTAATGCAGCCTCGCGCTTAAATTGAACAAGATTTTAGGCGCTTAAAGACATATTTAGCTTTGGTTTACGCTTATGTGTATTTTAGTTTATCCGAGGTGTTTAGAGCAATTTTGAATGATTTATGAATCCAGTAAAACTTTCACTGCTCAGTCATGTTTTGACTGCTTTGGCAACCATACTTTTAAAGCATTTTCACCTCAGAGTTTATCTTTTATTTAGTAATCCGCCAAATTGGCTGGCTGGCTCACTGAGTATGTCACAGTCTAAAGAACACGCATTTAGGTCAGAGTGACAGAGAAATTTTCGAAATTCATGGTTTCCGGGATTCCGACCTAAATTTTTGGTACCAGGAGGTTTTCAGATACGGGGAATTCGAATCTGGGGTCAAATTTTGGGTATCTGGATTCAGAATCCCGGTTTATGACAAAGCCACTGCCGAGCGGCCGAAGGCCGCGAGTCTCACTGGTGGTATGTGTATAAAATGGCGTAGAAAAGAGTTCCGACAGGGCAAATGGCGATTTGAATTTGCGCCAAAACATAATTGCATGCCAAAGGGGTTAAAAGGGGCCGCTGAAAATTTTTAATGAGGGGGATTACTCGGCAGGGGTCTCCTCTAGAGATTGGTAAAAAAAATTTGAGTGGGGCCTTATTAGAGTAAAAATTTTCACAGTCAACACTTTTCCCTATTAGAGGAGGCTCTTTTCCTGATGCTGAAAAGACTCCTCTAATAGGGAAAAGTGTTGACTGTGAAACTTTTTACTCTAATAAGGCCCCACTCAAATTTTTTACCAATCTCTAGAGGAGACCCCTGCCGAATAATCCCCCTCATTAAAAATTTTCAGCGGCCACTTTTAACCCCTTTGGCATGCAATTATGTTTTGGCGCAAATTCAAATCGCCATTTGCCCTGTCGGAACTCTTTTCTACGCCATTTTATAGACTCGGCCCGCTTATTTAGACTCACGAACAAATAGAAGGCTTCACGCGGCTGAGCGGCGCGAAGCGCGGAGGGAGGGTAAAGCCGAGTGAGGGCCGCAGGCCCGACTGTAGGATACCGTAATATAATTTCGGTGCCGAAGGCACCATATCCCGCTAGTATCATATATTTCAATTAAAAATTATTTTTTTTCGCAAACAATTTTTAATTGTCTTGTGTGAATATTCCGAATCAAAATGCAATCGATTTTTCTTTCTATGAGTTCATGCTTTCAGTGGATCGGAACAAGCTGTATTGCTCAAGCGTTATTGAGCCGAGGGCGATCGAATGAGTACATCGCGTTGCCGATTGGGTGGGGCTTAGCGTTGGCATTCTCAGTTCAACTAGGCTTCAGAATATCAGGTAACAACGCACTTGATTCAAATATACCATGATGATCAGAAATTAATTTCAGATATTCATAGATATAATGAAAACTAAAATTCAGGAAGCCATTTGAATCCTGCTGTATCTCTATTTATGTTCACTTTTGGCCAGATATCTTTTGTGCGATTCTTGGTTTATGCCGCGTCGCAGGTTATGGGAGCCTTTCTTGGCTCACTTGTGACCTTTATTGTATATTACGGTAAATTATTGCCATGATATAACTAATCATGAGCCATCTTGAAGATGCGATTAACGCTTTCGACGGCGGAGAGAGATATGTCACAGGGCCTCTACAAACCGCAAAAATATTTGCCACGTATCCAAGCGAACATTTGTCCGCTATTGGTGGTTTTATTGACCAGGTAATTGCCAATTTTGATAAATTTGAGTGCACTTCTTCCCTTTACGCCGGGCCATGACTTTTGAGTATGTAATGTAAAAACATTGGGGACACTTCACTTGAGGGTCTGCTCCGAATTCACCCGAAATGCGACTTGCTTAAATTCAATCGTAATTCAAGGATAATTTGAAAAATTTACAAAAAATAAGCAAGAATCAGAAAAGTATTTTAGTGACAAGGAAAAGATGAATTCAACAGAATCCGATACATTTCAGGTGACGGGAACCGCCTTTTTGTGCATATGCATTGGAATGATCACCGACCGACGCAACCGAATAGATTTGTGGCTACAAGTATTTGATTTGTTTATATTCTGTTTCAATAGTTGCGTTAATTTTAGCCATATTTGATCGGACTTTCTCTGCTTCTTATTGGTGTTGCTCTTGGATATAATTCGGGTTTCGGTATGGCTTTCTGTTTTGTGGATATTTTTGCACACATAGGTGTTACCACTCAATTTTCGTATTATCACACAGAACATAATTTAAAAAGTAAGCAAGTTTTGCGATCTTCATATTTTTGATACCTCTCTTAGTTTACGCCATACTTTATAACACAAGTATAAGCGTTTCTTTAGCTGTTAATCCTGCTAGAGATTTGGGCCCAAGATTATTCACTCTATGTGCAGGTTATGGATGGAAGGTTATCAGGTATGAAAAAAAAAATGTGCCAACGCTTAAGCGAACGTGACAAAAATAGATCTTAGGAATGAAATCTGAACAATTTCTGTGAAAATATTTTTATGTACCTGTAAAGACCAGTAGTTTCCAAGATGTCGAAAAAACCTTATGAAATCCAGTGGTCAATATACTAATTTGCAGGGAAGGATATTATATAAATTTTTAGCTACCGAAATTATACTTGGTGGTGGATACCATTTCTGGCACCATTCATTGGTGGCCTTGCCGGAGCATGGCTCTATCAGTTAGCCATTGGAATGCATATACCGAGCGAGATCGACGAACTTGAGGAGAAGATACGCCGGATCCAATTCGACAAAGCTCAAACTCAGAATCTTTTTGGCAACACACAGCCAATAATTTCCGCCACCACTTCTAAACCTCCCGCAGCTGTTCAGCCTCCTATTCACCATATACATGGGTCAAATAAATCCATATCGTCGGGCAATTCAGTAAAAGCTGCAAGGTAATTGATTTTGTCTCGTCCGACTATGAATTGCACTTCGATTTTAGCATGGATTCCAAAATGCTTTGAACGAAGAAGGCTTCGAACGTTATGTAATTGTTATATAATTTTAATTATTCTGCGGACTTTCTTATGGAAATTACGTCGATATATTTGTCTTGACTTTTCGACAAATTGGATCGCGAGATACAGTTATCGTTCACAGACACGTCCTATGCGCTTGCACCTTTCTGTAAATTTAAATTGTTTAAACAATTCTGTTTAAATTTTCTGTTATAAATTAACGAACATAACATTATCTTAACAGCTGGTCTAAATCCAAAGCGTTTCCGAGGGTGAATGCAGCACCAATTAATAATTTGGCCAATTTATTTACTTCTTCTGCAAAATTTTGTAGTTTAATTATAAATTATATTACTGTTAATGGAATGTGATTGGAATTTATTTTTTAATTTCAATCTCATCACGATATGTGACAGTTATATTTTGTTTTACATCGTATATATTGATTGTGTTGTTACATTGAGTGTTCGTTTCGAGCACACCTTCAATGTTCCATTTACGCCTGTTATAAACGAGTTGTACCGTTAATTAACGTTCTATCCTTTTATGTGCTACAAAAGACATTAGTGTTCATTTAAGGAAGAAGACTGGAAAATTTCTTAAAATTGAGAATTTTACTAATTCTTGTTTCTTTCTTTCTTATTCTACTCTATTCTTGCAGAACAAAACATGAAATATCTATTTTTATTGGAATAAAGTTTCGTTAAAGAAACGAACAAAGGATAAGTAAATTCGTCATTTTTATTTTTCCACACTTTTCTTTTGGTCATGACATTTAATGACTTGAAACATATGCTCGACATTATACATCACAGCTTTGCAACACAAAATTTTGTTCAAGAGTGAAATTCTATACAATTCTAACACCTCATGGCACATACGTACAAGCCATACTTTCCTAAAATTCCCGTTTTAACCAAATGAATGGGCCATGTCAAATAAACATGGGCCATCTGTTGTAACCGCAAAATTCCCAATTTGGCTGTGTGAATAGTCACTGGCCCACAACACCTGGAGAATGAGCCATTGGTTGTGGAAGCCATTTCTTGTTTGTTTGCTGTAATACAACACAACAATAACCGTGGGCGAGAGAGCAACTTTAGCTAGCTGCCTAGGGCTTGCTTGTGCTTTCCAAGAAAACTGACTCAGCTCCTGCTAGGCTCGGCGTATTTCGAAAAGTGTATATGAATTTAGTGCTGATTTTAGCTTTCACGTCGTAAGTAAAGTTGCAGATGATGTCATATGTTGCTTTTTCATACTTATGAATAAGACCCTGTTTGACTATAGGCATATAGTCATGAAGTGGAACCTCTTTGTTGAAAAATAGTCATTCTACTTTATAAAATAGAAGCACTATATATTCTATTTCGTATAATACAGTTCTGGGATGGAAGAAAGAGGTCTTACTCCATGACTGTATGCTCCATAAAGATATAATCGTACATAAGTTTATTCAAAGGTATGGGAAAGTCATGTATAACTTGCAACATATTTATATATATAACTTATGCTCTAGTAGTTATATTTTACGGATAAAATTCTAATATTGCATACTTCTGTAAATGTTTACTTTTAAGTTTTCATTCAGTGACGTTGTAGCATTTAATATACTATAATTATATTCACATACGGCTATTGGTACAGTGCTAATACCCCTCTCCTCAAGATATGTTAGTCTGTGATTCACAGCTTTGCCGACAACCAGGGGTGGGATCGACTCGGCTCCAAAAATAAGGACATTTGCCCCAAAAACTAAGATTTCGGGGTCAAAAATAAGGACATTTGGGTCCATAGACAAAAACCATAGGGTCCCCCCTATTTTTTTTTGGCAAAAATTTTTTCCAAGTGTATTCTTAGGGGTGCATTTTTTCAAATTTTTTCCAAGTGCATTCTTAGGGGTGCATTTTTTCAAATTTTTAAGATTCGCGCCGAAACTATCAAGCTAATATTTTTATTCTGCATGAATGAAAAAATAGCGCCGCAGGCGAAAATTTTTCAATTTTAGGCGATATTCATAAAAATTTACACTATTTTTTAAAATACTTGGAGGAGAAATGGCATCCAAATAGCGCCGCAGGCGAAAATTTTTAGGAAAAGTTGCTTTTATTTCAAAAATTCCCATTTGAAATTGGATATTGCGTGAAATAAGGACAAAATAAGAACATTGGCCAAAAATAAGGACAAATCTTAGAAATAAGGACAAATCCCACCCCTGGCCGACAACCCTTACAGGAGACCTGGCTCTTGGCGCAAAATCCCTGAAGTTATGTGTGGGGTTCTGCGGGTTAGACATACCTTGACCTATGCAACTTATATATCCACGGTTATATAATGTGGATATTTTTCGCCTGCTAGCAATGAGCCAACGACCTCTTGCTCGCCTCCAGCTCGCTCGACGGCCAAGCCAAAATCCTCTTAGGAACGGATCCCGCTGCTGCACAACCTCGTCTGCAACTTGACCTTCAGGCGGGATATTTTTAGGCATGGAAGTATTTTTTTGGCACTTTCAGGCGCAGGGAAGACGATTGACACCGGTTTCGGGTCAATTCCGGTGCGTCTAAATGTCGTACTGAACCCGATTAGTTATTACAATCTGCCAAATTTTTTGTTTAAAATAAATGGTGTATGAAATGCTGACTAGGCGATCACATATCAACTCTTGCGGTCATGCATATGACGGGCCTGTCTCTCAGTGACTGACATAATTTTCTGTATATTGCTCGAGATTATCAGCTGCCTGCTTCAACCGTATTGTTCTCCAATGTTTTGCTGTTCTTTGTTTTCCATGGCCATGCTCCAGTTCTTCGTTGCAAACAAAGCGGCCCCTTTCTAATAAGCACTAAGAATTTCTCCAACAATCGATCATGTGCGCATTCCCAAATATCTTTTCTATGCGATCACCAAACACACTTTTAATCGGCTCGGATTGTATGCCATTGTTATTTTTCCTTCAAGGAAACCTTTGCGCCAATTTAGCAAAGAAGAGAGGTAAGCGACAAGGGGAATAAGGGAAATGAATCCGCTGAAATTGTGGGAACGACGCCTCTCCCTCCTTAATTTTATGTGACATTTCCTCAAAAGGTGTTGATGGTGGGCGATTTTTAAATGGATTTGCAATGTGACAGAGGGGTGACAATTGCCCATTAAAGGCAGTCGAATTGCAATATTAGGAAAACATTTTATTTATTTTTGTGAGGAAAATCCGGTAAATTGAGAAACAGTTATGTGAAAATCCTGGCAGAATTTGGCTAATTATTAGTTGATTATTCAACACTTCTCCTATAAATAATTACCTGCAAAATCAAAAAATATTGGAACATATTTTCGTGGATTCACCTGGTCCAAATTTTTGGTGCCATCAATAATTTTCCGATTTCGTTCTTCTTATTCCGGCTGAATAAATACATGATTCGATAATTCCGCAAAGATTATGAATGTTTGGGCACTTAAATGTCCTTACATTACTTTAATATTAATTAAATTCTCGAAGAACAAATGACCATTCTCGAAACAAAGGCTCCCAAAGGGCTTCTTATTCAATGATGGAGAGCTCTCTTTGGAAAATTCTTTAAAACTCGCAGTCCCTCAGAACATGAATTACACTCCTAACAGTTTATAGTCCAAACTTTAACCGCTCCGAAACTAACGCATAATTTTCACGCCTATTCTTTTGAGTGACGGTGAATCTCAGCGCCAGTAATCCGATACGCCCTGTTTGTTGATGTTTTGTCGGGTGCGGATGTGTCGCAACTGTTCTAATCCCCGCTATTTTCCCATCCGCTTTTGTTTTCCTTGTTTCGGGCCCCTTTTCCGCACATTTTGTAGTAGAGATGATGATCCTCGGCCTGATTGGGGCTACGGCGCAACCGAACCCCGGTGGGAATCTTAGCGATCAGATTTTTGTTCTACCGCTGGGAATTCTCTCAGCTTATGCTGTGCCTATATCTCTCTTGTTTTTTCAGCGCAGAGAAATCACTCTGCATCATAGTCACTACTTCTGCTTAAAAATTCCTGCGCTGCCGAACGCCAAAGAGACATTCGCATATGCCCATACTGCTCCTTCCGTGGCGTTCTACAAGAGAAATAAAGAAGTTCCTTTTTGATCAAATTTAAATAGCGAAATGTGAAAGAGAAATTGATCTGGACAGAGGGGAAGAGCCCCTTTGTCCTTACTAGCTCCGCCCCTGCCTCAAAGAAATGGGCCATTGCCTTCGCCCAAATTAAACATCACAGGAAGTGGTTAAGAAATTTCAATTGACCGATTCACTTATTGTTACTTCGGGATTGAAACAACGCTGTGAATTTCTCAAATATTTTCTGACGTTGAATTCGCAGGTGTTCCAAATTTTATACCTGGCTATTTCCTTTGTATTTCAAGAATTATTCCTATTTTTGTTATACTGAAATTGAAATATAAACAATTTCAAGCTGAAAAATTTCTGGAACTTGTTCCCTTGAGCAGAAAATGCAAATTTATGTTATGTCAGCGTTCCTTACTCAATTTTGTGAATGTCAAATGTGCTAAATCAATTAATGACCGGCACCGTTCTAGGTCGTTATAATTAGTGAATTGCTTATTTCAGTGCTTTTCTCGCCGAAATGGGTCGTGCTAACGGATAATTGGGTGCTGCTCCTTCATCATATCCTATTGGAAACCCATTGAAATTGACTGCTGCTTTGCCTGGCCCACTAATTTGCATAATATCTCTGCAGAGGATCTGCACAGAATAAGAACAGAAAGGCACTCCGCATGGCAGGTCGTCATCATTCATCATCATTTCTGCCGGCTGCTGACGCTATTATTCTGTTTTAAACCTAAGAATCAGTAAAATGATGCGAATACTGCACGCTACCGACTGCGCCTCAACGTCCAAAACTGCCGATGACTGCTACAAAAACAGAAACCAACATTCTTCTATTGGAAAGATATTCGCTAATAATTGGCGTGATTCTACACCGTATACTCATAATTATGTAGCAACGAAATCTCATACGGTCACGTATTTTCCCACCCGAAAGTACAGAACAATGGTCAAACCACCGGGTTTTCGCGCCAAATTCTCTTATCAACTCTCAATGATATTGTACTTTGTGATAATTTCTAGTCTATTTTTCTATTCTTCACTGGCAACACCCTATACTGGTCAACCAAACGATGTACAATCAGAGGAAGAAGTGAAAAGGTAATTTGATTTTATGTAATAGAAAACAAAAACTCATAAAGATAATTGCTGAATTTCTCTTTTTTGTACAATAGTGCCTCAAAAACGGCTTTAGAGTTTAAGTGAATAATTTTATAAAATAGTTATTTTTCAAAATAAATCCTCGTCCTGAAGCACGGATTTTGAATCAGCAAATTCCTGAAAAGATCTTGACGAAAGATCTTCATTTCTCTTAAACTAAAATATGGTTTCGCATCTGATTCGGTTTTCCTGTGGTAATAAATCTGGTAATAATAAATCACGTGAAAGTTAAAAAGAAACGTTCTGGTAATAAAAGCAAATTATTTAAAAATGTTGTGCTAAATTTTAAGAATACAATATTACTGAATTTTAATTGCACTCAAACTGTACGGCATAAACTTTTATCTTAATTTGATTTATTAACAGGTATATTACACCTCATGAAGAGTCTGTGAAGCATACTCGCCAGGTGGGTGAAATCTGTGGTGAAACAGCGGGAACCTGCGCCCCTGGATCACAATGTATCTTCGCAAACGGGAATCGATCCATCGGCAAATGTGAGGGTGAGTCCTCACATGCTGACTCACCGATGATGTCTCTTTACTAAATTTGTGCACATATCATTGATTGATGGCCAGAAACTAATGGCCGTGTTTTGCAAATTCCCCGGATTCCTTTCACCTTTTATTGACCACAAGTCACTTGTAGGAAGGGCAGGGCTTTATTGACTGGTGAAAGGGTCGGCTTGTGTGTTTGTGCTAATAACATCAAAAATGTGACCCTCAAACTGCAGCGGAAGTCAGCCGAGGAGATCAAAGCAAAAAGGCCTAGATGGTTTTATGTTTTTGCTGAGATTGGTCTAACATAAAATAAGAACAATCTTTGATCGCTCATTGCCAGGAAATCTGTCATAAGTTTTGGAGCCAGGAAACCAACCATTTTTCTTATTCTTTCTGCAAATGATCGTCCCCCATTCTCCTGTCAAGAGAATTTGATTGGGAAATAAAAACAAAATCACAGGACAGGACAGGAAACAGCTGATCACTGTCAGCGCCTTGTCTTTTCGGAACAAACTAAACAGAAAAAACGGATGAATACTTGTCATTCCTTCTGTTTAATTATATCAACTTTTGTAATTCGCCTCATTGCGTTTCAATCGCTTTAATCACACAAACGAGCGTGGCACAAAGAATTAGTGTAAAACTGACGCAGAAGCTAAAAAACTGATTAAAGTATTCAAATAAAAAGACTTCATTCATATTCCAAAATACAGAATTAAACGAAATTACATCTTAGGCCAATGAAATACTTTTACGAAGTTCTATATACACCTGTAATATATACAGCACAATTTTATAAGGCGAACAAAAGATACCTCCTTCAAATAAGAGACATTCCATAAAGTGTTGGAAAACATCCTTGAAAACAAATCCACAAATAATTTTTTATAACTAAAACGCGAAGACGACTTATGCGAAAGCGACTCAACATTATGCATATAACTGGATAAATTTCATACTGTTCTTTTCGTTATCTAGCATTTTATGCGTTTCATTATAAGTCAAAATTACAGAGGTGGATTGCCTTAAAGCGAAGTGCAAAGTGCTGTTCCCTCAGTGTCCATCCGATTCGCAACCTGTCGCTCGTCCACCACCGCCAGGGGAATGCTGCGCCAAAGAAGTAGAGTGCAAATGCGATTACCAAGTAAGTTTCACACGCATTCGAACTATGGCTTCGATCGTGTTTTGTACGCAAAATTTTCTTTCCCAAACAGCGTTGTATTATAAACAATTTTAATATGTAGGCTCGGATTATCGAAAAGTGACTTTAATTCTAAAAAGTACGGTTTATAATTGCTATGATAATAAACTGTAGAAAGACGATTCTTTCAACAAAACGAATCAATAAGACGATAATAATTTTCAGAGATGCAATCGCTTTATACCAAATTGCGGTCCTGGCTTAGAGCGAGTGCTTGTATCACAAGCAACTTTTAATCCAGGATCATGTTGTGACAGGTTTGAATGTAAGGAACCAGGTGGGCTTATTACATCCAACTGGAAAAATTCATTAGTGTTTTTATTTTATTTTAGAACTTCGCTGCGAGCATATACGCTGTCCTGACCCTTCCGAAGTTGCAGATCCATATTCTCTCCAAGAGGGGGAGTCGTGTCCTGAGGATAGTTTTAAGCCTGCCGCTTACGTTCCACGTGGATCATGTTGCCTTCTCGTAAGCCCATGTCGGTGTCGTGCCGGACATTGCCCGCCAGTCAGATGTGCTCCCACAGAAATTGCAGTAATTGAACGGTACTTTTACTTATAAATGAAAATTTAAATATTACTAAAAAATATTCTACTTTTTTGTTCCATTCTCTACATTTGCATTATTTGTCAACGAAAGTTTGGAACTTTAAAATTTTGCGGAATACCAAGTCTTGATTTTAAATATTTAAATGATCAAAGATGGTATCAAAATTTGCTATATATGAAAAAGCATTAGTCAAAAGGGAAATTTTGTATTATAACAGGATCAATTATTACACAATCAACTGATCGTAGTCATGTTGAGTTGCACTTTGAAATTTTGCAAAATGGAACTTCAATAACAAGTTATTCGATTGAGATGAATGTTTTTGTTAATATTATATAGGCAAAATAATCTTATTTACATTAACTAAATTTCGTGAATTTCTGAAAATGAAAACGCGACTCCTTAGTTCAGTTCCATTTTGTTAAACCATGTTCAATTTATCCATGTTTTAGCGAAGGTGATGGTCGCCCGGGTCATTGCTGTGACATTTTCACGTGCCGTAAATCAAAACGCTGGGCAAAAAAAGAGCACCGTAAGGAAGAGCCAGGAAGTGTAGACTCGACCGAAGAATCTGCGCAGCTCAGCTCCACTCTTGGAGCTCTCAACTATTGCATGCATAAGGGTCTTCGACGGGAAGAAGGCGAACAATGGCATCAAGGTGCTTGCCACTCCTGTGCCTGTCAAGGCGGCGTGGCTCTTTGCAAAAGGATGGAATGTCCCTCTATTCCACGTTTGTTTTAATACCGTTGCAATTTTTAAATTCCGACACATTTGAATATGCATTTTAGCCCACTGCAATTGGGTAGATATCCCTCCCGGGGAATGCTGTCCCGTGTGCCTCGGGTGTAAGGATGAAACCACAACTCGCCGCATAGGAGAGTCGTGGGAAAAAGATGGATGCACAAAGTGAGTTTTATTTTGTATTATAAATTGTATCTTAAAATAATATAATGAGTATTTGAATTATTGAAAAAACCCTGTTTCAAGCAAGAATGGCACAAAAGAGTTGGTTTGAAGGAACCACAAATTTAATTGGAAAATGCTCCGTAACGAAAACATTTCATTTTTTGTTTTATTAATATAATTATTATCATTAATTACAATACTCCGATTGAGTGATACCATTGCCTGAAAGCTTTAGAAATGATTAAATTGTTACAATTCCTAGCATATTTCATTTATTATATTTCTATATCTCGGCTTACTTTAATTTGTTTTGATTAGGTAAATTAATATTTGTGCGGGCGTGTATTTCCATTTTTCCGTCAACTTAAAAGTAATTATTTCAGTTGCACTTGCGGAGACGATTTTCGATGGCGTTGTCAGAAATTCATCTGCAAAAGTGACTGTGAAAATCCTCGAAAAGTGGAAGGAGAATGCTGCCCTGTCTGTGATGGTTTGTTTATTCTATTTAACCTTTCACTTATATTAGGCGTTCAGACCCATTAATATTCGAGCCACCGATCGTGTGCCCTTCCTTGGAACTATGTTCATTACGATGTGAGTTCGGGCTTGTCAAAAATCAATGGGGTTGTTTCGAATGCAAATGCGCAACCGCTACGCGAGATGCTGAGACGAATACGATCGACATAGATGACAGCGCCGAAAACACGTGTGCTTTACTGACGGCGGAAAATTGTAACAAGTCTGTTTTTCGTTTTTTGAATTTGATTTCAAATATTTGTGGGATCCAGAAATTGAAATATGCGTTCGATAATTTGATGAGAACAAGTATTTGCCGACCGTTTCAACTTATCATATATTTAGAATAAATGAAAACATGGAAAATCAAATATAGAGATCAGAGATTGACCAATGTTTAGTTTCGTAAAATGCGCTAACGTATAATTCAAACCAACAATTTAAACAGCAACTATGTAAATCAGTAATGAACAAAATTTAGCCTGAATAAATTGATTTTTTAATAATAAAAAGTTCAAAAAGTGGTTTCAATCCTAGTCATACACATACTCTGTCTTGCTCTTTCTGGCCTTTATAGGACTAAAAATGCGGAGTTCCAGAATTTGTTAAATTATGTCAAATTTTTTAATAATAAGAAAAAATTAAAAATCTAAACTATTGTATTGTCATTTTCATTAATCAAATTGCGCTGACAACAATCTCTTAACCAATATTGTCAATTCTTGTAATAGAACCAAGCAATGGTTGCGCTTAAAAAAGTAAAACCTAAGAGGAGGGGGATGTATGTTTGAATGGTATGTTTACTATGAGAATAAATTAACATTAATAGATGTAAGCCCATTTTGTTTCGTCCTAAGAGTCAATACAGCCTGGGCTATAATTTAAATTTGGTAATAGGACGGACTCGTCAGTTGACACCTATTACCTATATTTATTTAGGGGGAAAAGAAAAACCCTAATGGCATAGTTTATACTCCGCACCATGGCAGAGTTCCTTACCCAACAATGCTAATCCAGAATAACCATTTTTTAATGAATACCTGTCTCACTACGTTTTCACTTTCGATTCCTTCCTCTCCATTTTCCTTTCCATGAGCATTGGCATCACCAGCGGTACTCGTGTTCATGAGCTCGACGTTTTCGGACATTTCTCGATTTCGCTTTACGATGTGTAGTTCGGCAACTAAATTTTTGTTTATAAGAAAATTTTTTAAACAAACATGTAACATGAGAAGCATAATATGAATAGTAATACACCAGAATTATACAAGAGTATTCCAAATAATATGAACTTTGAGATTATTCTTTAATGTTTCTTAGAAGAGTAATCAATTTTGTTTTGGATTCACTAAACGGTTATAACAGAGTAGATTATACACTTAGACCTGCAACTTTCCTTGTGGGACTTTTGGAATTTAAACTTTACAAAGTGATATGTGTTTGTAAATGGTTTTTGTTAAAAATTGGTAAAAGAATGACAATGTAAATTACATGTAATAATTTAACCGGCATTTTCCTTGTAGGACATTTATAATTTGAAACGATATAATGATAAGTTTAAAGGATTTTAGTTTAGAAAGTAATTCCATAGGACGCACCCGCGGCCTCCGCCGCGGACCACCCGCGGCTGCGCCGCGGACCACGCCCAAATCCAGGATTTTCCGGATTTCCGGAAGCCATATCTCCGGATCGGCTGATTTGCCGCATGCGAGACCGGTACCAATCGTCTTGTCTCGCCGAGAGGAAGCGATTGACGTATCACACGCCCAGAAAGGAGGCGCGACGGGTGATCTGTGACCTGCCCAAATCCAGGATTTTCCGGATTTCCGGAAGCCATATCTCCGGATCGGCTGATTTGCCGCATGCGAGACCGGTACCAATCGTCTTGTCTCGCCGAGAGGAAGCGATTGACGTATCACACGCCCAGAAAGGAGGCGCGACGCGAAACTTGCCCTTTTACGTGACACACGTGACACACGGATGTCACGTTTTCACGTATGTCAACCCCAATTCTGACATTGATAACCCCCCCCTAAAATCATGGGTTTTGGGGGGGTACTCGCGAATTTGGGGTCCGGGACCCCAAAAAGTGGGAGATTCTACTCGTTGCCAACTTACACAGTGCGCCTTAGAGGGACTCGATAGAGGGACTCGATAGAATGAAAATATTTAAATAGAAAATTTAATATAACAATATAAAAATTAACGTAAAAATATGTTAAGAGTCTTTTGTGATAAATATATTTTGTTATTAGCAAAATTCAAAAACAATATTGTCAATTCTTGTAATTTGCCGAATTTCAGGCAATGCGCACATGGCTACTTACGCGATGCTAATAGTTGTCCTACATGCAAATGCGCGAAGTGCCCGTTAATCGATTCATGCTTTAAACATTGTCTGTATGGATTTCAAACCAATTCACTGGGCTGTCCCGTTTGTAAATGCCGAGGTAAGTATATAAAGCATACATATAAAAATCGATGATTTTTATTTTGTAAACGTAACACTTGTTTTGGATTTTTCACAAATACGATTTATAGAAGCT
This sequence comes from Ditylenchus destructor, assembly GCA_022814885.1. Lineage (NCBI taxonomy): Eukaryota > Metazoa > Nematoda > Chromadorea > Rhabditida > Anguinidae > Ditylenchus > Ditylenchus destructor. The sequence goes on from JAKKPZ010000005.1 coordinate 666,549, forward strand.
CAAAGCATCAGTATTTTTAAAATGTGCACGATTTTTATGTTTGCCTTCTATGGCAGTTATCGGATTGATTATGAATATTTCGGTTTTAGCAAAATCATCGATTGATGTGCGCTTAATGATTCCCGAACAAGCTCTGGGTCTGAAGGAAGATGACGGTTGCTTCACTCCAACAACAAGCGGCAAAGATTTGCTAAGACGAGACAGTGGTGAATGGTGGACAGACAATCATTGCCGGCAATGTTTTTGTCAAAATAACAAGGTTTCTAATGTTTTGGTGTTAGGTTTTAACCACCAACCATTTCAGATTTTTTGCTCGCTCTTATCTTGCCCCAACAAACCAGAAAATTGCGCAGATGAGCATTGGATTCTTAAAAATGGTAAAATTCGTCCAAATATTCCTGTTGAGACTTAATATTATCTTTTAGGAGAATGCTGCCCTTCGTGTTCTATACCGTCCTTGACATTCAATAATACAGTTGCTGTCAACGAACATCGTGGTGGAATAATGGTCTGTCATAGTCCAGGTAAACTTAAATACAGGTTAAATAATGCAATCGCATTGTTTAAAACTATTGAAAGTTACATCGAAAATTAAGTAAACATACTGGAAATCGGTACCAATCAGCTAGTAATCAAAGCAAAGCAACCAAACTGCGAATAATATGACTGTACTTATAATTTTTAATTTCATTCTTTAACGATCTCTCATTTTGAGATTTAGTTTCAATTTATGACCAATTGCCTTAATTTCGTTGTTAACTAAATTTTTAAGGCAACGGTAGACTTTTCGTTGACGGTGAAACATGGCGCCTCAATGAATGCATCGCATGCACATGCCGGATGGGTCATTTGTTATGCTCATCGATGGAATGTCCTCCAGTGCCATGTGAAAATCCCATTCCAGATCCAAACAATAGATGTTGTTCACGGTGAATAATATTAAATGTCCACCAATACTTTTCTATTTATAGGTGCCCAGAGAAGGTAGAACTGATAGATATTACTGAATCGACAGAAACGACACCGATTTCGTGTATTGACGATAGAGGAATAGCGCATCCAAAAGGTAGCGAATGGAATTTGGACGACTGCACTTCATGCGCGTGTCGTCAAGATGGAAATACAAAGTGCTTTAAAAGAAAATGCGCCAACGCATTTTCTAAGTGCAAAAACTCGCTAATGATTAAAGGTCTATGCTGCCCGATTTGCTCTGGTTAGCCCTTTGATTATTCGTACTACTTTCACTCACATGGAATGGTTTTAGATGATTTGTCTAGCGGAGCGATTTGCATCCACAAGGATAATGTCTACAGCATCAACGAAGAGTTCAGAGATGGGAATTGTCGCAATTGCAGCTGTAGATCGGGAAGCCATTTGGAATGTCTTGAATTGCAGTGTCCACCATGTCAAAATTCAGTGCGGTCACAGTCATCTCGAGTTCGTGCGTCCCATGGAGACTCTTGTTGCCCGCCATGTGAAGGTATATAATATTTTTATTGCAACTAATAGTTGTATTATTCTTCCTATTAAAAGTTACCATTTGGCTACCATTTAAAAATAAAGGGATTTTATTTAGTGATTCGTCATACGTGAAAAATAATAATTTTAATAAAAATAAATTTTAATATTAAATAAATTTAGGTCCTGGTTTATATTCATTCGAAGAAGGTTCTGCAGAAACAATATTCCATGCGAATTTTACTACATATCCTCAGTCAGAAAAATCAGGCTTTTACACAATTTATGCCATTTGTATTTCTGGTGGGATAACTCTTTTAATGGTTGCTATGCTTCTTACCTTCCTCACGTGTTATCGGTTGCGAAAGCAGGTAATAATTTTCCCTATAAAATAGTTTTGGTTATCTCGTATTAGAGATATCGAAAGATTTCTCAGAAATCTCACTTAAAAATAGTTGTGAACTAAAAGTAAAGTTAGTTTAGTATGCATTCTAAATAATCCGCAATCAGTGGCTGAAAATTGCCGTTAACTAAATATTATATTGCTATCCAAAATTACAATTTGTTTCGGATTGAAAACATGCACGTTTTATATTAAAATTTGGCGTACTTGTCTATAATATATATTAACATATGGCAACTTGCAGGCAGCCTTCAACAAAGACAAATGTATAAAGACACCTAAATCTTTACAAAACAATTTTCCTAACGATCTCAAACATCCTCATATTACGGAAGCTCTGATCCCAAAAACAAGGAATTCGCCTTCAGAATGTGACAGCGAGATAATTAACGTATCCGTATCAAGCTCTACGTATGTTAAGATTAATGAAATATTTTAACGTCATTCTTGAAATCCAAATTTCAGTTCTGGTACAAGTGAAGCTGCGTCTACATATATAACGGGAATGAGCTCCTCTGGCAATTCAACATTTTCGCAAGCGCGATCTCAGTCATAAGAAGAATTTGAAAAACAACAACCAAGTTCAGTTCAATAAGATGGCGGAGCAGTTCCATACTACTGTATCTCAGCTTTTCCCTAATAATAGCCCCTACCCAATGTGAGCGTAGCGAGATAGAGATGGAGTCGCATTCAATTGTCATGACAGAGTACCTGTAACTTGGATATGGGGTCGACGATAGGGTAGAAAAGATGTTTCTCCGTTAATAATTGTACATTTACATTCCGCTACCTCTAATTTGTACAATATTTTTTGCATTTCTGTTTTAATTGAGTTCGGCAATTACATCTCAATATAGGCTTCGCAGTGCCATGTAAGGAAAACCAACAGTATTTTTTGGAAAGCTAAACTTCATTAGTATTGAAGATAATTACACAAATGCGATCTAATTGTTGAACTATAATTTCATTGTGTTTTAGAGTTAAACTAGCAAATATTTGCATGTAATTGTGATTGTGAATTTCTAAATTGTTTTGTAACATTGTTTAACATCTTTTGCAATTAGTTTTAATCCAACACGGGTCAATTTATAATTAAAATGTTACAATTTATTGTCACTGTAAAAATGTAGATATAGAATGAATAAATTGGATGCAATAAGTGAAATACTCAGCCGTGTGTCCAACTTAATATTAATTTTCTAACCAAAGTCTTAGGGAATCACTAAGTTTTAAGATTGGGTTGAAAATAAGATTCATTGAGCATAGTAGTTAAAATCGCCTACTCAAATTACTCATAGTAAACTTCGTCAGATGCGACCGTTTTCTCCCCTTTTTTGGCAACCAGTCATGAACAAATTACTGATTTGTCCATGAATTTGAATGAGCGTGGCAGGCAAGTAAAAACGATATTCCAAGGTGGGAGGAAATGCTGCACCAGCAAAAAACGATTTCTTTTTGAACCCCACAAAATTTCAACCCAATATCTAAATTACGTATCGGCTTCAAAATAAAATACGTAAAATAAGTTCACGAAACGCATTACAATGCTTACGTTTTTAAATAATCATGCGTATCAATCAAAATTGTACTAAAGTAGAATTTCTATTTTTGTGAAAATAATAAACCAATTTTTAGGTCAAAATTGGCGCTATATGTACAAGGTCAAATATGACAATGTCACATATAATGACAAACACACAAATTCGAGAATGGTCACGCATAGCTTGTAGTTTTAAATAAATCGCTCGGCTCCCTGTCATTTTTTGGTCCCATCTGATGTTTAATTCCAGTTTTCCTTTTCGGCCGATGACCGTTATTGTTATTCACCCGCATAGCTCCATTCGGTTTGTTGGTTTTCCCCTTTCCATGCTAAAAATGAAGTGTTCATTCATAGCACAGGTCAATATTTCGTATACCTTTTCAGTTGCTGAAGAGTCTTCAGTCCCGTCTCGTTTCTTTTTGCTGGGTGGAATACAACAAAAAATTGTGTATCTTCTCTTTTCATTTGTATAATATACATCGCACACTGACCCAAACATTGCTTTCTAAAATACATGTTGTTTTCTGTGTACGAAAGTGTATGCAATGATTTGATTGTACGTTGTGTACATAAGTTCATTTGCACTGATAGTTTTAGGAGTAAAATGTATATTTTCACATAAAAATTTATTCTAATGAAACATTTTTCCGTTTTCGTGTAATCATCTCAACTGTTTCTTTTACATGAAAACTCAAATAATGTTTAATTCGGCGTCGACATAATCAACGCTATAAATAACTATATACCTGGCCTTCATCGCGTTTCCGGCACCAAAGTCTCAGTCTGTAATATACAAGTCGAAACTTTTCAAGGAAATAACGCACAATAGACACGATTATACATGTCTCGCGCTCTTTCTGATTCATTTCGCGTACTCTGTCTGTTGCATAATCCTGAAATTTTAAACTTAAAATTCAATAAAGTCCTTAAATCTTACTTCTAAATACGAAGCTCGCCTATAAAAATCCATCTCAGATGTTTGCGTTGTGTTTGTCATTGTGAGAAAGCTGGACGAGAGAAGATCGGATTTTTGTGGATAGTATATATCTGGTGCAAGTTCAGCAGAATTTAACTCCATGGAGTCACCTACATCGTTCTTCATTTGGCATTTTATTGTTGCAGAAATTGGCAAAAATTTGCAAGTTTCTATTTCCCAAGCTGCAAATTGATCAAGAGAACGTTCTTTGGCTTGTGCTGCAGGTAATGTGTCCGTTCCAAGCCAAATTTCACACTGAATACCGACGTCGGCCTAAAATAAGGGTATTCTAGAAGTAAGATCATTTTAACTTCAGAAGAATTACTCCTTAGACACAATAATAAAAAAACGAAGAATTTTGTTATTTTAAAAAATTTATTGGAATTATTAATCAAATTTATTTTGATCTTCTACATCATTTATGAAGATATAGTTCAATCGTACATTTATCCGAATCGGTTTTTTGGCAAATTTGTTCGAATAAATTAAATTTGGAGAAATGAGGTAAAACTGTGATTGTCCTCTTTTTGGGTTTTGAAGAAAATGCATGTCTTTATCGTGTAAAAAATTCGCAAAGGAATTTCGTGAGAATTAAATAAAACTTCCCGAACTAAAAAATGAGAACCTAAATATTCTATACCAAAATTTTCAAAACTTGGCATAGAAAGTATTATTTTTCCCAAAATCGGATAATATATTAGCTTGACTCTATAAAATCAATCTAACTGTTCATTGTTATTAATTAATTCATTCAACTTTGTATTATACCTAAAGAAAGTGAGTTAAACTAATCACTAACCGTTTGACACCGACGTGCTTGCGTAACAGTTGCATTTCGACACAAATTCCATTCACTCATCCACTGATTTACTGCACCAGAATTGAGAAATTTTTTACAATTTAATTGAATCAGAGTATTGTAATCGCCATCGGCTTCCTTCACTATTTCCGTATTCCCGACTTGTTTGTGGGAATTATTATTCATGACATACCCGTTTTCACTTCCACCGCCAACAGCTTCAGGTGCATCATCATTGGATCTCATCAGAATTCATTGAAATATTTCCATATTTACTTCCCTGAAAATATAACTGTCGTTTGGTGGTTAATGAACGTTATGTTCAAAATCAATAAAATACTGTCATCAAGTAGCATACTGATATCGGATATTGGAGATCCTCAGGTTTACTTGGACACATTATTATTATTAGTTGCAAAGATAGTGTGAAATATGAGACACAACGCTGGAATTTCATACTGAAGTTGGTTGAAATACATATTTTATGGCAAAAGTTTGAATTTCTTTTTCTATTTTTAATTTCACAAAAAATAAATTCTAATTTCGTCGCAAAAATTGCTCTAGTCCAATACTAAAATAATCATGACCCATTTATATAGCCAGAATTGTTTTTTTTTCAATTGTGCCAAACTTTTGCCGAGATTCATAATCAGGAAAATTTCATGAAAAGAATTCACTCTAAAAGATTCGATCGGGTCGATATAAATTTGTTCAAAAAGTTCACACAAAGCCGAATAAATAATGAAATATGATGAATCCTGGTTCCGCATTCTATCCCCTGACACATCAGCGGGGCTAAAAACTTGTGCTTGATAGTTTTGAGAATGCTCAAGTCTATTTGTCGGCGGCGACAACTGTTCCACTCATTCATTCTCATATACTTTTGATGTGTGTTTTTCGTGACAAGAAAAAGTGATTGGCTTAGAAATCTTGACTTTATTATTAACCACATAAAAATACATAAACTCTGAAGGCCTAATGCAAATTTAGGAGTTGATCTTAGAAACGCTTAAACAAATAACAGTTGAGAAATAATCGATATTGCAGGCCAGAAATAGAAATAAAGGACCTAAGGGCTCTAGGTTTGAATCGCCGAGACAAATGTGACTAGAAATATGAACAATATTACTGGTCAAAGATGCGTAATTCGCCGATTTAAAAGTGAAATCAATATGCTGAGGACGTTTCGGATTGTTCTTTTTTATAATTTTATTTTTACCTTACGAAACAGTAATAATATTCAAACTCAGAGCATTTAATCAAAAACATCCCGTGTATTGGGGTGAAATTATGTGAGAGTGGCCAAAATTTCGGCACATTTTAAAACTTATCTTTACATTTTCGATATTTATGACACACTACTTACAGTAGTATGTAGAAATTTTCAAAAATGTAAAGACAAATCAAAGGATGTCCACAGTTTTGGAAACTCTTCCAGAACTTTGTGCTTGTGCTTGAGCACAAGCACAAGCCCCACTAATATATTCCTATAATTATACCATCCTAATGACAGATTTTACAAAACAACAGTATGAGGGGAACACGATAATAGGCACTTTGCAGTAGTTATCACTTAAATTGAAACAAATGCACAGGACTTTGGTTTTATATTATGAAAATTATTTTCTAGAACGGAGAAAAAGAGTAGGATTGCAGATTTTCATTTTTCACTCCAATTAGCATAATATTTGGCACCATAGGATTTAAGTTAAAAATTCGGTCAATTTTTCGATGAATAAAACGATAATTTCTGACTAGTCGCAAATCTGCAAACACAACGGTAAAAAACCAATGAGCACATAATATGAGTATAATAGACAAGTCAACAAATAAGCGAATTTGATTAGGCTTGTTGTGAGGAACAACTTTTGAGATTTCCGCATGAATTTAATATCAAAGTATGATCGTCTACAGAGATGACGAACGGGTCGCTTAGAATCCGGCGATCACGCAGTAGGACTCCAGAGCTGAGATACCGATGTAAAACAGCCATAGGCTAGCGAAAAAACCAGAAGTGAGTATCTAAATTAGCAATTTGTAAATCCTCACTTTAACGTTATCTTTTATAAAAAAAATCTTGAAAAGTAAAATAGAGTTAAGAATAAAATGAACTCACTTGGAATTTTCGCGGCCCACCCAATTCACCGCCAACTAAAATAATTTCCTAAGTTCTCTGAGTAAAGTAATAAATTAGCAAGAGCTTACTTGGAGGATTTCGGCGAGCCACAATCACAATGATGCAAACACACGCTTCAACGCAGAATATTGTGACGGAGAAGGCCAATGTGCCGGGGTCAACGTAGAACACCGTACCTCGGAACCAATGTACAACAGCGGCCAAAGTCCACGCAATTCCAATTCCTAGGAAGACATTGACGGCGTTGGAACCAGTAACGTTTCCAATGGAATTATCTAGAAAAAAGAAAATAAAGTTTGTTTATAGAAAAAGTATTATGTATCATTTGGGGATATATTTCCAATTTCTATACAGTTAGAAATTTTTTCGAATAAGTGAAACGATTTACCTGCATATTTATCCTGCACGGCGGACACTTTGGAAGCAAATGTGTCTAAAAGTTATACACGTCTATAAACTAAATTTTGGGAATTGACGCAAACTTACGAACCTGGTACAGAAGTTCCCAAAGCTACGAAACTGATAGCTGTAACTGCGTCTTTTAGACCAACCCAGCATCCGAATTGTGATGCCAAATCACCAATAACCGCTGTTAATAAGCCAATCATCAAAATTGATACCTGAAATAAAATACGTCTAATACCTTCACTATTCTACTATTCTTTCTACCCCTTTGGGGCGAGTTTTTCATAAAGTCTACAATTCTGTCAATTCTTCAATATTCCATTAATAAACATTAAAGTATTTACCGTAAAACACGCCCATCCTCCCCAATAGTCTGAAAAATTATGTTTATTTATATAATGCAAATAGTGAAAAACCTGTTGGAGGGATAGTGGCGAACATCAACTTCCATGGCACTGATAAAAAGTGCATAAAGTAGTCGGAACGGCTAGGCGGCTTTCGTCTTGGCTTCTCTTTTGAGGCTTTTGAGAGAATTTCAACCTCACCTCCAGCGTCTTCCTGCACATCAACTTCATCGTCATCGTCGTCATCACCTGTAGAGTTTACGATACACTCATATTCTACTATCATGATAAATTTATACAGTCGAACCTCGTTATAGCGGCGGTGTAGGGACCGGACAAAATCGCCGTTTTATAGAGAGTGCCATTTCATAACCCCTCCCAAAAACGATTTTTATGTACATTTTATCCATCTCACCCGGTGCTCACAATCACGGTACCGATACCGATACCGATACCGATGGCGCGACCGATACCGATACCGACGAACCGATGTGCTCACAATCAAATACCGATACCGAGACCGATACCGATACCGAGACCGATACCGATACCGATGTGCTCACAATCAACTTTTTCACATTTTTGCACATTTTTTTCAAATTTTTTGTACTAATGTCTGAAAAAGTATTCTAGAATGTTTTAGAATGCTCTATAGCGTATAAAAAACAAAATATGGCAATTTTTTATAACAAAATATGGCATTTTTGGGCTTTCTCAGAAAATGCCTTACCGAGACCGATACCGATGTGCTCACAATCAACTTTTTCAGAATTTTGTGTGGTAAATTATTCTGGAATGCCCTAGAATACTTTAAAAACTATTTCTGGAGCTCAATTAAGCGGATTTGAGCTGATTTTGAGTGGATTAAGCTACATTTTATTCATATTACGTCGATTTGATGAGATTTAGAAGCAGATTAAGATGGTTTTGAGCTGGAGTAAGATGGTTTTGAGCTGGATTGAGCTGCAATGGATTCATATTAAGTGGATTTCATGAGAAGCTGAGTGAGATTAAGCCGATTTGAGCTTGTTTTCAGTGGGATTAAGCGGATTTGAGCTGTTTTTAAGCGAGATTAAGATGGATTTAAGCCGGATTACGCGGTTTTGAGCTGATTTTGTGCTAGATTAAGGTGTTTCGACTGGATTGAGATCGATTTAAGCAGGTTCTCAGTGGAATTAAGCGGATTTGAGCTGTTTTTAAGCGAAATTATGATGGATTAGAGCTAGTTTCGAGGGGTTTACGGCGGATTAAGCTATATTTTATTCATATTACGTCGATTTGATGAGATTTAGAAGCAGATTAAGATGGTTTGGTGCTGAATTGAGCTGCACCTGATTCATATTAACTGGATTTCATGAGAAACTGAGTGAGATAAAGCGGATTTGAGCTGGTTTTCAGCGGGATTAAGCGGATTCGAGCTGATTTTGAGTGGGATTAAGCGGATTTGAGCCGTTTTTAAGCGAGATTATGACGGATTCAGCTGGTTTTCACTGGAATTAAGCGGATTTGAGCTGTTTTTAAGCGAAATTATGATGGATTAGAGCTAGTTTCGAGGGGTTTACGGCGGATTAAGCTATATTTTATTCATATTACGTCGATTTGATGAGATTTAGAAGCAGATTAAGATGGTGTGGTGCTGAATTGAGCTGCACCTGATTCATATTAACTGGATTTCATGAGAAACTGAGTGAGATAAAGCGGATTTGAGCTAATTTTGAGTGGGATTAAGCGGATTTGAGCCGTTTTTAAGCGAGATTATGACGGATTCAGCTGGTTTTCACTGGAATTAAGCGGATTTGCGCTGGTTTTGAGTGGGATTTAGCGGGTTTGGGCAGGTTTTCAGTGGGATTAAGCAGGTTTGAGCTGGTTTTCAGCGGGATTAAGTGGATTTGAGCTGGTTTTCAGTGGGATTAAGTGGATTTGAGCTGGTTTTCAGCGAGATAAAGCGGATTTGAGCTGGTTTTCACTGGAATTAAGCGGATATTAGCTGATTTTGAGTGGGAATAAGCAGAATTTAGCTGGTTTTCAGCGGGATTAAGTCGATTTGATCCGGATTAAGTGGTTTTGAGCTGGTTTTGTGCTGGATTAAGCGAATTTGATCTGAGTTTGAGTAGGATTAAGTTTGAATAAGCTGGATGTGATTGATATTAAGTAAGTTTGATGAGCAGTTGACTGGGAATATGTGGATTCGGCCTCGATTAAGGTGGATTTGAGCAGACTTTATGCCGGATTAAGATGGATTTTAGCCGGAATAAGCTGGATTTGAGCCGGATTAAGTGGTTTTTAGCTGGTTAAGATGAATTTAAGCCGGTTTTGTGTGGTTTTGAGCTGATTTTGTGTGGGATTAAGCGAATATAAGCTGGTTTGAGGAAAATCGTGTTTCCGAAATTTTGCCGCTTTCACATATATAGGGTTTTTTGATGCGCGGAATCCGAATTTGGCGTCAGATTTTAGTTGGTCCCGATACGAAAAGACGAAAAACCGGTATTTTCTTCAAAAAATGGGCTTTTTTGGTCCAAAATGACCCAAAAATGGCAATTTTTGACGCGATATGAAGAAATTAATTGCATATTCGGAATCAGCGCATCGAAATACCCCTAAAAACACATTTTGCGTAATACTGCTACACATTTTCAAAAAAATCGATTTTTTTCGAAAAACCATGTGGTCCCCCCCTATGGTCTGAAAATGGCAAAAAATCAAAATTTTTCGAATTTTTCTGCAAAATGTGTTTTTAGGGGTATTTCGATGCGCTGATTCCGAATCTGCAATTAGTTTTTTCATATCGCGTCAAAAATTGCCATTTTTTGGGTCATAAGCGGTTTTCCCTATTTTCGTGGCGGGACCAACTAAAATCTGACGTCAAATTCGGATTCCCCGCATCGAAAAACCCCTATATTGGCGAAATCGGCAAAGTTTCCTGACAAATTCTCACCTCTTTAGGTGATCAAATACGAAAATGTCGGCTTTTTGGCCGAAAATATCAAAAATGACCAAATGCTTATAGCACAAAAGCGAATTCGTAATTATAAAAGTAGCAATATTCTAAATAATCGATATTTACAATATAAATCATGAAACAATATATTTTTCCTGATCAAAACCCATAAAAACACGTTTTTAAGATTTGGCGCGAATTCAAAATTTAAATAATGAAAATATAAATTTTCTCGTTTATGTAGCTCACGGGCTTTCAAATGGGCTATTACTCATAAAAAACGGCTGACAGGATCCTTAGATATAAAATCTCGAATTATGGCAAATAATAGGGTAAATATGTGCTTTATCTGCATTTGGGCAGAATGCCAAGAAAACGCCAAAAATGTGATAATTTGTTAAAATATAATGTTATATTCGGATTCAGCACAAAAAATTACCCCTAGAAGCATATTTTGTGCGGCGACTTCTTCGATTTTGGCAAAAATCCCGAAAAATGACCATATTTGGGCACAATGCCAAAAAGCGCCAAAAATTCAAAGTTGGCGTCAAAACTGACCAAAAATCTGAATTCCCCGTGGCCGATAACCCTAATAGCAGTCTTTGCCACTTTTCCAGCACTTATTTCCTCTCAGTTTGGTAATTGCTGAAAATGGGCGAGACCGATACCGGTACCGATGAAATTGGCAAATTGAAAATCGAAATTCTCGACATTTTTAAAAACTCGACGACTGCGATGTTATTTCATAAAATGGAGCCCAGGACATGTGCGACCATATGCAAAAAACCGTTTGGTCGGATCGCGTCAAAAAAATACCGGAGTACCGATGGCTTTAAAATGATTTCAAATGAATTTGAATTTTTGTGAAAAAAAATCAGCATTTTTTTCGCATCCGCACTCTCGACATTTAATTGTCGAGATTCAGCAAAATGGTCTTTTCTATAAGAACCGTAAGGGTCTCCCCTACAAGTTTTGTATTGGTCGCACTTTAGCCATATCTGAAAGAATTTATGGAAAAATGCGATTTTTTCACGGAGGTCAATTTTCATCGGTCTCGGTATCGGTATCGGCATCGGTCTCGGTATCGGTCGCGTTGGTTGTGAGCACATCGGTCTCGGTCTCGGTATCGGTACCGCTATTGTGAGCAGGCCTTCAGACGAAAATTTTGCTGTTTTTAGCAATTTTTAGATACTTTTAGCTAATTTTCTGCTAAAATGGCTAACGATTACGAAAAATATTCTCCAAAATTTTCTCCGACACTCAATGACTTCCCGAAAAAAGAAAAGGGGAACCTATTGTTATTGTAAAACATGAAAAAAATTTTTCAAAATTGCCGTTATATAGAGAATTTTTCCATTTTCTCCTATTTTACTAGTGAAATCTACCCGGACCGGATAATATCGCGTTATATAGAGAGTCGTTATATAGAGAGCCGTTATAAAGAGGTTTGACTGTACGGAAACACTGAATTTAAAAGAACTGACCGGCACTAACGGTTAATGCATCCATAAATTGTTCACGCCATGTGGATGTGCCCAACCTAAACGAAAATATTTCAGTTGGCGCTACTAAAAGATAAATTTTAAAGAAACTAACATGAATGATGTATTCGCGGTTTTGAGCATTCGATCGACCACACCCTGAAAACAGTTAAAACAATTTGAGCTTGAAAAGTATTTAAATATTTCAAATCTGTTCCAACATTTTTCGATATGATGTTGGAAAAGTCAGCATTCAAAATTTCCTATTTCATGTTATTAACGCATCGTATCTTCATGCAACAAAATTTTGTTACATTTGTCACCTATTTTACGTATTTTCTATTGATATGCAATAATAGTCTTTGGTTTAACGATACGAGCAAATCATTATCTCTAGCAGTTGTTTTTGTTTTGTCTGGCAGGCACCATCTTCCTTCAGCCCTCATCATGACAACCGCTGGACAGAAAATGCGCAACGAATGTGTCTCAATTATGATCCGGTCTGAGTGCGGCGATGTCTGTTGAGCAATAAACTTATACGCTCCTCTAAGCTTATGCAATTGGTTTTTCATGGAACAAAGCTGGTTTGTTTTGCAATTCGAGTATAATAGTGTGGACTATTGCGCATCGATGGCCTAATTTACAAATGGGTATATAAGCGAGGTCTGTGGACACTTTAAGCGTCACTGCTTCGTTTCACCAGTCAATTCCTTTCAGTCACTAATCGGTTGTTGTTCTCACTAACCTTCGATGGCATTTGTCATGTTATCTAAGGTCACTTTGGCCTCTATGGCTCTTTCATCACTTATTTCTATCATCGGTGCATCTGGTGAGTTTTTGAATTAAGTTTGTAAAATTGGGCTATACAAAAAGGGGTTTAGATCGAAATTCCTAAGGTTAAGATATCAAAGACCATAAAACATCCTCATGTCTTCTGAGCCTTTACCTTCAAATATGAGTTATTGGGCGCCTCAGTTCTAATAACTGGAATGGACATTTTGCATTCCACTATGGTATGAATGTTCCTTTTGCCAAGAAACTGCACCGATTTGTTTACTTCGCATTTGCTGAGCTTCGAGACCCAAAAATGTTATCTTTTGCATTTCTTTCATTTAGAATATATTACAGGACTATGGGGAGGAGTATACGGTGGACATGGCTGGGGAGCAGCTCCATATTGGCACGACCATGGTGATCACGGACATCACGCTGGCCACAATGATCACGGAGATTGGGGACATGATCATCATGCCGATGACGGTTGGCAGGTAATCAAAACAGTTGCAAATAATTGAGTGATAATGAGCACCTTTCAGCATGGCTATGGCCACGACGGTGCCCATGACGATGGACATGCTGCAGGATACTCAAAAGGAGACAAATCCGACTGGGCTAACGTAAGTAGTTATATAACCTAATTGACTCCGCCTATTGGTTTCCCACTCAAAAATTTCAGTACCAATATGGCGGACAGGGATCTCGCGCAGATGGCGACTCATATGCCAAAGGCTTCAGCCACGGATACGGTGACGGTCATGATGCGGGACACCACGATGAACACGGCCATGGACATGGAGCCGACCACGGTTATGGACATCAAGGAGACTGGGCCGGATATGGAGGCCACGGACACCATGACGCTCACCATGGATCTCCCTGGTGGTAAATCCGCAAACCGCACACATATTTCCACTGTGATAAATGCACGCAGAATAACACGTAATGTGTAACGCAACATTAATAACGTATATATGTTATGACACGATTTAAAATATGTTAGTTTAAAGATTTTGCACTTGAAACATTTTATAATGCTAAATAAAATGTTACCTGGAATTCCTTGCTCTCTTTGATGGTTATTTGCACTTTGCGATATTCGCCCAAACGCGGTTTTCCCAGCTCAGCCACCTCCAGTTGGTCTGGCGTTAAATTCAAAGGGTTTTCCTCACCTAAAACGTAGCGTATTTAATAAAAACGTTTTTTTTATTATAAAGCGATTTGATTTAGTTTTAATTTCATTTTTATGCATTAACTTGTACGCATGAAGCACATATAGCGTGGTGTGATTATTTAATTTATACTATAATTCAGCCAAATTTCTTAATTTAAATTATAATTTTGTATCACGAGAGTTCGTATTAGATTTTGGAAAACTTAGAGGATTGGAGATGTAGTTTGCCGTAATACACTTTGGATTCGGAGAGTTAACTATTTCCTTCATTATAAGCATATTACATAGAAGCAACATATATTTTTCGCTTGAATTTTGACGCAACATTTGTCGCGCAAAAATGCACTTATTAAATGACTTACCGTAATACCTGTAATTGCTCCCCCCCTAAAATTACTCCCCCCTATATTTACTCCCCCCCCTCGGGGGGTAGTTGAAAAATTACTCCCCTCCCTAAAATTACTCCCCCCCTAGAATTACTCCCCCCAAAAAAAATGTGGTTTTTTCCAATTTTTTGCTCTTTTTAGCTAGTATTTAATATAAATAGACAAAATTTAGACAAAATATAGTCTATTTTTAGCTAAATTTTAGCTAAATCTCCAAATTTTTGTAAATTATTTTTCTGAAAAATTTGTCGAAAAAAATCAACAGGGTCCCCCCTATGGTTTTTTGCAAAAAACTTTCTAAAATAATTTTTTTCATAAAAAACCATAGGGGGGACCCTATTGATTTTTTGACAGATTTTTCAGAAAAATGATTTTTATACCATAGGGTCCCCCCTATGGTTTTTTTGCAAAAAATTTTCTAAAAATAATTTTTTGCATAAAAACTCATAGGGGGGACCCTATGGTATAAAAATCATTTTTCTGAAAAATCTGTCAAAAAATCAATAGGGTCACCCCTATGGTTTTTTATGAAAAAAATTATTTTAGAAAGTTTTTTGCAAAAAACCATAGGGGGGACCCTGTTGATTTTTTTCGACAAATTTTTCAGAAAAATAATTTACAAAAATTTGGAGAAAAATGGCCAAAAGTCCCAACAATTTTGATAAAAACGCCAAAAATTTTCGCGGCCCGCCGAAGGCGGGCCGCGAAAATTTTTCAAACCTCGCCGTGCCGAAGGCACGGCGAGGTTTGAAAAATTACTCCCCTCCCCTATATTTACTCCCCCCCCCTCGGGGGGTAGTTGAAAAATTACTCCCCCGGGGGAGTAATTACAGGTATTACGGTAATTCAGAATAGACAACTTGTAACAAAAATATATACGAGTAAGACATGTTTAAAGAATGGTTACAATGATGACAGCTTACGACAACCGTGCTTACATTGAGGTACAAACATACATCTATGAACATTTAAGAACATGAACATACAAAACAAATAACGTGAACAAGATACAACGTGGACATTCAAAGGGGTGTAATGAGGAAATGATACCTGTAGTCGAGGGGATACAAAGCCAAGACCCAAGCCTTTGTCGGGGTTTTGGTGGGCTTCCGATTGGAGAGGCCGAACTGGCTTCTCTTTTCTCAATGCCAATAGCTGAAGTTAACCGCCGTACGTTTAAGTGATGAACTGCTAAAATTAGCATGGAAAATACGTTAATGACAGGGAAAGAGGCTGAGGATAATTATGTGCTAAAACAATGTTTAGTTATGTTAAATATTTCCGCTTTAAAAACATGACAGGCTTTATTTTCTAACGAATTCCTATCTCTTTAGACTTTCCTAAAGATGCACATGCAAAAAAGGAATTTGCAGTTCTTAAAATTGAACATTGCTTCTGGTGTGGCTAAATTATTGGTAAATATCATTTATAAGATTTTTGCAGGCTATCCTAATTTGAAAAAAATTGAAATCGGAATCAATGACAATCGGTGAAAACATAAAATTCACAGAGTGGAGAGGTTTGAATGTGTAAAGGAAATTATCAGTTATCTATGCATAGGAATTTGCTATATATTTTATAGCTACTATGTATCGATTATAGTAAGATAATATGATGTGACTGTGTATAATTGATTTACGATATTTGCACATACCTCCTGCGTGATCGTCGGTTTGCAGCGGTGTCAATGAAGAAGCTCGTTTTCGTTCCATGCGTCGAGCAAACCGCTCTTGAACTTTGCTCAAATCTGGTAAACGGTGCAGAAGTTATATGGCAGTTGAAGGAAAATATAATAAAACATACGGTTATGTATCAATCACATTCAAACACGCAAAAGGTGAAAAATGCAACAACAACGGAACCACACAACTTGATATTAGAGGAATCTGAAGTTAGATGAAACTAGCGAGAGAATGATAGAAAAATTTGAACAAAATATGAAGAATCACGCTTAGTAAATCATATCATCAGTGTATTTCCTATGAAATTCCAACTCTCTCAATTTGTAAGAAAACTACAATGGTTTCTTTATGAATATAATATCCAGTTTAACTAGCCTATGAAAAAATCTGTATAACTGCTATAATTAATGTTCGCTAAGGTTTAATAGACAAAATAATTCGCATAAAAAGTACTTATTTAAATTTCATGTATATTCGTGAACGTTTCTTCAATGTAATTAAAACTTATATATGGTGCTATAAAATTATTTCTTCCTTTGGGTGGTATGGTAAACAATAAGGATAATCAAGCCAACTTAAATAAATGAAACAAACGTTGCGTTATTTCAGAGGTAAAATAAATGTAAATAAAGCAGCTAATAGCTAAGAAAATATATTCTAATAATGCTATTAAATATGACGCGGAATTTGGGCTTCCAATTCGCGCTTAATAAAATAACGAACACAATCTGGAAGAAAAATCGGCGACCTTAATCAAATCGTGCAATTATAATTTTTCGGTTATTCGATTTCCATTAATAAGAACCCCACAAATAACCGAATTTGCACGCCCTATGTTAATATTTTTAGTATAATTTTCTGAACAGCACACGAGAAATACTGAAAAACCCACCGGACATCTTTTTTGACCAGATCGGTGGAAGCACTTCCACGTAAAAGAAGTCGGATCGCTCATATTGCTCAGTGTCAATAATGCCAATTTCCAAATGAGCTCTAAAAATATAGAAAGCATATAAAATGAAGTAAATGTTAATGACTAAGCTAAACTAAACAAAGGATTAAAAAGTAAAATACGTACTCCGTTTGATTGTCCTCGAAAGTCAGTTCTCCTTCTCTGATCTCATAGTGCTTTCCACCTGTGGCAGTACCATCAAATGTTCTAAAGGGCATTTGTATATTCACCGAAATAAATTCACAAACCATTTAAATACAGCTCCGAAAATGAATTGTGCTATTAATTAAGAAAAACTCACTTGTAAGGCACAATAACTTGACCACGGCAACCACTTGTTCGCTGGACTGAAGAAAAACGATAGTATTTAGATATATTATCTTCCTCAACTTTTCCAATTTCAATTTAGTCTGTAACAAGAATAATCAAGCTTTTTGAAAAAGTTAGCGACAAATAATCCATTTTACCATCATATAAATAACTGAATTACCGCGAAGATCTAAGAATCCACAGTTCTCCACAACTTGGTAATGGTCATGTTCGAAAGAAAATACACCGGCGTGGTCGTCATCTGTATAAAATGTTTGAATACACTATTTTAATAGAAAGAAAAATACCAAGAATCATTATGGTTGCGGCAGTGGGCATCTTAAAAAATAATTAAATGTTCAAACTACAATACATCGCAGCTGCACATACCTCGAGTGCAGCAACTGGAACACCTCCAAGTCTGCTCGGATCAAGTATTAATCCATCTTTCGTTCTTACACGTAAGTTTGTAAGGTGGAGGTAAAAATGTTCGTCTTCTTCGAATACATCGTCCTAAACAGTATGATTTTACATCCTTTAAATTAAGACATGATCCTTACATCCACAATTTCAATTGTTATTTTCTGGTGTTTATCGTCTGGATAAAATGTGAGCGTGCCCTTCACCGGAATATAATCACTTCCAGCGTTCGCTGAGCCATCTTCAGTGTAATAGTCAACAATAACAGTAAGACCATCGGGACCTCCATCTCGACCCACGACTACGTCGAACGCGCCAACATTTTCCAGCACGGTGTAATGAGCTGGGTCAAAGAAAATCCTGCAAAATATACGTGCATTAAATATAAATAGTAAAAAGTAATGTAATAAACAAATTAATTTTAGTAATTATTTAAAATCTCAATTCAGAAACATTATTTATTACAACTATAAAAACGTTTGCACTGTTTGCCTAGGTATTTCTTTTCAATTTAAATAGTTACCATTTAAGCATAATTTAAAATTTTAACTTTAGAACAAAATTAAACAGCTGTTTAGAAATAAACGTAAGTTGGCAAATTTTTATTTACAAACATTTTTCAGAATGCACACAGATAATTTACCTGCATGTATTTTGTCGAGCCTGCTTCTCCTGTGCATGGATTATTGCATCCAAAGTCTTGTTGTGCTCCTTGTCAATTCTTTTCTTTATGATGTCACCACCGCCAATCAGACGCCTGGTTGCTTGCACTCGATAGAAGGCTAAATGCCGCGATATATTTTCAGTTACAGAAAAGGGCCCAACATACCACGTGATTTTGGACCCCGCGATATCATTTCATATTCTGCCTAAAGTCTCAATGTCGTAGTTCTTGTAGTTTACTATTAATGTTTAAAAAATAATGCCTGTTTTTGTAATTCCACCGGATCTATATGTGGATTCCTTCTTCGTATATCTCGCATCGTTTCAATGAACTCCCGTCGATGTTCCTCTGAAAATTGTTTGCTATAAAACCGCTAATGATTGTAGTGAATTTTCTAGCAAATCTTACCAAAGGCACGCAGAGCAGGGTCTATACTATCCTAAAATTATAAACGTGTATAAAAGCTAAATACATATCTAACAGCATTTAACCTGGGACATAAATGTGTATGGGTGGCTGTTAACACCGTTCCCTTCAAGCATTTTCATTTCTTCGCCTTCGGTCGCCACTAATCCGTGTGAGCCTCGTCTATAGCGATGTGGTACAAATTTCTTCTGAAAATAATAAACGAATGATACCAGCGCAGAGACGAGATTTGTAATTTAGAAACCTGTATAATTTTGATGTCAGCAACCCATGCAGTGAACACAGTAAGCGGAAAGAACGCAAAGGTAACGAGTCCTTCCCAGATTTCGATAACACCCGGAGAGAAATATGCCAAAATTATATACATCCAAACGTACGCAAATATAGACCTGAAATCATATAATCTTTGCTATTAACAAGCGATTTGTTAATTTTCGTTAAACCTCGGTGAGCTTTAGGGCAAAGCGCATGATTACCAAAATACAACAAAAGCAGTAGTAACTTATCGATTTTATGTACAAAATTTCGCGAAAATTGCAAAACCGATTTTTTAACCTTTTAAATTTGCCGCTAAAAATAGTGGAAAATGTAATTTCCTTATTCACTCCGAGGCACTTCTTCCATTTGTTGCCTCCGTATCAAATCATATGTGGGTTTGACCATAATTGGAAATCATGATCAAATAATAATTACAATTGGGTATAGAAACATGGCTGACTGCTCTATCTCATATATGGGTGAGGCCATAGATGAATCGTACGTGTGAAATAGAACTGTCAACTAAAATCATGTCTATCCATGATCTTAATTGATAGAATTAATTAACAAATGGAGGAATTTAATGTAACAAAACTTTTTTTAGCCAGAGAATCTGTTCAAACGAATACCATGTAGCAGTGACGAAGAACACATCCAAATGCTTTTGTCGTCTGATTTCATTTGGGGGAACTAAATTGTCACATACAAATATCGAAATATAATGCACTTATTCCAACCTGCTGACACGCAAATCGCAATGATCATGAAGAGATTGAAGGCTGCAGAGCCAACAATTGTGTTGGGACCAAGATCGCCGGCCTCAAACCCTTTGCCCACAACCTCGATTATGGAGAGCAGGATTTCCGGTGCAGAAGAACCTGTAAATAAATACATAAATATGTAACGGAATAAATTCAGCATGTCCAAAACTGACCCAAGGCCATTAAAGTCAGATTACTGACGGTGTCATTCCATATTCTAACTTTCACTTTAGTTGGCTGCAGCCCTGGCCTTTTCACAACCACCGTTCTTTCCATGCTGAAATGTTATATCCGATAACCAAAAGCATGTAAACCTTCTTTTCATGTATAACTGTTTATGCAGTTAACTTCCTAAAATTTTATTCCTGTTGATGAAAATTAGTTTATTCTCATGAATTTGAAAACCATTTCCATCGAAAATCACATTAGGTTTGAATGAATATTCCGAGATATTCTGACAACAATTCTATGTGCCAATTGGCGAGAAAAGCATAAATTCTTACCTGGTAATCACCTCGATGGACGACATGAATCGATCAGCGACAATAGATACACCCAAAAACATATAGGCAATTATGGAAAAGTAGAGAATACCCCGGAGCACCCTTTCCTCTACGCCCAAGTCGAGAAATGGCCTCCTAAAACGCGTATATGTTACGTACAATTTTGGAAATTGCACAGATTGCGTGGCATACATTTCTAGAATAGTATAGCCAATCCGTATAATTTGGCAATTTCCAATATTTACATACAATTTTGTAAATTGGCCATCTTTTTTTCTTTTGCACGAGAGGGTATGGGCCAAGCTGGGGCTTTAGGCGAACAACCTTAATAATGGCATGCTTTAGGGATTGCCAATTGACTAAATGTCTTTGCGCTCTAAAAATCGGATGTTTTCACCAGGGTTTTCTGTTCTCGCGCAGGAAGGCATCCTGCGATAGGGAGCCAGGAGCAAAGTTGCCATTGCCTAATGTATGGCAACCCTTATAAGGGTTGTTCGCCTAAAGCCTCTTATAGCGTCAAGCGAAAGACGGCTGGCGCTGACCCGCGCGGCGTACTATAAGTCTTGGCTATACGATTCCTAGTCATTTCAAAATAATAACTAATCTTTCATATTATTAAACAAATTTGGTATTGCTTTACGTTTTTCGGATTTTCAATTAAATTTGGAGCGATTCTTTTGTACTTGTCATGAAACCCAATGTATTTTCTGACTTTTGGGTCGGAAGGAACAGTTGTACATTTGATTTTCTATTCAGGTTGTCTGTGAGCAGAAATAAACTATCTATGGAAATGTGTCCAAAATGCACGAGAAATGTGAAAATACTAAACAACATATTTCCCCAACTTATGGCGGGCAAAAAATTAAAAAGAACAAAAAACAAACTCCTCAGTATCGAAACAACGGAACTAAATATTTTTGAAATGGACATACCAAATGGGCACGGCCAATCCGTCCACACAATTTCGGGTGGCATCTGCTGCCTAAAATGACATGGTAAATTTGAAAGGAAATGTGAGCAAAATCACCGAGCAATTTGTGCCCGCCATTGCCCTCTGCGGTAGAAGCACTGTAAGTAACACAGAGCCCAAGAGCACCACCTTGTTGAAGGAGAACACTGAATACCTCCATCGGTGGTGGCTGGGATGGATGTGATCGGGATGCCTCGATATGGTAGTGGTTGTAATGGATCTGGCCATTCTGATCCACAGACGAGCGGAACACAGGCAAAACCCGGGATCGGGAAGTGGCGGAAGGCAGGTCACTCCCGAAGGAGAAATGAATTCGTGCAAAGACGTAGGTCGCTGGAAAGAATAATAAGAATGTGACTATGTCACATATGGCATTTGGGTGAGTCGCAATCAGTGCTGGCCATAGACACACAGGCAAATTAGCCGAGAGCTGAAAGCAAATCGTTAAAATTGACGGTTTCACTTTTCAAATGTAAGAGTTCAAACATAAAATATCAGTTATACTATAATAGATTATAATAAAGTGAGATATAGATTTCGGGCTAAATGTTTTCATTTCCGTTGGCAAGTTATCGCGATAATGCCTTGGAAAGGGTTAGTGCCAAAAAGAAGTAAATCAGCACCAAAATATTTTAGCGGCAAGAAAAAAGATAATACATGTAACAGTTTATATATAACACAGCATAATTATATAGGTATGTTGAGTCCGGAGTATTCGAATGAGACAAAGATGTGCACTCTTAGGCAGGGTACAAATTTTTGGGCACTGGGTGATTCCACGAGTTGCCAGACGTTTTTTAGAAAGCTCCGAGCGGGGTTAAACCAGGGATAGAATTATAGGGAGGGGAGTAATTACAGGTATTACAGTATATCATAAAAGGTCGCATAATTATAAGAAATGTTTTGTAGAGTGAAAAATATATAAAAAGTTTGGTAGTTTCTCGATAAGATTTTTTTTGCCAATTGGCCTTTGGCCTAATATCCATGTGGCACAAGAGACGGCTCAGCCTTTTGGGAAATCTTTCCTTTATTGGATTAACAAACAAACAAAAAGAAAACAAAACAAAGCACAGAAGGAATAATTCGATGCTAGTCTTATTCTGTGAAGCGTATTTATAATACGAAGTATAAATAGAATTTTGGGTAAAATTATGAATTCTAATAAAGTTAAATAATAACAGTCATCTGAGATTATTGACATATCACAAAAAGTGTGCAAAATGAAATGTTCTACAAAACGAAAATTCCGGAATTTCCCGAGAACAAACATGTATGTTTTGGAGGAGAGTTCTCGAGTGTTACAATTATTATTTAAGAGGGTTCAAGCCACACACCGCAATAATTGTCCTTAGAGAGGTTTTGGGTTTGCGCCGAATCCTGCTAGTGGCCATTATTGTTCACACCTCGAAAAGCATATAGAAAAGAGTGCAAGCCCATTGTTGTGAAAAGACTGTGAGGGGGCAATGGTGGATGTCCCTCGCCCCCTCCATTATTCCCATATAAAGTCTTGAATTCGATGAAAAATACACATAGCAAAGAATAGCGGTTTTGTGGATGTTCCGCGATGCATCAAAAAGGAAGCTGAAACCAAAATATTTCCGTCTGGCGCAGGTGGATAATAAGGAACTCCTGGTGAGGCCAATGGCACCAGGAACTTGGCTGGGGATAGGCTAGTCAGAGCAGAATATCAATCCTACATATTTAGATCGGTGCGCATTTTTGTATGCTCAAAAGTTGGGAGAGATATTCTTTAGCGTTGTTGCATATTAGAAGACGAAGTATCATTAATTTCAGAAATATAAAAGTAGAAACAATAACTCATAGCTAAAATTTACCACACAGATGGGGAAATAATTTATATATCCAGCCATAAATGGCCGCAATAAATCAGTTGTATATCAATTCAGGAACATTTGTCATTCATCAGATAGACGAGCCGAGAACAATAATACATAGTGCTTTGAAGTTTGGTCTAGCGATCAAAGCTTTCAAGACCAACAGTGCCGCTAGAATGTGCTTCAATGTGTGAACTTAAAAGTGTGTCCTAAAAATATATGCGCCGACCTCCCGTAATCCCTCTTTTAAGAACATCGGCACTCGGAACGAATTTTAGCCGCCCAATCAATTCCACCCTCCGCAGCATCATAAGAAACAAAGAAAATTCGGGAATTCGAACTAAAGGAGAAAAAGAGAAGTAGCGGTCGGTAACTGGCTTTGAACTGAGTAGAAAGGGCTTCTGCGAAACGACGTCGGCATTTCATCAAATAAAATAAATTTAGGGCCCGCCGCCGGCTCATCGAATGGACTTCGCGCCGACGACGGCCATGGTGTCCATTGCAAATATATGGCTACACATCAAACGGATTGGCTCCACCGGCTGATGGACACTCAGAGCGAAGGAGAGGTTAACCGGTAATGGCTGTATCCTCAAGTCCTTTCCGGTTGATGCTATTTGCAAAGGGCAATGCATGGCAACATATAGTTGCGAGAACTCATTTTGCAAAGAAAAAGCACAGTTGGAAACTTAGAAGCAAATGAGCGAGCGAATTTATCTAAGAATGCAATGTTTATTAGGCTAAAAACTGAAAAGTGATTGACCGACAAAATATGATATACCATAACAATGTGACAATAAAATAACAAGAGAAAAAAATTTGGTAGAAATTATAGAATTGGTTGAAAATGGAAAACAAACTATTCTTCTCATTTTAGAATCACAATTTTCCGATACGTGAAACCCTTTTTGTTTTTTGCTTTAAGCAAATTTTTCGTGACTGGAACGAATTCCAAAAACATTCAAGAATACACAATTCAAGTAATAATGTATTAAGAGGCCGGATATGCTTGCCATTTGTGTAGTGTACTAAATTAGAAGGAGGAAATCCTTAAAAGAGGGCAAGACTGACCCTAATTTGTCGGATAAATTTTTTCTATGGCTCCGGGTCATTACCGCCATTGCAAAGTCGAATTCACTTACAAAAAGAGAACCAAAAGTGGCGTGGGTGAAAAAAAGAAGCTCAATAAAGGATGGGCCAGCAGACCATATATACATAACAGACTAAGGTCCGTTGGCCCACCCGCGGCCACTCGGCTGCCCCAAATCTAATCTTTTCCCGCTCAAAGAAGAGGAATCCCATCGAAATTTGGTGAGACGACACAGACACTCACAAGCACTTCATCTCTTCTTTATTATATGAAAAGTATTCCCGTGTTCTCAAAGAGCCAAAAAAGAACTCCCCAAATTTATAGAGCGGGATGAGCGACGGGCCTCTTTATTACATAGTTAGTCGTGCCGGATGGGCCAGACTTGCCCCTTTTGTTTTGAACAAAAATTTTTCCACTCTGTGCGCTTTTGTCATTAGTAAAAAATGAGTTTCTGATTAACTGAAATCCGAAAAGAAACAAAATTTTTATATCCTTATCCATTCTAGACGTTGATCATTTTTACGATGGTCTTAAAGAGAAAGAAATGCTGGGTACAAAAAACGTCTCCATGAACATTTTGACCGGAGGACATTTATTACTTCAGCGAAACTGGTGAATATTAGTCGAAAGATGGAAACCGCCAAATTCAGCCAAAATAGATTGATCGGTGCGCACGGTCATATATTTTACGTGCGCAAACGTGCCAATAGACGATGGAATTGGTTTGGACACCCGCACGCTCTATACAGCGGACCTTACTAGGCAATCTCACTACGCTGTTCTCGCAATCTCTTCTCGCTTTGTATCTGTGGGAAGCCATATAACTGTTTTCGAGTACAGCTGGGAAAATATAGAAGCAATGAGACTTTTTGGGGAATGCTAGGACAATCTGTAGCACAAACATGAATTTCTCGAGTTTTTCGACCATTGACTACGGATAATAATGGCCGAATTTTCTTGGAGGAGTAACGTTGTTCGTCTTCAACTTGATTCCCGATCATTATTTTGCTAATATATGGTTATTTTCGCAATAAATAATATCCTCTCGTGTGTTAAATTGTCAATTCACATTTTGAGGACAACTTTTGGTATGGAAAATGTCCACATAAACTTTTAGTAATCGGAATGAATCCACAAATTGTGGCTTTTCATTCACAAATGTATAAGGGAAAATAGATTTTAAAAATTCGAATAAACTCCAAGAATTTCTATGATTTTCAGAAGAGCCAAAATTGAAAGACAAACGCTTGAGCTGTGATAAAAATTGTGGTACGGATTATGATCCAGTAAGAAAGGCAAATAAAAATTTGTACAAGTACAATTTTGAACGCATATTTGGCCTTTGAACTAATGAAACAATTATAGTTATTTTTTAGCGATAATTTACAAATAACCGAAAGTTGACACGAAACATTTCTTGCAAAGCGGATTTTGAGCAGAACTTTGCTTTTCATTTCGCATGGCGGCTGGTGACGGGATGTTCTTTTGTTCGAAGGTGGCGGGAGGGGCAAAAGGGGGCAGGAGGAGAGTAGTTAACCCGTAAAATTGAGAACAAGCTCATATTGAACATTGAATTTTAGAAGCGACCAGCGGGCCAGGGAGCAACTTTCACTGGTTGAATGGGTGGGGTGAATGAAATTGAACAGAGTGGTTGTGGGGAAACCCGGGAAAACAAATGGGGCAGCCTGCCCTGCTCAGTAGCCGGGCACTAGCTAGTAATAGTACTCACCTAGGCTGTGCTGGCTGCCTAGCCCAGCTAACACCTATAGAGGAGCCTAAGCCCGCCGACCCTCTCATCAAAGCAAGAAGATGGTCTCCCCAGCAGCATCACTACTTCCTTGCTCCCATTATTCTGTGTCGGAGCCGCAGTGAATAGCTGCCAGGAGAGTATTGCAACCTAGGCTCCCAACCAGCCGGCCACCAGGTTAGTTAGAAGGGCGGTAGGTACAGGTCTCGAATGACGCCGCCACCAACGCAGCTGTTAATTATTTGGTCATATCACTTACAAATCTCTGAACGTGAGTGTTTTTGGCGTTTTTGTATTGATGTTTCAGTTTTGATTGAAAAAGGTAGCCTGGCAAACTTTTTATTATAAATTACAGGTTATTCTCGAAGACGAAGTCAAGGCTAAGGATGATGATATAAGACTGTCCTTTTATTATCGTAAAATATTCTTTAAAAAAATTGGATTCATTCGTTCTTTACAATAACTTCGTAGAAACTAAGTGCTCAGTTTATGTAATAAAGTTTTAACCAATACAGAAAATGAATCATATGTTGAAGCTCAATCTTGAATAGCAGGAAATTCTTGAACAAAAAAGAAATATTGCCTCGTGATACATACCGGAAATAACTGCAGAAGCACTACAAAAGGATTTTTACTCTTTTATGTTTGTTTGAGCGATTGTGATGATTTGAAAAATGACGAATTTTGTGCTTTTGTTCAATTTTCGCATATCATATGTTGACCTGAGGAATTTTTTGATCATTTTAGGACAAAACGATCAAAATAAATAGTTATTCTAACTGACTACATCGGGTTGGTTTTAGGAATAAAATGAAAACCAGTGGGGCAAACTGCTGGATCCATAGAACAATATCCATCGATATGTATAGTCACCATACGATTTGTTCTTTATGCCCAATTCGCAACACCTTCCAAATGAAACTATCGCCGTAAACAAAATCATAAATAAAAGACTTTACTCAATAATCTAAAGAATCCATGAAAAAAGAATATCTCCTCCCACGTAACATTCTTGGGAAGTACACAATATTTTAGTTCATAAATGGCATATTATATAAAGACACAAAATGATTACCTCAAATCTCTATTCCCGGAAAATGAGTGAAGCGCAAAAACTGAAAAAAACGAATAAGAACAAATTTGAGGCATTCCTGGAGTGGGGCGAAATAAGCGAACAAAGCGAAGTGCGTAAATTCTATAGCTCGAGGCTTGCAAAAACTCAAGATGTTGACCATAAATTTGTGCAGACTACTCTCAGAGTTTTTTGCCGCAATAGCACACTCTAGTGTCTCCTATAAGGTGGGCCAAATAAAATGGATTGAGTAGCATCAAAAGACGAATAATAATACAAACCTACGCTAGATAAAAAGAAACATTTCAGGTATTGTATCTTTGAAAGGTACAAAGTTAAGCTCGTAATACATTTTACATACCTTTTACAAAAGGTTTCATGTTACCTTACAAAAGGCAACAATGCATACTTTTGGACTTGCTCAAAGTAAATTTGATTACTTTGCATAAAGGATTATTTAGTTTAAAAAATAAAAATAAATGTTTTTAAATAGCATAACTGGTTTTAAAAAATGCCAATTTTGGACGTTTAAATGTAGCCAAAAAAGGTACTCTTCGCGAACAACGTTTCCGTTCTCGAATGTATAATTCTTCATCTTAACGTTGAATAGTAAATTCTGAGTTTTGCATAGCAAGTAAATCTACCAAACTGTCAATGTTCTGGACTCCGGAGCGATGGACAAATTAATCGGCTCAGCTGTGGGTTTGATGGAAATGAGCGATTGCCTTATCGCAACTAACCATACATCTATAATAATCAAGAACAGCTGGAGGGTTGAACATTTGTTTAATTTGAAATGAATTGACGCATAAAATCTATTGGATCAAAGAATTTTAAGGACATAGTAAATTTGTTTTGGGTCAGGATGTGGTAAAGCGGTGTTTCGGAGTGGGATGAACCACTTTCTCGCAGAAATAGTGACATTGTTTTTATTTCTGAGGGTGTTGGCTGCTTGGCAACATTTGTTTAGAGGAATTTGGAGACAAACACGTAAAAAGCAGGCTTAGTTCAGGATGGGTTGCGAAGGCGGACTTGGAGGAGCAAGACTTAAACTAGAGCGTACGTTGGAAATATGAATGGAATGGTAAAGAATGTATAAGTGCAAAAATACATGGTTTTGGGTTATATCCACGATTCCAAACAAAATATAATGTTGGGATGCAATGCAAATATAGTTCCGTTTTCAATTAGCAGAAATATTGGTTCATCAAATGTATTAAAATTTGCAGAATAGGTCGTTATATTGAAATTGAAACGCTTTGAGAATGATGTTTAATATCCGCGAGAGTTGGTTTAAAAAACTTAAGTGAAAATTTTTAAAGTATGGTGCATGATTTTTTATCAAATTTATTTAACTATTATTTTGTAATGTAACAATTATAAGTTGGTCGACAAACTTAGTCCTTCAGAACCACTTTTCTGGATTATAAAATTAGAATGATTTTGATTCAACTCAATGACGTATTTTCTATTTTTTACGTTCCTGATTATTGCTAAAAGGAAATATTTCTCTGTTTCAGGATATGGGAATACCACTTGCGATGGGGATAATAGATTAAAAACAATGTAAAATGTCTGCAAAGCGAAACCTAATAAATCCAGCAACGATACTATGGAGTGGAACCTTGTTTTTGAGAAATTAAAACGACCTGGATGAAAATACTAAACGAATTGTAAAATAGTTTATGGATCGTAAGGTTGATGAAAGGACATATTGGTGACTCAGTATAGTGACACAGTAGTGTTTTCCATTCAGGGGAAGTGCAGAATCCTTCAATTCTGTACTGCGCTAAATGCTACTGTTATTAAAATTGGGCGGATTAAGAAGCTCAGAGTCGGCAGTAGCTGAATGAGAATTTAGTTGGGCCACCGGAGTAGGGTTTCATCCACCCACTTATCATCCACTCTGAGCACGTCTCAGAGACATTTCACTAAAGAACTCTTAGTATATATCGATATAAAACAGTCATTTTGTTATCCGACTGCAGGGTCCGTCAGAGGAACTGTTTCGTCGGGAGGTCCACTCGATGGCGTCGGGCAAGGGATGAGAAATCCGTTAAAGGAAGCTTAGCAAATGGAACGGAAATAAAACGAATTAACAGACACATACGCAACAACAAGACAACACGCGTTGTCTAATCCGCGACTGGTTTTTGAGTCGGACGGGCGCCAGTGCCCAGTCAATAATAATCATAAGCGGTGCAGAAACAGCTGTTCTGAGCCCTTTATAAAGCTTGAGTTTGGATATTTGAATCTGCACCTTTCATGGCAATTACATATGAAACAAATATTGAAAAATATCGAAGTCATCGACAACGATTTTATAACTTGTTGATTCTGATCAATTAGGCATGCCAATAAGGTCCGAAATGCTTGACGAAAGCTGAATTACAATTACGTTCCGTTTATTTAATGAGATTGGATATTGAGCGCAATTAAAAATTTGCATAAAATTTGGCAATGGAAAATTATTTGACAAAATTTTCAAGAAAACATTGGACTATAGCCTTCTGACCAAAAAAACATTTTAATGTCCGACTGGACATTGTAAAAGGATATAGAGTTGCATAACTATATTTAATATATTAGTAGGCTGTAACTGTATAATATAAATTTTATAAACGCAACAAATACCTAGACCCAGGCACTCGTAAAGCACTCGCAACACAACGTGGACCTTAAAATCTCAAGTTACCTCTTTCCTTTGATAGCACTTCCCATGAAATGTGCTTTCTAAATGCACATTTCAATTGTTCATCAGAGAAATGGTAAATTTACCCGTATTTTAGATAATAAAAATTCACAACGTAATATTTTGACCAATGTTGCAAAATCCAGCAGCATACACAAAAGTAATTCACTAATAGTCAGCAGTGAATTACGCTTTCAAAATATCAAAACATAGGAAACCTTTAAAAGATAAACATCGTGGAACTCTTTCCATAAAAGCGAGTCAAAACTTCCAAAGGCAACACCGACAAATATGGGGACCACCCTCGAGTCATTGTTTTCTTAGACTGCTCCCATTTTATTTTAATACTAAAAATAAACAAATGTCTCCCTCAAATGTCCAATGGAAACACCACAGAAAAGCATTGAAACTGTTTGGTGAAGTATTATACGCCAATGAATGAAGTGCTATACCAAAAGGGACAACGAAAGTCAACGGGTTCGTTGATTTGGACAACGGTGGATTCCTCAGAAATAATAAATCTTGCAAATTCCAATTTGGTTTCCAACGCGGAATTGGCTTTGACGCCGCCCGTTATAACACGACGTGATACATTTCTTTTCAACAGCAGGATTAATTATCCCACGGGAGACAAAATTCATTATGTCACTTTTACACATAAATCCCATAATAGCTATCCTAGCAAGCTATTAATAGAGTGAAATTTGCGCAAAAATAGCAAGGCTTAGACAAAATTAGTTTCTGTATTGGCGGAAAGAGACAGCTACTTATCGCGACCTGAGAGCGAAGAATTCTTTGACTGTGAGCCCAAAATTCAAGTTTGAAGTGCGATGTGGGCCGTATTTTGTTCAATTTCGTCAAAGATCCCTACCCGAGGAGGGCTCTACCTGGTGGCTCATTGTATGTCCAAAATCCATTACACAATGAAATCGGCGGCGCGAGACTGTCGCACTCTCGACCCTCCTTCGGGATTTCATCAATTTCACCTGAAATTAACCACAGTCAATGTGGTCGGAAGAGTCTGTTGCGTGGACGTAAAGACCCGTTGAGTTGGGTAAACAGCCAAACTCAAGACTTTTCTCTCTTTGCACAAAAAGAAAGTTAGCGGTGCTTTGTGTGAAAGTAGAAGTTAGGCCGTGTTGGGTTGCTACTCGGCCAGCAAAGAGCCTCTCCTTCCTCCGAGTCGATTAGCTCGACATTGAGATGATCGGCTCACAATGGCTCAATATCACTAGTCTCGCTTATCCTATCCCGCGAATAAACACTACCGGGTTGTTTCAACAAAGAGAGCTCAGCAGCTTTCCATAACCCGGCTTATATCACTATCCGAAAGTCCTTTTACCGGGCTACAATAAAATCACTCTTACGGGTTTATTCAACTTGTCCGACGGTTAATCTGAATCGATTCATTAAAAGTGGGAAAAATATGTAATGAATTAAAAATATTCCAGTATAACGTAGGAAAATCAAATGAAGAGATTACTGTATGTCCCAAATTTGTGTGCCTCGTTAGTGAGAAGTATCCATACAAAAAACAGTTTCATAGTCTCATGTATGATTATAAAACAATTTTGACAATAATTTTAAAGCATAGTATTCATATTTATATTAAACTGACAGTGATTTTGATCGAGAAGTTGCAACTACATGAACTAAATTATTATTCTTTGAATTTTACCTGGAGATTTTGTTTACATTTTTGCCAAGAACTTTCTAAAATGATGCTGCAATTGTTGTAGTTCAATGAAATTTTATTAAATAATTTTGATTAATTTACAATAAATTTAAAACAATCAGTTATGTTTTGTCACATGACTGAACTTTGATAATTGACCAGATAGAAAAGAAAAAAAACATTAACAACAACGTAAAAGATACACCCGTAACTATAATTGAAAGAGAATTCACTTTTGGCTTTGTGTAAGCAGGCGATCTTTCTTGGCCTCAACATTGCAAAGATAAGCCTCAACTCCGCGTTTCATGAAGAAGTCAAGCCAGAGACATTGTTTCATTGAGAGCGTATCACCTGGTCCTTTTACCTAAAAACGTTTGTAACAAGAAATCTATATATTACAGAATAAGGAAACTATACTCTATTATTACCTTGATATTTTTCACTATTAATAAATTTTCTTCTTCTCAGTGATCGTAAAATAAGGGAATAACCTAATTCTTGAAAATTTTGCAAATTACGTGAACATAGCAATACATATTAAATGAATAGGATCGGCGAAATACAATACAAACCAATAACATCTCATTACATATCCCATACATATATTACGACACATGTTGGCAAAAAGCACTTACTTCACACACTGCGAGTTCCTTTTTATTCGCATTCCACACCGTTAAGTCGGGAAAACCTGAAAATACAATGCAAAATGTTAAGTCCTAGAACATTTACTTTTTATAGCTTACCGCTTCTCGTATTGTAATAATCAGTGGCCATTCTGCGGAACAATGCCTCTAAGAAAGTGCTTTTGCAACAGGAGATAAACCGCTAAATTAAAACGCGTCGCGTGGAAAATATTGATGCTTTAATTACCAAAATCTGATCAACATCGTGAAAACAATTCCAATCGATTTCCGAGTTGACACAGCCATAGTAACGCGTATAGTTTTCTTTCACTCGCTTGTTTAGCCATTTGCGATCGCTCAAGATTTTACTGAATGTGTTCTCGAACGCGTCTTGACGTCGAAGGTAGAAATCTTTATAGTTCAAGTCAACCGGATTGCTCTAAATTTTATATTTGTTAATATTTTTTGAAATAATTTTATAATATATTAGCCCTAAATTATATGGAACATTATGAAAACGAGGCATGTCAGAGGTTATTATAAATTTTTATTACAAGTTAATGTTTTCATTTTTCCAAGTTATAAAAACTGTGTATTACCAAACAAAATATGTTCTTTTGTTTTCTTCTTTCTCTCTTTCAGAAAAGTAACTTAAATTTGTAAGTGTCTTGGAAGGAAATTGATCACTTCATTTGGAACATTTCAAAACTGCGTGTCTTTATCCACTCTTAACCCTTCATTGCCTAGTGTATCCGAATAGATACGCAAACTTTGGAGTAATTTTTCGCCAATTTTTTGGTCTCCTAGCTCAAATCTGATATTGCTCTTATATAGCCAACTTTTTGTACTGATTCAGGGTATGTAATTTGTTTAGCCACTTTATCTACGATTTTGGCCTGAAAAATGGCCATTTTCGAGACATACCGCCGAAAATCGAGGAAAATTGACGAATTTTGGGGGTCACCTTAAATTTTCCAATTTCTAAAAACCTTCGTAACTTTCGAAATTTGGCACCTTTTGCGGAAATTAAAAAAAAATTTGCCGTGTAAATCGGCTACGTGGAATCTAATTAGCTTGTCAAATTCCGTGCAGGACCTGATTTTTTGGCTAAAATTTGAATTCGCGCTAAATTTTGGGACCCGTGAAAATCGCCATTTTTGGTCGAATTTCGAAAAAATAATATTTTTCCCGTTATCAGGGGCCCAAATGTGCTCTGTATACCAAAAATCAGCAAAATCGTACGGTCCGGCAATAAAGGGTTAAGCCGGGGCTACAATCAGGGGATATTCTGATGTGTGACAAAAAATGATGACAATTATTTTCGTTGGATTTGCTCCAGCCTATTGAAAATCAGTAAAAACAATAGGAAACTATGTAAAAAGTTGGGATAGACTCATCAATGTCATGTTTACAACTCATTTAGAGAAAACAACATCAAAAATGGACCTTAAGAATTGCCCAAAATCTGATGGGTGAGACTGATGAAAATCTTCCCACAAATTTGATCAAACATTTGTTTGATCAGATCTGTGGGGAAATTTTCAGTTAAGCATTACAGGCGTTTACTTATATACATTTTTAAAATATGAAAAAGTGACCTGAATTTCAGACAACCATGTGTTCGGAATATCGCTTGCAAAAATGACATCGTAACAAATTAACCCAAATATAGTATGCCATACAGCGCCTGAAATTAAACACGGCATATTATGCCATTACAATAGCAAATAAAACATTTATAAAATACATTACTATTGCAACACATAGTCATGAAATAATTACCTTCTGCATGCACACCTGTAATAAATAAAATTACTGTAATGCAATGTGTCATTATCTCAAAAATGGGTAATTGTGCGCTGCGCATACGCAATCGTATGCATTTTGTTTTCGGCGCTTGTATGGGAGTGCGGACCCCAAGCCAAAAAATCAATAGGGGGACCCTATTAATTTTGGGGTCCGCACTTCCATACAAGCGCCTTGTTTTCGAGCTTTTTAGTCAATTCAGATTCAGTTTTAAAAATCGACTTGGAAGGAGACCATAATTGACATTAGCAACATTGATCAAAATTTTGTAACTACCTGTATTTTTAAACTATATCTATGAAAAAACTAACTAAACCCTTGTTTCGAAACGTGCTTATGTCGTAGGAAAAATCCCTTGATTCAGGTACAAAAGCTATTTATAGCCATATACAACAAATTGTTTATATTAATTATATTTTAAACGACAAAATTAATAAATATCAGTGTTACCTTCATTAAATCGTCCGTTTAAGAAATGCTCAAGTGCTACCTTTTCCACTGTAACTGACTGCCTATCCATCGAATCGCCGATATAAAAGTTGTTCAATCGATCGCTTGAAAAATTTTTAGCAAAGATATTTCCCGAAATGGTAATCTAAAGTTTTTGCGTAACTATTTATTAGCAGTGTTATAACAAAAACCTGATTCGGTTCACATGGTTCGGCGATGCGTATGGATTCCTCTATGTTATTTTCTGAGAACATTTTTTCGGCGCGTCTCTGTAACCACAGAGCCATGGGCGGACCTACTTCTTGGTCTTGCAATCCGTGAACACAAGCTTCTAATGCCTTTTCTTTATCTTTTAGATGGTAGTCCAAATTAGTCACTAAGGATATTTGAGATAAGGAAAATATAGTCTTCGTGAAATGAAATATTCACCTAAGCGTTGGTACCATTTTCCTCGATAATTAGAGCAAAGTAGCCTTACACCTAAAATTAAGTCATATTTTACGCTTAAACAACCCAACACTGCACGAATAATTAAGAAACTCCGTAATAAAGCCCCGCGTAAAAGTATTTTATAGGACATCGTCGTCTTACCACAGAAACAAGGGTTCTCTCAATAATTAATTGGAACACATTCTCAATTCTGGAGTATAGAAAACTTTTAGGATACTATATTTCTGACAATCGTTTAGCAGTTAACTTATACTTCATATACAATCACCTCTACTTACCTTCATTGGTGGTAAGAAAATTCAAGATTTCAACAGCCAAATCAAACTGTTTAAGTTTCTGCGCCGCCTCGACATAATGAAAACAACATCGCGCTAAGACCTGAAATTCAACATGAACTTCATGCAGGGTTAGTCAAAATGGAGCCGAAACAACTCCCACCTGACATCTCCCACCCCAGTCTCTGAGTACAGTGTAAGCGTGCGAAAAGGCCCACAAAATAGTGTGTATCTATAACCTTTTTTCGATCCTGTGCCCTATTCCTGTGCACCCCACAGCTGAAATAAGTGTTTGGTAGTGTTTCGTGGGTGCGAGATGTCGCCGATTCTTGTGTACCAGTCAAAATAACATCTGCATGATTACGTAACGACGGTATGCTTTTTTCTGTTTTGACGTCAAATTCAAATATGCTGAAGGAATGTTATAACCAAATTAAGCCTTAGATTCACAGCTTTGATTTCGTATATAACTTTCCTTCAACACATTTGATTTTGACGTCAAGAAAGACAAAAATATACATAGCGCTGTTACGAAATCATGCGGATGTTATTTTGACTCACCTTGTATGATGGTTTTATTAATAAATTAATTAAAAATAATACATACCCAAGCTGCAGTGAATTTCCTCAGATATACGGGAATATTTGCATAGATATTTTGGCTGGAAAATTCGCAAGATTATATGTTACATATATTTACGTATTTAAAAATATACCTATTATAATCGATAGTTTCCAGGAGCTGCTTTTTCGCTTCATCGCCAAGTTTTAAAACAGAATCATGATTTTTCTTAACCGTTAGACGAATCATTGTCTGCTCCAGTGCTTTGGCTTTTACATACCTGTACAAAATGTTGAAATATTTTAAACAAAGTGTTCAATATTTACTTTGCGAGATCATCATATGTCGTATATAAATCGTAAATAATATGAGCTGTTGTAACCGGAGCAGGGTAGCTGTGCTTATTCGTCTTGAATTGAAGTAGATTAAACCTAAACATTATAAATATCTATTTTTATAAATACAACAGCTAATGCTTACATCAAATCTTGTAAAACACTTTGAAGGTCTGGCCGATCCATTAAAACTAAAGCAAATAAAGTTAAAATTATCATGTAATGTATCAATTGGCAGACCTGATGTGTCCATTGATGTGGGAGAATAGAGAGTGATTAAGGCGAGGAAATAATTTGCTACGTCCTCTCGTAGCCGATAGCAAATACCCATCAGGGTTCTAATCCTAAAATTTACGATTTGATATTGTCGTCTAAAAGTGAAGACTATTATCTGTTTCCACAAATATTTATATTTTGTGCATTATTTTTAGAGCAATAAATCAAAAATGTATTTAGTTTTAATTTTTCATAAAATAGACAATATTTTTGCGTTATTTTCAGGCAAAATTATGAGAAATATTGCGTTATTCATCAAATTTTTGACTAAGGCAAAAGAAAGCTCACCGAAGAAAAAAGGTTTCAAAGTGATAGATTCTCGTTCACGTTTTTCGTAACAAAATGTGTGTTATAATATCAGTTTAATCATACCTTTTCAGCATAACTTCTTCCACTTTTGATTCGTACACGCAGCGCTGAGAAGCAGCATTCTTTAGTTTTTCGATGTAAATACTTCGGCTAGATGTCTTGTCAAATACTTTGAATTCTTTGCACAGTTTCACCAATTCTGTGGTTTGTAGGAGATGTAATTCTTTATCCAATGTAATTTTCTCCAAGCAAGACGAATCTGAAATCGGCAGTGATTTGTACAGTATTTTTGTAAGTACGACATAAAACTAACTGCTTTCAAGCAAATTAGCTCTTTTAAGCTCTTCAAGTAACAAAGCTATACTCTCAGGTGAAGCTCCAGGAAGTCTAAACAAAATGCTTGAATATAGGATTAGCCATAAAAAATGTCTTTTTTCATTTATAGAGTACCGATAAGAATATTGTTTTAGATATCACTGGAATTTAAAATATAAAAATATTGTGGATTCAAACTATAAAAAGCGA
The DNA here is from genome assembly GCA_022814885.1 of Ditylenchus destructor. NCBI lineage: Eukaryota > Metazoa > Nematoda > Chromadorea > Rhabditida > Anguinidae > Ditylenchus > Ditylenchus destructor. The sequence goes on from JAKKPZ010000005.1 coordinate 704,037, forward strand.
TTTCGGTTTGCAGTTATTATTACCAATGGTTACAATTCCTTACTGCTTCGTTGTAATTGAATTTTGAGTTGAATACCACTCACGACGGCGCAGCAAAAGACGAACGAATAGTTGTTGCGCATCGGCTAAACGTTTTGTAATAATTACCGATAATTGAAATTTCCAAAACATCTTTCGAAGTTATTTTTAAGGAAAGAATTGGTTAGTAAAAGTATACAACAAAAATTCTGAGGCATTATATTTCTAATATAATTTTCACTCCGTAGGTACTTCCCTCGTTATTCGAAAAAGGTCAGCAGGTAAATTAAATAAACATATGGTAAAATATGTTGGTTGTAAGTTGATAATATTTAGTCATCCCGGTACAATTGAAATTGGTCATTAACATCACTTACTTGAACAATGAACCAGTGAATGAAGATATCGCAAATTGGTCTCACCCCAGAATTCAGAAACGAGACGAGTATTACTGTTATCTTGATCGTTTTCATAAGTTTCGGTATTATCATACATGTTTCCTCGCAGAACCTTAAAAAATTAATAGTGCATATGTTACGTCATAGCGAAAGATATTACATACCCGCAATGCAATGTGCCAAAAGAACCTAAAAAAATTTTTATGTCGGAAAAAATAAATATGAATGCTTATTCATACTTGAGAGAGTAATGAAGAGCAAAACATTCACCAAATTGACTACTGCTTTGTTCGGATAGCATTATATTTTCGGAAGCCATATCGTCATCCTCTAGGCGATCAATCGCCTGGCTTGCAGATTGAGTTGCACGGAAGCTATTCCACCCTTGCTCTCTGTTTAGTTTACGAAGTTGGTCTATTGCCATACAGTAGCCTGTAAAAAATGCTATAATGGGTGATATAGAAATCTTTTGGTTGTAATTATTTATGGAGGCGGATGATTGAAATTTACGACAATTATTCATTAACGGAATATATTAACAAATTAAATACCTTCATGTATGGTATCGGGGAACTGAGCTTTACATTCATTGGTTGATTCTGTGGCAACATTGTTGTCAATAAAAGATGTTGGCGTCATTCGTATTATTTGGTTAGCTGATTCCAATTCCGTCCGTTGCATAAGACCAAGATTTTCTTGGGATGTTCCCTCAGCATGGTTGCCCAGCGCAGTTTCCGGTTCAGGAAAATCATCATTGATATCAATTAGTGGTTGTTGGTTAGTGTCAACAATTGTTTCAGAGAAGTGCAATGTTCTAAAATAGTTTGATTAACAAAAGTTAATTAAAGCATTCATTGTTTGGAATTAAAGGTTAAATTAATCTTCTCTTGCAATTGCCAAATTATTGACAAGTGGTGCAATAATTTTCATTAGGTTTGATCCAGATTATTGAAAATATGAAACACGCATGAATTTGTACGTAAAAATTGGGATAGAGTCATAAATATCAGCTTTATGACCCATATAGGGAAACAGGTGCAAATAAATATCCTCAAGACCATTAAAATGGAAATACATACAAACTTAGCACGTCAGTAGACCAAAATAGACCTTGATCAATGTTGACAATTGGTAAGTGTGTTATATTTTCTTTTGTCTCACGTTCCATAAACATTTTGAGGATATTTATTTTCTTTTTTGCATCTGTTTTCCATGTTGGGTCATAATGCTGATATTGATGACTGTATGCCAACTTTTTCATTGATCCCTGTTTTCTTCATATTTTCCTTCTTCTTTCTTTCCTGCTTACAATATGCAAAATTGTATCGATATTAGATAAATATTTCGTCAACGGACTGGTATATTAATTCAAAAATTATAAACAGGGTAAAACAAACCTTCGGACTCTTTTTTCGTAGATAGTCCTTGAAACCCCTTCAGATGTACTGGGCTCGTCACCTATAAGACAAATATTACGTTGAAATAAAGTCTGTCATGGTAACTAAATACAAATCTTACCTTCAGCTAACAACGATAATCGTGTGGAACTTCTTTTACTTCTGACCGATCCATGGTTGGAATTGCTACAAGAGGATGGCGCTTTAGCAGGAGAGAAATTCACGTGATTTAAAGTAACGTTGACAGCTTGCACCGATGTTCCAGGTTCCGATATCGCTTTTTCTGCCTCGCAGGCCTCATAATGACGTTGAAAAATTGCATGTGAAAATCGGTTTTGACAAACAGGGCATTTTTTACCTACGGCGGCACGCTGGAATGCGGCAATAATGTTCATAAAACAGAATGCACTGGAATGCAATTATTACCAAAACTTAAATAACGTCAAATATTCGAAGAGAACAAAACCAAATACGGAGAATTGCAAGTTTTCACATTCTTAACAGTTCAACAATTTATTTAGCAAACCACAGAACAATCAGAAACATATTTTAATTGTGTAAATTTTATTTTAAATGTCAACGATACGATTTCTGATAGCGATCAGGGGCTCCAGAACCGTACTTTTGGGTCACGCGGAAAATTCGGCGGCGATTGTTGTCTGTTGATTTACGGATCAAAAGCTCGCAGCCACAAATAGTCACCTATAAACAAGTACAAATTCTTGCAAATGTTACACACTGTTTGATATAGGATGGGTTGTCACCTGTGCCATTTGAAGGGCGCAGTCCAAGACAAGTCGTTTTGCGGCAAGTTGGCCTAACCGAAGCTCTGAAGAAAACATTTTATTAACTGACAAATTATATAATGTGAGCACTTTAAAATTCACGTATCTAAAGCCCTCGTCGCCATCGTAGATATATGAAAGCCGACAGTCCAACAATGGACACCTAAAAATATGCACAAAATGAGAAGGACCAATTTACCTGTGAAATAACCTGTTGTTACATTACCCCTAGAGGAGTTTAAAAGCATAGCCAAAAAGAACTAAAAACAATACGGAAATGGTTTTATGCTCGAATACAAAAGCAAACCAATCAAACAAAGATAATCAATGATTTAACCAATGTTGTAATGAGCATCAAACCATTTCCATATTGTTTTTCACTCTTTTCGGCTTTGCTTTTATTTTAGAGGGAGGTTTTTTGGATTTGTAGTGTTTAGAAGTAAATAAGTATAAGTATTTTATAATAATATATAAGATTTAAAAACAAACCAATTGAAAAGCACTGAACCAACGCAAATAACGAATATCACGCCTGAGAAGACGGTTCTCTATTTCCAATTGTCCGATTCGATTTTCAAGAAATTGAATATGTTGAGCTATTTGTAGGTGGGCAGTAGGCTAAACAGGAACAAAATTTTAAATCTAAGACCTATCAACTATCATTCATTTTATACGGCTATAATTAATTAAAAAATAGTCCAGCATTTTGGTATTAACGAGAAAAATTCAATTTGTAAAGGAATTCATATTTCACTTACAAAATAGTTAAGCTGTTGTCGAAAATGAAGTTGTTGATTCTTACACATAGAAAATACTTTAAATTAATACCTAGATATTTTAATAATTTTCTTACAAGAATGTTGAAATTGTAAGAAATGATATTAATCGTTAAATTAATGATAATAATCGCTCAAGACAAAAACAAATATGTCTTGAAAAGAAATGCATTTGAATTATAACGGATTATTATCGGAATAGTTCCAGATAGTGTTAAAAAATTGTTTTAACATTGTTCGTTACTCAGTATAAAGCAGACATTTATACTGTTCTTTAGTATAAAGTTTATTTCTTAGAATTTCAACACCCTTGTAAGAAGATTGTTATAATATCTAGATATTAATTTAAAATATTTTCTATATGCAGGAATCAAGAACTTTTTTCGACAACAGATTAACGGTTTTGTACGTGAAATATGAATTCTTTTACAAATTGAATTTTTCTCGTTTATAATGCACATGAGCTCGCGTCGTCACTATTCCACCACCCTAAAATAGGTATTGTAATAAGCTAACAAAGGCGAGAACTGGCAGGATTTTATGAATCCAACTTCACTATACTTGTCTAGGAAGAGTGGCATCTTCGTGTTTTTAATTGACGTGAAATTTAATTTTTATTTCAAAATTATGTTTAAAGTATGTAGATTAAATGTCAAACCTGTTTTATGTAAGGTACAATTCTGCTTTCACCTTTACTTATAGTAGTTAGGTTTAAAATTTTTAAAAGTTATGTCTTAGGTTTAAAAATCTAATGTTTGTAATAGATACATTTTGCATAAACTTATTATTATTATTATACAAAAACAATCGTAGTCGGCTATTCCGTTCATAAAGGCAGTCTGAAAATAAAGTTTATGTGTTTCCCTCAATTAATGTTTTGCTTCTGACTTTGTTCCATTTTGCTCTAGCAAAAATTGATGCCACTTCAAATGGTTACTGTAAGAAATCTTTTAGCCATCGAAATCGCACTGATTAACTCACAACACAATTTTTGCTAGAACAAAATGGAATAAAGTCTGAAGCAAAACATTAATTGAGAGCCACGAATATCGAGGCAAGAGAGTTTGTCTTTCCGACAATGAGCGTTGGTTCCTAATGTAATACATTGAGAAAGTTCATCTCAATTTATACATATTCTTACCTGAAGTTTAATGCGCAAAATTTCCGGCTGAAGGAATTCCAACGGGCGTCCATTGACTTTGATCAGGCCAGATCCTTTCTTCGCATAAGCAACTGCTGTTGCAATTTTCTGCAATAAAATTGACCATATGTAATGTAAAATTCTATAAGAAAATATTAATTCTAACCTTTCGTCCGAAGACTTCTACTGGCTGTATAGTGGGTTCTGTGTTCACGACAGCCGACATTTTGCTAAAAGTATTTTTGTTTTTAAATTTTAGTTTTACCTATGTAAATGATATTGAAATACAAAGTAGAAATAACATAGATTTATGGTAGAGTGTCGTTTCGACCCTATCTATACGACTCCATGTAGTTGGGTCATAATCAGTAGATTGACTACATGGTATTTAAACATTTGTTATTAGGGTTTACTACCGAATTCAGAGGGGGGGGGTGTTCTCTGCCGTAGTATAGCCTGTTATTATATAGTCAAATTTGTGAAATAATTTTATACTTTTTAGCATTTTTTCGAATAAGGATCAACGAAAAATTGGAATATAAATGTTATGCTTTGAGCAGTACAGGGTGGGGCATTTATTTTGCCCCTTTTCTTTTGAAAATTTGAATTTGAAATTCGCGCCAAATATATATGAGTAATAGCTCAAATTGAAGCTAAGACTTTGCCATTTATTATAAAAAAAGATCTCGACATAACGTTTGTTGAAACTCAAGAACGGCCATTTTAAGTTCAGTGAAAAATTTCGAAAAACGGACCGAAATGAAGCAATTATGCCGTTCATTTTTGCTGAAATTCTTGAAATTTTTTCGCTGGTTCTTGCAAGTTCGATTGTTGTGGTTATTCACTGAGATCTTGCGCGCATTTTGACACCAAACACTCCATATGCCATCATGCATATGAGGTCGTTTAAGTGATACGGACGGAGATGCTGAAAAAGCTGATTTCACCCGAATTTGACCAGGTGTGTCTCTGGAAATCCTCTAAATTTTCGAACAGGTGCTCGGTTCTTGCATGAGCTTATATGGGAATTAAAGAGGACAAAATTCTGAACATTATGGCGAACATTCGAGGTCATTTGGACAGTTTTTCTGAATTTCATAGCCATCCGGAGCCGAAAATTTGCCGAATTTGGTGAAAATTTATCGAAATTCGGCTCCAGATGGCCTTAAGATTCACAAAACATGGTGAAATAACCTCGAATGTTCGCCATAATGTTCAGAATTTTGTCCTCTTTAATTCCCATATAAGCTCACGCAAGAACCGAGCACCTGTTCGAAAATTTAGAGGATTTCCAGAGACACACCTGGTCAAATTAGTAAAAAAAGTATGGAAATCAGTTTTGTGTATTTGCTATCACATATGGGTGTTTTTGATGCCGTGGATGCTTTTGGTCATTGCAAAGTATTCGTATAGGAAAGTCATATTACGCAGATTCAAAAAGCATTCCAGTTCGTATAATTCGTATGAATTTATTGCGAAAAGTCAAAAGATTATGCCTATCTGTGATTTGTCGTGGTAATACAGTCCATTGCCGTACTAAGCCAAATGCAACTTTTATAATTTATGAGATAACACTGACAAAAATAGGCTAACTCGCCGACCAGTTACATCTCACAGTATATTTAGCGTAAGTTTTGAAATATTTTCCTACACTTTACTATGTATTGTCTGCTCTTCAAAGCCTCTGTTAATTTTTTTAAACGGCAATAGAACTATTTACGAAATACACAAGAATAATCCCGCCAATTCAAAATGAATTTATAAAATTTATTTATTGTCTCTGCAAATAGAATTACCTTTTTTTGCATCAGTGTGAAACGTGTCGTGACTCAAGAGCGAAGACGAAATCGCGCATTTATAATTTGCAGAAAATTTAGTATTTGCATAATGAAAATTCATTCAAATAATTTTGATCACCTATTATTGGATCGTTTGCAGAATAAGTACATTGTTGTGCGTGAACCATCATCAGTGTATACGCTATATAATTATAAAGTTGTTCAAGGAGACATTAAGTATGACATGTGAAGAAAATTTGTATTCCACTTTATTCGAATAATCACTATCTTTATTGATACAATTATGAAATAAAAATGCATACGCTTTCATAATTTTTCAATCTCGCAAAGGCATACAGCCAATTCGTTCGAAAGCTGCTTTCTCGAGATCCTCTCTGTGTGACGGATGCGCGATGGAAATTAGTTCGAAAGCTCGCTGGCGTGTGTTTTTTCCCCATAATTGAGCAATTCCTTGTTCAGTCACAATATAATGCACATGAGCTCGCGTCGTCACTATTCCACCACCCTAAAATAGGTATTGTAATAAGCTAACAAAGGCGAGAACTGGCAGGATTTTATGAATCCAACTTCACTATACTTGTCTAGGAAGAGTGGCATCTTCGTGTTTTTAATTGACGTGAAATTTAATTTTTATTTCAAAATTATGTTTAAAGTATGTAGATTAAATGTCAAACCTGTTTTATGTAAGGTACAATTCTGCTTTCACCTTTACTTGTAATTGATGGAAGGGCAATCTAAATTAGGATCATTCGAAATTGCCAGCGTACAATAGAAAATTACAATGGATTTTCCCAGTCCGTCTCCAGCAATTGATGCTCCAAATATGAAGTCTACCTGGCCTCCGAAACCTGCAAATAAATGAATAAAAATTATAGTTTGGCTAACATAATTGTGGACATTGTGTTTAACCGCAACATAAATTTTCTTGGGAGTTCATCCAGATATTTCCGCATCAAATGGGTGGGAATAGGAATGTTTGACAAAAAACTTTATGTATCATGATACTGTATTGTTTTATTTTCATTTGAAATAGTTGACCTGAATAGAAGGTCTTGCCGATGGAGTCTGAGCAAACTTGTCCGGTTATGTCCACTTCGATGCCGCAGTTTATTGCTGTCATTCGGCTAAAAAATGTGAAATTATTATTTTCTTAGGTTCGCCCTGATTAAGTGGTTCCCGTGAATATTAGCCGTTTTGGGGACCGAAACAAAAAATTTTTGCCCATACCTGTTTCTGGCGATATTCTGAACATTGTTTGTGTATCCAGCCGATCCAAACACTGAAAATTTTGAATACAATTGCGCAAAAGGACACAAAATATTTTACTCACAAAATAGAGGATTGTTGTTAACAAAATCGTAGAAATTACGTGTACCCATCGCAAAGCACGCAACAACTTTTCCGCGATGAAATGTCTTTTGGGTGTTTGTGACAGCATTGCATTCGATCAATTCTACAATTCACCTTTAGTTTTACTTGATAGTTTTACTCACAATGAAACCTTGAATCGATGAGCCAACAAGTTCTAAATTGGAATAATCAAGTATCCTCAAAATATTTTGACGCAATCACCTGTGTGTACTCCGAGATCTTTGTGGTTTTTCAAGTTCTTAGCAACCACATCTGGGATAGCACCAATGCCTAAAGATAACGGCCAAATTAAGCTGAGTTTGTCTACTGACTTTTTGCGTACCCAACTGAACAGTGGCGCCATCAGTGACTAAATTTTCAGCAATCAGTTTTCCAATGGCTGCGTCCTCTTTCGATATCGGCGCCTCATGGATTTCGAAAATTGGGGAGACATTCTCTTCGACAATTGCATCTATTTGAGATATATGGATTGCGGTGTCACCAAATGTTCGCGGCTGGGATTTGTTTATCGTCGCTGAAAAATTTGTACTATAATTTTGAGCGTATATTATAAGTACAATCACTGCAAATTGTATAATATATTATGCATCACTTCCTGGGATTTGGTGTTGTTCAAATTGCCACATTTTTTAATTTTTTAATGATTCATTAATGACTCATAACGAGTGAGGAAAAATCTGGATTGGCATAAATTTAATTTTTTACATATCAAATCGTGAACCCCAAAAAGCGAGTTTCGTGTCATATAAAAATATAAATTCATACAGAACAAACAAAAAAATCAGCTCAATTCATTTTGTGAAACCAGGTAAACGGTTGAATCAAATTTGAACACCCGTTTTTGAACATATATAGAGATTTTTCGATAAATATGCAGCTTTTTCATGGGGATCAGTTTGATATTTTACACTTATTGAGTTACTCTATGTGCCGCCATTATTTGCAATTTGTCAACTTTGATCTTTGTCAACATATATTTTTATATGACACCACTCGCTTTTTGGGATTCGCGATTTGATATGTAAAAAATAGGCATCGGCGAATCCGGATCCGAATCTCCTTTCACTGTCTGCACAAAGCCTATACTTAAAGCATTGTTTTTGGTTATCACATACTATTTCTATCTCTCTTTCTTTGTAAAAATATAATGCCGAAAAAAAGAATATTCCAGCGTCCTGCCTTTATCAAGCATCGCTTCGTTAAAAGCTGGGAAAACATGTATCTACGTCTCTACCCTACGAATACAATGGATTGTTATTTGTTAAAATTTAATGAAAAACAATCCATTGTATTCGTAGGGTAGAGACGTAGATACATGTTTTCCCAGCTTTTAACGAAGCGATGCTTGATAAAGGCAGGACGCTGGAATATTCTTTTTTTCGGCATTATATTTTTACAAAGAAAGAGAGATAGAAATAGTATGTGATAACCAAAAACAATGCTTTAAGTATAGGCTTTGTGCAGACAGTGAAAGGAGATTCGGATCCGGATTCGCCGATGCCTAGTAAAAAATTAAATTCGAACGCCAAATCGAACCACAACAATTTGAACAGCCAAGGAGTGAGGTAAATGGTTTATAATGTGGTCATGTAGCTAATTAATGTACCAATAATACTTTCGGCGTTTCTAGCAGCACCGCTACTCATATCAACGCTCACGCCCAAACTGCAGTACCTAAAAATAATTTACGCGTTCAGATCATAACATTAAGATCAAGTCAGTAATCAAAATATAAAATAAAAAATCAAATAAAACATCCAAATCTCAGAATTCCTTTCCGGGTGCCATACTTTTTGGCTTGCATAATTTCGCATTTCATACCTAATCATTGGATCACGAATGTCATCTGTTACGTGCTAACGTGATTTTCAGTCTACACGTTCAAATTAGTTGAAAGTTATTCTTCGGCCCGGGCCAGCATTTTTTAAATGTTGATTTTAAGACTTTGCAACAGAAAAGCGATTTGAAAGGGTAACTTATATTGCCGTAAAATTGTCTATTATGGGCCGAATTCTGATTTTACTTATTATGAACAACATTCGAGAAGAACCTACCCGTGTTTGTCCGGAGGTGATACATTGAGAAACGCAACATCCACTTTCAGCGCTTTTTCATCATAAATTCGCGCACTTTCGCTCAAAAACACAGGCAAATAGTCAGCTTTGCCTCAAAATACATTCATCAGAGTATGTATTGTACTTTGGCAATATAGTACCTTTATTGACTCTGTAAAATTAAAATTATATAACGAAATTAACTGGAAAATAACTGACAATGGCCGCAGGTTGGGACATATGAATATACAATTTGATCGCATTCTGTCTAAAAGAAACATAAAGCAGAATAATTTCCAAAGTGAAATACCATGAAATCTTTCCTCCACCCAAGGAACATCGCCGAATAAAAGTGCATGACTTAGGGAGATTCCGGTGAGATTTTCCCGAAGCACACGCTCAGAAAGGGCACGAATTAAATCGGTTGGCGTCGACGCAGCGTGATGCTAAAAATATTGGGATTAAAATATAGTTTGTGAAATTGTAGTAAAGATGTTAAAACTTCGAAAATTAAGTCCAATAAAATAAATTAGTGACACATTTTCAATCTATTATTGCGGATTTTTCATTCTATCAACATTGAACATAACCTCGTAGTTGTTGCTATTTTACCGAATATGAAACTCACCAAATATATGTGGTCACCTAAAGTATATCACGTGAGCGTACTAATCACAGGAATAAGCAAAAGACATTTTACCCGATTTCACTGACACTACAGCCTAAAAATGGTTAAAATTTAGCCAAAGAATAACAATCCATAATACCTCTTCTGCACTGCATCGCTTTGGTGTGTGTCCAATCCTTGGCAATCCCAAAGACCTAACTTTGTGATGTGGACGTAAACCCGAAAGTTTCCGTTTTTGATAGCAAATAATAAAATCACTTCCCAAAATAAATGCTCTGTGTTGTAATATGCGCGGCAATGCACTCATAACTAAACTTTTAACCCTTCATTTCCCAGTGTATCTTAAAAGATACGCATCGAATTTTCTAGAATTTCGAGTGTAAGTTAAAACTCTATTACGTTCCTCTTTGTTTATTTATGTTCTTTGAGTAGTAATTAATAGATCTATACCAAATTTATAATTTATGTTTTTAAAATTTAAAATTTCTGAATATTTTCATTCGACCACCTCGGGTTTTCCCGAACATACCTCACTTCAGGTAATATTTTTTTATATCTACGCTAACGGAAATATCTTGTGTTTTATGGTTTCTATATATTTATGACTTGTATTTTACGTATAAATGAGAAAAACACAAACTTTCTTTACAGAAAATGAAAAAAAATGCAAATTTTAGTTTGAGTATCTTTTGAGATACACTGGGCACCATTCGGGTCAAATGCTCCTCTTGTGCCCAGTGTATCTCAAAAGATACGCATCCAAATTCCATGCAAATAACGCTTCTCGCGCGGTGATCCTAACGCAAAAGTTGCTTATAAGGATGAGAAAAGCAACTTTGCTCTTGGGACACCCGCGCGAGATGCGCACCTGCGCGAAATCTCGACCTCGATACGCTGGGCACAAGAGGAGCATTTGACCCGAATGGTGCCCAGTGTATCTCAAAAGATACGCTCCGAAAATACGGGAAAATGGTCGAATTTCAAAAAAATAATATTTATATATATAAACAGGGCCCATTTGGACCCCTGATAACGGGAAAAATATTATTTTTTTGAAATTCGACCATTTTCCCGTATTTTCGGAGCGTATCTTTTGAGATACACTGGGCACCATTCGGGTCAAATGCTCCTCTTGTGCCCAAAAAATAATATTTTTCCCGTTATCAGGGGTCCAAATGGGCCCTGTTTATATATATATTATTTTTTGAAATTCGACCATTTTCCCGTATTTTCGGAGCGTATCTTTTGAGATACACTGGGCACCATTCGGGTCAAATGCTCCTCTTGTGCCCAGCGTATCGAGGTCGAGATTTCGCGCAGGTGCGCATCTCGCGCGGGTGTCCCAAGAACAAAGTTGCTTTTCTCATCCTTATAAGCAACTTTTGCGTTAGGATCACCGCGCGAGAAGCGTTATTTGCATGGAATTTGGATGCGTATCTTTTGAGATACACTGGGCACAAGAGGAGCATTTGACCCGAATGGTGCCCAGTGTATCTCAAAAGATACGCTCCGAAAATACGGGAAAATGGTCGAATTTCAAAAAAAATAATATTTTTCCCGTTATCAGGGGTCCAAATGGGCCCTGTTTATATATATAAATATTATTTTTTTGAAATTCGACCATTTTCCCGTATTTTCGGAGCGTATCTTTTGAGATACACTGGGCACCATTCGGGTCAAATGCTCCTCTTGTGCCCAGCGTATCGAGGTCGAGATTTCGCGCATTATTCAGGGGTCCAAATGGGCCCTGTTTATATATATATTATTTTTTGAAATTCGACCATTTTCCCGTATTTTCGGAGCGTATCTTTTGAGATACACTGGGCACCATTCGGGTCAAATGCTCCTCTTGTGCCCAGCGTATCGAGGTCGAGATTTCGCGCAGGTGCGCATCTCGCGCGGGTGTCCCAAGAGCAAAGTCCTTATAAGCAACTTTTGCGTTAGGATCACCGCGCGAGAAGCGTTATTTGCATGGAATTTGGATGCGTATCTTTTGAGATACACTGGGCACAAGAGGAGCATTTGACCCGAATGGTGCCCAGTGTATCTCAAAAGATACGCTCCGAAAATACGGGAAAATGGTCGAATTTCAAAAAAAAATTCCCGTTATCAGGGGTCCAAATGGGCCCTGTTTATATATATATTATTTTTTGAAATTCGACCATTTTCCCGTATTTTCGGATGCGTATCTTTTGAGATACACTGGGCACCATTCGGGTCAAATGCTCCTCTTGTGCCCAGCGTATCGAGGTCGAGATTTCGCGCAGGTGCGCATCTCGCGCGGGTGTCCCAAGAGCAAAGTCCTTATAAGCAACTTTTGCGTTAGGATCACCGCGCGAGAAGCGTTATTTGCATGGAATTTGGATGCGTATCTTTTGAGATACACTGGGCACAAGAGGAGCATTTGACCCGAATGGTGCCCAGTGTATCTCAAAAGATACGCTCCGAAAATACGGGAAAATGGTCGAATTTCAAAAAAAAATTTTTCCCGTTATCAGGGGTCCAAATGGGCCCTGTTTATATATATATTATTTTTTGAAATTCGACCATTTTCCCGTATTTTCGGAGCGTATCTTTTGAGATACACTGGGCACCATTCGGGTCAAATGCTCCTCTTGTGCCCAGCGTATCGAGGTCGAGATTTCGCGCAGGTGCGCATCTCGCGCGGGTGTCCCAAGAGCAAAGTCCTTATAAGCAACTTTTGCGTTAGGATCACCGCGCGAGAAGCGTTATTTGCATGGAATTTGGATGCGTATCTTTTGAGATACACTGGGCACAAGAGGAGCATTTGACCCGAATGGTGCCCAGTGTATCTCAAAAGATACGCTCCGAAAATACGGGAAAATGGTCGAATTTCAAAAAAATAATATTTTTCCCGTTATCAGGGGTCCAAATGGGCCCTGTTTATATATATATTATTTTTTGAAATTCGACCATTTTCCCGTATTTTCGGAGCGTATCTTTTGAGATACACTGGGCACCATTCGGGTCAAATGCTCCTCTTGTGCCCAGCGTATCGAGGTCGAGATTTCGCGCAGGTGCGCATCTCGCGCGGGTGTCCCAAGAGCAAAGTTGCTTTTCTCATCCTTATAAGCAACTTTTGCGTTAGGATCACCGCGCGAGAAGCGTTATTTGCATGGAATTTGGATGCGTATCTTTTGAGATACACTGGGCACAAGAGGAGCATTTGACCCGAATGGTGCCCAGTGTATCTCAAAAGATACGCTCCGAAAATACGGGAAAATGGTCGAATTTCAAAAAAATAATATTTTTCCCGTTATCAGGGACCCAAATGGGCCCTGTATACCAAAAATCAGCTAAATTCTACGGACGGGCAATGAAGGGTTAATCGAGGTTAGTTAGTTTATTCGGGATTTTACTATAAAATATCGCACTATGAATACTCGACACTAACAGACATAAACGAAAATTTAGAAATAGATTAAAAGCAAGAAGTAAATAGTGAATTGAGTTGTTTTTACTTTAAATTAGATTACACAGCCCTGAAATGTAAAGGATTCTTTTTAAAATAAAACAAATCTTCAACAAATTTAAGTAGGTAAATTTTTTACACAGTTTTGCATGCAAAATAATTTTGCATTGGATTTTTCTAACGAAAATTTATTCCATCCTTCATTTAACAATTGCCTTAGCAACTGCGTTGATATAACACAAAATAAAAGAGACTCGTTCCAAAGTTCACAACAAATGCTGTCTCGAAAGAAAGGAAATGATTGCACTTTTATTGTGATAACGGAAATATCAGATGTTGAGTGGGATTTATTTATAATTATTATTGAGTAGCTTATTTGTTTCATTATTACTTTTGTGATATTCACATAGCAATTGTTTTATGCTGCAATATATTCGAACAGTATATAATGTCACATGACCTTCAATTCGCCCATCTTTCAGCATATTTTCCTTCTTCATGAAAGAGCAGTTGATAGTTGGAAATTATAATCAATATTAAACCTAACTAGTTAGGTTGTCTTAAGTGGCGTTACGTTTTGACGAAAAACTCAATTTCGGTTATTTTATCTTTTCATTTGTTTGTAAAATCACAAGTGAAATAAGAAAGCAGCTACGAAAAGTAAAATAACTGAGCTGTGGACTGAACACCGAAGGGAGTTCAGATGAAGATGTTCTTTCTGCTACTTATTTTTCAGCTTAAGCAGTATACCCGCATATGTTAGTCCAAAATTCATTACTACAAAGGAAGTTTAGGCTTTGTCGCCATGGTTATCAAAAATTACAAAAAGTTGCCACTTTTCTTTAAGCATTTGAATTTGATCAAATTACCAAACTTTGAATTCTTAGCGAAAAACGCCACTAAAATATGTTTTAAACAAAAACATAACAGCATCATTGACAGTAAAGTCCCTGGCTAGTATAACAAGAAATCAGTAACACAAAATATCAATCAGTAGCAGAAAAAACCGTAATATTCTAAAGAGATTAACAAAACACGTGATTACTTTATACTAGCATTCTATGACGATGGTATGATTGGGGGGAGTTACGATTGGGGGGGACAGTTGGGGGGGGATCACTTGAGGGGAGTTACGATTGGGGGGGGTTAGGGTTGGGGGGGTTTGGGTAAAACTCCCCAATCCTAACTCCCCCAATCGTAACTCCCCCGATCCTAACTCCCCCAATCGTAACTCCCCCCAATCCTAACTCCCCCCAACTGGTATTGCCATAGTAATTTTGAATAATCCATAAAAATTACCTAAAATTACCAGAAAAGTACCTTATAAGGTAATTTTTCGCGTAAAATTCAACTCTAATTCTCACAATTGCTACTGCCATATTGTTTTAATTCCAATTTTCGGTTTCTTTTTTCACTAGAGTCACCAGTGAAACACCTTTCCTGGAAAAAATATAGTGATTGACCAGATTTACGATTTTTCCTGAATCAGTGTTAGGGTGCATCTGCGGTTGAATTAAATGGTCTGTTACTGCTCCAGGAAAAGTTTTTTATGCATCCGCGATGATTTATGTCCGAGACCATGCTTAAGTCAAAGTTGACTGTATTGCATTTTTACCAAATTGTGCTATGCTTGACGGTGAAAGACAATGAAATAGATCGGACACTCCACATTAGAAGATGAAAATCCTGAAAAGGGAACTTCACAGCCTAAGACTGCACTAAAGCTTTAGCCTAAGATTAAGTCAGTATTGGGCGTGCCCAGCGGGGCCCCAAGCCTGAAGGCTTGTTTGGCGCCTTTTAAGGGTTGTTCGGGAGCTTAAGCCTAAGATTAAGTCCTCGGTTGGCCGTAGATTGTTCGAGCCGCAAGCCTAAATCCTTGTTTGGCGCCTTATAAGGGTTGTTTTAGCCTAAAATAGAAGAAATCTTCTACTGATTTTTTTCCCAAGTTACACTAGCGTCAACCGCTTGCACGTGGACAGCACAAATCTGGGAGAGAAATAGCATCTTGAGTCAAATTCCTTGAGAAGACAAACAAAACTGGATTCTCGCTTGCAGTCATCAAAAGTGGTTGATTACACGAAAAAGCAACAAAAAACAGTCACATAATAGAAAAATAACCATTTAAAATAAAAATTTGAATTCTACGCGAAAAATTACCTTATAAGATACTTTTCTGGTAATTTTAGGTAATTTTTATGGATTATTCAAAATTACTATGGCAATACCAGTTGGGGGGAGTTAGGATTGGGGGGAGTTACAATTGGGGGGAGTTAGGATTGGGGGGTTTTGGGTAAAACCCCCCAATCCTCACTCCCCCAACTGTCCCCCCCAATCGTAACTCCCCCCAATCATATTTTTCCCCATTCTATTACCCTGGACAAAGATGCAGAAATATATAGTTAACCATTTTAGAATGTTACTTTACTAAGAAGCCAGTGTCTGTCTGTCTGTCTGATGTCATATGTCACTGGACTGCCGTTTAGACCCCTTCCGCTGCTCATTTCCGGGCAAGTGATAGCTTAAAATGTTCGTACGGATGTGCTGATACAGATTTTCAAAAAATTTAGACAAAATATAGACAAAATTTTTTAGACCATTTTTTAGACAAAAAATTTTTTTTCGTCGCGAAACGCCGCGATAGCGGCGGTGCTTTTGCTAGCTAATAGGCTTCCCCATTTACACACTTTTACAAGCGCCGTAGGCGCTTGTATAAATACAACTACCGTATTTCCTCTACTCCCAAGACCGGAATCGTATTTTTCAACCCTATAGAGGTTATATTTTAGGCGCACTGCGCTACACTGATAGATGGCGAAAAGTTCCTCTAACCTCCGATTTTAATGTTATTCCTTTTTCTAAAAAATTTTTGAGGAGACGGCCAATAAGGGGTACTTCGCCGTTTAAAACCTATTTTTCGGTAACATACTTTAATTCGATTTATATAAGCCGAATGTTTACTTTACGAATAAATTAGCAACAATATCATAAACTACCGGGAAAGTAATAATCGTGCGATAATAATATGTAATTTTGTCACAATTCAGAATACGGTATCTTGCCGCCAAACATACATTACCATACTTACAACAAATCGATAATATCCTTAAATGGTCATTTCGGAGTTCTGCTGTCTCTTGTTCTGTGATAGGCTAATTGACCAAACTGTGATACACGATTCTGAACGAAACCACGGTTGTTCATTTGAAAGTACGCTAGGCTTGGTCTGTTGCTGGTAGACGAAGACATGTTTGGCGGTTGCAAATCCTAAGTACTCGATTAAACTAAAGAAGCAAAAGAAGTTGTGTACCTTAGCCGTTATGGAATTTCGGATACGTCGCACGATAGAAGCTGATTCAGTGAAGTCCGATTTAATAGGTGAACAATGTTCGTTTTCGCTTTCAGCCACGCTTGACTCTTTAGGAGTTTCGACGTTTAGCACATCTGAGCATAAATCGTTGGATGTCAATAGCACGTCTGGCAGACCTAAAATCACAATGTATATGTTGCGTAAAGATAAGTTGAATATAATTTTATAGCAAAGTGTCGTCAAACCAGAATGGTGATCCTAATATAATAAAACACCGTGTAATTCAGGGGTGGACGAGCGGACCGGACCGGTCCGGACCGACCCCTGAGCCGGTCCGGACCGGACCGACCCCCCGGTCCGGTCCGTTTTCGGACCGGACCGGGCACGACGAAAAATTTTTTAAAAGGTGCCTAATTTGGTGCAAATTTTTGAGAAATTTTCGAAAAAAATTACCGAAATTATATATTAAACATTACCTCAACACTGAAAATTTTCATCTCCAACCTCACATATTAAAAACTTTTTTATTTGCTCTTTACATTGTATTTTAGAGATTTTTAAATTTTTTTCGCCTGCGGCGCGATTTTATCCTTCAGTTTTTGCTGTAATTTTAGATAGCGGCGCAATTTTAGATGCAAATTTCAAGCATAATTTATAAACAATAATGATTTCATAGACACCGTATATACTAGTACTAATCATTGCGCCGCAGGCGAAAATTAAAAATAAATATGCTGTTTGCCAAATTTTTTGCGAAAATTTTTGAAAAATTTTGTGAGGTTGGAGAAAATTTCCTTTGAAAATTTTCAATGTTGAGGCAAAATATTCAAAATTTTTCGCTCGGCCGCGCCCTAGCGGGCACGGCCGAGTGCATTCTTGAAGGCGCATAAAAAAATAAGACAATTTTTGGTTACTCGAACTTTTCCGAAAGAATTTGCCCCGGTTATAAAATTTTATGATACAGTCGTCCCTCTCTAATCCGACCCTATCCGTTCTGGCCGAAAAGGGTCGGATTAGAGAGGGTGACGGATTAGAGAGGGTCGGATTAGAGAGGGAATTTCCATACAAATAAATCCATCTCGTCCAAAATGGGTCGGATTAGAGAGGGTGATTTTTCGCCAAAAAATCCATAGGGGGGACCCTATGGATTTTCTTCAAATTTTCAGAAAATGATTTTTCAATCAATAGGGTCCCCTCTATGGATTTTTTGGCGAAAAATGTAGGATGGGGGGAACTAAAGAAAAATGCCTTATAAGCGTGAATAAGCATAAAAATTCTCCTGTATAACTTTTTATGTTTGCTTAAATCCAAAAATGGAAACTTTTAAAAGTTAAAATAGGACCCATCTAGAACGTTTATTCACGACTTAGATAGTCGATTTAGCTAAAAAAATTTTCTCTCAAATATTTTATGTTTATAAGGTTTAAGCTTATGCTTATAATTTATTCTTACTAAAAAGTTTTCCAAAAAAGAGTCCAAAAATGAAAATTTTTGTAGTTAAAAAACACTTTGCAAAAAATGGTCAAAAACACACCAGTTGCGTATAAATAAGCCTCTAATCCGGCACCATTTGGCCGGAGCGGAGAAGTAAGAGAGGATGAAACTCAAAAATAATGCAAAAATGGTCAAAAACACACAAAATATGCTTGCCAAATTTTGAAGAAAATTTTAAATTTAGATAAAGTTTTACTTAAAAATTTGAATTTTGGATGTGAAATTCAAAAATTTTCTCCGGCCGCCGCCAATGGCGGCGCCCGGAGAAAATTTCTGAAAAACAAAAGGGGGGGACCCTTTTGTCTTTTTTCTGCCCTGACCCCCAAAATGGGTCGGATTAGAGAATTTGGATCGGATTAGAGAGGGAATTTCCATACAAAAAAATCCGTCTCGGCCAAAATGGGTCGGATTAGGGAGGGTGACGGATTAGAGAGGGTCGGATTAGAGAGGGACGACTGTAATTTTTTTCTGAAAGTAGAGGGAATTTTGACAAAGCAAATCAAATTTTTTCAAAAGTGTTCTAGCTTAAAATTTTTGTGACATATTACACCAATTGAGGCATTTACACTTTACGCTAATTTTGAAAAATTATCACAATTTCACCAGAAAATGTGACTTTTTATGACAAGTTGGCAAAAATTCAAGGAACATCTAAAGTTCTACAACTTGCAAATTAAGCCTAAGACTGCAAAAAATGTTCTAATTAAGCTTAAAATGCCGATAACTAATAAAAACTACAATTTTTAAGAAATTTGAGTTCGGAAAATTTTTTCAGATTTTTTGAGAAAAATTTACTTCCGGTCCGGTCCGGTCCGCGGTCCGGACCGGACCGACCCCTTGCCTGGTCCGGACCGGACCGGGCACGAGGTCGGTCCGGTCCGGACCGGGTAAAAAGTCGGTCCGCGTCCACCCTTGGTGTAATTCCGTTTTTTATCTCGTGATCCACTTCATTGACTGGTCTCGAAAAGTTAGGCGGGCGAAAGATGTTATTTTTAATACAAACATTTAATTCGAGATAAAAACGTGTTTTTGTGTATTTCTTAGTTTTCATGTGATAAACTTGGCTGATTTTTGTTTGCATTCGATACTAATGATTATTGTCAGTATTTTTGTTTTTAAATTTCTGAAAAAGGAACATTTTTGTCATTTTTATTTGGTTATAAATGAACATTTATTAGTTTTTAAATAACAATACTGCCTCTCATGAGATAGGAGGGAACATTTCTACAGTGCACACTTTGCGCCAAAAGCTTAGTTGTCCCGCCGCGATAGGCCCAATCGCAAGGCGGCTGCCTCGCTCTCTTCGTTTCGAACGAAGAGAGAGGGAAGAGACGAGAGACATTTTATTTGGGCAGAGCGTTTTTCTCTCTTGTTTCTCTCTCGTCTCTTCCCTCTCTCTTCGTTCGAAACGAAGAGAGCGAGGCAGCCGCCTTCCATTCGCGTCCGCACAGCCGCGAATTTGAAATCACTGATAAGATCTCCAGTGCATTTAAATTGTGAAGAAAGTGCCCTCCTATCTCGTGAGAGGCAGTATATGAGTTTCACTTCTCACGCCAGGTATGTAGATCAGAATCAAGTGTCAATTTTAACGTGGATAATTTTGCCTGATCTAATGTGCCACAATCGGTCCTCATAGATCACACTACCTCAAATGGGGTGCAAGGGGTTTTATATAAGTGTGACAATTATTGCAAATCAGAAAAATAATTACATGTCTCAATAGCTGTTCGAATATCCTCCTTTGTCTCATCGATAACTGGTAACTTCGGCACTTTGAATCCACGCATATCTAAACATTTGACGGTAAAAATTTCAGTAGTACTGAAATGGTGTACTGAGATACCGATATTTAATTTTTCCCGAGCATCCTTCTTTCCCTCGTCGATATTGAACATTATATCATCAGGAATATCAGTAATTTTGTCTCTGTTTTTACCTAAAAATTATTATATTGTTAGTACAGTAATTTATCTAACGCTTTGAATTTATTCTGTAAATATTATAATAAGTATTTTCCATAACAAGTAAAGTATTCTAACAACGAAATATTTATAATAAGAATCCATTTTGCCAATGCATATATACTATTTTTCCTTAAACAACGAAAATTCACAAACTTCGATTCGCAAGATCCACATTTTCTTCATTACTACTACCAGCAGATAATCGATTTGGTTGTCTCGAAGTTTTGAGCTCTGGCACTCCTAAAGATATATTTCATTTAAACTGGTGTTAATATGGTTCATATTAACATCGTTTAAATTACCTATCAAGCTTGAAGACTGAATGAGGAATTTCACCAGAAATATCTGCAGATCATTTCGACTTCGAATAGAGTTCATGACATCATTCTAGAATATGCAGAGCATAGTATTTAAATAATAAAATGAGGGATACCCGTGAATAATTTCTGTCAGCTTTCTTTTTGTTGTTTGATGGAAACGACGCTGCATGGAATGCTTCCCCGCGAAACAAGGACGGAGCAAAAACCATAGCCAGATTGTCAATTGACATGTGATGGTCCTCAGCATGCTCACTAATCTAAAACAACGTCAAATATTATAATTTCAGTATGTAATAGTATAAAGAAAAGTAAGATTACCAACCCGCTTAAGTTGTTTCATGAGAAACGAAATTGTCGCAATGTGAGCTATTGGAAGTCTCTAAACATTAGAAATAATAGCCAGATATTCGATGTGAAAATAATGCAGCTCTCTTTAATCAGCAGGGTCAAAAATCTATCAGGATACATAATTTCGGCCAATAACCACTTAAAAGCGTTATTTTTGGTGGAAGATGTATTGTTCGGCGTGGCTTAAGGGATAGATGAAGTGATGAGAGCGAATAACTTTTTTCTAAAAACTTGGAGCAATACAAAGTTGAAAACGGATTCTATACAGTTTGAGGAATTTGGTATAAAAATGCCATGCAAATTTACGGATTTCCGATTGTGTATTATTATGCATGTTTATTAAATGACAAGCTTACTTCCACAACAGCAAAGATCGCGCCTTTCAGCAGCGACTTACATTTTCCAGTTTCACCGAATGTTTCTGCAAAGTTGAGCATTTTCGTCTGATTCTCGGTGAATAGCGGAGTGCGAATTTCTCGGAAAAAGCGCTTGAGCAACGAACTGTAAATAAAAATACAAAAGAAGTAATATGAGTAGTTCATGGAATAAAAATTACCAGACGTCGTGCACATTGCATTCATCCGGAATACGATAAAGACAGCAAAACAAATCCTGTAATATAGGATTTGATTAATTGATGGCATGCATACTTGCGAAATACCGACAGACGTATGCAGCAGAATACACTATTTCTATATATTTCATAAAATATTGTATACATTCACTGATAACTGAAGGCTTGGACTATACAGACTGATTTGGCCGGAACAAATTAATTCCCAAACTTCATGCTATGAAGTTATGGAATTATACTTTGGGAATGGGTTTTAGTAAGCCATGAAAACTCTTCGATATAGTGAAGAGTTTTCACTATATCGACACAGTATGTTGATACACTAATAACAAACCAGGAACTTACCCAAATATTCGTTATGCGGTTTGCGTTTCCTTGTTTGCGAAAAATTCCTTCGACCTTTAGAAAATCCCTCTCTTCGAGCCATTCAAATGCCTCTATTAGGAAGCTAAAACTGATGAAAGTCATCAAAACTGCGAAACATGACAGGAATCAGGTAACATGATACGAATAAGATTTTGTATAAAAATAGCATGACATAAATTCATGGAAAATATTACTTTCGCAAATATTTCCTATAAGTCTTACATTGGCACTCCATTTTTATTAGGTAACTGTTCCAGTGATTTTGTATGGTGTATTGTCAGTTCGCTTGAGTTTTTGCAGAACATGCCGGATACGATTAGTCTAAAACTAAATAATTAAATAATAGCAATTAAACAATACTAATTTTTATGTGGTAAAAGCCAGTTACTCGTTGAATGGTAATTGAATAAGTTAGATTAGTTAACGCTACCGAAACTAATTCTAATGTGAACTTGCGATTTTATTTTTCACCAAATCCCTTTCTTATACGAAAATAGATAAACAAAAATGGGAAACAACGATAAACGAAGCATACTTTTAGGCGTTACAGCGAAGACGGTAACGCGAGGGGAGGCTCCGACAAAGGGTTTAAAGTTTGATATATAAAGGTTTGGCGGAAAAATGTGGAGCAAATTATTTTCTCTGCAGAAAAGTAAATTTGGTGCAAGGAAAGGTTCTTGTTGAAAACATCAGTAGATTATTTTCTTACAAATCTTTATGGGAAGCCGTAAAAATATTTACATAAGACAGCGCTAATAAAGGGTTGCCCACTAATTATCTCACTAAATTCCATAAAGCAGAGCATTATCATTTGGTGATATAAAAATATGTTTCTGGATTGGCCAAGGTTTGCGTTCTGAAGCATTTAGGAGGCAGAGCTCTTAGAAAATTTTTACATAATCAAATTCATCACGATAAACTCTGTAAAAGTTAAACATTCACACCTTCTGAGCAGCCTCTTGTATAAAATAAGTGCTTTGGCGCCAATTTTGTTTTTGAAAAACGTTCGCATCAAACGCAATATGAGCTTTGTAGATATATTTCTCTTCCGAAGAAAATGAATAAAACGACAAATGTGAGACAACTTCAATGATGTTTATGTTTTAATACGTTTAATGTGAATGAAAAGCTCCATTTTCAGAAATGCTGAGCCTGTATAATATACAGGCTATCATTAAAACAAGGCTTAGGTTGCTGGAATGCTTCAATGGAATTATATGTAATTTCGTAGTGTAATTTTTGGTTATTGTATGAAAACTACATTTCCAAAAAAGTCGTTAAAGAATACTGTTCTATATACAAAACAAAATTTATTAGGAATTTTACATTTCTATGTATGCCGTTCTTTTCATCTTAATTTAGTTCCTAAAATGAAGATGAAAATGATAATCTCAAAAGGTTAGAGAAATGTGTAATCATTTTGAGACTTCAATTATTTTTTACGTTTTATTATTATCATATTTTGGCATACATTCATCCTGTCAGCATAAAATTTTGAATTGCGCCCTCAAGAACGACAACCATTTTTATATAAATTTATTCATTCAAGAAAACAGTCAATGATTCGAAATAGATAATTAAACATAAATACAACCAGGCAGCTCAAAGGAATTCCCTAAAAGGCTTCCAAGATGCTGCTACTTATTTCTGCAAGAACATTTGAGTACTAATATCGAAATATGCGAAATCCTATGTGGGGTCCAGCCCGAAATTTATAAATAATTATCAGTGACCTTCTTACAATATTGGTGTAATTTTATAACAGGCCATTTCTGGACTGCAAACAAAACTTTTGACGATTCCAAATGCGGGATCTCGCACATAAATTAAATCAGATTCTAACATAAAAACAATATTTACAGTTTAAATGAAAAATTTGATTTTGTGAAAAATCATGTCAAAGGTGAATGTGCTTGCTGAGTCAGACATATTGGACGCAAAATGTACAATCACGGTGAAGTAAAATGGACAAAACCAACATAAAAATATTGAGGATCAATACTTTGGATTCCAAACAAACAATAAAATAATCTAGCATAACGATCTTTGTTTTCCGCCCCAATCGGCAGCTGGGCCGTTTATGTTAGTACTATCGTATGGCCGCTTTCTCGACTCTGGAGTTAAGGTTTTCTCAAGTGAATCTGTCTTTTTTATATCTGGGCTTTGCGCTTCGGCTCCTGGAGGTGAGATGGGCACTTTAGTCTGGTCATCTGTGCTGACAGCTTCGGCTTGTGGATCTGGGCTTGCTTCTTTTTCGGCTTGTTCATGTTCAATTTTATCTTGAATTTCTTCGATAGTATGGCTCATATTTATCTGATCCACGTGCTCCAATGGAAGTTGAGCAGTAGCCGCCTGGTGAGTTGCTTGCGTAGATACTGTAATACAGTAATTATTTATTGTACATTACTTTGTTTTATTACTTTAATGCAACTTATTATTTTTGCCAAACTATGATTATAACCGTTTCTCTTCTAAAGTTTTTATATCGTGCGCTATTCACAATATCTGTTACTGTTTTATTTATTTTGTCAAATGATATTTTACAATTATCGCGAAAAAGGCAGTGTAATGGTCAATCCAAAAATGCATAAACAAAGCAGTAACAAATGCGCGAAAAAGAATTGCACGTAATTAACCAACCCGGATTCGATGAACTTTGGAATGATAAACGGGCTATTGCAGAAAGAACAACTAAGAATTCACATAGACTATAGAGGAAAAGATTGAAGAACAATGGCACTATAGAATTAGTCAATGAGAAAAAGAATCAATAACTTCATTAAATGCTAGGAAATGAAATTCAAGGCATTCACAATTATTATACAAGCGAATTATAATTTACTTTCCAATGACAAATGGAATAAGACATTACACAAATAACTTAGGATAACATTAGTTTCAATGAGTTTCGCGCAACTTTCTTCAACTCTTCTCTTTTGCGGTGAATTAGGAAATCACACACTTCTCGCGGCAGCTAAGTAGTACAAGTAAATAAAAGAAAAATATTTTTAAAAAATAGGTTAATTATATTTGGGACATAGAGCCGAAAAGTATATGAAGGTATCCGAAAAATCGTAAGCAGAACGATTTCTCATTATTGGCTAATATCTATACCTATCTATCTGTTGGATATATATATTTATTGCAACTTAATTGCAATATATTTTTGAGGATTCGGGGATAACAACATTTCATACAGATCCACTGCTTGAAAATAGTTATGTTCCATTGTCTTTAGAACAAATATTTAGAGCGAATTTACAAAATTAGACCCACGTTTGGCAATACCTTTCGCATAAGAAAAAGTGGTTTGTAGACTGGGCGATGGTGTAGACGGTTCTTCATCATCATGGTTAATCCTCAGTTTTTCCGCTTGAGAACATTTTGCAGCAACTTGAATGAGAAAAAAAGGTTAGTCCGAATATACAACCACAGAAGGGAATTTACCTTGAGCATATGATAACGGATTTAACGATTGTAGTGTAGGATTTTCGCTGTTATTTTCCTTGGCGCGTAATATAGACACAAGTTTGTGATCGTAATGATGCATGGAAATATTTGAAGAAAATTGCGAATGAAATGGATATGGCAAATTACACATAAAGGGAGCAAGAGAAGAGACCGACAATGCGTAATAATCATACAGAGGATCATTGCAATAGCCCGATATCCAGTCCTCAATGCACGAATTAAAGAACTTGCCTTCAAGGCCCGGAGTCGACTGAGCATCAGCAATGGTTGACTGACCATTAACAGCACTGGTGGGAATGCTAGCTATAGGAGACCCTATTGCTGTTTTTGAAGGTGTTCGGGCCTTAAATGTGCGACCTTTTAGGAGCTCTTCTTTAGGCAGCCTGTAAAATGGTATTTTTAATTATATAAACATGACTGATTTTCAGAATTCAACGACCCAGTGATGTGTATCCGAGAAATATAACACAAGCTATTCACTTCTTATCTTTCATGATAATTTTAAAGCTTTATAACAATTTCAACAAATCTGCACCTTATTCACTCGCAATACGAGTACAATATTATTGATAAAATTGTCCTTGCATTACATTTTCTTATTTTTGGCTACTGAATCATTGCATAATTATTTTATTACTTGACATTTTATATAATTTAATGATTTACCATCTTGTTAAATCTTGGCGTCTTGCATACGATGGACGAACTACCATTGTTTTCTAAAGCCAAAATATAAGAGACCAAAATTATATAATTTAGATAGACTAATCTTACCTTGTAGCCTTTACTATTTACCGCCGTAGTGTTAACCTGATCAATGAACTGCTGTATTTCAGACGTTAGATCAATATTCTTCTTTAATTGCTTATTGAGATCCAATCCAACAAACCACACGGTCGCGACTGGATTTCTGAAAACACATATTGTTTAAAATCTTGGAGTAATATTAAAGTATTACTCATAAGAAATATCCTGGCTCAGTGGTTGCTGCGGCTTGTACTGCTTGGCATTGACATGACAAAGGTTTACACATGGATTCCTTTCCAAACCCGATACAAGATGCCGAATTTTTGATTCAACCAGACCGCAAAAGACTAAATATCAAGTTATTTACCAAGACATTGAAATGCACAAAAGATATATATCTTACTCAGATGATCCTCATCACTTTCTGTCACGCATAAGAGTACGATGAAATGTTTGTAACGTGAGAAGAAGTTCACCGGATCAAATAGTTTTGTCCAAGGAGCAGCACCATTTATAATCTCAATCATAGTTTGCAGGCCTAAAATTTATAGCACTTTTCACTATTTTAGCACAAATAAAGAGAAAAGGGTTGATGTTGGCATGGATTTTGTCAAAAAGTAATAAGAAAAACTATCGCAAATATTCAATTTTTGGGGTTGTTTCAATTCAATTTTTGAAGTTGTTATTTCGAAACTAATTCTAAAATTATATCTCATGAAAAATGACTAATACAGTCGGTGCTCCATAAGCCGACACTCCTAAGGACCGTGCCGGCTTATGGAGGGTGTCGCTTTATGGAGAGTCAATTTTTGCTAAAGGAAAAATGACCCATTTGGTATGGAAATCCTTATATTTTGGCCTGGATCGGGCAAAACCGTCAGTTTATGGAGGTTGTCGCTTTATAGAGAAGTCGGATTATGAAGCTCCGACTGTACCTATAAAAATTTACCTAGTATTAATATGAATTTCCCTTCACTATCATAAGCAATATTCGGAAATTGTGCAATAGTGGGTCCTGTGGTTAAAAATTTGGACATAAAAATTGGCACAAAAGTCTTAACTTAATCCAGCTGACGTATACGATAGAAAACGAAATTTCATATTTAGCAATAGAATATTAGAAAGTTAATATTTTTCCGTGCAAAAAAAAACATACCTTCTTCAAATTCGTTAGTTATCACTTGTCTGGTTGATTTGGTCACATTAAAAGTCGAGTTCTGTTCTGGGAATGCTGGCGTAATAATGGGCATAAGGTGGAATCTATCAGTAACTCTAGTCCTCGGATCCCATATCAGTTCTAAAATGCAAATGTTACGTGATTTATAGCTATTTTTCGACTATTGCTTTATGAAAAGTTCAATTGCCACACTAAAATCAGAGTCACAAATAATTCTTTTTACTAAGTGCATACCATAAAAGAAAGGCATGTCTGCTCGAGGTGTTGCATCGGCGTCTTTCAAAAAGACCTAAATTCAAATTATAAGGTAAAATAAAAATGATACATGAACATACAGGATGTGGCCACTCCCAAGTCGAGAACACGAGAAAGAATTTTTCAAGCAAAATTGCCGGAGCTGCGTTAGGATAGAGCTGGCATGTCCTTGCCACAAGTATTGCCCAGCTAATTCCTCCAAGAAATCCGAGTACGTTTGAGTAGATTCCATGATCTTAAATTAAACTTTAGAATTAGAGCACTCGTTAAACTGACTGTAAAGCAGCCTTACTCTTTGCCCATAATTTTACAGCTCGCAGTGTAAGCATAAAATTTTGTTGACTCGGAATCAAGCGCAATATTTCATCCGCGACTCGACAACCTATACAATATAACTGTGTTTAAGGGTAATGTTCACGAACGTATTTATACCATTTAATGATCGAATGCTTTTCTCGTCCAAGTTTCGAAGTAGATTGTCATCTATTAGCTGCTGATCGTCGGACACTTCCTTGAGGGCTAGACGCGCAAACAGAATATCAAGTTCAATTCCGCTGTAGTGCAGTTTGATCACCGGTACGAAAGCGTCCTCCACCGCGTGCAAATCCGTTACGTTGGGGTCCTAAATTGTGTAGTTGCTAATAAAATACTCAATAGCAAGTTGATCAATTTTGCCAGGAAAATTTGGCTCAGGATCGCATATTCCTCATATATAAATAAAATTCAGATCAAAGTGTGTGACATCATTGCCAAAAAAAAGCAAATACTGCAAATCTACCATCTCACATCTTTATATAGATGATGTAAAAACCATAATATAAAATGCGATGAAAGGCGAATCTGTCTATTATGAAAATTTGCAGTATAAGTATTTATTAGTATGGATATTTTACCTCTTTGAGCATTTGATAGAAAGAATCGAAGAAGTCGGTGCGGTCTATATGTCGCGGTGCCACACAAAGTGAGTCTGAACAAAAAGATATATAAACCCATTATCGGCCAGTAAAAAACTAACAAAAATTTTTTTTTCGTCGCGAAACGCCGCGATAGCGGCGGTGCTTTTGCTAGCTAATAGGCTTCCCCATTTACACACTTTTACAAGCGCCGTAGGCGCTTGTATAAATACAACTACCGTATTTCCTCTACTCCCAAGACCGGGATCGTATTTTTCAACCCTATAGAGGTTATATTTTAGGCGCACTGCGCTACACTGATAGATGGCGAAAAGTTCCTCTAACCTCCGATTTTAATATTATTCCTTTTTCTAAAAAATTTTTGAGGAGACGGCCAATAAGGGGTACTTCGCCGTTTAAAACCTATTTTTCGGTAACATACTTTAATTCGATTTATATAAGCCGAATGTTTACTTTACGAATAAATTAGCAACAATATCATAAACTACCGGGAAAGTAATAATCGTGCGATAATAATATGTAATTTTGTCACAATTCAGAATACGGTATCTTGCCGCCAAACATACATTACCATACTTACAACAAATCGATAATATCCTTAAATGGTCATTTCGGAGTTCTGCTGTCTCTTGTTCTGTGATAGGCTAATTGACCAAACTGTGATACACGATTCTGAACGAAACCACGGTTGTTCATTTGAAAGTACGCTAGGCTTGGTCTGTTGCTGGTAGACGAAGACATGTTTGGCGGTTGCAAATCCTAAGTACTCGATTAAACTAAAGAAGCAAAAGAAGTTGTGTACCTTAGCCGTTATGGAATTTCGGATACGTCGCACGATAGAAGCTGATTCAGTGAAGTCCGATTTAATAGGTGAACAATGTTCGTTTTCGCTTTCAGCCACGCTTGACTCTTTAGGAGTTTCGACGTTTAGCACATCTGAGCATAAATCGTTGGATGTCAATAGCACGTCTGGCAGACCTAAAATCACAATGTATATGTTGCGTAAAGATAAGTTGAATATAATTTTATAGCAAAGTGTCGTCAAACCAGAATGGTGATCCTAATATAATAAAACACCGTGTAATTCAGGGGTGGACGAGCGGACCGGACCGGTCCGGACCGACCCCTGAGCCGGTCCGGACCGGACCGACCCCCCGGTCCGGTCCGTTTTCGGACCGGACCGGGCACGACGAAAAATTTTTTAAAAGGTGCCTAATTTGGTGCAAATTTTTGAGAAATTTTCGAAAAAAATTACCGAAATTATATATTAAACATTACCTCAACACTGAAAATTTTCATCTCCAACCTCACATATTAAAAACTTTTTTATTTGCTCTTTACATTGTATTTTAGAGATTTTTAAATTTTTTTCGCCTGCGGCGCGATTTTATCCTTCAGTTTTTGCTGTAATTTTAGATAGCGGCGCAATTTTAGATGCAAATTTCAAGCATAATTTATAAACAATAATGATTTCATAGACACCGTATATACTAGTACTAATCATTGCGCCGCAGGCGAAAATTAAAAATAAATATGCTGTTTGCCAAATTTTTTGCGAAAATTTTTGAAAAATTTTGTGAGGTTGGAGAAAATTTCCTTTGAAAATTTTCAATGTTGAGGCAAAATATTCAAAATTTTTCGCTCGGCCGCGCCCTAGCGGGCACGGCCGAGTGCATTCTTGAAGGCGCATAAAAAAATAAGACAATTTTTGGTTACTCGAACTTTTCCGAAAGAATTTGCCCCGGTTATAAAATTTTATGATACAGTCGTCCCTCTCTAATCCGACCCTATCCGTTCTGGCCGAAAAGGGTCGGATTAGAGAGGGTGACGGATTAGAGAGGGTCGGATTAGAGAGGGAATTTCCATACAAATAAATCCATCTCGTCCAAAATGGGTCGGATTAGAGAGGGTGATTTTTCGCCAAAAAATCCATAGGGGGGACCCTATGGATTTTCTTCAAATTTTCAGAAAATGATTTTTCAATCAATAGGGTCCCCTCTATGGATTTTTTGGCGAAAAATGTAGGATGGGGGAACTAAAGAAAAATGCCTTATAAGCGTGAATAAGCATAAAAATTCTCCTGTATAACTTTTTATGTTTGCTTAAATCCAAAAATGGAAACTTTTAAAAGTTAAAATAGGACCCATCTAGAACGTTTATTCACGACTTAGATAGTCGATTTAGCTAAAAAAATTTTCTCTCAAATATTTTATGTTTATAAGGTTTAAGCTTATGCTTATAATTTATTCTTACTAAAAAGTTTTCCAAAAAAGAGTCCAAAAATGAAAATTTTTGTAGTTAAAAAACACTTTGCAAAAAATGGTCAAAAACACACCAGTTGCGTATAAATAAGCCTCTAATCCGGCACCATTTGGCCGGAGCGGAGAAGTAAGAGAGGATGAAACTCAAAAATAATGCAAAAATGGTCAAAAACACACAAAATATGCTTGCCAAATTTTGAAGAAAATTTTAAATTTAGATAAAGTTTTACTTAAAAATTTGAATTTTGGATGTGAAATTCAAAAATTTTCTCCGGCCGCCGCCAATGGCGGCGGCCGGAGAAAATTTCTGAAAAACAAAAGGGGGGACCCTTTTGTCTTTTTTCTGCCCTGACCCCCAAAATGGGTCGGATTAGAGAATTTGGGTCGGATTAGAGAGGGAATTTCCATACAAAAAAATCCGTCTCGGCCAAAATGGGTCGGATTAGGGAGGGTGACGGATTAGAGAGGGTCGGATTAGAGAGGGACGACTGTAATTTTTTTCTGAAAGTAGAGGGAATTTTGACAAAGCAAATCAAATTTTTTCAAAAGTGTTCTAGCTTAAAATTTTTGTGACATATTACACCAATTGAGGCATTTACACTTTACGCTAATTTTGAAAAATTATCACAATTTCACCAGAAAATGTGACTTTTTATGACAAGTTGGCAAAAATTCAAGGAACATCTAAAGTTCTACAACTTGCAAATTAAGCCTAAGACTGCAAAAAATGTTCTAATTAAGCTTAAAATGCCGATAACTAATAAAAACTACAATTTTTAAGAAATTTGAGTTCGGAAAATTTTTTCAGATTTTTTGAGAAAAATTTACTTCCGGTCCGGTCCGGTCCGCGGTCCGGACCGACCCCTTGCCTGGTCCGGACCGGACCGGGCACGAGGTCGGTCCGGTCCGGACCGGGTAAAAAGTCGGTCCGCGTCCACCCTTGGTGTAATTCCGTTTTTTATCTCGTGATCCACTTCATTGACTGGTCTCGAAAAGTTAGGCGGGCGAAAGATGTTATTTTTAATACAAACATTTAATTCGAGATAAAAACGTGTTTTTGTGTATTTCTTAGTTTTCATGTGATAAACTTGGCTGATTTTTGTTTGCATTCGATACTAATGATTATTGTCAGTATTTTTGTTTTTAAATTTCTGAAAAAGGAACATTTTTGTCATTTTTATTTGGTTATAAATGAACATTTATTAGTTTTTAAATAACAATACTGCCTCTCATGAGATAGGAGGGAACATTTCTACAGTGCACACTTTGCGCCAAAAGCTTAGTTGTCCCGCCGCGATAGGCCCAATCGCAAGGCGGCTGCCTCGCTCTCTTCGTTTCGAACGAAGAGAGAGGGAAGAGACGAGAGACATTTTATTTGGGCAGAGCGTTTTTCTCTCTTGTTTCTCTCTCGTCTCTTCCCTCTCTCTTCGTTCGAAACGAAGAGAGCGAGGCAGCCGCCTTCCATTCGCGTCCGCACAGCCGCGAATTTGAAATCACTGATAAGATCTCCAGTGCATTTAAATTGTGAAGAAAGTGCCCTCCTATCTCGTGAGAGGCAGTATATGAGTTTCACTTCTCACGCCAGGTATGTAGATCAGAATCAAGTGTCAATTTTAACGTGGATAATTTTGCCTGATCTAATGTGCCACAATCGGTCCTCATAGATCACACTACCTCAAATGGGGTGCAAGGGGTTTTATATAAGTGTGACAATTATTGCAAATCAGAAAAATAATTACATGTCTCAATAGCTGTTCGAATATCCTCCTTTGTCTCATCGATAACTGGTAACTTCGGCACTTTGAATCCACGCATATCTAAACATTTGACGGTAAAAATTTCAGTAGTACTGAAATGGTGTACTGAGATACCGATATTTAATTTTTCCCGAGCATCCTTCTTTCCCTCGTCGATATTGAACATTATATCATCAGGAATATCAGTAATTTTGTCTCTGTTTTTACCTAAAAATTATTATATTGTTAGTACAGTAATTTATCTAACGCTTTGAATTTATTCTGTAAATATTATAATAAGTATTTTCCATAACAAGTAAAGTATTCTAACAACGAAATATTTATAATAAGAATCCATTTTGCCAATGCATATATACTATTTTTCCTTAAACAACGAAAATTCACAAACTTCGATTCGCAAGATCCACATTTTCTTCATTACTACTACCAGCAGATAATCGATTTGGTTGTCTCGAAGTTTTGAGCTCTGGCACTCCTAAAGATATATTTCATTTAAACTGGTGTTAATATGGTTCATATTAACATCGTTTAAATTACCTATCAAGCTTGAAGACTGAATGAGGAATTTCACCAGAAATATCTGCAGATCATTTCGACTTCGAATAGAGTTCATGACATCATTCTAGAATATGCAGAGCATAGTATTTAAATAATAAAATGAGGGATACCCGTGAATAATTTCTGTCAGCTTTCTTTTTGTTGTTTGATGGAAACGACGCTGCATGGAATGCTTCCCCGCGAAACAAGGACGGAGCAAAAACCATAGCCAGATTGTCAATTGACATGTGATGGTCCTCAGCATGCTCACTAATCTAAAACAACGTCAAATATTATAATTTCAGTATGTAATAGTATAAAGAAAAGTAAGATTACCAACCCGCTTAAGTTGTTTCATGAGAAACGAAATTGTCGCAATGTGAGCTATTGGAAGTCTCTAAACATTAGAAATAATAGCCAGATATTCGATGTGAAAATAATGCAGCTCTCTTTAATCAGCAGGGTCAAAAATCTATCAGGATACATAATTTCGGCCAATAACCATTTAAAAGCGTTATTTTTGGTGGAAGATGTATTGTTCGGCGTGGCTTAAGGGATAGATGAAGTGATGAGAGCGAATAACTTTTTTCTAAAAACTTGGAGCAATACAAAGTTGAAAACGGATTCTATACAGTTTGAGGAATTTGGTATAAAAATGCCATGCAAATTTACGGATTTCCGATTGTGTATTATTATGCATGTTTATTAAATGACAAGCTTACTTCCACAACAGCAAAGATCGCGCCTTTCAGCAGCGACTTACATTTTCCAGTTTCACCGAATGTTTCTGCAAAGTTGAGCATTTTCGTCTGATTCTCGGTGAATAGCGGAGTGCGAATTTCTCGGAAAAAGCGCTTGAGCAACGAACTGTAAATAAAAATACAAAAGAAGTAATATGAGTAGTTCATGGAATAAAAATTACCAGACGTCGTGCACATTGCATTCATCCGGAATACGATAAAGACAGCAAAACAAATCCTGTAATATAGGATTTGATTAATTGATGGCATGCATACTTGCGAAATACCGACAGACGTATGCAGCAGAATACACTATTTCTATATATTTCATAAAATATTGTATACATTCACTGATAACTGAAGGCTTGGACTATACAGACTGATTTGGCCGGAACAAATTAATTCCCAAACTTCATGCTATGAAGTTATGGAATTATACTTTGGGAATGGGTTTTAGTAAGCCATGAAAACTCTTCGATATAGTGAAGAGTTTTCACTATATCGACACAGTATGTTGATACACTAATAACAAACCAGGAACTTACCCAAATATTCGTTATGCGGTTTGCGTTTCCTTGTTTGCGAAAAATTCCTTCGACCTTTAGAAAATCCCTCTCTTCGAGCCATTCAAATGCCTCTATTAGGAAGCTAAAACTGATGAAAGTCATCAAAACTGCGAAACATGACAGGAATCAGGTAACATGATACGAATAAGATTTTGTATAAAAATAGCATGACATAAATTCATGGAAAATATTACTTTCGCAAATATTTCCTATAAGTCTTACATTGGCACTCCATTTTTATTAGGTAACTGTTCCAGTGATTTTGTATGGTGTATTGTCAGTTCGCTTGAGTTTTTGCAGAACATGCCGGATACGATTAGTCTAAAACTAAATAATTAAATAATAGCAATTAAACAATACTAATTTTTATGTGGTAAAAGCCAGTTACTCGTTGAATGGTAATTGAATAAGTTAGATTAGTTAACGCTACCGAAACTAATTCTAATGTGAACTTGCGATTTTATTTTTCACCAAATCCCTTTCTTATACGAAAATAGATAAACAAAAATGGGAAACAACGATAAACGAAGCATACTTTTAGGCGTTACAGCGAAGACGGTAACGCGAGGGGAGGCTCCGACAAAGGGTTTAAAGTTTGATATATAAAGGTTTGGCGGAAAAATGTGGAGCAAATTATTTTCTCTGCAGAAAAGTAAATTTGGTGCAAGGAAAGGTTCTTGTTGAAAACATCAGTAGATTATTTTCTTACAAATCTTTATGGGAAGCCGTAAAAATATTTACATAAGACAGCGCTAATAAAGGGTTGCCCACTAATTATCTCACTAAATTCCATAAAGCAGAGCATTATCATTTGGTGATATAAAAATATGTTTCTGGATTGGCCAAGGTTTGCGTTCTGAAGCATTTAGGAGGCAGAGCTCTTAGAAAATTTTTACATAATCAAATTCATCACGATAAACTCTGTAAAAGTTAAACATTCACACCTTCTGAGCAGCCTCTTGTATAAAATAAGTGCTTTGGCGCCAATTTTGTTTTTGAAAAACGTTCGCATCAAACGCAATATGAGCTTTGTAGATATATTTCTCTTCCGAAGAAAATGAATAAAACGACAAATGTGAGACAACTTCAATGATGTTTATGTTTTAATACGTTTAATGTGAATGAAAAGCTCCATTTTCAGAAATGCTGAGCCTGTATAATATACAGGCTATCATTAAAACAAGGCTTAGGTTGCTGGAATGCTTCAATGGAATTATATGTAATTTCGTAGTGTAATTTTTGGTTATTGTATGAAAACTACATTTCCAAAAAAGTCGTTAAAGAATACTGTTCTATATACAAAACAAAATTTATTAGGAATTTTACATTTCTATGTATGCCGTTCTTTTCATCTTAATTTAGTTCCTAAAATGAAGATGAAAATGATAATCTCAAAAGGTTAGAGAAATGTGTAATCATTTTGAGACTTCAATTATTTTTTACGTTTTATTATTATCATATTTTGGCATACATTCATCCTGTCAGCATAAAATTTTGAATTGCGCCCTCAAGAACGACAACCATTTTTATATAAATTTATTCATTCAAGAAAACAGTCAATGATTCGAAATAGATAATTAAACATAAATACAACCAGGCAGCTCAAAGGAATTCCCTAAAAGGCTTCCAAGATGCTGCTACTTATTTCTGCAAGAACATTTGAGTACTAATATCGAAATATGCGAAATCCTATGTGGGGTCCAGCCCGAAATTTATAAATAATTATCAGTGACCTTCTTACAATATTGGTGTAATTTTATAACAGGCCATTTCTGGACTGCAAACAAAACTTTTGACGATTCCAAATGCGGGATCTCGCACATAAATTAAATCAGATTCTAACATAAAAACAATATTTACAGTTTAAATGAAAAATTTGATTTTGTGAAAAATCATGTCAAAGGTGAATGTGCTTGCTGAGTCAGACATATTGGACGCAAAATGTACAATCACGGTGAAGTAAAATGGACAAAACCAACATAAAAATATTGAGGATCAATACTTTGGATTCCAAACAAACAATAAAATAATCTAGCATAACGATCTTTGTTTTCCGCCCCAATCGGCAGCTGGGCCGTTTATGTTAGTACTATCGTATGGCCGCTTTCTCGACTCTGGAGTTAAGGTTTTCTCAAGTGAATCTGTCTTTTTTATATCTGGGCTTTGCGCTTCGGCTCCTGGAGGTGAGATGGGCACTTTAGTCTGGTCATCTGTGCTGACAGCTTCGGCTTGTGGATCTGGGCTTGCTTCTTTTTCGGCTTGTTCATGTTCAATTTTATCTTGAATTTCTTCGATAGTATGGCTCATATTTATCTGATCCACGTGCTCCAATGGAAGTTGAGCAGTAGCCGCCTGGTGAGTTGCTTGCGTAGATACTGTAATACAGTAATTATTTATTGTACATTACTTTGTTTTATTACTTTAATGCAACTTATTATTTTTGCCAAACTATGATTATAACCGTTTCTCTTCTAAAGTTTTTATATCGTGCGCTATTCACAATATCTGTTACTGTTTTATTTATTTTGTCAAATGATATTTTACAATTATCGCGAAAAAGGCAGTGTAATGGTCAATCCAAAAATGCATAAACAAAGCAGTAACAAATGCGCGAAAAAGAATTGCACGTAATTAACCAACCCGGATTCGATGAACTTTGGAATGATAAACGGGCTATTGCAGAAAGAACAACTAAGAATTCACATAGACTATAGAGGAAAAGATTGAAGAACAATGGCACTATAGAATTAGTCAATGAGAAAAAGAATCAATAACTTCATTAAATGCTAGGAAATGAAATTCAAGGCATTCACAATTATTATACAAGCGAATTATAATTTACTTTCCAATGACAAATGGAATAAGACATTACACAAATAACTTAGGATAACATTAGTTTCAATGAGTTTCGCGCAACTTTCTTCAACTCTTCTCTTTTGCGGTGAATTAGGAAATCACACACTTCTCGCGGCAGCTAAGTAGTACAAATAAAAGAAAAATATTTTTAAAAATAGGTTAATTATATTTGGGACATAGAGCCGAAAAGTATATGAAGGTATCCGAAAAATCGTAAGCAGAACGATTTCTCATTATTGGCTAATATCTATACCTATCTATCTGTTGGATATATATATTTATTGCAACTTAATTGCAATATATTTTTGAGGATTCGGGGATAACAACATTTCATACAGATCCACTGCTTGAAAATAGTTATGTTCCATTGTCTTTAGAACAAATATTTAGAGCGAATTTACAAAATTAGACCCACGTTTGGCAATACCTTTCGCATAAGAAAAAGTGGTTTGTAGACTGGGCGATGGTGTAGACGGTTCTTCATCATCATGGTTAATCCTCAGTTTTTCCGCTTGAGAACATTTTGCAGCAACTTGAATGAGAAAAAAAGGTTAGTCCGAATATACAACCACAGAAGGGAATTTACCTTGAGCATATGATAACGGATTTAACGATTGTAGTGTAGGATTTTCGCTGTTATTTTCCTTGGCGCGTAATATAGACACAAGTTTGTGATCGTAATGATGCATGGAAATATTTGAAGAAAATTGCGAATGAAATGGATATGGCAAATTACACATAAAGGGAGCAAGAGAAGAGACCGACAATGCGTAATAATCATACAGAGGATCATTGCAATAGCCCGATATCCAGTCCTCAATGCACGAATTAAAGAACTTGCCTTCAAGGCCCGGAGTCGACTGAGCATCAGCAATGGTTGACTGACCATTAACAGCACTGGTGGGAATGCTAGCTATAGGAGACCCTATTGCTGTTTTTGAAGGTGTTCGGGCCTTAAATGTGCGACCTTTTAGGAGCTCTTCTTTAGGCAGCCTGTAAAATGGTATTTTTAATTATATAAACATGACTGATTTTCAGAATTCAACGACCCAGTGATGTGTATCCGAGAAATATAACACAAGCTATTCACTTCTTATCTTTCATGATAATTTTAAAGCTTTATAACAATTTCAACAAATCTGCACCTTATTCACTCGCAATACGAGTACAATATTATTGATAAAATTGTCCTTGCATTACATTTTCTTATTTTTGGCTACTGAATCATTGCATAATTATTTTATTACTTGACATTTTATATAATTTAATGATTTACCATCTTGTTAAATCTTGGCGTCTTGCATACGATGGACGAACTACCATTGTTTTCTAAAGCCAAAATATAAGAGACCAAAATTATATAATTTAGATAGACTAATCTTACCTTGTAGCCTTTACTATTTACCGCCGTAGTGTTAACCTGATCAATGAACTGCTGTATTTCAGACGTTAGATCAATATTCTTCTTTAATTGCTTATTGAGATCCAATCCAACAAACCACACGGTCGCGACTGGATTTCTGAAAACACATATTGTTTAAAATCTTGGAGTAATATTAAAGTATTACTCATAAGAAATATCCTGGCTCAGTGGTTGCTGCGGCTTGTACTGCTTGGCATTGACATGACAAAGGTTTACACATGGATTCCTTTCCAAACCCGATACAAGATGCCGAATTTTTGATTCAACCAGACCGCAAAAGACTAAATATCAAGTTATTTACCAAGACATTGAAATGCACAAAAGATATATATCTTACTCAGATGATCCTCATCACTTTCTGTCACGCATAAGAGTACGATGAAATGTTTGTAACGTGAGAAGAAGTTCACCGGATCAAATAGTTTTGTCCAAGGAGCAGCACCATTTATAATCTCAATCATAGTTTGCAGGCCTAAAATTTATAGCACTTTTCACTATTTTAGCACAAATAAAGAGAAAAGGGTTGATGTTGGCATGGATTTTGTCAAAAAGTAATAAGAAAAACTATCGCAAATATTCAATTTTTGGGGTTGTTTCAATTCAATTTTTGAAGTTGTTATTTCGAAACTAATTCTAAAATTATATCTCATGAAAAATGACTAATACAGTCGGTGCTCCATAAGCCGACACTCCTAAGGACCGTGCCGGCTTATGGAGGGTGTCGCTTTATGGAGAGTCAATTTTTGCTAAAGGAAAAATGACCCATTTGGTATGGAAATCCTTATATTTTGGCCTGGATCGGGCAAAACCGTCAGTTTATGGAGGTTGTCGCTTTATAGAGAAGTCGGATTATGAAGCTCCGACTGTACCTATAAAAATTTACCTAATATTAATATGAATTTCCCTTCACTATCATAAGCAATATTCGGAAATTGTGCAATAGTGGGTCCTGTGGTTAAAAATTTGGACATAAAAATTGGCACAAAAGTCTTAACTTAATCCAGCTGACGTATACGATAGAAAACGAAATTTCATATTTAGCAATAGAATATTAGAAAGTTAATATTTTTCCGTGCAAAAAAAAACATACCTTCTTCAAATTCGTTAGTTATCACTTGTCTGGTTGATTTGGTCACATTAAAAGTCGAGTTCTGTTCTGGGAATGCTGGCGTAATAATGGGCATAAGGTGGAATCTATCAGTAACTCTAGTCCTCGGATCCCATATCAGTTCTAAAATGCAAATGTTACGTGATTTATAGCTATTTTTCGACTATTGCTTTATGAAAAGTTCAATTGCCACACTAAAATCAGAGTCACAAATAATTCTTTTTACTAAGTGCATACCATAAAAGAAAGGCATGTCTGCTCGAGGTGTTGCATCGGCGTCTTTCAAAAAGACCTAAATTCAAATTATAAGGTAAAATAAAAATGATACATGAACATACAGGATGTGGCCACTCCCAAGTCGAGAACACGAGAAAGAATTTTTCAAGCAAAATTGCCGGAGCTGCGTTAGGATAGAGCTGGCATGTCCTTGCCACAAGTATTGCCCAGCTAATTCCTCCAAGAAATCCGAGTACGTTTGAGTAGATTCCATGATCTTAAATTAAACTTTAGAATTAGAGCACTCGTTAAACTGACTGTAAAGCAGCCTTACTCTTTGCCCATAATTTTACAGCTCGCAGTGTAAGCATAAAATTTTGTTGACTCGGAATCAAGCGCAATATTTCATCCGCGACTCGACAACCTATACAATATAACTGTGTTTAAGGGTAATGTTCACGAACGTATTTATACCATTTAATGATCGAATGCTTTTCTCGTCCAAGTTTCGAAGTAGATTGTCATCTATTAGCTGCTGATCGTCGGACACTTCCTTGAGGGCTAGACGCGCAAACAGAATATCAAGTTCAATTCCGCTGTAGTGCAGTTTGATCACCGGTACGAAAGCGTCCTCCACCGCGTGCAAATCCGTTACGTTGGGGTCCTAAATTGTGTAGTTGCTAATAAAATACTCAATAGCAAGTTGATCAATTTTGCCAGGAAAATTTGGCTCAGGATCGCATATTCCTCATATATAAATAAAATTCAGATCAAAGTGTGTGACATCATTGCCAAAAAAAAGCAAATACTGCAAATCTACCATCTCACATCTTTATATAGATGATGTAAAAACCATAATATAAAATGCGATGAAAGGCGAATCTGTCTATTATGAAAATTTGCAGTATAAGTATTTATTAGTATGGATATTTTACCTCTTTGAGCATTTGATAGAAAGAATCGAAGAAGTCGGTGCGGTCTATATGTCGCGGTGCCACACAAAGTGAGTCTGAACAAAAAGATATATAAACCCATTATCGGCCAGTAAAAAACTAACCAATATCCGCTCCTCGAGTGTGTACGCCAAGTCTGTAAGAACCGAAGGTGAACAATTTCCCGCCAACAGAGTCTATTTGGTCATTTGGCATCTAAAAAAAGTATCGTACAATGTTATTTACACTACATATGATTCGGTTAGCACCCAGTTGGGGGGATAATCAACGCCTCGCCTCTAATTGCTGGACATCCGCCCGGTCGGCGCAGTTAGAGATCCGACACGATTATCCCCCTAATTGGGGTGATAACCATAACTCTACATGTACGATGTTTGCTAATCATTAAATGGATAATTCTTAAGCATTTTATACTCATACGCACTTAAGAAGCTAGTAAATTGTTTCAACGTTTGAAGCTACTTAACTTTATTGTTTAAAACAGATATTTTATTTTGCCCCGAATAAGTGCAGAAAACGGCTGCAGATACGTTTTTGTATTCTAACCTATTGCTGACTCATTGTTCAAGTCATTCAAAAATGTTTTAATGCTGTCGGCTAATGATAAGCAAGTTCAATAAAATGATTTACGAAAAGCGTCCAGTGAAAATATGCCCAAACTATCAGTTAGTTAAAAATAAAAATTACACGGCCTTCAGACGCTTTGCGAACCCAGGTCTTGACAAGATAATTTATCTTCCGAAGCACTTCAAGCCGCTTCTGCATCTCTTCGTCTGTCTCGAACACATTGTACGATTTCAAACACTCGTCAAGCTGAAATGGATTTGAAATCAGTTACCTTATTATCGAACCTTTCTGAGTTTACCTCTTTTGTTAGACGCTGATCTTTCTCGGTCGGCGGTTTTATACCTAAAAAAATAAATAAAAATCTCGCTCAAAGGTTATGATTAACTCACATATGGGCTGCGATACACCATATTGTGGTACTGATTGGTTAGATTGCTCACCATTCATTCTTCTGAAATGAGAAACAAGTTGAATTGGAGCTATTATTTTGGATAGAACTAAAAATGTATACGAGCGAACAACTTCTAAGACAAATAACTAGGCAAAATAAGACAAAGGTTTTACAAACTGCAGATTTGTTCACTCAAAGAGATAAAAATTGCGCGCCTCTAATTGTTTTCCAAATAAAAATCCATCTTCAGGTTTTG
The DNA here is from genome assembly GCA_022814885.1 of Ditylenchus destructor. Classification (NCBI taxonomy): domain Eukaryota; kingdom Metazoa; phylum Nematoda; class Chromadorea; order Rhabditida; family Anguinidae; genus Ditylenchus; species Ditylenchus destructor. The sequence continues at coordinate 746,405 of JAKKPZ010000005.1, forward strand.
CAAAATAAAATGCGGGAATTTGAATACCATTTAGTACACGGATTTGAGAGTTCAGGAATGGAGTATTAGATGGAAAGCAACTATGTAAATTCAAAAAGTTCCTTAGAAAGGTTTATTTTCATTCGTGATGTGTAACGATGTCGTACATAGCGAGAAACACTTTCCATGCACCAAAATCTTTCGTTTGGCTGGAAAGGTTCTAAAATTGCTGGGAAACAAAAGAGATTTGGTGCAATGAAAAGTACAATGACATAAAAACACGATGTAGCCGTCGTACAAAGTCTTGCTTTGTATACCCAGTATTTATCCAAGTTTGCATACAAAGTAGCGCTGAATGAGCAATATGCATTTTATCCAACAAATAAAGATCACACTTTACAAAGTACGATATACCCTAAACTAAAACGCAAAGTTGTTGGCGGTTTGACTTTCATTGATGCCAATATGAACGAAAAAATATAGTTGAATACTATAGTATAATTTTTAAATGGATATTGATGCTGATCACTTTAAATCGCTGATGAATTTGCACATTACTTAGCGTGCGCAAATTTAATTTTTGCAAAGATCCGACAGAAATAACAATGGATTAAATCCCTAACAACTTTTGGTTTTTTGGTTAAATATTTTTTTAGTATGGATACGAACGACGTCGGGATTGCATAACATCCGCATTGAGTCCATTTGTGAGCACACAAAATTTTGCTCTCAGCATTGTAACATGGTATTACAGTGACATAACACATAAGCACTCAGTAACACAACATTACTATGATTTTCGTGATATGTTACAAAAGGTGTGGGATGAGCATAGATTTTAATAACACAATTGTTATTATTATTACTTTTACTTAAATTAAACAGGTAAATAGAGAATAGCACTCCTCTAAGATTTATACCAGTTCCATTCCGATTTTTCTTTGTCTTTTTGATTTTTAATTATTCCTGTTTCCACACAAGTATACGAGCTAGGCATAAAGCCATACTCGTGTTATTAGATCACACGTGGCCATCCATAATAACACGAAACTTTGCCTCTTACATTCAATTTTTGAACGGCCGTGTCACGAGTATCATATATTGTTGTGACTTCTGAATTGTATAAAAGACTTTATCTGTTGCGCATTTTTAATTAAGCAAAGCACGTAAATGAGCCGAGAGACAGGACACATATTACCCAATGCCTTGAATAGCCGAGAAATTTTGGGCGTGTCTCCTCCGGAAATGGGTGCTCAACTCATCGCACTCATTATTGCCGGGGTACTTCGGAGGCGGATCTTCACGGCGCTTCTCGAGTAGGCTGCTTCATTGAGGTTATTATTAAGGCATAGACCCCCATTTTGTCTGAAACTGTTCTAATTATGACTGCAATTGGGATATATTTTTACCGGCTGCTTGTATTAGTTTTAATTATTATGCTCACTCATCCACACAACACGCTGCAGCTCCAACCACAGCTATATCAGGGATTGGCAGGTAAATATGATTTAAATATAGGTTTCAGAATGTCAACTGTAAAATTAGTAATGTTACACATGATAGGAAGAGGAATGGCGTCATTTTTGAGATTCTCAAGCCTAAATTTATGAGTGGAGCCTAAGTTGTGTGCTCGGAAATATGGTCTAAATTTGGCATATTGATAAGCTTGCTCTTTGAAATAATTTTGGTATACAAGTTTGTTTTGCATTGAATAATCCGAAGAAAATACGGTATCTGAGAATCTAAACCGCCAACCCAAAATCCATGAGAAGTCCGCGATTTGTATCTAATAACTTTAGTAACCCAGATTGACTTTGGAATTCCTAATTGGCTAGATTATGCTTTACTTTCACGCATTGTAAACTCTTGATTGTTTATGTCTTTGGGAGGCTTAGAATTTGCGTCAAGAATACAAGTTCACATTTTTTCTGTCCTAAAATCCGTTACATTAGCCAGTTGCTGAGTACTCTTTTGAGTAGTGCGGCTAAAAAGTAACAAATAAGATGACCTCATTTTATAGCGCTTAGCACTACATACTGAGGAAAATATGTAGTTAAAAATTTATGTGGAAAAACTCAGTTTTATATCCCACGCAGAAGTGGATTTTTTCCTGTTCTCAAGTCTCTCAGATTAATCTTTTACTAGACAGAACACAATGTTACGTCTAAATTACGTTTTATCTAGTATTTTACTTTGGTAGTCTCGCTATGCTTCTGTTCGTAGACTGTTTCATCTAAGCGGTTCGTTATTCCAATATTTGATGATTGATGCATATGCAGCATTAAGGATTGAAGCTCTTTTAACAAATAAGTGTTATAATTATTTACTGCAGATTTTCATATCCTTTTTCTAATTCAAGAATCTACTCATAAATATATCACCAACACCCGTACGAGGCATTTCAACATATGAGCTGTTAATTTTTAGTGCTTCATATATATTATTATAATTGTCGAGAAACATCGAAACAATGGCTCACTGTTTATGCTCTTGAATACTTAAAAATTCAGAAGTTAATTTTTTATAGAAATATGAAAATCAATCTAAAAATGATATAATTGTATTTACATGTTGCATTATAAAATTGATTCATACCTGCTTTAAAAATTTGTTCATTTAAGGAGTCATACACTTCAATTTTCCAAAATCCGGATTTAGTTTAAGATTTGCGTTATTCTTCTCGGCGGGTACCATAAAAATGGTATATTACTTTTGTTTGTGTTGTGACTTGGCCTTTAAGAAAAATCACAACAAAATTATCGCATTATGCACGGATAATATTTTCATTTCCGGTTGGATCTTTGACCATTTGTCGCAATTTCTCACGTCACTGACGTCAGAATTTTATTATTAGGTCAATTTATCGCGCACTTTTGCTGCCTTATATAATATTGAGCCAATTTTACAAAGTTGTGCCCACCCATAACCTGTCGATTCGAACGAATCTTTCGTTCCATTCCTAGAAGACTTGAGACGAAGGAAAATCCAGCGTTGCGATATTTGCGTACATTTTCTCTATTGCCTTGTTGTTCGGCGTAAAACGGTAAAAAGAGATGCAATATTGCGTTCTAGTTAGCATAAATGTTAAATAAACATTATTTTGACAGAGTCACGCTTCTCGGATCTTTATTGAAGCCCTCTCCAGAGAATGACGTATTATCAATCTCTAACCTATTACAGTCATGTGAGGCTCGTTTCAGCCTCTAGCTTCAAATCATCCGAAAATATTGGTTTGGCGGAAAAGTTCATGCCGTTTTCGAGAGCCAAATCATTTTCGTTTAAAAAGCTTATCTCGAGTGATATGCCATTCGACAGCACACTTATTTGTGTTTCAAACCGTCTATATTTCGTATTACAATTACAAGAAACTGTTTTTATTATCCTTTGTATTATGGCTGTTCGAACGCAGCATGTCAAAATATTATTTTTTGGTCGTTTTTAGCAACTTCAATTGGCAAACTATCTTAACCTTTGGCAGCATACATAAAGTGGCATGACCGCAATTGTAGTAAAAGTCAAGCACATATTTTTACAGAACAAAATATCCTTTCATGTTCTTCGAGATATGGACCGTATTTGCGGATACTACCGCTTGAAGTAGAGACGTAAACCGAAAAAATCGAAATTATTTACCGGTGCTTTTACTTAGTTGTCATGTCTCTGCAGCCATCTGACATCGTTTCTAATAGACAACCATTTCCGAGACAAAAATGTTTTAGAAAATTTCGCTCGTTTGAAGAGAAATTATTTGACCGAAAAGCAAACACGGATATGAGAAAGCTTAAATTGGGCCAAGACCACGAAAACCTTTATGGAGTAATTTAATATAATAAAATTAAAAAATTAAAACAAATTATAAATTCACATGAATTCCAAAATATTTATGACAAGATTCTTGACTTGTAGCGGAATTATCTTGTAACTTCAAAATTAATGCTATCGATATTGAAATTTTGTTATTGAACTTAAGTATTTTAGATTTCGGAGAAACCTCATTCGACACAGACCCGTCGATATTGCCTATGCGGAAACGAAATGTTCTCATGTTCTCCAAACTGTACAGATCGGCCTGGCCGTATGTTGGTCGAAATGCGAAAGAAAGAAAACGATTTGCTCCGGAATTAAATTCAAGACCTCTTGTGTTTGAATATATGGGCAATTAAAGTGATATTCTATATATGTGCATGATATCAAGCCTTATAAAATATAATAGTTGATTTTACATTGAAACGCAGAACAACACCCGGAATAATCAGCGAATAAAAATAAACAAAAAATAATTCAATATCATTCATAGGGAGGTTATTGAATAACGGAAACTTCTTTTACAATCTCCTCGCATTCGTCAAGAATAGGCTTTAATTGCGCTCCAAGGCAACACAGAATTCCGGTGTTGGCAGAGGGTGTCGCAGAAATAAACACGGCAAATGGTTCCAGGTTCAGCAGTACCTGAAGCGCTATGTTGAAATGTTTTTGCTATTATATTCTGCAGTAACACTGTTAGAAATTATTAATTAATATTAATAAATTATATTAATAAAATAATATTAAGAAATTATTAATTAATAATTAATTAATTATTAATTATTAATAATAATTAATTAATTATTATTAATAATTATTAATAATAATTATTAATAATAATAATTATTATTAATAATAATAATAATAATAATAATAATAATAATAATAATAATTAATTATTATTATTATTATTATAATAATTATTATTAAGTAATAATAATAATAATTTCTTACAGATTATTATTACTTAAGAAATAATAATCTGTAAGAAATTATTTCTTTCTATTACCAAAATATGTCGAAAGTTATCTCAGCTGTCTAAAATGAAATATTTTTAACCCAAAAATGTTCTTTAAATATGGTAGTATAACAAAGTAGAACCGTTGTTATTTAATTTGAGCGATTTTAAAATATTTAATTATAAAATTTTGCAGCGTTTTGTCGTTTCAAACTACGTCGGCTGACATAAAAATTGCATACCAATTGATGGGATTCATATTGAAAAGTCCAAAATCTTTGTCCACCCATTCCAAGTTTTCTCGCTTGTTCGATAGAGGAAGTGAAACACGACGATAGCATCCCTTTATTGCGAATTTCGTCACCTAAAGCGATATTATTAAGAACATTATATTCGTAATAATTATTGTTTGGAATTACAGAAATTCGGAAAATTTGCGATGAAATATGAGACCTTCCCGAACATTCGAAAATTAACCCAAACAAAAGTTCGATAAAACTTGTTCTGCCAATTTAGAATGAATGAAATTGAATTCGAATTGTAAAAGCTCACCAGCGCTGACTACACTCACTCCATCTCTATCCAGGATCAATATGGATTGAATCTTAAAGCATGGTAGTAAAAATTCATTCAAGTAATCATAGTACAAGAAATGTTTGTTTCTTTACTCTGTAAAACATACAAAATTTTGGAAACTGGCAACTTACGTCAGGAATAGTCCGAATAATTTTCTCCAGCGATTCCACAATTTTAACTGTCATTCTCTGTAAGCTTTCTAAAATGAATCGAACTGGAATAAGTGCTTTGTGTATAATCGCTGTTTAATATAATATAATTGGTTATGAATCGCATGTACAAGATATGATAGTCCAAAAAGTTGGAAATGCATTTATTGACAAAAGTTGACATTTATTGTACACTAATTCATTATTGTGCATTGACATAGCGAAATCGCGTAAGACATCAGCAGAACCGTTTATGCGAGGGTTCTCGAAATTTTTGCAGGAAACGAGACTGTTGAGGATGTACAATACTTGAAAACACAAAAATGATATAAACATAAACTGAGATCACTGGAATTAATCAGATTAACCACGATTATGGCTTAATCGGCAAAGAGAACGTATATCACATATAAATTGTCGCGATCCAAATTTATAGAAGGTAGAATGTGACGAATGTCAAGAATGGAAACTAACAAGTTTCTCGATTGAAAGATGGGAAAGAGGTGAAAGTAGAAAGTTGCAAATTTCACGGAATCGCTATTGGAGCAACATCCTTCCGATGTTTGGGGAATATTCTTCAAGAGAAATGTAACAGCACGTATGATTTTTCGGGCGACAGCAGCGAGGTACAAAATGGGCAAACCGGATGGAATGAATTTGTACCTGTAAAGCACCACTTATTAATAAAAAGAACATTTTATCTCACGTTCTATAATTTTAAAATTTGAAACGTTTGTGAAAAATTTATTTAAAATAAGTTTATCATTAAAGGTCCATAATTAAAAATAGGGAGCGCAATTAAAGGTGAAAGTTGTGTTAAGATCTATTAAAAAACTTACTTAAATTTTGGTTACCGATTCTAATATTATACTATATAAATTATGGACCAAAATTTGGAAAGGGTAAATGTAAAGATGATATATCATATATTTCACCGTTTATTTTAACCATATTCCTTTATACCAAAAAATCAAGAATATTTCAGCATTGTAATTATTAGTTTAAATCATACCGTGAGGAAGGGGAATGCGTGACCAGTATCTAAAATATATACATCTGATGTCAGATTGTACAAACTCGAAACTATTCCTTACCTGACTGTAGCAAGTGAGGCAACATGTCCACATGGATTAAAGGCTAAAATTATTTTGAAAAAATTTTGAAACCCTTGCGAAATATAATAACCAACCATAATCTAACGTTCCTGAATCAATATGAAAGGCTGATTCCATACCCATCGTGAGCTGGATTACCTGTAATTAATCGTTATTGATTCAAAAACGAAATCAGCTGAAATTACCTTCTCTGAGTCTACCAGGCAAATTGGACATCTAAAGGCGGTGGAAGGTCCATTATTATTGCTTTTGCTGCACTGAACCATGCCCCATGAATGTTTTCCTTGAACGTGGCCACAGCTCAGATAAACCTGAATTTATTACATCAATGTGGATTATAAACAGCCATAAAATTGTCGTTATCTGCTGATACTTATGAGATCTCCAACTAAGGTAAAAGTTTTTTTTAAGAAAAAATTTTAACTTACTATTGACAAAGTCATATTACCTTTTTGAGAAAAACCTTTGTGGGAAAAGTATTCTCATTTTATAGTGAAATTTTCAGTATGCTGGTAAAAGTAACTCCAAAAATTTTAATTGAACTTAAACCAAAAATTTGCATCGTCGCAAAAGAGAATAACAGAATGGTAAACTCACATATGGTTGCCTGGATGAATTTGATGTCCTTGCAGACTTTCTCCTCGGAATAATTAGCGTGTTCAAATTCACAGGGCATTGAGGCTTCCCAGCATTTAACTCGTCCAAACGGTGCTCCAATTCGACTTTTGATGGACTTTTTCGCAAGCCTTCGTATGTTCGCCATAAAAGAGTTGCACCACACAGGTCAATTAAAGTCCCGTCCTAAAAACCGTTAGCTTTCATCAAATCAAAAGCCAATGATATCAAACGGGTATTTTACTTTACATAATCAATCGATATCAAGAAATTTAACGAAATGTTGTCTGACTAATAACATTTTTGCACTGTTAGAAAAAGTAATTAATATCATGATTATTCTAATCACACAAAATTCAAATATTTACCTGTAATTGATTAGTCTCTTCTGGGATAAATTCTCCACATTTTGTAGAAGAACGAGTTTCGCGCAATGAATAAATATCGCCGTCAACAGAAACTTCCCTCCAAACATACATGTCACTGCCTTCATCCTGCAATATTTTGTTGCTTTGTGAAAAATACTAATAATCTACGTTACCTTTGAAGCAAGATTTGGTTTGAGAACAAGCACACCATTGGTAGTTAAGCCGTCAAATTCACCGTTTTTCTTTTGCCATTTTGTTGCCTAAATTATGTTTAACTTTAGATTTAGTTTATATCCATGCACAAATGTACACAGTTGAGATGCACAAATTATCCATGCATAAATCGAGTAATATATCAATTTAGTGAAGTCTGAAAAACGGGGGTACCTTTTCTCCAAGAAATATATTCCTTGACGAATCAAATCCAGCGGCATAGACGTATACTTTCTCGGAACTTTCGCGATCAGCAAGGATCCTGCAAATGCATATTAAAATTAAATTAAAAACTGGCAGTTTACAAAATAGTATGTTAATAAATTATTATTTTTATATCAAAACATAGGATCCATATAACAGATCCGTTACTCTTGTTCAAATATAAATTCAATGAAGATTTTATATGGTAAAAACCTTTCCAAGTTCCTTCGACAATTTTATAAATTCATTTCATGCATTACCTGCAAGCATATCTCGAAATAGTTGAGGAAATAGGTCTTTGGCCTAGATCTTCGGCATTTGTTACTCCATGAGGCGACCTCAATAGGCGCGCACTATTACCCGCTGGAGAGAGCACACTATTTGAGCCGGAAGCAGCCAACCACGTGTCTACAATTGTGAAGTCAATTTGCTCTTCAGATGATCGGCCGATCTAAAACTTATTTGTTACCTATTTCTCAAGCTATGTGAAATTATTGGTCACATTTTCAGGCATGTGACAGTAATCATTCGTGTAAATTTTAATATTCTTATGAAAGTGAATTATTTAGCGGAAATTAAAGTCCGTAGTCTTTCGTAATCTTGCTTTTCCTTCTGGAATTAGTTTCTTTTAATTATCTGTCCCATTGTCGGATCTAAATTAATCCCATTGTCGGATCTACAGATTCGGAATACACAGTATATTCAGAAGATTGGGAATGCTGGGATAAGTTCAATGGTAACGTAGCGAAAATTCTTCTGATGCCGATTATTTCCCAGATTTTGGATTCTACCCATAATTCAATCGGCTTTTGTTAAATTTGATGTAATGGTTTTGGAAATCGTATTTAGCTCCCATAATTATCGCTGACATAATTTAGTTCCGCATTTTAAATAAATTAAACAATTACTTGAAACATGTCCTTTGAGTGGTCATCAACATACTCAACTAGCACGGTATGGGTTTTGTTGTAAGAATAAGACACCTGAATTAATCAGTAAAATTTTCGAGTATTGAATTCAATTTCAAGATTTTTAAAGTAATAATATGCTTCGGCACCCTTACTATATGTCTGGTGGAGTCCTGTACAGCAGTTGACGACCTAGGCGGGGCTGCAATCTCCACCACTCGACCTTTCTTGATACCATTTCCTACTTCACGAGCATTGAACACCATTTTGGAACGGTGCCGTCTTCCATGGCTATTCGCCCGACCACTCTCAGGGCTCCCGTTATACCTGTAATATATAAAGGGATTACATAGGTTGAAGTCAATTGGTTAAATGGCAAACCCGAGAAGAATCAGCTCGCCATAACAACTCGTATCGTACTCCTCTTTTTTGGCCACCTCAAATTGACCGAGACTGATTGAACGGCCCTCTAGCGCGGTTCCAACTAAATGATTCTCCAATTCTGCGTCATGGCATTCCACTGACATTACCTAAAGTGACAGGTTAACGAATATACTGAAATATAAATATCGCATATAACGAAATACGAGAACTAAGACAAATATTTGATTGAACAATTTGATAAAAATGTCACCGGTATAGAGGGGGTTACGGGTAAATTGGCTGCCGGCAATTTGGCCATAGCGCAGCTCAAGCTTCGAGTTTCAATGGCTCAAATTGAGGCTTTGGCTTAGGACTATACAATGTGTACGCATAAGATTACCCGATTAAGTTATTAATAATACCTTAGGAGCCCCAGCGGCGTCCTAAAAACTCAAAAATTTCGTGATAGGTTCCGGCTGGGTAATAGCTCATTGTGCTCAGCACATCGAGAGCTGTCGATTGCGCTATCACACGCCGCATACGGTGCGGAGCGTAAAAAGTTTTCCTTGTAGACCCTGGATTTTGGCCAAAATCCAGGATTTTGCGATCCTGAAAACACGAAAAATTTCTGATAGGTTCCGGCTGGGTTATAGCGCATTATGCTTGTCACATCAAGAGCTGTCGTTTGCGCTATCACAGGCCCGGAACCGAGCCTAGCATAAAAAGTTTTCCTTGTAGGCCATGGATTTTGGCCAAAATGGAACATTCTAGAAGGATCCATGAAAAATTCTGAGCCCGGATTCGAGATCAGCGGGGCCGATTTACAATAGAGGGGTTCCATCAGATCAGTCCGGGACCCCCAAAAAGTGGGTTATTCTGCTGAGGACGGACGGAAATTCACCAATCAACTTAGAGGGACCCGATGGAAAGCAAAGTTTAAGCTTAAAATTAAGTCTTGGCCACATCCTAATCAGTATAGGGGTTTTCGCCTAAAGCTTAGGATCGATTGGAGTCATTACTCAAAACTTCAGCTGAGTCATTTATCGCGCAAATTTGCCGGCACCCCATTTACGGCACTAAATTTACGGCGTACAAAACAACTTCGTAATTGGGAGTGGTACCTTATCTCATAATAATGGTAGGATGAGATACTATTTTCGAGGATAATGTTACAAAAAACAAATACATATGTATTGATACTTATGTATCATACGACTTCTAGTGATAGCAAGGTATAGGTAGCTGTTGTAGCAATATGTTTTCGCATTGGAAACCATATATCGAATAATCTCTTAGCGATATCAGTCAATGATTATCTAACAAGTAAAATAAAACACAAATTTAAGAGAAACCGAAAAATAGTTTGGTTTTCTACGTCAAAATAATTGGGACGACATTTAGAAATGGAGCGATTTTATCTCAGTGATTTGGTCATTCGAATTGATCAAAAATACTTGACTACAGTCCACTACGACTCTGTTAAACTTTTGAGTCAAACGAAATTGGTTTAAATATTTCCTTTCAATGTCAATTCTTCCTTTTATAGGGAAACAAATCCGCAACAGAAGTGCTCGTGTCGGTACGTGCACCGGTTGATATCTATTGTGATTGGCGTAATAGAAATGTAAGTTGGCGCACGTATCACCGCTGATCATTTTGTGAGCAGTTTTGGCCTAGAATTTTATTTATGCGAAAGATACCGTTCATTTATATTCCCAAGGAAATTTTGATTTTTGCATACCAATTCTTTATAATTTCAGGACTTGTATAAAAATATAAGATCATCTAAGTTTTTGAAAAAAAAATCTTACATTTTCTAGGACATTTTCACAGATTCTGATCTTATTTTTTATGTATTTAAATGCGTCAAAATGCCAACCTGGGAACAGATTCTTTATCTAATTGTGAAGGCTTTTTTTGTAGATGAAACCTATTGATAATATCCAAATCAACCTTTAAATCGTTAGTATGAAAATTATAACCTAGCCGCCAAAATTTACAATTTTGAAGACTTTCCGCGGAAAGAATAAATTCGACATAAATGACCGAGCTGCCATTGGAGAAAATAAATGAATTTCTTGTATAAGATAAGAAATAACCACAGATGATGAGGGCTGTAAATTTGCGCTTAGAAATAAAGTCTTGTGATTAATGTTGTTACATTTTTGCACCCGCACTGGTTTTCCAAAAGGCGCCGCTGAATAACCAAACACAATAATTGTCAATTGCAATAAAGAGGTTTCGTATTTCCTTCGCTGGAATTTGTTCTTCGTTTCCTATTACACTTGGAAATATGTTCTCATCGAAATTAAATCAATTTCGAACAAATAGACTTTTCGAATGCAGAAAAATTCAAGATCACTTCAAACTTATAATATATAATAGCAATCAGAGCACTAAATATGGAATAAAAACCGGTCGAATCAATAAACAACCGCATTTGTTTTGTTCCTCGACCAAAATGGGACACGAGAAGAGGGCTCTCTCGACGAGGAACATCAACAAGGCGGCCAACAGCTGATAATTGTACTCGGTCATTGATTGGAAATCTTTCCTCGGGGGCACAAATACTCGCCACTTCTAAACAATGGGGGCGGGAGGGAAGTAACGGGGTCGCGTTGAGGCACGTCTGTAGCGCGGCAGATGTGTTGTCAGCGTTTTGCGAAAAATATTTGTTGTGGGAAGTGGGGGAGCGCATTGGTATGAAAACGAGACGAAAATGCTGCTAGGGCCTTTCGGGGGTAATCACGAGAAGAGACAGCACTTCCACCCCGCGTTGTGTATACACGCCAGCAGGACCCACAAAAGCAGGGACCTCGTAAATGCAACGGGAAACCCCGACACTCAGCATCTCGTTCGGCGAAAATTCATTAGAAGGACATGAAAGTGGTGAGAGACTGTGGCGTCCAGACGAGTCAGAGTAAATAAAAAGTGCGAAGGACGATGGCGGCACACAGCGAGAAACCCGACCCATATAATATGGGGAACAGGGCCCTCTTCCTCCCATACCGCACATTGCAATACAGCAATTTATTTGGACTACACTGTCGTTGCATTCAATACCCTTGCTTGTCTCTGTGTCTGTTGGTGGGTGGCGACTGAGAGTGGCTGTGCTGTTATTCATTGCCCTCGGCACTTGGCAATGAATATTAATGTAACGACAATGTTTGCAATCAATAATGCATTTTGAGAAAGTGCATTTCCGATTATAATATATGAGTTAGTCCGTTGCTTAATGCTAATCTTTTTTCATAGGTAATAGTTTTATGTATAAAAAATCGTTATTTTTGAGTATTACGGCGTTTTTGAGAAAAATAACAATGTCATGGACGAACTAGTCGCGTAAGTACAAAAGATAAGTACAATAATTGCTAAAAGGTTATGCCGTAAATAAAATACACTTTTCTGAAAATTATCAGAAAATAGCAAAGACAAAAAACCATAAATGAAAGGTTTTAAATTATATTTTTTATAAACATTTCTATGCATTTCTACACCTAAAAACAGACAGAATTTAAGCGTAGCGTAATATATTTAGTGAAAATTGCGAGATCGAATTTGGTTAAAATGCATTTATTAAATATAAAAGAAACACATTATTGACAATAAATATTATTGTGTTGCATTGTTGACCTCAATTTTATGCTTGATAACCAAAGTATGGAACCATGCATGTTCATTGGAGAACCAAAATTTGTACACGCCAGTGCGATCGCATTGCATATAATCTTTTATTGGCACAAAAGTGGGTCCTGGGACTTTCTGAAAGGTGTAAAGATAGAGAGAGTTTAGGTTTATTTAACCTGCTGGCCTGGTTTTAGTATATAAACATTTAAAATCAATTTTTGAAGTTTAGTTTTCCAAAATTCTGACTTTTAATGTTAATGTAGAGTAAAATCGGATCAAAATAATTTAGGATTTAAAAAAGATTTGTTTTTAGATTATTACAGGCAATAATTAAAGAAAAACAAAGAATCACTTACATTAAACCGTGGATATATCAGAAGCATTTTTGAAGTGTCATGCTCTTTCGGATCTTCAGAAAAATATACTCCGTATGCAAAATGTCCGTCGGTTGTAAAGGTCCAGCTCACAATCTGACTCTAAAATAATATAAGGCAATTGTATGACCAAGCTATTACGCCATGTCGTAAAGAACCTTTTCCGCAACAATCTCTACAAATCCAGAGTTCCCAGCAGGTATTGTTAGTGTGGCGGCGTTTTGAAGAGGGCCAGCTTTATAATACCGGCTTTGGTCCACAGGCACTGCCCGCTCTATGTTCGCATGGAAAATCTAAAAGAAAAAGCTAGTGCTGGAATATAATTACAAGAGTGTAAACCATTTACTGTTTCTTTGTCTGGTTCATTCCAATACGAAGGTAGTGCCTCAGGAACTGCTATGTCAAGTATTTCCTTACGCCAGTTGGATCCAAGGATTTTGACTTTATTTTTAGTGCGCTCCGGCAATAAAGGTTTTGCGATTGACCTGAAAAGTCTCCTGCTTCAAGTTTCCTGAAAAGTGAGAGCTGCAATTATAACTTGCCAAATCATGGAGATGAACGACGGTGCAGCTAATATTACAAAACTGAAGGTTCATTTGATAAGACATAATTTAATATAAAAAATTTACTTGTGAACTAATTCCACCTAGAACAAAAATTCATTAATCAAAACCCATTTAAAAATAGAAAGACTCACATAATGTTCGGTCATAAATGCAGAAATTGAAGCCAAAGCTCCGGTTAATAGAGTGACCAGATTTTTATCGTACTTTAGTCCGGTTAGGTCCATGACATACATCACAGAAGTCTGAAGTAATCCAAATATTTCGGAATTGGAGACATTTTCTCACCTGTTCACCTACAAAATTGACTTATTAAAAATGAGAAATAATACATTTGCTTACCTGTTTTTCGTTCAGCTTCCATGACTGCTCGAAGCATAGATTCCAAGTCATAGATTCGCGCTTTCATGATCTCGTTAAGAGGGAAAGTATGTAACATTCCCCAATAATCATTGGCGCCAGTTTGTTCCACATTAACCAGCACATTGTCTGTTTTTCCAGCAGATGTGGTCAAACCTGCCTGAAAACACCTTTCATTACGATACATTAATGAAATTATGTATACGATATTATAGTGTCAAAATCTCGAACAAATTTATTTTTATAATTCAAAATATAAACTTTTCCCTTAATTTTCTTTAACTTCTTGTAACCGTAAATCTATTATTCATAGTAAGAACTTAATTATATTACCGTTTATATTAGATTTAGATTACAGTTTGAAAATAGATTCAAAGCATATTGTGACTTGCATCTCGTCAACATCAAAGTGATGAATGACTCACACGATTAAAAAACAAACCTTCCAAAATTCATGTACTGGATGATTACGAGGTTTATCAGCAAGAGAGTCGAGTTGTAGAAGCGATTTCCGCAAAACCAGATGATTCTTTAATTTTGGCACGATTTCATCAAAGTTGTAATTATGACCTTTAAGCCACCGCAAAAGATTGAAATCAGTGTCATAATATGGTGTTAACTGAAATTATTATCATGAGAAGTCATAACTGCAAAACTTATGAAAAGCCTCACCTCATCTTTGACCAATTCTCGAAGTTTCTGAATTTGCGCGAGATCGGCGTTCAGAATTTTTGGCACAGTGGTCATTTTCTATGTAAAATTATGAGCGATCAATAGAGTAAAGGTAAGAGCGGAAATCAGCGAACGCGAAACGAGTTCTCTGCCTCCATCAAAATAGAAAGGCATCCGTCATTGCGTGAAGAGGAACAGAAGAAGGGTCAAGTCCACAGTAAACTACACGACATTCCGGTCACCTTTGCATCTCTGTGAGATACTGATGAAAACTGTCGGAAATAAAATACGTCATTCAAGTAATTGGGACTACTGGAGTTTAAGGGGCGAAACCGCAGGATTTTCATAAAAGGTTTCGATTTTACGGAAATCCGTGTTTTTAGGGATTTTCGATGCGCTGAGTCCGAAAAAGTAATTTAGTTTTCAGTTTTGAGTAGATTTTTTGTCATTTTGGGTCATAGAAAGCATTAATTTGATAAAAATTTACGGTGTCTTTTGGTCAAAACAGCATAAAGTAATGCCTAAATGACAAAAAAAATCTACTCAAAATTAACTACTTTTTCTGACTCAGCACATCTAAAACCCCTAAAAATACATTTTCCGAAAAATCGAAATTTTTTTTTGAAATTCCTGCGGTTGGCCGCATTAAACTTCGGTAGCCCCAATGTAATTTACTATTTTTATAATGAAATCTGTGTATTGTAACAATTCTTAAAATATCACAATTAGCTAACCATTGGAATAAGTGTCGATTAAAAGACAATCGGAAGCGGAGAAATATTCCAGATTGTGATAGTGTATAACTAAACGGTTAGATATGGTAAAGAATAATAGAAGGAATGAAAAATATGAGGGCATCAGTAGAAAAGCACCTTCCTGAAATGTTCTGCGACCACATATTTTCACTCACATAATGTAGGCTAACAGTAATCACATACATATTTAAAACTGTATATATACATGAAAGTTTAAAAAGTTTCCTTATGGAAGCTACCAATATTTTCAAATGTAATTGAAGATATATACCTCTGAAGTAAGCGCAAGTTTTGCAGATATTTCACAAAAATGCGCCATTTTTTCTATATGACGTATGAACAGAAGTTCTCACTTATATGCTACGCCCAACGTTTAAAATCGAAAATCTGTAGGATTTATCTGAAGTGTTCTAATTTTGATTCAATGTACCTTATTTCGAAATTGGGATTTTCGAATTAATTCAGTAGAGTTATTAATTGTTTCGCGAACAACTGTCTTTATGACCTCACATGCATGATCCATGACAATATATGCTTCTGAACATGCAAGTCCAGCACTGTTATGAATTATGAAGAAATCACAAACGGTTAAAGAGACTTGCATGGCAACTTCCATCTTCAAAAGATAAGGCAAAATCAAGCCATGTAACAAAAGCTTATTTAGTGCACTATCCATTGAAGAGATCTTATTAAGTTCTTCGGAAATCAGTTTTATCATGGAAGTAAACCTTTGCTTTTTCTTATTTTTGCTTATTACATGTTCAGGTAGTATTGTGTTGAAAGTGAAGCACGAGATGGGATAGGAATTGGGGCAATTTGGCGAAAACAATACAATTGGTACAGCCCTTCTCTCTCAAAAATGCATTAATTTAGGTGTCTACTCCATATGGCCAGTATTTGTATACCTGAGAACTTTCTATGTATCACATAGTTACTTTATTTACAAAACTAACTGTGAAGCGATCTTTTATTGGTGATTTGGTTTTCTACTTCCCCGTGAAAATAAGGTACCTTTTCGGAAAACATCGTATGCGATTAGAGACCATGACGTTGCTCTCTTACCCTCCAGCCTCGCAGTGTGTGATTTGAAGTAAAATCAATACAACGCAAGCAATCGCTCCCATTCTGCGAATCCCTTCTTAATTTTTACGTTCCAAACAAACATTTCACCTTTTTTACCCAGCCCTGTAAGTTTTCAACATCCTCTTAAAGGGCATTTGGCGATGGACACACCCCCTCTATGTTTTGGTATTGTGCGTTATCCATAATCAGATGTTATCTTTGTCGTTACGTCACCGAAGGGTTTAATAAACTTTGATGAGTGTGCTCCCCCCTTTACCTTTTCTCCAGATACATTTTCAGCCCAATTTACAAAATCTATTTTGGTCTTGTTCTCTGAATTCAATAGTCATTATTCAGAGATCTTTCATTCTTAAACAATAATGGTTATATTGATTATTTAATGACAATATAACGGACATATTATTGAGTAGACGAATATGATCGATTTTCATAGAGCCAATGATAATCGTCGGATTCTGGTCTAATACTTTAACGGGTTATCCCGGCCAAAATCTTAAACATTTGGAACTCTTATCAAAGTTGTAATCAACTGCAAATTCCCCTAACTTTATAAAACTTAACCATGTATCACCTGCTATTATTACCTGCTTGATTATGCTAAAATTATGAGCCTTCAGTGTGTTTAACCTTATGATATAACGCATAATTTGTATTCTTCGGTATTCTCAACTAACTAACACGGTCCTTATATTTGATAATATATACTCGCAAAATTATAACGTTTAGTATTTTGCCTACGTGACCACTAGGACAAAGTATGGCCGGTGGATTTGCAAATCCATATTTTAAAAATGATACCAATCATAGCTCCGACCCAACGACAAGCTGCTTTGAAAATGTTTCTATTGATCCAAACGTTCAGGTGAGGCTTTTTCGTTTTTATATACTAGATGTTGATAACATAAGTAAGCAAATCGTGTTCTTTTCATTTGCATCTAAATACTTCGAAATTTTTTGATTGAAATATTTTGCATAACAATACAAAGCCAGGTAACCAACTCCAAAGGTGAAAATTGGCTGACCCCTAAAAAGTGGAAAATGTGGAAAAGACATTTGAATTTTAATCAAATATTCAGTACTCTCATAGAAATGCAGGGAATTTTGTGTTTTCTCAATTTTGCATTCAATCTTTGTAATAAATTATGTAAACAAATTAAAATTTTAGCAAATTACATAAATGTAACTTTATGGCGGTACTAAAAGAGTGCTTTTATAGTAACTTGAATCTAGAAAATGAGTTTACTATTTTGAAGCTATATTCTTGCATTTATATTATTTCATAGCATATTTTGATTAGAGGAAAATTTTGCAAGGAAAACGTTTAGCGAAACATAATAAAAAATGACGTCGAGAGAATTCTTCCAGATAATTATGGTTTTTCCCTTTATATTTCTTTAAAAATTCAATTTTAAATGATCCCAAAATTTAGCAAATGGCTTTATTTTGGCAATTTAGCCACCCTGGTTGAGAGTAAATTCTACAAATTTATTCCAGGCAACACTAGCGCGGCGACTGGATCGGATGTTCAAAGTGTACCATGGCTTAATAGCGCTCCCATTGGCACTTGTTGGTCTAATCTTAACGTTAATTTATATTGTGGCAGTATATCGTGCAATTCGACAACATAGGGTCAGCAGAAAATGTTATGTACTTTTGCTCAACCGCGCACTCGGCGATGTTCTTGCTTGTCTTGTTGCATTAACTATTGTCATTTATGTCTTGGGAACAGCCGAAAATATCAAGTTAGTACGATAACTATGATAAAATAATCTTAAAAAACAAAGTCATCAATATAGTCGTGTAGTATACAACGTCAACGAGACGTGTAAAATATAAATATCAAGAATACCGAATATCATAACTGATTTTGAAACTAAGTATACCTATATATATTTTTCAGTCAAGGTTTAATATACATTTTCCGATATTATTTCAGCAAAAATGTGATGCAGTTACTTGGTATGCCGGTTTTTGTGAAAATATTTCATGTCCGGTTTTATTTTAAGACGTTTTCTTTGTCGGATGCTTTTGGTCAGCGATGGTTTCCTATGTTTCCTTAAGTGTTTTGAAGTTATTCGCTATATGCAAACCGTTACAGTACAGAAATCAGGTGTAAGTAAATATTTTGATCGCTCAGCCTGGGTTTGCTTATACATTAGTTTTAGCACAATGCGACGGTGCATTTACTTGATGATTTTCAGGTTTGCATTAATAAAAAATTAATTAACAGAATCGTAAAGCTAAATCATAATAAACTTTATCTTATTTCTTTAGTGTTCTTCTTTAGGCTTCTCTTTAAAACAAATATGCTTCTACGAATATCAGTTAAACTTAATTTTAGCTGGCTTGTATTTCTCGCACTTACAATTTATGCGGTAACTGCAGTAGCACTGACAAAAATTCCCTCATTGAACCAATGGTCCGGATGCAAAATAGAAACCTGGTATCTATTTTTTCTGTGCTAGGTTTCATTTACCTAATTGGTTTATAGCACACGAATTATGTATCGCTTAAGGAATTTCTTCGCTGTCAGCGTTTACTTTTTCACAATTATTTGTTTCTTAATCACAGGTACTTTATATTTTTGTATATTTCTATTTTCCATTTTTAGTTTTGTTAGTTCGGAAAGCCAATAGGTTGGCTAAATTCTTTCACCGCCGCTCTGTGAATGCTAACACACGCGATTCAGTTAAAAAACTGAGCAGCAGATTTCCGCTATGGAAATTGGCTTTGAATGTCGCCACATTTGCAAGTAGACGTTCTTTCTGTACAACTTTTTTTACCAAGTATGTCATTTTTCAGGCTTTAATGTGTTTTATGTCATTTGGGGAATTGTGCTTTTGCTGAACAGAGATCGTTGTTTCTTTTTACGAAACTACACAGTGGTTTGTGCTTTTTGTACATATTTATCTAAATACCTATTGTATTATAGCTTATGCAGCTATTGGGATTAATAAGGTGATAAATTATGTCCAATAATTCTAATGTTAGTTTTAAATATTATCGTTTTAGAGCAAGCCTCCTGTTGAGAATAGTTATGGACCCATTATTGGCATTTATAACAGATCTGCAGGTAAGAACTAAAATATGGAGCGAAGTAAGTAATAACGATTACTAGTTTTGCTTTACTGAAAAAGGATGAATCAGTGACGGCATTTTTGGGGTTAGAAATCTTATAGCTAATTTTGCGGCTAAAATAGTAAAATGCATTTTCTACCATTTTTTATCTATATTTCGTAACTTCCTGTAGCACTATCAAATAATGACTTTTTGCTATGAGGCAACAAGTATAATTACACTTTACATTTGTGGAACTACCGAAATTATTATTTAGATTCGTCGAAGTACACTTTCAATGTTACGTATTTCACAGCTCCAAATCTTTCCGTTCTTTTCTACTCAAAAACCAACAGAAGAAGAAAACTCTTCAGAATTTACATCTAATCCAACAGTACAGGTCAAAATTTCAACATCAAGTGCTGGTGATATGCAACCGAGGAGCGATATATCAAGGGGTGGATTTTCAAAGGCAACTATTAATGCAGTACCCTCACCTGCAGTACAAACAACTCCAGCTCGTATACAACGGCGTACCGTTTCCTTCGATGAGCGATTCTGATGGGAAGTTTAAGAAATCCATGAAATTTCTATTCTCATCTGGTTTTCATACTTTTTACGCCAAAGAAGCCTATTGCATTATTTCTCCTCTCTTCATCGTTAGCAGAAGCATTTATAAATATAATGAAACTAACGACGTTCTCATACGGATTTTTTTTCACGAACTCAAAACTGCTTCCATAAGAACATTTTTTGGTAAAATGTTGTGTTATGCACGCAGCTTTTACCCAATTCTCGATAATAAAATAGGCTTCCTAAGAATTTTTTGTTGCGTTATCGTGTTCGATTTTAGCCTCTTTGTCACATAATATGTATTGATCTCTGTTATTATAATCTGCCATTTGAACATAACTGTTGTCAGGTATTACGTTTTAAATCAGGTATATGTACATTTGTTGTTTTTGCAAAATAAAAATATTTCAGACAATATAATGCGGTTGACATACAATATCCTTTATATTTACAAATTATGTCAAAATGAATTTATCATAAATTCTTTTCGAAATTTCAAACATAAAAATACATAAGTAACATTTACAACATGTCACTGCAGGGATCGTCCTCAGCGCCGAACAGATCTTTCGAGATCTGCGAGGTGACATCCTTAAAGTATTTAAAATAATTTTATATAAACACTTAAAAACAGAATATTGATTAGAATTATCAATAAGTAAGAATAGCTGCAAATACCAAAAATTACGTGTTATACTGAATTAATGTTCAATGCTGTGAGTATAGTTTATGTTTTGCATAGGCACATGTTTTTGTTGTGCATATTTGGGCTTTGTGACCAGCCTGATAACTATTTAATAACATACCTGACTTAGCGGGCGTAACGCTTCACCTTTGGTCATATGCTGGTTCTGGCTCCAAATGATCATTTTGAAGAGCTTTTCCAATTTTGACGTAGAATTTTTGTTCAAGAAGGCCAAAATGACAGAATTCACTTCGTTCGCCAGCATATTTCTTTGATTGAGGCTCATCAAGTACCCAAAAGGAGAATTCTCGGGGTTATCAAAAGCCAAAAGAGCGTAAGTCTGCTCCAGCTTGGTAAACAATTCGGGCGGCTGCTCGCATTTGTCAACTAAATGATCCTGAGCAAACGACAGCACCTTATCGATATCTCTGAAAATGCGGAATATATGAGTCTCACTCGTTTTATAAATGGAACATTACTTTCTACGAATCAGTTCGATCAATTGTTGCCTCAATAATTTGAAATGAAGCTGGCCATTTTGCTGCAGTAAGTTCGGTGCTAACTCTGAAGTATTGATGTGAAATTTTATGTAAAATATATCAAATTACCTTCAATCTGACTTAAGGCACATTCTAGCTCTCCGCTCACAATAGCATTCCTGAAATAAGAAAATTTGGATACTGTGAAATAATAAGGTTATAAAATATGGATAAAAGTAATCGCGATACTGAATAAAAAAATAAGCAATGTTACGGTTATATAAACCTCAAATTTTTGAATAAATATATCACATTTTGGCAAATATTGATAGCTTACAAGTTTTAAAAATGGCCTTCCATCTTTGCATATGACAAAAATAGTATTCTTGATAAATGCGCATAATTAACTTGACGCAATAATTGGAGATTCACAAATTATGATAGTTGCTACCTGATATTATTTCTTTGCTCCAAGCTTTCGACATTCGGAACGTTTTCTTTCGGATATTTCATCTCAGCACAAAGCAATTCCGCCGCTTCTTGGTAGCCTAAAAACAAAATATCATAAATTATGGAGACGTAAAAGTGATATACCACTGCACACAAGATAATCCAGAACAAGTTCATGGAGCTTCTGCGGGTCCACATCGTCGCTCACACTGCTCATAAAAGTGTTGTACCAGTCTAAACTTTTTATGCAATTAATTATGTATTTCACGATTTTTAGCCTATTATGAGAAGTAATTAATTAATGACATCACTAATTTATCATCTGCTATTCATAACAACAATATCCCCCTATCTAGTATTTGGTTGCTGTGTCGTGTTAGTTCAAAATTTTTGGAAGTCATTCTTAGAGGTGCTTAATTTTTAAATGTACCCATTTTTGGGTAATTTTCTGCGGGGAACCCGAATTTTAGGTCTAAATTTACCTAAATGTAGCTAAATTTAGCTAAAATGTACCAAAATTTTTAGAAGGTCATTCTACCCAGTGCTTGTTCTCGGTCAGAAAACCGTGGCAATTTTTGGAAGGGCCATACTAAGGTTCGACCAATGCTTATTACTTAGGATATGCATATCAATTATGGGTGCATTGGTTGCTGCGTTTCCCCTAGAACGGCCGAAGGCCGGTCGTTCAACCCGACCCTGGCAAAATCGAGTGCCAAAGGCACTCCTCCCATGGTATTCCTCCCATCCTATTCTTAGTGTACCAGCGTAATTAATGTAGAGAGTTAACTTGAGAAATACCTGGTCGAAATACCAATCAGGATATTAAATCAATGCTTACTTTGATCGCCTTCTAATTCGTCCACAACCACATCTCTGGGCGTGCTCTCATTTTTCAGAGTTGGGAGGTAGCGGAATACATCATCGTCATCATCATATGCTTCATAATCCATTCGCTGGTCCGCCATTCCAAATAGGAATCCGGCAAGCAAAATTAAAGGGACACTTGAAAGTTATCACAACAAAAGTGGGAAATGTATGACCAGAAGAGAACGATCATTTGGCCAAAATGTTTCGTCTGCGTTTCGTTTAAATCCAATTTAATATGAATAAAATTAACGATGTATTTTAAATCTTGGAGTATTTTTATGTGTTCTGCTATGAACATTGCAGAATAGGTGCATTTGTGCGAGATATCGAACCTTGGAGTATGATTGTGAAAATTTGATGCACATTGTTTCTTCCAAAAACAAAATTAGAGATTATTATCAATTTATAACTTTAGAACACACTTCCATATACCAGCTACATAGGCCGATGTCCACTAAGGAACAATACATAGACGATTTGGAGAGCTGCGGCATCGGTTAGTCTAAGTAGTTGCATTCTTTTGTACAATAGACGTATATTCCATAGGACCACCCAGCGGCTACGCCGCATGGCGGCGCCCATGATCATCCACGGGGGGGGGGTAAAGGGGGTCGTAGGGGCCACAGGGGGTCGTCTGGGGGCTGAAAATGGTACCAATCGTCTTCTCTCGTCGAGACGAAGCGATTGACGTATCACACGCCCAAATCCGAGTGGGGCGTGAAAAGTTGCATTTTCTGGCCCCCGGGGGGTAAAGGGGGCCACAGGGGGGTCGCCGCAAAAAAATTTTTGCAGATTCGTTCTTAGAATTCTAAGGGGAGCATTTTGACGTATCATGCGTCGAGAAAGGAGCTGATCCCGAAAAGTTTCCTTTGTAGCGCAAAAAGTGCCATTTTTGGTACGTTTTTGGCCAAAAAAGCCACTTTTTGAGATTGCCGCAAAAAATTTTTTGCAGATTCGTTCTTAGAATTCTAAGGGGAGCATTTTGACGTATCATGCGTCGAGAAAGGAGCTGATCCCGAAAAGTTTCCTTTGTAGCGCAAAAAGTGCCATTTTTGGCACGTTTTTGGCCAAAAAAGCCACTTTTTGAGATCGCCGCAAAAAAATTTTTGCAGATTCGTTCTTAGAATTCTAAGGGGAGCATTTTGACGTATCATGCGTCGAGAAAGGAGCTGATCCCGAAAAGTTTCCTTTGTAGCGCAAAAAGTGCCATTTTTGGCACGTTTTTGGCCAAAAAAGCCACTTTTTGAGATCGCCGCAAAAAATTTTTTGCAGATTCGTTCTTAGAATTCTAAGGGGAGCATTTTGACGTATCATGCGTCGAGAAAGGAGCTGATCCCGAAAAGTTTCCTTTGTAGCGCAAAAAGTGCCATTTTTGGTACGTTTTTGGCCAAAAAAGCCACTTTTTGAGATCGCCGCAAAAAATTTTTTGCAGATTCGTTCTTAGAATTCTAAGGGGAGCATTTTGACGTATCATGCGTCCAGAAAGGAGCTGATCCCGAAAAGTTTCCTTTGTAGCGCAAAAAGTGCCATTTTTGGCACGTTTTTGGCCAAAAAAGCCACTTTTTGAGATCGCCGCAAAAAAATTTTTGCAGATTCGTTCTTAGAATTCTAAGGGGAGCATTTTGACGTATCATGCGTCCAGAAAGGAGCTGATCCCGAAAAGTTTCCTTTGTTTTCTCGCTTTTCGTGGCGGGACCACCCCAAATCTGACATTGATAACCCCCCCCCTAAAATCATGGGTTTTGGGGGGGGGGTACTCGCGAGTTTGGGGTCCGGGACCCCCAAAAAGTGGGTTATTCTATTGGGGGGGAAGACCGTCACCTATCAACTTAGAGGGACCCGATATGTTATTTTAATATATTATATATATAGTATATTAAAGCGACGTCAAATAATTTACGAGAACTTCTTCAAACATGTCAAGATCCTGTGGAGGCAATAAAAGAGTTCCAAGCGAAAAATAGTATTCAGGTATGCCAAATATAAAATTTGTAAATATGAATAAAAATTTAGCTGTCATCATTGAAACCTATAATGAAGTTGTTAGATCTCCATGGCGTTCGACGCGCGGAATTCTACGAAACAGTGAACAATGACATCACAGATCGTCTCATGACCAAAATAAAATCTTTGGGAGAGAGCAGGACACCAGAAGATATCACCAAATTAGAGGTAGGTCAGGTATTGATTGAAATAAACGCATTTCAAAGTAACTTTTCGGGTATTATCATATTTTCTGTTTTGAGAGAAAAATATAGATATCTTATAAATAATTTCTAGTTTGATCTTCTCCTTCTCTCGAATGAGCGATATTCATATAGAATAACGTCTTGATATTATTTTTTATCAAATTGTTCTGAAAGTGGTATATTTTAGCAGCAATTGGAAAGGTGTTTTCGTCTTTATCGAGTGCCGAAGCTGAGACCCATTGTTCTATTGGCACTACAAATGTTACCTAAAATTCCGGATAGGTAAATAAAATTATTATAAATTTCGGGTCTATTAGAATGTGAATTCAGATATTTGAAGCTCATTGTGTGCGATAAGGAATTTTACAACGAATGCGCGGTATTGTAATCATTTTATTTTCGTGTTATTATTTACTTTCTTTTAGGTCACAGTAAGGCAGCAGATCTGGGTAAAAAATGATACTCTGTTTATGGAAGCGATTAATCCAGTGATTGATGATTATTTGGAAGAGAAACAGAAAATATTGCTAAGTGTAGAGAAAAAGCCACCCAGCTTTTTCACATGTGATACCACTAAAAGCCGACGTCAGTGGAAACAAATACAACGTAAATTAGTTATTGAATTTGTACACCTTTTCTGAATATAGGGTATTTTATTTACTTTTAGGGAGAAATTTTCTATGTCAATAAAGTTTAATAATTTTGTAGGATTGTAGACCCAAAATTCATATGCAACATAATAAATGTAACGAGAAATATTCTGCTTAAAAAATAAAACTTCTAACATACTAGTACAATGATTAACGATTTCTTTGCGTTCTTGATGGTTTTGTTACAAATTGATAAAATTTTGACATGTTCGTAACGGCAACATGTTTACTACATAAAAAATTTAGAGCTCATAAGTATGGTTGGAGAGCGGGAGAGTCTTTACACTCGTATTACGGAAGTTATTAGGGAACGGTATGTGAAAACTGGCGACGCTCTTTACTGCTCTCTGAGGCTCGAATTGCTTATGGCTGTTCACGATTTCAACGTTGATTATGCCGTTAAATTCGGTGGGGTTTTTCTTTTAAACTGTAGCTTTAATTTCGAAGTTCTTGCAGACGCGTGCCATGACTTTGCTTGGTGCCTCGATGCCTGTTTGATGCAAAAACACTTAGACTCGCAACAAACGTCGAAATTGAAAGCTTTGTTGCTCGATACTAGCAAAAAAAGCAAGGTTAAAATATATTACAAACACCTTGATGAAATGTCTTCATAACAACGTGTTTCAGGTTATGTCCGATTTAGGTATCATTGCTAGGTTAGCCTTTATTTTATGGCTTTTTTGCTACATTATGTATCTTTTTAGCGATCCGCATGTTGTCCATTTCTTGTGCTCCATGGTAATAAAAGTTCTCAAAGATATCGCATCATCTGGGAATTATTTGCCACGCGATCACGTTCCGCTTTATCTACTCATGAAAATTTTGTATTTGGGAGCGTCACGCGAATCCGCCAAATATGAGGTATATTGTTTTACATTGGTTATTTTGAAATCACTCAGTTCGTTTAGATATTATTACATTTTTCCACAATTCACAATCCTGTGTCATTTCTAATTTATTTCAGGACCCATCCGATTCTGACTATGTTCCTCAATTTTCTGTGAATCAAGAGTGTATTACAAAATTTTTGCCTGCATTAGTTTCCATGATCACTGAAGATATAATTCGGCTGGAACTGCAAAAGTCCTCAGGTATTTCTGCATTGGTGGAGGCTGCTATGAGTAGTATTTTTAGATGAGATTGCTGAGGAATTTGGCCAGGAAAAAGAACTCAAAGAAATATCGGAGAACACAAAGGCGTTTTTGAGAAACGATCGAATTTGTGCTCTATTATGGATTCACTATTTGTTGGACATCTTACCTTCTAAGAAAAAAGCTCACGACCATACAACCATTTTGAGATATATCGAAATGCTTTCGGATTTGGCAGATAACGTATAACCTTTGTATTATGAATCAAACGAACAATTAAACAACTATTTAGATGGGCACGCAAGATATCTGGCTCCATTTGTTGGTCCACCGAATTCTTCACACAACTCAGATTGAATCAGTAATCTCAAACGAGGAAATTGCTGCAAAGTTTATCAAGTCACTCCTTATGAATTCCATTCAGGTTATAATTTGTTGTTATCTAAACATCTGGAAAATTCTTATGAATGTTCGGATGTTATGATGAATCTTTAAAAAAACCACTTTAAGTCCTAATTTAAAATTGCTAATTAGTATTCCAGTGTTTTTTATCCATGGAAATTACAAATAGTTTTTGAGCTCCCGCCGAAAGACTTTGTATTTACGGCTTTCTTTTACAAATATTGCAACTTTGTAAGGTTTCATTGTTTCTATTGTTTTTCAGTAAATTAACAATGACTTTTAGAGGTTTCCAAACATCAAATTCCATATCCTCCGACTGTGTGCGCATTTAAAGCCCAATTTGCCTGTGCCTATATATGAACCTGTTAGGAAAAAGCTGGCTGATATCTATGCAGATATTGTCACTGCTCCATCTGGGTGTTTTATGGATAAACTGTTCATGAAAGAATACGAGGCCAACCGAGACAAGCTCGATTCTGCTAGAATAGAAGTAGTGCTGACTGAAGCAGGAGACACGCTTTTGCCACCGTCACCGCAGAACCCGCTTAAAGTCGCAGACGAGTTGGTTGGATAGTGGAATGGATGATCTTGAATTTGATGGCAAATGCTAGCAATGAATTTGTGCATAGCGCTAATTACTTTTAATTTTTATCTCCATTATAATATTCCGAATACAAAGACAAAATTTATACACAACTCGGTTGTTATGTTTATTGTTAATACGCAAGCATGGCAACCGGACCGGACCGGGCACCGGACCGGACCGGACCGGACCGGACCGGGGGGTGGCCGGTCCGGCGGACCAAACCGGACCGACCAAAACTGGACAAGCACCCCTAAGAATGCCTTCAGCGGCAAAAAATTTTGAAATTTTTGAAATATTAAAAATTTTCAATGTAAGTTTTTGGCAAGCAACACAACTTTTATAAAAAAATTTGCCTGCGGCGCTATTTTTCCTTCCATTTTCTATTGTACGTTGCTATTTTTCCAAAATATTCGCCTGCGGCGCTTTTTTGCTGTTTGTACGTTTTTTCTCTTATAAAACTGGGTCTCGGTTTCGGCCATTTTTAAGTCGCAAATATTTTCCGCGTCTAAGTGTTTTTGGGGTTACTTCGATGCACTAATCACAAATCTGCAATTAGTGAAATGGTAAAAAAATGCAAATTTTGGTCAAAATTTCACAGAATATTGACCAATTTTCGCGAAATTTTGGCCAAAATTTTAGACCAAAAATTAAAATTCTTGATGCGATACGGAAAAAATGGTTGCAGATTCGTAATCAGCGCATCGAAATACCCTAAAAACACATTTAGACGGTAATATGCGAAAAAATTTTGGCGCTACCGAAGGTAGCGCCGCGAAAAATTTTTGACCTTTTAGAGACCGGACCGAACCGGACCAAACCGGACCGGACCGGACCGGGGGGTCGAGCGGACCGGACCGGACCGGGCAAAAGGTCGGTCCGCTGCCATGCTTGTTAATACGGTGTATTTATTTTAGGAGAAATTGTTAGTGAATATCATTTTTTGTGTATATATGGTTCACTATTTTTGCCAGTTACCTATGGGGGAGTTAATAAATTTGAACGATTAGTAATTATATTACAATTAACATATGTTCACAGCTTTGTATCAATAGTGTTAGGTTAGTACAAAGTACAAGAAAAGAGACCCCGCGGCTTCGCCGCTTGGTGGCGCCCATGGTCATCCGGGATTTTCTGGATTTCCGGAAGCCATATCTTCCGGTGGTCGTCGAATTCGGCCTTGAAACCGGTACCAATCGTCTTGTCTCGCCGAGAGGAAGCGATTGACGTATCACACGCCCAAATCCGAGCACCGACGGAGGAGTTTCCTTTGTGAAAACACCCAAAAACTGAAAAAATGACGTTTTCTCGCTTTTTGTGGCGGTTCTACCCCAATTCTGACATTGCTAACCCCCCCCTAAAATCATGGGTTTTTTTTTTTGGGGGGGGGTACTCGTGAGTTTGGGGTCCGGGACCGCCAAAAAGTGTGAGATTCTATTGGGGGGGCATGGAACTTCACCAATCAACTTAGAGGGACCCGATGTTAGTTTTGGAAGTATTAATAGTTTTTCATGCTTATTCATAAAAAATTTATACATTTAAAAATTATATTTGTATATTTGATTCTTCTTAATTTTGCTTTCTACTTATGAAATAAATAATGGTTCTAACTAACTTATATTTTGTAATTGGTACTATCGGTTTATCGGGGGGGGGGGGGGAAATTTCTATACATACCGTAAACTCTCTAATTTAACCCCCCCCTCTTGTTTTACCCCCCCCCTCTAATTCTGCCCCCCTAGAGGTCGATCGAGTAATTATGCCCCCCCTCTAATTTTGCCCCCCCCAAAATGCAAATTTTTCCAAAAATGCCAAAAATTCAAATTTTTGGCGCAAATTCAAATTTTTTCCCAAAAATTTGAATTTTTTACCTAATTTCCCAAATTTTGCAAAAATTTACCAAAATTTTGCAGAAATTTACCAAAATTTTGTAAAAAATGGCAAAAATTTCGAAAAAAATTCAAAATTTTTTGGGCGGGAATTCAAATTTTGAATTTTTTGAGCAAAAATTGAGCAAATTTGAGTAAAAATCCCAAAAATTTTTCGCGCCGCGCCTCCGGCGCGGCGCGAAACCTCGATCGCGTAATTTTACCCCCCCTCTATTTTTACCCCCCCTCTAATTTTGCCCCCCCCTAGAGGTCGATTGAATAATTATACCCCCGGGGGTTAAATTAGAGAGTTTACGGTATTTATGTAGTAAAAAATCAATAGGGGGGACCCTATTGATTTTTACGAATGTATTTCAAAAAAATACATTTAAATCCATGGGGTACCCCCTATGGATTTAAAAATTTTTGAAAATTTTTTTCCAAAAAATCCATAGGGGGTACCCTATTGATTTAAATGTGTTATTTGAAATACATTTGTAAAAAAATCAATAGGGTCCCCCTATTGATTTTTGGAAAAAGATTTCGAAAAAAATTTTCAAAAATTTTTTTTCTCAAAAAATTCATAGGGGTTTAACGTATCGATTAAAAAAATATTTTTGCTAACAAATCGTAAAAAATCAATAGGGTCCCCCCTATTGATTTTTTACTACATAAATATGTATAGAAATTTCCCCCCCCCCCCCGATAACCGGTTCCCCTCCGATAAACGGATAGTACCTTGTAATTTTATCAAAGCATGGTGTCTAACGTTATTTTTGTTGATACAAAATTTTATCCTCAAAAATAATTATTCCGAACTTGGAAAATAGTTATGTTGTTAAGATAAATTCCATATAAGTTATACCTGCTGTAAACACGCTTCGATATAGGTGTTTGTGGTTTATTACAATAACATTAAAACACAATAATTTGTTAAAACACAATAATATAAAAACTAATAAACCCGTAAGATTATGTCACAAATATGGAAGCACCGAGATAATAAAACGGATTGAGCAAAAATTATACAAAATGTGTACAAGTAATTATTTGGCTGTGGCACTGAACGGTGGAGGTGGGAGAGCGTAGCGAGGAACTGGAATATCATTTACACCTGAGCTTGGGTTGATAGCACTCGAGATCATAGGCGGCGGTGTATCGGCGTATTCTGTGAACGCTGGAGGGCCAGTCTCAGTGGGTCGCGGCATTTTTATAGCAACTTCGTATGGCGGAGGAGGTTGGCTAGGTGATGATCCACGTAAGAATAAGTCCGTAACTGATAACCGGCGCCTCATTGTTCTGACTAAATCAAGACACTTAGCCGTAAAATATTAAGTTTTTAAACTTTACAAATTAAGCTAAACTTTAAATGTAAACAGTTGATTGTTCTAATCCGCTAATTGTTTAGTCGAATTTCTTTAATCCGGTCCGGCAACCTCCCTATTTGGGCGCCATTTCGGTGGAACGGATTTTTGTATCGAAATTCTCTCGAACCGCGCATTTCGACCAAAACCGTAATAAAAATTTTTATGGAAATTAACGCTATTATCCGGCGCAGCATATTTATCAATTACAACTCAAAAAATTTCACGTTTTTTGGCCCAAAGTTAAACATTTTTGAAAAATGATAAAGTACCACATTTTCTAACTTTTACGGAAATCAAACAATTCTAATTTAAAACGGTGTTTTAACTCATACCTGATGACCTGCGGTCCAGCCTGCGATTGTATAGTCGGCATCCAAATGTCAGAAGGAAAACGACAAAGAAAACCCCTAAAGAAAAGTGCGATTTGGATTAGCAATAAACTGTTTATGTAGAATCTTAATCGTAATTAAGAGCAAATACCGTAAATCCTCTAATAAGTCCCCCGGGGGACTTATTGTTTCGTAGGGGGTCTAGGGGGGACTTATTTGAGGGGGGACTTAATTGAGGGAGGGGACTTATCTTTTCGTGGCCGCGCCGAAGGCGCGGCGAAAAATTTTCGCGCCCCGCCTTCGGCGGGGCGCGAAAATTTTTGGGACTTTTTGGCAAAATTTGGGAAAATTTTTGAAAATTTAAACCAATTTTGAATTGGCGCCGAAAAATTTTGGCCAAAAATTTGAATTTTTTGGATTTTTGATCGATTTTTCACCAATTTTTAGCAAATTTTTCAATTTTTTGACAAAATTTTGTAAAAAATAGCAAAATTTGCAATAAAAATTCAAATTTGCGGCAAAAAATTTGAAATTGCGCCAAAAATTTGAAATTTGGAAAAATTTGGAAAAATACCCATTTTAGGGGGGGACTTATTTGAGGGGGGGGACTTATTTTTTCGTTGGGGGTCTAGGGGGGGGACTTATTTGAGGGGGGACTTAATTGAGGGGGGGGACTTATTGGAGGATTTACGGTATATTAGGAAGATAGTACAGTATACCGAATTTGGCCTTTAAACCCTAAACAAGAGGGTAAATTGGCACCCAAATCTACCTCTGTCTAGGACCAAGAAGCCCAAAAACTTCTTACCGTATCCCGTATCATGCCTTATTAGGGGGAGAAAATAGCTCGGATTCATGAACAGCGACCCCAACATACATGGTCGCGTCAGAAACCCCGAAAACTGCATCCCGTACCACGTATCGTGCCGGGTGATTAAAAATTGCTTTGGATTCGTGATCTACGCACCGAAAAACCAATAATACCAAAAATTAGCGCTGAACCACGTCAGAAACCCAGAATCGTACTCCATATCATGGATTTTTGGTGTACCAGGGTAAAAAATACAGTGCTCTACCCCCACTAAACCTACCCACGTACATACTGTGGCGACGTTATTTCAGCGATTACGGGCCGAAAAAGGGGCTAAACAGAGCAGACAAACAAACAAACACGCTTCGCTTGTGAATTAGGGTGATTGGATGGATGGATTTACTAAAATTTGGATACTAAAAATCCGAATTGGAGATCAACAGAAATGGTATCCTTTGGTATTGTACCAAATATTCGTTGCGAAAATTTGTACGCTAAACCTTCGCATTACAAGAAAATCTTAGTTGTTCTAACCGTGTAAGACCATGGAAGTATTCCTTTATCTCATTATTATGGATATTCAAATTTTTACTCGATAAAAACTTTAATTAATCAATTGCTATTTAAAAATTACTAAGATATCACTTTATTAGAAATCTCTAAAGTTCCATACCTATTGTTATACCGGCTGCGAGACCACTGGTCACTGTGACGTGCTCTGGAAAATAATTATAGTAAAATCCGTCAGGGGACATATGGCCCAATATTCAGCAGACCTGTTCTGGAGGAAGTGGTTGAATAATATTTTTCCCAACTTATTGGTTTGTATGGAGAATAGGGATAAGCCATCGTATATGTAGTGGCAATTTTGTTGATGAGTACTAAAGTTTTCTTCTCTGGCCACAAAGCCAAATGAGCATTACTGTTATTTACTAGCAGAGATTGCACTGGGTCAGTAGGCAAATAAATCGGCGGTGCACCTTTCGAAATTCACAATAGAGACGCAATATTGCGAAATAACTGTGTGTACCTTGAAAATAACTGTGAGTGACGTATTTTTATTTGTATAAAATTGGTAAAAGAGGAAGTCGAAATTTGCACCAATTTATTAGCAGCTAAAAATATATTAATGTGATTATAAATAGGATCCCGGAAGAAAATATGACAAATGAAAATATGACAAATAAGTAAATAAACAATCCTTGTTTACTTACTAATTTTTGCACTGGTCCCACCAGAAGCTTATCTCTACAGTTCATCGAGCAAAACTATGGAAAGGCATAAACTATTTGATTGCTGTAATATGTGATTATAGTTTCTATTTGGGGTATGCCTTTTTAACTCAATTTTAGTTGAATTCTTACTTCGTCTCATTCCTCCATCTTTGAACTTATTCCAAATTTAGCTTTGTACAGTTCTGGAGGATTTATATGGTGCTTTATATAAATAAATTCATGTACGCACAATTTTGTCAAAAATATCTTTTCCTTTTTTCGAAGCGAAATGCAGTTACTTGCAGTTTTCACTGGACCAGAGGGTACTGATACAGTTAGATTTTCTCTGTATTGTCATGCTGACTGATTTCAAACATTTTTGCCGAAAAGTTTTGCATTTTTGAGAGTTTAACCGATTTTATATTAGGTTGTTCACTAAGTTTTGGACTGGGCACAGGGTTTCTAACAGAAAAATCAAGGGTCCTGAAATTAAGCTGATTTCATCTATATAGGGGTTTTGGTTGGTCCCGCCACGAAAATATATAAAACTGTTATTTTCTTCAAAAAATGGCCTTTTTGCGACATGTAAAAATCAATTGCAGATTCGGAATCAGCGCATCAAAATACACCTGAAAACACACACTGCAATAAAATAATTCCTCTTGTTCAAAAAATTGATTTTTTGGGGAAACCCATGTGGTCAAAAAAATCAAATTTTTTCGGATTTTTCGAAAAATGTGGTTTTAGGGGTATTTTGATGCGCTAATTCCGAATCTGCAATTTGTTTTTCGTGTCGCGTCAAAAATGGGCCATTTTTGTATGAAATAGCGGTTTTCCTTATTTTCGTGGCGGGACCAACCAATATCTGACCTCAAATTCGGATTCCCCGCATCGAAAAGGCTCTATATAGGTGAAATCAGCTTAATTTCCGGACACTCGATTTTTCGGTTAGAAACCCTGTGGCCAGTCTCAGACAACTAACCTAATAAATAACTAAAAATAACCATTTTTTGACGATTTTAGAAACATGTTCAAAAAATATTAGGATATGCGTGAATTTATTTATTCAATGTGAAACTCCGTTCATTTAGTTGGGAAGTCGTTTTCCTAAGGTCAGTTTTGAAAGTCCTTCAAAACATAAGTTGTGACGAAATAAAACTTGGATTAAAAAGGTATATTCAAGAGCAAATTAGTTTTGCAAAAACTTCGTACATGTAAACAGAGGTGAGGGCTTGAGCGAAAATTATAAACAAAAATCAATGGGCAGGATTTCGGATTGGTGGATGGGGTAGCTTTTGTAAACTTCACAGTCAAAGGTTGGGGTGCGAAAAATTTAAAGTGAACCAAAAATTCTTACATTGCTTCTAAGGAGAACGAGTGGATTACGAGAAGGAATGTAAAAATATGAACCATAAAAATTCTAACCTTCGAGCTTCCGCCATATACAATTTGAATATATTACGGCATGTATACGTTACATGAACAATGACATTTTGCAACAAGTTCACCATTGGTCCTCGTGATATGGGTATAAATTTTTGGCAATTATTTCACTCCGCTGTTGTGTTCAGTAGGCATTATGGAAATATCACGTTTTGCCTACAGGACGTTTTGCCTACTGGACGTTTTGCCAACCCCTTATAAAAACGACGTTTTGCCTACTCCTTATAAAAACGACGTTTTGCCTACTCGTTATAAAAAGGACGTTTTGCCTACTCCTTATAAAAACGACGTTTTGCCTATTGATTTCGCCTACTCCTTATAAAACGGACATTTTACCTATATTTTTTATTCAAAAGGTTAATAACAACAGAAAATAAGCATAGTTGCTTGTTTGGCGCCTTATAAAGGTTGTTCGGGAGCTTAAGCCTAAGATTAAGTCCCTTTAGGCGTGCACAGTAGCCTAACGTAAGGGTTGTTCGGGAGCTTAAGCCTAAGATTAAGTCCCTTTAGGCGTGCACAGTAGCCTAACGTAAGGGTTGTTTAGCCTAACGTAAGGGTAGTTCGGGAGCATAACCCTAATCCGATTTAACGTGAAATACGAATTCAGCGAAAAAAATGGGCATTTTCATGTTTTTTGGCCATTTTTATATGATTTTTTGAAAACGGGGGGATTTTTACCGGGGGAATTTCTACCGGGGGGATTTCTTCCGGGGGGATTTCTACCGGGGGGATTTTTACCGATTCCCTTGTTTGGCGCCTTATAAGGGTCGTTTTAACCCAAAATAGGAATTTGGGGAAGTAAAACGTCCTTTTTACAAGGAGTAGGCAAAACGTCCTGTAGGCAAAACGTCCTGTAGGCAAAACGTCGTTTTAATAAGGAGTAGGCAAAACGTCCTTTTTATAAGGGGTAGGCAAAACGTCCTGTAGGCAAAACGTCCGGTAGGCAAAACGTCCTTTTTATAACGAGTAGGCAAAACGTCGTTTTTATAAGGAGTAGGCAAAACGTCCTGTAGGCAAAACGTCGCGCTCCGGGCATTATTTTACGCCCATTTATTGCAGAAGTCGCTCACAAATCATGTAATCAAATTGCGGATCTGTCTGATTTTAAAGATCAAATTTAGAACTTATTTAACGACATGTAAAAAGGACATCGTATCTGTGAAGAGGCATACATTGGTATGCCCAACTGTCAAAGTGAAGCCACCGCTATTGCCTGACTCAGTAAGAATATACCAAAGATCGACAAATTTTCCAAAGGAATGCTTCTGTCGCAGTAATGCTGTATTTAATTCGAAAATGCTCACACGAAAACATCAGAGTCCAAAACATTAAAAATCACTCAACTTAGTGAATCTACTACTAAATTTTTAGGCTACCTATAATCTTTTAATATGATCGTTTCATTAAGGTATGTAAGATTAGATCATTTCGGTATTCTGACAATGCGATAGGTACTGAGGCACAAGTTTGAAGGATAAACTGGCGCAGTAAATTACAAAGACAACAAGTTTTCCTAAGTTTACTGTCACGTTTGTCAGGCCAAAAATATCGAGCATTGAGTTGTGTGTACGTGCGCGGATGGGCGTGCGACTCTTGACTTTTAACAAAATGTCTCTTTTTACAACTCCTTGTTGTTGTCGTCGTTGGTGATGTTAACTTCTGTTCCCGCCTTTAATGGAATTGCCTTACGGGTTGGCCCCTTTTTCTTCACCTGTAATAATAGGAGAGCGGAAGAAGAAAAAGAGAACAACGCAATAATGCCCCCATCCACTTCTCCCAATACAAAGCAGCGATGGCTTTCTTAAATCAACTCTTTTTATTTGCCGTTATTTACATATAGATAGAATATTTTGATTTGATTTCTATTTCGAATGATCAAACTAATGATCAATGAAATTAGTAAAAATCGGGAACAAAACCAAGTATTTACATACGTAATATGTGTAACGTTTGCATATATAATTTGCATTTGCATATATAGAGAAATTGGTCAATTACTGCGAATTGCATATATTTTATTTGTTTTCAGCTTTAATTTTAATCCATATAACGGCTTTTGGGTAAAGTAAACTAATTTGAGTAAATTTATTTTCTATAAGTACAAAAAGGTATCATTTGTTGTAAATCTGAAACATTTCGCAGTTCTATAATCTCTACTGGTCTTCAATGGCCGTATTTCAGTTTCCATTAAGTGGTCTCTTAAATATCGTAAGGCTAATTTGATTGGTTTCCTCCCCAGGGAGCACGTGTAACCATAGGATCGATTTCTTTTTCAAAATCAATTTCCCTCCTCGCAAACCTCTCTCCTTTGTTTGAGTCGGATCGTTGCCTCTGTTTTGCGCTCAATAATGATACTCTATTGTTTCTTTTATTGTTCGAATGATAACAATGACACCCTCTGGCCGGAGCCCACTCACGGAATACTTTGGAATTTAATAGTTTTAAACCGTTCAATGAACTATGATACTTTATACCAATTAAATTATCAGGTAGGGTTTGTTAACAAAAATTGTTTGACAATTTTACGAATAATTCTATGTCAGATAACATTTCTAAAATATTTTCCGAGTAAAGTATTTGAGAATATTTTACCAAATCAATACCAAACATATAAATGCTGTTTTGCCTCGAAGAGAAAGCTATATAACCTAAACGATTTGCGTTACATTCGTTACGAGTTCAATTCAGGATAATTAAAATATTAATTAATCACTAATTTCTTCATTAAAGAGAATGCTCGTTTTTATTAAAACTCAAAATCGGCAGAAAAACATTTAAAAATTATGTGTGGACAATTTTTATACACGTATCAAAATGAGATTATTTGCTTCACATTTAAAAGGAAATCTAGTCAAGTATAGCACCGGAGGTGACTCTGCGATTCGCGTGCCGAATGGAGTGATATGCCGACGTACTGTTTCGAGGGACAACAACGATGGAGGAAGTGAGAGGCTCGCGGCACGCTTTTCTCCTCGACGGATAGCGTTTCATCAAATAATCGTTGGCCACGGCAGCCATTTGTGCTGAAATAGAAAAATAGCGGAATACGTTTAAATAATATGTCATGCTTTAAGTCACCTTCAAGTCAACCAACTTGTCATAATTTTGTTTATTATTTTCTTTTAAGTCTATTTATGTTTAGAGTGTAAAATCAATTTTATAGAAAATGAGCCAAAAATAATGGAAAATAATTCTCTACTATGACTTTTCAAAAGATGAAAATGTTGAGTAAAAACCGAAAGAAAAAGAAAAAGATTAGGTTATAAAACGATGCGCTATGTTTGTAAATCGATTAATGAATTTGTTTCAAAAGGAACAAGAAATTTTTATTGTAATTGATTTTGTGTTTTTCAAGCAAAACAATTTTTATACTATAAAAAGTGAAACATAGCAACCTTCACGCAGCTGATTCTCCACTTTACTTTGTTGTTGCGCAAACGCGAAATTTTCCACTACCATAGATATTGGGAAGGCCTAAAATGGACTTTTATGGATTGTTGTGGAAAGTTTTAATTTAAAACTAACCAGAATGATAATGCCTGAAAGCGAACAACTGTAAAGGACAATTACGGTATTTATGCAAATTTACCAAAAATGGAGGCGATTGCAGCTACTGTTTTTCCTGCGGTCGTTTGTATCAAACAGTCACCGTAACCGACTGTCGTTACTGTTATGATGCACCACCAACACGCCGCTGGAATACTCCGAAAATCTGTCCCTGGCTCGTCCTATAATAAAATAAAATAGAAAACAACATTTATAAAAATAACTAGTTTCACCTTTTCAAGGAAGAACATGATTGTTGACTAAAATAGTATTTTACATTAAGCACAATCAACATGATAAATTGATATCAAAAAAATTCTATAAATTTACGACCCGCTATGGGGTTGTTTGGTAAATGTCGGAAAAAAGCTACTTTTAGAAAATCAATTTTAGAGAATCTTAGAAAAATTCAATTTGGAACTCAATTCCAAAAATTTCTTCTTGCCGTAAACTTCAAATGTGTAGAAAATTTAGCAGGTTTTTGTGGATCCTAACCACCTCTCAAAAACGAAATTTTTAGGAGATATCCCCAAATTCTGGTTTTTAGAAAGCAGTCTTCCAAAAAAATTGGCTTCGCTCCTTAATATGTTTAATACTCAATAATATTAACATGTTCTTTAAAGATTGCGGACATTCTTGTAAAACATACGAAGAATACTGTTCCGGTCACTAAGAACATTGACAACATGCATAATTCCCTGAGGGAACTCTTGAGAGTATTGCCAAAGACTTGAAGACCACTGGAATATCGAGCCTGAAATTGTATTTTGGCGTTATAAAAGAGGCTTGATATCTAACTTACCAGTTTGAACACCCTAGCCATTCTCAAGACACGTAGAATGCGAATTACAAGCATGGCGCCTAAAATAAATAGCATCAAGTTTGTTAAAAATGGAGAACTTTTAACCCAGAATTTTATATCAGTCCGAAAAATAACACATAAATTTTTGAAGTTATTTTCGCCTCTAATTTTTTTGGTCAAAAATTTGGAACTCTTTCCAAAATAATAAAATTTCTGACAATTTTTCAGGAATTTTGCATTAGAATTATTTAAATAAAACTAGAAATATTTAATTACCTGTAATTTCTTTTAATTTCTGCGCATTGACACCAAAAAATAACGATAGAGCGAGTTCGGCAAAAAATGGCAGAAAAGTAAACAGGTCAATTAAATTCATCGTCCTCTTGAAGAATTTCGACTTTTGAGGCGAAACCAGAAACCTATAAATTTATGTTAGTAATCCAAGTAAAATAAAGCTGTAACTGCGAAAGCTTATATTACCTGACAGTGTATTCCAATGTGAACCTAGACAAAATAAGTAAGTAATCATAAAACCTTTTTAGAAATAATTACGTTTTTGGCTTTCGTTGAAAAGTCGGATAAAAGCAAAAAAGAACATCATATTTATGTTTTATCAACAATTTATGTAAATTCAAATAAAAATTATTGTGTCGTTTTCGGATTTTTTCAAAATAAGAAATTCGTGATTTGTGCGAGTTAAGTTTGCTTGTATAATGCAAGTTTGTATAAATATTGCACCCACCAGCCAATGCAATAATATTCCAACTTGATCAAATAGGGATGAGGATTGTCAGTTGGTTTGTAGAAGAATTGTATTGCAGAAGAATTGAATGCGCCGGTGGTTGTAGACGCCGAGGAGCCATTCGTAAACGGAATGTCTCGGAATTTTTGAAGAAATTCCATATTTCCTTTCTGATTCGACGCCATGTCGAAAATCAACGGGCCAGAAGAGCCGCGCTGTCCTTTCCGCTGCAGATTCACGTGATAAAACTCAGCGAAACGGCTATCTTCTTGAAACTCTGGCATTGAGCCCAAGATCAATCCTGAATATTACACGAAATAACATTAACAGTACAATCCATAACTTTATATTTTGCGATCAAAAATCATCTACAAACATCGTTGGTATACACACGTCTATAGCATATTACTAATCATATCATAAGAGACATACCAGCAACTGATATGAAAATAAATGTAATTGAAATAACGCTGAAACATTTGGAAAATACAGACGAGGACGGATTTTCCATGAGGTGCCAAATGACTTTCCTAAATTCTGGTAGACAGGCAACCTAAATTAATCCAACCTGCAATGTTATCCATATAAAATATCATACCTCATCCAATTCCCTTTCCGTCTCAATTTCTCGTTCAATTTTTGATGGGTCAGCTAAAATTGAGCAACAAGGTGCTAACTAAAATTGAAAGAGTGTAAGATTGAGTAAAGTTAACCAAATTCACCTCCACATTAACAAGGTGCCAAAATAGCAGTTCTTCACGAAATCTGAAATGCATTATTTTGCCTAAGAATCAGAAGCAGTTTCAGTTCCGTTACCTTTCCAAGCAGATATCGTGGGGTTTATGTAACTTTCCTAAACTATAACGATTAGTAAAATAATACGCAAAAGTGAACCAAAGTAGGAAGGAAATGATAGATAGTATTTGAAAAACTTAAGCCGGATTTCAGTGTTTATATTTTCAAATATTATTCGGATCTGGTATATTTACACACAATATACAATTATATATACCTGTTAGGAAATACTCTACGACGTGTTCAGCGATATGGGAGTTCCTTTCCAAATAATACTCTCCTAAAACGTAAAAATTTCCCTCTCTCGTAATAAATGAATGCCAAAACACACGTTAAATAAAATTTTGTAGAAAAACGGATAAAATTAAATCGGTAAATAAGGCGACATACCTGTTTCATCGATGAACCCATCGACAAAGATCATTCTTTTCTTGTGATCTGCTCTAATCAATATGGAGAGTAAAGAATCCTCTCGGCAACTGAGTATTACGTCCGACCTATACAAACAAGTTTATTTTAAAATTCAAATTTTGCCAATTTAGATACGAAATAGATAGATACCTCAACCACTCACCTGAATCTATAAGACTTTCCTCCAATGTTAAGTTTGAACACTTCGGTCTCATCTTCTAAACTTTCTCTTTTGATTTCCCTCGTAGCATTGCACTCAGGACGGTCGGTGGTGTAGTCGTCAGATGACATCAGTTGGGTGAAATCTGAAATCGTACAAAAATACTTAGTGTTGACATGTAACGAAAAACTGTTATTTATTGTGACGAGTATATGCTACATAAAATTGTCACTAAAATTTTATATCGACAATGCAGTTAAAGAGTACATAAAATTTATATATATCCAAATACTGTATTTTCTCTAATAGAAGCCCCGGGGCTTATATTATTTCAATACCTCTCTAGGGGGGCGTCTATTTCAGGGGGGCTTTAATTATTTGGACCGCGCCGAAGGCGCGGTCGGAAAAATCTTCGCGCCCCGCCGAAGGCGGGGCGCGAAAATTTTTGGCACTTTTTCGCAAAATTTTCGAATTTTTGGCCAATGTTGACAACATTTTTGAAAAATTAAACGTATTTTGAATTGGCGCCAATTTTTTTTGTCAAAAATGAGAATTTTTTTTGCATTTTTGACCAAAATTCGGACAAATTTTCATTCTGTCGTTAGATTCGTCTGATTTTGGTACCAATCGACAGCTAAGTTCATGGTTATATATATCATAATTTTATATTATTATACATAATTATATCATAATTTAAATAATTTTTTTCCTTCATTTTTTCCTAAAATTTGTAATTATTTTTTACGCGCTGGAAATACACAATAGATTCAATTTTTGCAATAAATGAAAAAATAGAGTTAAAATTGACACGTAAAAGATCTAAATTAATCCAAAATTAATCTAAAAAATAATATAATAATAATCTAAAACATTAGCTAAAAATAGACTAAATGTCTAATTATTGTTTATTAATATTACACATACGTAATACTAGCTAAAAACAGCAAAAAATTGCGAAAAACACGTGTAAAATTTGACTTTATATGACTAAAAATTAGCTTAAAAATTGAAGAATATGTTAAAAAATCTAAAAAATTAGCTATAAATAGGCTAAACTGTCTAATTTTTTGTCTATTTATATCTGACAGACGAAATACTAGCTGAAAACAGCCAAAAATTTGGAAAAAAACCCACTTTTTGGGGGGGGCTTCTATTTTAGGGGGGGGGCTTTAATTATTTCAATACCCCTCCAGGGGGGGCGTCTATTTCGGGGGGGGGGGCTTCTAATTTAGGGGGGGGGCTTATATTAGAGAAAATACGGTATTCGGAAAAAATATGGAAATTCGAGAAGAAATAAGTCCAGTTTTCGGTTTTTTGAGACATACAAAGTCAAAGTTATTGAACAGAGAAACACAAACAAATTGACCGTTTTTAATTTAAGAATTTTTACTTTTTTAAATTAAAAAACTACAAATTGTGCCGAATGACAAAAATTATGCTCGATTACTAATAACTAGCTTATATGGATTATGAGGCTGAAACGTTTCCTAGAAATTTAAAGCTATAAACCATAGAAAAACAACGACATATGAAAAATTACATGAGAACGTGTGTAGAAAATGAGACCTATAAAGGCATTGTGTGGGATTTCTCGCATGTTGGCTCATAACCTCCGGCTAAAATAGGCGGTGAGCTAAAGGCAATTCACACTAATCAAAGAGTCACGCAGAGAACCCCGGCAGTCATAAAACACAAGCCAGCCGGGGGAGCAGCAATCTACTCTTGTGTTTCGCTCCATGATGCTGCCTACTCGGCCCTCGTTCGTTTATAGCTGTAAATTGGATTCGCCGTTAAAGGGATGACAGCAATTGTGGTGGACCGCTTCAAAATTATCAACTTGTGTTTTAGGTACAAGGACAAGCCTGTAAGTAAATATCAAGTGGAAAATAAGGCAGCAACATTGATAGTATTCACGTTTTCGCATTTATTTATTAAAGCTCCAATCATAACTGATGTTTAATATTAATTCACAAATCGTCTTGAGATTATCACTCAAATTGAACGACCCAGGACTCGCAGAACTGGAGGGTCCACGAGTTCTATATTTCTTTGTGCGGGGTTCCTTTACTCCTCCTAGCTTGAGCTTTAGCTAAACCCATACTTAAGTCTTCCTTAAGCCTAATGCTAAAAGTAAGCCTTTATAGGGCGTTGTTCGAAATCAAATTCGAAGTACCGTGAGACCTGTTCCAATTATTTTAATTGTTTTTAATGCTGTTAGACTGCAAAT
This sequence comes from Ditylenchus destructor, assembly GCA_022814885.1. Lineage (NCBI taxonomy): Eukaryota > Metazoa > Nematoda > Chromadorea > Rhabditida > Anguinidae > Ditylenchus > Ditylenchus destructor. Next base: position 789,832 of record JAKKPZ010000005.1, read on the forward strand.
ATAGGAAATGTGTTTTCTTATTAAATTGTAGATTTATCCCACGCGCGATGGAATTGCAAAGGGAAAGTCTGGGAAGCGTTCAACAATGGGCGGAATCGGTGGTGACTTTCAGTAAATTGCAACCCTGTTCATGAGACATAAAAAGCGGCTATAATGCAACGAGTCATATTCGTTTGCCTCCTATTTGTTTGCTAAAGGGTTTAATAGTACTCTTATCAAGATAAAACAGCTGAAATTAAGAATGACGATTTTTCATTTAGGCACCAAATTTTAACAAATAACTCGGATTCCCATATCACGATCAGATAACTATAAGTTATCCTTTTTTAATTTATTCGAATATTTATACAACACTATTAACCATAGCTAAATCCATAAAAATCAAATAAGACGATGAAGGTATCACAATAAAATATGTATTCAACTCAGAAAAGGTATCGTCGTGATTTGGTGCGCTTTGTTACTCTTCCGCCACCTGACAAATCCGAGCTACGGTTTGTTGACGGTGCCGATCCTGCCCGATTTTTTGGGAAAAATTGCTCTCCTCGCCTAAGATTTTTTTGTTAAACAAGAAAAAAGTTATAAAATTACCATTCGCCGGTGCTTTCGGCAAATTTGTCAATTATCCTGAAAAAGAGATGAATAAAAGCACGCTTCTAGTATAATAACTTGCATTGAAATCGGGAAAGCCAGCACAATGATTCCGCAAACACTAGCCATCGCAGCTACGATTTTTCCGCCTGTAACAACATTATTATATATTGTGCCATATGTATAATTAAATTTCATTGGTAATGTTTCCTTTTAAAGTTTTGTGTTTTAAATCCTTTTGTGAAGTCAAGAATTTCCTGTGCAAAATAATTTTTGTTATATATAACAAAATTATAATAACATTTCTGTACTATCGTATTTATTCCGTCCGAAGTTACATACCAGTTGTGACCGGCACAAGATCCCCATACCCCACAGTCGTCATTGTTGCAACACCTAAATACAAAAAATTTGTTTACATTTTGCATAATTCACTTTAAAATGCTTACACCACCACCAAGCAGACGGAATTGAATAAAACTTGGAATTAACTTCATCCCGTTCAAAGAAGTATATTGCCGTGGAAAATAACATTATACCTGTAATAGAATGAGTAAAGTGCAGTGGGACAATATGTTCGCAAATTTTTGCTCTCACGATTGTTCACAAATAAAATTAGTTTGGAGAAAGAAAAGGTGGTTATGGGTATAGAGGGAACTAGTTATAATGCTTGCTCAAACTTAGATCTACGAGTAAATCAGAAACTGAATTCACAGCGTTCGAAAGTTTTTTAGTTCAAATCACAATTAAGAATATCACCAACCGGTTAAGAGGAACATGCCCAACCTGAAACCAAGAATTTTATGATTTTTGAAGAATATTTGTTAGTATAAGTGTCAATACAGAATATAAGTTAATAATAAACGTACATGGACAACTCAGCAGCTGATTTCCTCATAGTTTCTGCAAATTAGTTCGTGAGCCTGTTTTAAATTATAGAGTTGAATTTACCTCCAAAAGCTCGAAGACCTATGGAATACCGAGCCAGTTTGAATATTCTTGCTACTCTGGCTAGCCTCATTACTCTCATCACAATCATGGCACCTAAAATTATATATGTTTAAACATAGGTAATACACCTCTACTAGCTGAGGTGGCCTATATATATAGTAGGATGCTCGAAAATTTTAAATTCTAAATCCAGAGATGACATTTTCCCATCCAAAGCTTTAAAAAATATATCTAACTAATTTTAAAGGTAATATAACTTGTGTTGTCAAATCGTAACGCGAATGTTTCGGAAATGGAAACTCCACCTCTTAAATTACGGAGTTCTATATCGTAGATACCCAAAAGAGGCAAACATTCTTCGACGAAAAATGGGATAATCGTAAGCAAATCAATTACATTCAATGGCTGTTTTATGAAATCACATTTCTTCGGATTCACGAGCAGCCGTGTGAGGTACTCAACAGAGAAAAAAACCATACAGCTAAATATCACATCTTTTGAGGAAAAAACATTTTAGCAAAGTTAAGTTTTACCAAATTTCAAGAGTTTGTATATACCACAGAGGTTCCACCTCGTCATTTGCGTTTCTTCTTTGAAATTCTGGCATCGAACTGAGAATTAAACCTGAAAGGGTTATTTCGAATCTAGAGTCTTTGCAAACGAAGTTTTACCCGCAAGTGAAAGGAGCACAAATGTTGCCGATAAAATTGATAGTATTTTTGCAGGAATGGATGACCTCGGGTTTTCTAAACCAATTCTAATTGGAATACGATATTTCACGCGAGGTTTACCTAAGAAAGTCCACAATATTAACCGTATCTTCCCCAAAACGACATTATCAAATAGAGCTGGAGGGCAGCTAGATTCAAGGTATATCTAAAACTGCAACTAAAATATGGTAAGTTATCCAGAACTACCTGCTCGTTTGTGAAATGAGCAAGGCCGTGCTTGGCGCTCTTCATCCCACCGAAGCCCAATAAGTCATCAAATTTGCAACATTCTGCCAGTGCAGTGGCAGGAATCCTCCAAAATTCCAACTCATCCCTAAATTGGCGGTATAAATATAGTTGATATAAAACGTTCAGTGATGAACCTGAGTCGAATTGGACAAATTTCCACAGGGCGGTGCAATTTACCTAAATTTGCCATAAGAGTAATTTACCGTTAATTTACTATTGATTTTGTCGAACAAACCCGTAATATAGTAATCGATGATATATTCGAAAATGGTTGGAGATTTCTCGAAATAATACTCCTGTGAATGATCAAAATATGCATCGCAGTCCTAAAAAATTTTATCAGTGGTTCAGGAACTTTTGAGCTTATTTCTATTCTAATTTTTCTATAATTTTTATTTTCTAAAATTTTAAGTTTTCACAAAAAACATATCAAAAAAAATTAAATTGTGCCTATATATATTGTGTGTATAATTAAATTTCACTGGTAATGTTTCCTTTTAAAACAAAAGTTGCTCTCAGGATGCATAAAGAGACATTGCAAATGCTAATGATTTGTAAAGACAAGGATTTCCTGCGCAAAATAAAAATTAAATTTCAGGAAGTTTGTAAAAGCGAGAATAATTGGTTAAAATCCCACAGGTATAAACATATGCGTCATTTTCATTTCCGATGTTATCTATGTAATTAAAATTCTGTTTATAAAAATAATCCTACCGTTAATCGCTCGACATGCGTTTTCTCACAAAATAACGCCAGACGACTATTGTCGAGTCTTTGCCGAATCTATAAAAAAGCCACTTTATGTAATTATACGAAATCAGAATCATCTGACCGACTCCACAGAAATGTGTGCACTTCGGCCCCCGACATTAACCCGTAAAAATGAAGGTGAGGGAAGAGCATTGTGGGGCGATACGTCCTTCGGCTCAATAATTTGGCCATTTGGTGTCGAATTGGTCGTCTTTCCATATTGGTGCGTAAGGGGCTCAACTTCGTCTGCAATTTTGATTTTCTGAAATGAAAAAATTAAAAATAGCATACGGATTTCTATTGGCTAGAAATTTTACCTGCGAGGCTGTGGAGCAAAACAGCTCCAAATTTAGTTTGTGTGCAGGATTATAATGATGGCGGTACTGTGACCGCACTCTTGGAATCATATCTCACCCAATGTATATTTTGTTGACAATATAGGAAACATAGAAGGAAATTTAAACGAATGCAAAAAATAATGATAGGAACTAAAATAGCGTTTCACGAAAGTTAGACCCAAAAATGGAACAGTAAATCAATAAAAGACCTTATGCAAATAATAAATGATACATGAAAGGCCATCTGAGAAGCAGCACTCATTAACTTTTAATAAGAAAATAAGGTTTCATGTGCTGGCATGCATACATCTGCACCGGAGCACTCAACGCCGGGGGACTCCCCTCAAGAAAAGAGAACGGACAAGGGGATTTCCTGTCCCGATATTAATTGAAAGGAGCATTCGAAGTGAACAAAACCACCTGGCCTTCTGGTCGCCAATATATAGTATAATTAGTCTATGGAGAAGTCTACATGGAATACAATTCATTAAGACTCAGAGTATTGACTAAGCCATTTTTACATGCGAAAAGGCAGATTTGCCCGCCTCTTTTCCACACCTTTTCGTGTAAAAGGCCGTGTGACAGAGACGTCGGAAACATGCCAAAGCGGAAGGATTACTTAAAACTCCTCGCATTTATCTAATAATTCAGAACGTCAACAAGAAACGAGAGTCAAAAGGAATGCAACTTAAGTGAAAAGCTAGAAAGGGACTGACTGAGGATAGGATTTTGGTGTCCCAAAAGCAATCTATGAACCAAGACCCCTTATGGATTGGTCATGCCAAAGTCGTAAAGGAGCTGTCCCAAAAAAATTGGGCAATGACCAAACTGAGCTGACGGATTTTTAATTTGTTAATTGCTCTCTCCCGTTACGTAATAACATTTTAGCAAAATATATGGAAATGAAGGTGGATATGCAACATCCAAACCCAAAGATTCGGTATTTTCATAGTCTAAGATCTTTATATGCATTTTCACCTTATAAGACAAAAGGTAATAAAAGTTCATGAGACTCACCATGGTTTCAAAAACAGATGATTGGGAATCTTCCAAAGATGTGAATTCGAATTCCACGATGACGTTTTATTAAAATAACGGTTGTCCATTAATAAAGTGCTGAATTGGTGCTAATCTTCATCGGCTAGAATTCCGGAATCACGTGTATCGCTTATAAAAACTATTATGGAAGTAGCACTAAGCGATGTATCACCTAATAACGAATAACGTGGATTAGATAAATCTGTTAAGTGCAAAGCAGGGAAAATTTTTTTTCTCAAGCATATAATTGACATGAGTCTTGAGTCAAGGCTTGTCATAAGAATCAAGTGAATAAGTTAATCTAGGTTGGGCCTGGAAGGGGAAGAAATAAATCATCACCGGAAGGCAACCCCAAAACCTTGAAACAGCCCTTCCCTCCCTCTCTTTTGTTTTTAACCAAAGGGCTTATTAATTTTTAAAATTCAGTCGGTTTATTTTGGGCCATATCCTATCATACAACCAAGAAGATGTGAAAATTTGTTCCAGTCGGCGTCTAATTAGATTGTTTTGTTATGCAGAAGCAACATTGAATATAGCAACATTGAATAAGATGGCGCTAAGTCCAAAGGCCAAAATATAAAGCGGTTATATTCTAAAGGATTCTAATTAATGATTGGAAATACGTATGGTTAGCTCACAATTTACCGAATGCACGTTGATTTTGTCCGTCGAAATTAAAGTACTAACCATGAAAAAAGTTTGTGCAATAAAATGCCTTTTGCGCAAACCATTTGCATATTGAGCTACCAATTGTTGAAACGTATTTACAATAATAAGGAGAAAACGTCGTTTATAAGGATTATAAAGATATTAAATAGTTCTTCAAAGACGTCACTCTTTTGGCAATTTTCATCTGAGATTGGTTCACAAAATTTCAAAGTTGCATTTCTCCATAGAGATTTTTATTTCCTTTTCCAAAATGTTGTCCATGTGAAAATTTAAAAATGGTAATCATAATCGTTTTGCACATAATCCTCATAAAAGAAGGGAGGAAGTGCAAAGTTTGGAAATGCAACTGCAGACATTCTTATAATTTTTGGGCAATGGCCGAAAATTACGTCGTCATTTATATCCGTTTCTCTCCAGAAAAAGAGCATATCCTACGTTGTCGCTGGTATTAGACAAATTGAACTTTTACATGGAATGAACTGTCGCAAGTTTGCAATAGAAGCTTATCCATTTTTATTTACCCAAATGAGAGAGCGATAAAGTTTTATTTTCTTACCTAAAAATGATGGATTAGTGGGCCTCTCCTGTTTTTCTGATAAACGCATTGAATAATAACTTCACTACGACGCTAAACTTTTCCCATACCCTTTCATATTTTCGATAAAGTATACAGGTAATAATTTGCGATTTCACGGCAACATGCACGCAATGCGAACAGTAACGAAATATTCAAATTGAACTCACTAATTTCATAGTGAAATTCCAATAAGACTGTCTTTCTTTCGCAAATTACCTTTTCAGTGGTATTGAAAATAAAGCGATTAAATGGATTGCGTGCTGAAATGCGCAAATGGAGCCTTAAAATCATTAAATGTATTGAACCCTCTTATTCAGGTATGAACATTCTTTGAAAATACGGAGGCTTCGCTCAAACAATGGAGAAAGATTGAAACGAATTAAATAAAGGCGCATATTTCTTGTACGCTTTTCTGACTTTCCCGGCCAAGTTTATTATGAGGCAAATTCAATCTTGTTCTGAGGGATGACTGCAGACATTTACGAGGTCAGGGATGGATTCTCTACGTCTTCACTTCTAGCCCTCCGAAAATCTTCTGAAAAGTTAGGTAAAAGCGAGCTTTATCGGCACCTCCTTGTTATATAGATTAAGAGGCAATTGAGGCTATGGATCTTGCTCGTCACCGCGAAAGATCCCCTCTGCCATATCCTATAATCCTCGCTCGTCGTTGAGCAATGAGCAGGGATTCCTGGGCAATGACACGGCGAAGCAGGAATTTCTCGAAAATGGGCAACACTGAAGCGCCAAACTGAACGTCAAACATTCGCTTATTTGATTGGACCTTTCCCACGCAAAATGCTCGTCCTTTTATCCCGGCTCCTCGAAATTATGGGAGGTATTTTTGCCGAGGTGTACTTCAAATATTCACACGCACAGTTTCGAGCATAAAAGAATCATAAGGGGTGGGATAACAAAACAAATCTTGCACTTTTTCTCTCAAAAGGCCACAAAGTGAACATCAAAGGGTAAAGAGAAATTTATTAAGCCTCTACTAAAAAAATTCTAGTAAACTGAAAAAACAATATACGGAAAAACATATAATTAACGTTTCTGAAAGTAATCCTTTTGTTAATGCAGGCTCCTAAATAGGAATTTACGAAACAGAGTCCGCTTGGTGTCTAAAATATAAAAATAATACCATAAGACAATCATATAATTCTAGCACTATAGAAAAAAGTAAGACCATAAATTAAAATATATAAATTGGAGCCATTGAGGAATTATTGGAATTATACAAACTTGAGCTCTAAACGATAACACCAAAATCTGTTCTGCATTGTGAACAATTGGTCTGCTGCGTAATCGTCTATCGACCTACTGAAAATAGACTTAACACGACAAATGATTACTGGTTTTGTCGCTAAGTTTTTATAATGCCATCTAAACGTTGCTTTGCACACCTGCACAATCACGTCAACGCAGATTGAAGACCATTATTAAGTAGACTTATTTTGTTCCATAAAGTAAAAGCTTTCCACTAATTCCGTTGAATCTTTCTTATTTCCTTAGATTATTAAGTTATTTAAATTATGAGGTCTATCCATAAAAGCCGTCGTTCTTATTAGAAACTGTTTTAACTGCGCAATAACATCGCTATTCTCTAGAATAAAGCTAGCATTTAAAGCTTTCTCATAAAAAAATATCTCTCCAGATGGTTATAATTTTTTCAGCCAAGCCAAAGTTGATTTAAAAACTCCAAAAACATCCGGCGATGAGATTAACTTTTTATGGATTATTCCGAGACTTTGACGACATACTTTAGTAATTCACAGCGGGTACGGGACGTTTCATCATCCACAGAAAAAATCCCATATTTGGGGAACCAAGAGCAAAATTGCTTAGAAATCCATGCTTTGAAATAAACAAATTCTATTTTCAAAAGCGAATTCCGCTTTTAATTACATAACGGCTTTTTTGTTAATAAAAAAGTTAAATTTGAGATGACCATTTTTATTCCATGAACAATTCCTTCGCAGACAATCCCCCACCCATATTCAAAACTTTTTCACAAAATCATAGGGGATTGGCCACGGGGGATTGTTCACACTTTTTTGAAAAAATTTAACGAAATGTGTTTGACAGCCATCTGCATTGCGGTTGGTATGGAGTTTTGTGTACTTCTTGGCGGGATAACGTACTTTTTTAAAAGTTTTTAATAACTTGAAAGCATGTCGATTTTTGGCAAAATTTCAAGCAAAGACGAAAGGGGGCTTTAACGAGGTTTGACTGTATTTAAACTCTTCTTTTCTGAAAATAAAATGTTTTGCCTTTATTGCGTAGACGATTTTATTCGCCCGATTACATTTTTTTCTTTTCTTTCGCGCTTCAATAATTTTAATGCCTTATTTGGTTCTGGCAAAGGGCATGAAAAAAATGGGCCATAATTGAAAAAGTGGTCCACAAACATTTAAGAATTTTCTTCCGTTATTAGAAATTCATTTGTCATCAATAAATTGTCAGCAGCTACGAGATAATTGCACTCTATGTTTAAATTTTAATAAATCGACAATTGACGAGAAAAATAATAATTTGTTGTAGAAAATGAACATTGTATTCGTCGAACTTCTTATGGAATACCCCAAACGAAAGGAAAGCGCTTGAAAGCTGTAAATATACAGATGTCAACCTCACTTGGTGCAGCTAGTCATATTGCTAGGTAAGAATTAAGCATTTTTAAGTTTGTAGCAGCAAATGTTAAACAAGTTTAATGGCAGTTAACTTTTTCAGCAGTTTAAATAATTCAACAAAATGGGTGAAATAACTGCATCGCAGAGTTCGAAAAATGCAGCGAAATAAGAAATTTAGCGTACAATTTTTGAACGAAAACTTCACTTTTACTTAACAACTAGCTGCGGGGCGGCTCCGCCGCCGCAGCTAGCTTAAAGATTATAATGTTATCATGTATGTTATCATGTTCTTATGCATTTTTCTTAGCCATAAGTAATGCACATTTTCATTGAACATACTTTTAAGGGGCACTAAAAGGATACCTTGCTTAAAAATGGTATTCTCCTGTGATTGAAATAATTCATCTTAAAAGCATATTAAAATTATGCTTAAGCATAATATGCATTAAAAACTGTTACACGCCATGAACATGGTTAGTTTCAACCAAAACGATGCGGCTTCGCCGCACCGTGTTGGTTGAAACATTTGGGCGCGGCTTCGCCGCGCCCGTGTCTTACATTCCGTGCCATGACATACATGCTTACATTATCATGACTGGATTATCATGCTTACATTCGCGTAGTATGCTTACATAAGGAAGCTTACAGTAGCAGAGCTTGCGAGCTCACTTTTTTAATGATTCATCATGCTTGCATTCTCATGCATACGTTCACATGCTTACGTTTACATGCTTACAGAAGCAAGCTTAGAGTAGCAGAGCTTGCGAGCACTTTTTAGGGGCACAAAAAGGATACCATGATTAAAAAATGGTATTCTCCTGTGAGTGAAATAATTCAACTTAAAAGCATATTAAAATTATGCTTAAGCATAACATGCATTAAAAACTGTTACACGCCATGAACATGGTTAGTTTCAACCAAAACGATGCGGCTTCGCCGCACCGTGTTGGTTGAAACATTTGGGCGCGGCTACGCCGCGCCCGTGTACATGCCATGTCATACATGCTTACATTCGCGTAGTATGCTTACAGAAGGAAGCTTACAATAGCAGAGCTTTTTCATGCTTAGATTATCATGCTTACATTCACGTGCTTACATTATCATACTTACATTCTCATACTTACATTCTCATGCATACGTTCACATGTTTACAGAAGCAAGCTTACAGTAGCAGAGCTTGCGAGCTCGCTTTTTTAATGATTACATTATCGTGCTTACATTCTCATACTTACATTCTCATGCTTACATTTTCAAAAACATAAAAAAGCAAGGATATCCGTCATCGCCTTCAAAATGTTAGAAAAATATGTAATAATCTTCGTCTCAGCAGTATTCAATTAAAAAACACCATGAAAGCAAAAGCTTGCGATTTCGGCCTTTGCATTGTTACATTCACATGCTTACAGAAATTCAGCAGAAATTCAAATTTTGAATTTCAAATCTGACTTCGGATTCGGATTCAGCATGTTCGAAAACCCCTGTATACCAATTTTCAGCGTCTGAGATGCATAGGAACGAAAAATCACTTTTTTTGGCCAAAAAGTGGCTTTTTGGCATAAAAAATTTAAAAAATGGCCATTTTAAAAAATGTAAAAAGCAAAGATGTCCGCCATAGCCTTAAAAATTTTATAAAAATAGAATTGGAATTTTTCCGCCTTTAAAAAGCCTTGAAAATCGAAAAATGCATTTTGGCGCGAATTCAAATTTTGAATTCCAAATCTGACTTCGGATTCGGATTCAGCATGGTCGAAAACCCCTGCGTACCAATTTTCAGCGTTTAAGGTGCATTGGAACGAAAAATCACTTTTTTGGCCAAAAAGTGGCTTTTTGGCATAAAAAATTTAAAAAATGGCCATTTTAAAAAATGTAAAAAGCAAAGATGTCCGCCATAGTCTTAAAAATTTTATAAAAATAGAATTGGAATTTTTCCGCCTTTAAAAAGCCTTGAAAAACGAAAAATGCATTTTGGCGCGAATTCAAATATTCAAAAAAATCATTTCATATTTTTGTGCACCTAAGAATTTCATGAGGGTCATTTTAAAAAAAAGATCACGAAAAAATACCCATTGGATCATGAGATACAGATGTGACATAGCCATAGACATAAGCCAAATACTTAAAAGAAGGGATTTTAATTTTGAATATACGATTAAAACACTATTATTTCAAAACGACCCGTCTTAAATCATATGAAAACATACTGTATACGGACTTTCTTTCAGTACTGTAAACAATCTCAAATCTCGTTACTACAAGTATCTGGAGGTAAATTTAATGAGCCTGAAGGCGTAAACGGTAATTGGATTTCTCAGACACTTTGCCAAGCAAATAATGTCGACATCGGAAGCCTGAAAACAAGTGGTGTCGAGCACGAAACGTTGGAATTATTCTTTGGTAAATTTACTACGTTGACAGTAGCAAAACTTTTTATTTTTCGGCGGCCTGCCCGTTCTCATCGGACTCAAATACTTTGATCGGCTTCGGTGTGTTTTACTCCAACTTTAGACTGATCTAAAATGGCGTAGATAAGAGTTCCGCGAAGGCAAATGGCGATTTGAATTTGCGCCAAAACATAATTGCATGCCAAAGGGGCCGCTGAAAATTTTTAAGGAGGGGGATTACTCGGAAGGGGTATCCTCTAGAGATTGGTAAAAAAATTGGAGTGGGGCCTTATTAGAGTAAAAATTTTCACAGTCAACACTATTCCCTATTAGAAGAGGCTCCGTTCAGCATCAGGAAAAGAGACTCCTCTAATAGGGAAAAGTGTTGACTGTGAAAATTTTTACTCTAATAAGGCCCCACTCCAATTTTTTTTACCAATCTCTAGAGGATACCCCTGCCGAGTAATCCCCCTCATTAAAAATTTTCAGCGGCCCCTTTGGCATGCAATTATGTTTTGGCGCAAATTCAAATCGCCATTTGCCTACGCGGAACTCTTATCTACGCCATTTTATAACTTTACGTCATAATATGCAATATTTAGCGTCTTGCGGCTTTTTGGACAAGAAATAGCGAGTTTGAAACCTTTGAATGAGGTGTCAGGTACTTTAGAAGAACTTTGGGTGTGTGAAGGCGCATTGCAGGTGATTCACATAACAAAAAAACCTGCTAGAATAGATAATTCTACATTTTAAATTTTTTTCAGGATATAGGCGGAGTGGAAGTCTGCAAAAAGTTGCATCAATTGCACCTTTACGATTGTAAAATTGAGAATGGAGATCCAATAGGAAAGCTGACCGCTCTTGATACCCTCGACATTTCAGGAAATTGTTTAACTTCATTCTCAGTAATTGGTTTCCTGATCCCATATGCAGTAAATATTACGCTGTCATTTTAGTTTATCAATAACTTGCAATTTCTATCGATATTGCGTGCCGGGGGAGCTCAATTTAGCGATACGGGCAGGTGATTTTTATCAAATTCCAAACTCTTAAAATTGCTTATAGGAGCCGCGAGTATCGAAAAATGGTCTCCGAAGTTACAGCAATTCGATATTGGAGGAAATTCCATCCAATCTTTCGCCGTTTGTTTTTGTAGAAATTTGCCGTTCATTCTGTCGTTTATTTTAGCCTCTTCTTCCGTTGACTTCATGCTCTATTATGCGTTCACTAGATATCATGTCAGGAATGTTTGCACGAACTGCGCTGATGTGTCACGATCCCCAATTTTCATGGATCGCTTTCCATTTCCCATAGTACCATCATTTTTTTGTTTTCATGTTAAGATTTAAGCAATTATATTATAGCATTGAAAGGCTAAATGGCGACTCCGTAAACGACAAATTTGGTACCACTTATGCAGTAACATTTAATTGAACTTCATATGGAAGAGTTCAGTACAGTGTTATAATATTTAGGCTGCTGCTGAGATGAAAATGCTCGAGGACTTCCAAAAATTTTTGGTGTCAGAACGGGAGCATAAGTCGCATATCGATAAAATAAACAAGAACTTTGACCGAATTGACGAACGACTTAAATGTCTGGTGATGTCACTGGCAAAGGCCGTTCAAACAGTCGCCAGAAAAGAAGGGAGGAGGGATCTTGTTGTTGGGATCCATGAACAAACTCAAACCAATTTGGCTCAATTAAAGAAAATTAAAAGTGCGGTAAATAGTAGTTTAAAAATAGTATTTTTAAATGCATACCTGTCGTTCTGTTTTAAACTTTGAGCCTATATTAACATCCGAAATAGAACATTTTAGGCTAAAGATCATTGTAGAAATGCATGTACAGAAAAAATTAAGGACAAGGAACATGATTGTGATTATAAAATCTCCAAATCGGCCAAGTATTGCCTCAAATGGACAATAATTGCAAGGTGTTAAATTTTGTATTTAGAAAACTGCCTAAATTTCGAACATGCACTTCACCGGTTTCGACATTATTATGTGCCAAGCTGGCAACTCGAAAGTGGCAGAAATTGTCCTCGGGTGTTGGAAGAGCGCGAACTTAAAGCAGTCGAACAGCATCTCAGATGGCACTGCTCTCGAAAAGACGAGTTCCTTTTCCGATTAAAATACGCATTCACTTTCTTAACAAAAGTGTCCCATTTCGAGACAGCGAACGTGAGCGATCTGTTTATGGCTGTGTCGAGCGAAACGATCCAGTTTTCTGGAAGCGACTTGCGATCCTTTGTGAACATATGTGACCGTCGGAATTCTTGGAAGAGTAAAGCCGCCATGGAATCTGTAGATATTTTTCAGGATCTTGCTACAATGGGTCGATCCTTGGATGAGTGTGTAAGATTTGTTTCACGTTTAAAGGATATAATTAAAGCAATTCAACGAAAATGCAAGTGAAAATATTAATAAAACTTTTTATTTTAAAGCCAACTGAAATTTTTATGCATTGTCTGTTCATAATTCTAAACACTTTAGTGTGGCTCCTTGTTTATACCACTATTCAAATATAAAGATGCGGCAAGGAAACCTGCAGGAGGAAGTACTTCGAGACAGAACTCGAACAAAGTAGCTAATAATTCAGCGGTTGTTATCGACGACAAAGAAATTGATCCAAACGATACAAAGGGTGAGTATTCCGAATGAAATATTCAGTTTATGCCCTAAAAAGGATGAACAACTTTATGAAATGAGAAAAAACTATGTCGAAAGAACTTTACGAAATTTTTTATTGTGGTTGACATCAAAATATACTTGACGTATAGATGGAGACAAAACCTGCAGGGTTCCACTGTCAGAGGTAACTCTTGCGATGGTTTGCATGGTGGAAGTATATTACCGAAGCCAAATTGGATTTGACGATTTTCGAAATGTCAACGACTTTGAAGACAGAATTGCTGAACAACTCAGGAAATTGAAAGAGCTCGGTATTGATGTGAAAATGGAGAAACATTTGGCTGGAAATGCTGCTAATATTTCTCACAATGTTCAAAATGATGAATCGGTCAGCAATCGAGCAGAAACGGAATTCGATATAAAACAGCCGAGGTATATTGTCAATTTTTTTTAATGTAATAAATTCACATTACTTGTCAAAAATTTCGATGACAAATTTGTGTGGAAAAGGAGTGATTTCAATTAAATTCATTTTTATGAAGAATGCATTCATTTTCAGAAAGAATTCTCATAGAGTTGAAGAGCTGCTAAATTCGGATTTGGGGTCTGCTCGTTGGCGATTGCAGCCCCCCTTTTCGGTAAACCGCGTCCTCAGCTTGCGAAATCCGTTAGAATTGACAATCGCTTTTACGCAGAGCAACAAATTTCTCGACAGAACTGATTTTCAGGTTTGAGAAAATAGGCGAAAAAAAAGTTGTAAAGATCAAAACAATACATTTCAGTCAAATGTGACCTGCCTGGATTTATCTGACATGAAAATAGTCAAATTGGACGGAATCGAACAAATGCCAAATCTTTGCTGCCTGAATATTGCTCACAACAAAATTGCTTCATTTAAAAAGCTACATGCTCTGCAAAATTTAACATTCTTGGACGCTTCATCAAATGGTATCAGCAAAATTGAAGGATTACCTCAGCTCTTGATGGAATTGAACTTGGCTAGGTGCTATCTTCTTTTGATTTGTTCTGTATGAAAAATTGGACATTTGCGATCTCCTGCTTTAATGTAATTTTTAACCTGAAAGCAAACTCAGGATGCTATTCGGCGACATATAAGATTTTTATTACAATCTGTGATTGTTCTACTATGCATTTATATACATTTTATTAAATCAAAGTAATTTCAGAAATCATTTGACGTGTCTCGATTTCTGCAATAATTTACAGGTATGATAGTTAAACTCTATTATTTGTTATATCGTAGATTTTAGCTCTTGACCAAATTCAATATATCCGGAAACCGTTTGAAAACCTTAAAAGGTATTGCTTTGTTTGCTAATTGTCCATTTGCTCATTATTTTAGGCTTGGAATCATCGAAGCAATTAGAAATCTTGCTAGCTGGAGAAAATCAAGTCCGCGATCGAAGTGAAATTGATATTTTTGCGGTTATTTTCACATTTAACTCTTTCGAAGAACTGTGACTTGTGGCTTTCAGAATTTCCCGAAACTAAAGGTGCTGGATTTATGTGGATGTCCGATTTCAGAGAGCGAAACGTTCAGAAACCGGACGCTACTGCTGTGCCCTTCTCTGCTTTCATTAAATCATGAAAAGGTCAGCCGAAATTCTTTAAATATTTTACATTGGTTTTGCATTGAACCGGTTCATTCCAAAAAATGATTTTACTTTCAGATTCCTATGGAGGAAAGAAAGACTATGCAGCGAAAGCAGGGTAATTGTGCATTAGTTGTAGTTATTCTGGATTTTATTTCAAATTTTAGGAAAAGTTTTGACACTGGATTTGATGGAGAGACAATTTCCTCGGCTTTCTAACATAGACAATCTTAGCCTAACTGGCTTTGAGTTTAGAATGATAGCTCTCGATAGATCCGCCATTGCGAAGTAGGTTTTATTAGAACAATAGAAATAACAAAGACAATATTGTAGACTGAACCACGTGATCAGCATCGACCTATCGAATAATTCTTTAGAACATATTTATGAACTGGTAGATGTTGCTACTATATTCTTGATTTATACTCATTCTCATAAAACTATTATCGCTTACCTGATTATTATTCAGGTGGAGTTGGTCAATATTGAAGAACTTAATTTGTCACACAATTGTATGATCTCGCTTTCAGCTAATGTTGCAAGTGTTGCAGATCCGAATGTGCAGGTAGTAAAGATAATCACGCCGTCCAAAATAAAAGTCTAAAATTCCAAGCAATCAATTTGGGATACATTTTGTGAACGAATTAGGAATCGAAACGAATAGAATGTGGCATCTTCAAGAGTTTAATTTAGATCTTACCAAAATTGAAAATTCTGGATCTTTCAAATAACAATCTGAATAACCAATCCATCTTACGGATTGGGCTATCACAATTACCCAAATTGAGATCTCTGAATCTGTCCGGGAATACGTTGTCAAGGTTTGAATTTATGAACTGATATGAGCCACACAATAATTTTACCAAATTCTAGATTTGACGCCTCATTTTTTAATTTGACGACAGTTGAACAGCTCGACATCAGCAATAACGAAATTAAATCTATAAAGAAACAAACTATGAATACTATCAAAGAACTCAACTTAGGCGGAAATAAGCTGAGAGATATCGAAGGATTGGTGACGCCAGCCCTAATCAAGTTGGACTTATCGAATAATCGGTGCTTTTTCTTAAAAGTAACGCTCTATATAATACCGGAATTAAGTTGTGTAGGATCGCGACATGTGCCGCAATTAAATCGATAAGGTTTGAGTTCCTTTTCCACTCTAACCTACATATCTAAGTTTTGTCCGAATTTGTGACGAAATGTGTATTGAAAATTTTATTGCACGCATGAATCGTAAAACTGGTGAACGCTGACAGTTTTAGAAAACAGTTTTCGAGCATTCCATAACTCCGACTATTTTAGCTCGATGACAGAGTTAAAGGAACTTTGGTGCGTAGGGAATCAAGTAACGGATCGGAGAGTTTACGCAGATTTCATTGGAAGCCAAACGACGAAATTGGAGAAACTTGACGGCGAAAGCATCACACGTGCCCCCATTCCAGAATTAAAGCGCCGATCTTCCATCATTGCTGTTACAGTTCAAAAAGGAGAGCCCACTATTCCACCGTCAGCAAATACGCCGGCAATTTCTACAAAGAAAAGTTTTGAGAATGGAATAAATATCGAACTTTTCCCACAACAGTGAGGTTTTTGTTCAATATGCCACTCTTGTGTTTTCAATATTCTCCATATCCTTGGAAACTATATCCTCGGATACTTAAAATTTTTAGGCAGTACAATTCTTGGGCTCATATTTCCCTACAAAATTCCACTTGCGAAGAAGGCCCTAGCCCAGAGCATACGTTCCTCTCGTTGAACATATACAACTCTGGAAGTCTTAGCACAGCATCATCTCCATCGAATGTACAGCCTCGTATACGAAAATTATCCATACCAAACAATAGGCACAGAAGCCTATCGCCAATGGTGACCACGATGTGGCACCCGAATGCACATGCTTCTGTTAGGAATCCACCTTCCATGAGTTTTGGCGTTTCGGGAATCAGGTAGATAATTGTGAATTATAATAATAAGAATACTGGCGTTAAAAAAGCGTTAAAAATTTGTCTGCATGACTTCGTATTTATAAAATGGTAGAATTATATATTTAACATTTTATTAGCAATGTATCTAAACTTTTTAGAGCTACAAAACACCGTAAGATGTGAAGAATATTTTGTTGGTTTCATATATCTTCCAAACTGTTATTATGCAAGTCAGTAATGTGCGAAAATTTATTATAGTATGTCAATAAGTTTATCCAATAAAAAACTTAGACGAGTATTTATCACTAACACAAAATCGTTGGATAGCATTGTAAACAACACATGGATGCACATATGGATCAGGGCTACAATCGGTATCCGGTATGCGGATATCCGGTGTTTTTGGCCAACCGGTATCCGATTTTTTGTGGGCTACGCTGGTTGCACCGGATAGAAAAGGCACCTGTAAGAATTAAATCAGCGCGAAAATTTTTGAAAATGTGCGAAGAATATTCAAAATTTTCAATGTCAATTTTTGGCAAACAGAGTAATTTGTTTAAATTACACTATTTGGCAAAAATGTGCAATGAAAATTTTGAATATTCCTCGCAAATTTTTTAAAACGTTCCGCCTGCGATGTTGTGTTCTCCTTATTTTCACATTTTTGAATGAATATTGACTATCCATTTTCAAAAAATTTTCAATAAAGAAATCGGCGGATTGGCGATCGCAGACAGAACAACCCAAAAAAAGGGACACATGAGCATATCGAGCTACCAGACATAAACGCTTTTCTGGCACTTTACTGCAAGAAATTCGGCAAGCTGACAGCACAAGTATTCAAATACTATAATAAATTTTTCATTTTTCATAATATCTTTTTTGGAGTAAATTTCATAAACATTTTTGAATATTTATTAAAAATTGGCGGACAAAATTTTGGAAAAACAATGAAAAATTGAAGGAGAAAACGCGCGCCGCAGGCGAATAATTTTTAAACTAAAAAAGCTCGTTTGCCAAACATTTTGTTGTGCTGTGAATATTGAATTTATCAATATAAAACTTATCCACCAATAAAATTTTTGTCAAACGACTAATTTTTATTTCTCCATATTCCACAAGGAAAATGTATTTACCAACGATGATAACCCGGAGTTAAATTTAATCATTTCACAAATTTTTCTTTTTCGTACTTTTTGCAAGTTCTACCAATAAATTAGAAATAGCGTAAATTTGCGCAAAAATCAGATTGAGGATTTAAAATGAAATGATGTTTCATGTCAAGTTCATGTAAAACGTTGTGACGCAGCCGCATCCCTTCCAATAATAAGCAGAAAATTCGATCAATCGTAAAAACATTTGCAATGTATTTGTTTGTATTAACGTGTTGCATGCGAATAAGTTTATCCAATAAAAAACCACTATGCGTCACATAATAGCAGACCAAATAATGTAAGGCATTACCATGGTATAAAGCACCGTATAAACAAACATTAATCTTATAGTAAAATGGTACCAGTAAGATATCTCCGCAAAAGACGCCAAATTTTATTTGTTCTTATTAAGGCTTAGAAATGTAATATTTTCAATAAATGTCAAAAATAACAAAATCCATAAACTGAAATAAGTGCTACGTTCGCGGACTATCGTCTGTGTTTTATAGTAACGGCGGCACGTCATTAATATTCATGTTAATTTCAGTTAAAGCAATAAAGTCAGAATTGGCTTTATAAAGCTTCGAGATATCTGACGTAGAGATTTCGGGTGGTATAGGCTCGTCCGTGTGGAGCTTATCTTTAGGGATCTGCTCTTCTTGTAAAGCAACCTGTTTGGCTCTCCTTAATTCTTCGGCAATGACCTGACTCCTCGTGCGCCTGCGCGCTGGAGAACGAACTCGCGGCAATACGGCTGAAATCATGATATAAAAAATTTCCCAGAAAAGAACTACCAACCTGGGTATGGTTTAATATCGGCGCTATACATCCTCTTTTTATATCGGACAGCATTCCTAAAATGACAGAAATAAGTTTAAAAATTTTATCACAGAAAGACATACGCAAATGCCTCTTTGAGAATGACGTCTTTTACAACTGGATCCAAATCTTTACGCTTAGGGAACTAAAACTTAGAAATAATTTTAGTTCTTAAACAAGTTCTACACTTACATTTGAAGCATTTATGAGCTGAGCGTGCGCTGTTCTAAAAGTATGGAACATAAGCCGAGTAAAATAAGATGAATATAATGATATCCAACATTAAAGAGCACATGAGAGTCCCAGAAAAATAAAAATATGAGCATTCAGTTACATATTTTCATATTCAACTTGCTGGGATTTTCCAGTGCTTTTACGCTTATTCTACTATATTTTGCATCAAATTTTGTTGTTTGATATACTTTTATGTCTGTGCTCTCATTTACTTGAAGAAGTTGAATTTGTCGCAACTTCTACATGAACCTATTCGCCAGCAACACAAAAGTCGAGCGAATACAGAGAGAAGAAGAAGAAGCCGAAAACCCTCCAGAAGTCACGGAAAATGAAGTTGAAGAAGCCATCAAAGCAATGAAATCCGGAAAGGCCCCAGGCCCGGACAACATCAAAGCAGAAGATCTGAAAAAAGGCGGAAGAAGACTATGGAGAAAACTGGCAAAAATATACACCGAGTGCATAAAGCTACGACAAATACCGATCCACTGGAAGGAGTCAAAAATGAAGCTGATATTCAAGAAAGGAGACCCATACGACATCAGAAACTACAGACCAATCAACCTCCTATCAGTCGTGTACAAGATCTTTAGCAAACTACTGCTAAATAGAATTGCAAAAACCCTAGATGAAGCGCAGCCACAAACACAAGCAGGCTTTCGAAGTGGATACTGCACTCTCGACCACCTCCAGACAATGAATCAACTCCAAGAAAGGACCAGAGAAAAAGCAATGCCACTCTTCCTTGTCTACATAGACTACGAGAAAGCGTTTGACAGCATCGAAATCAATGAGGTACTCAACGCATTAGACGAACAAAAAGTCCACCCATCTTACGTCGATCTACTAGAAGATATCAACTTTGGATGTCACGCCGAAATAAAGCTTTTCCACGACGCGATCAAGATACCAATAGAGAAAGGAGTGCGCCAAGGCGATACAATCAGCCCAAAACTGTTCACGGCAACACTAGAGAGAATATTCAGAAAGTTAAATTGGGAGCAGTCGAAGAATGCCGGAATCGAGATACAAGGAAACCGCCTCACACACCTAAGATTCGCAGATGATATTGTACTGATCGGGAAAACAATGAAGGACGTTCAGAGAAGACTAGAAGACCTCGCAAGAGAAAGTACAAAAGTAGGCCTGCGTATCAACAAAAGCAAAACCGCTTGGACACACTATTTCAAAACAAATCAAAAGCTATGGTTAGAAGGCGAGGAAATCCAAAGAGTAACGACATATACGTACCTCGGGCAAGAACAGAACCAAGACCATAAAGACGCACTGGAAGGAGAAATTAAACGCCGTATAAAAGCAGGATGGCTCAGCTATGGAAACATCAAGGATGTCATAAGAAAGATGAGAGCCCCACACCACCAAAAACTTCGAGCCGATCTATTCAACTCAACAGTTCTCAGCGCAATGCTCTACGGATGCGAAACATGGGCCATGACCGACTCCCTAGCAAACAAACTTAGCGTCACACAGAGAGCAATGGAAAGGAGAATGCTCGGGATAACCAGATGGGATCAACAAACCAATGAATCCATCCGCCAAAGAACACAAGTCAAGGACATAGCCCAGGAAGCCTTACTTCGCAAGTGCAGATGGGCAGGCCACGTAGCAAGAAGAGAGAACGGTAGATGGACCAAAGAAACCACATTCTGGGAGCCAATAGACAACAAAGGAAAAACCACAAAAGCACCTCAATGCTGGGGAAGGCCGGAAAGATGGAAAGACAAAATCATCAAAAAGCTTGGAAAAGACTGGCACCACGTAGCGATGGACCGCGAGAAATACCGAGCATTATGCGACGATACCTTCGCGCCGAAACAACACGGCTGATCACGAAGGAACAAGTAACAAGTAACATTTACTTGAAATGGGATCCATATACGCGTTAGAACCATTCATGATTTAAAACACTACATAAATGTTTCAAAATACAAATTTTTTGGAAAAATGATTAGCATGATAGATAAAGTATTCCATATGGTTTCTTAAATTTTTGAAGTATTTTAGAAACATAGAATAATTTAACATTTTCTCGCTCTTTCCCAGATAATGAATTGGTGGCAATATAATTATTCTAATTAATACCTACCTTATATCATGCATAGTCACATACGGCTTTTCTTTCCCTTCCATCATTCTTCGATGAAGATCCTCGTCCCATTTCTCTTGTCCAACATCTTCCAAGACCATGCTAATTTTTTAGATATAATTTCTGTCATAAATAATAGAATGTCTACTTCTTTTTTATTAGACTAATAGTTATCATGAATAAAATACCTGTACATGTCCCAAGTCATCTGTCGCGGAAATACCCGTATAAAATGCCCTTTCCGTTGAGATTCTGATTCCAATTTATTAAAGTGGCACTTCGCTCTGGATAAATATTGAGAATTCATATTCTCTGCAGATAAAGTTGGCTGAAATAACGCACGTTTTTACTGATCAGAATAACCTCGAGTAGAAGTTAGAATTTAATTTTTTTCCGCTTTTGGCAAATGCTGAAAACAGAAAAACCCATCTAGGTGAGTCTGATTGAAACAATAAGGCCTTTCTTAATTATATTGATTAAATTTGTCATTTCCATTTTTAGTAAAAATATTTAAGGTTACCTTGTGATTGAGCTGTGCCTTTTTAAGTTTGTTCATTCGACCGACAACTATTCTTCGTTTTATTGGTAAAATCGATCCCAAAATAGAACTGGCATATGCGCTCATGACGGGAGAAATTGGTTTCTGTTGACCATCATCGAGACCAATTCTTGCATCGAGATCGGATGTAAGGGACGTTGGCGAGTCATCTGTCTCAATTGATTCGTTGTCATCATTCGTTGCAATGTTTAAGGTATTTTCTTGTCGGACCAATGTTATTTCCGCAATATTCAAAGTATCGCATAATAAGTTCTGAAATTAAAAAGATATTTTGTAAAATTATGTCATCACTAGCACTTTTTAGATTACAGCCTTCCTAAGTACATATGTGGTTTAATAAATATAATAATAATTCCGAACAAGCGCTTGGGAGCTCCGCAGATAGGTGCGCAGTAGACCCACACACCATACACATACCCGGTTGTTTCAATAGCTTAAAAGTAGGTATAACCCAAACGAGGTACCGAATGTCCACCAAAGGCAAACCTAGGTACCGAAGGCACCATATCCCGCTAGTACCGCAGTAATTCAGGTTAATGTATTCATTTAGACAGGACTCATATTAGTGCAAAGAAGTTAAATCCTTTATAATACAATATAACACTTACTGTTTTCATGACGGAATCGAGAGGGGCATCACTAAATACCAGCTTTCGTGTTCGAGATTAACTATTTATATATATTTAATTACCACGCGAGACTTGGTGACAGATTCACTTCCAAGAGCCACGGCTTTAAATCTTCATCCAGGAGTATATCAAACCCAAATAATTCAAAACAGCATTTGGGATGCAGATTTAGCTTACGACAGGACGCAGCAACAGATCCTAAAATGGTATTCATCTCGTGAGATTTAGAAAAATATAGCTTACCTTGAATAGATAGTAACGTCTTTATCACTATGTCTTCCTAAAGGTGAATGTTATAACTATTGTTGTTTATACAATTTCTTACAATTCGAATCATGAGCACTGAAAAAGACTTTTAAGAATTGTCATAAATTAAACAAAATTATTACGTTCCACATCATGTCCTTGCTGCTCTAGTAACCTCAATAATGCGCCTAAAGTCCACTTGTGGCCAACGTTCTCTGATGCGCAGTCTTTGTTCCTATAATTATTTTAAATAAGCGAAATGTTTAGAAAATGAAGAACTGTAACATTTGAAATGGTTGTGATTAAAAGACCTTTTTAGGCTATGATCTATTGATATTGTTACTAAACAGTTTCTCGCTACACAAATATAAATTTGGAGCATTATAAACTATGTAAAAGTAAGAATAATAATAGACCTACTTAATAAAATCTTCCGAATTTTTGTTGAGACTGTAATTTGTTAAATGAGCATTCACATCGGCATAGTTCCTCCGATTTGATTCGTCATATTGGTGGACTGCAAATCGCGCTAAGCCATCACTGTATATGTAGGCGATTAGCGGGTAAAACGATGTCACCTGAAATTTGCTATTCAGCGTACAATAACTATGGTTATGTTATTAAATTAAAAATTTCTTTGTTTCCAGGCTAAGTGCTCCGTTTTTGGACCAAGTGACTGGCTTTTACTGAGAAATCAATATAGAAATATTAAAAACAAGAGCATTTGTCCGGTTTTAGGAAATTCCTTTTTTATAAAAATATTTGGTGCAGGGAAATAATACATGGGATTAAAAGTTTAAACAGCGGAAAATATATTTTTAAAAGGTCAACTTTTGTGGTGAAAAACTCCAATGGAAAAGATGGGCCATTTTACAGACATAATTCTTTAAGCGTAAAATTAGAAATATTTAAGGTATCTATTAGGTAATCTGAGATCAAAGACGCCAATAACCTTATACCATAATTCAGAATTAGCCTTATATTATATCTTAGTAACTTTACTTTATAAAGGTCATTAAAACTTACAAGAACATATATGCGTAAGTCACATTTTAACCCATTAATCAAATATGGCCGATCAATATAGCGAGAAATGAGCAGTTTGCTGTTATTGTCAAGTTTGTCGACCTAAATGTCGCATATAATTTTTTACAAAGATTATGATTAATTCAAAATAATACCTCATCTGGTGTCTGTATAAAACTGATTCCAATTCCACGAGATGAACTGAAATAACGGATTTTCAAAATCAATTTTCAGCGATAATTACAAACCAGGCAGGTTTAACAATGAAAGGTGTTTGAGTTTGATTCAGCTGCTCCATTAGCTGGGCACGCTTTGACTCAGTGAGCGGTGTGCAGAAAAATTCGGGAATCTAGGAAATATATCGATGAGTTAAATAGTGAAGCATGAAAATGTTTTATTGTGATCATTGTTGATATCATTTAGTTATAAGTGATATCATATAAAGATATGCTATATTAATAAGTCTTATACAATAAACTTTAGATTAAATGAAAAATTAATGAATGCAAACATTTTATTCCTTTTTGTATAAAAGCAAAAATGTATAATAAAACTACCACCAGGTAAATAGTTATAGAACTTACAAAGTCAAACCACTCCCCATATTGCACAGTTGCTCGGTCAATACTAAATGACGAATATTAAATGTAAGACATCATTTAATGCTACGAGTTTCTAACCTTTCATATAGCATATCCTTTTTCGTGATCATATAACTTGAAAATAATAAAATGTATATATTTGCGACATGTCATAAACAAAATAGAGCAAACCTTCTCGGGAAATGGTTCATGCGTTGCCTAAATTAATGTTTTTAGTAGCAATGCTTTCGGAAATAATAAATTGTGTAGTTTTTGTCATGTATTTTTGTTATGCATTTTTGCTTTTGTGTATAAAATTATTTGTTTCCCATTATCAGTACTACAATAAAATGTCATATTTTCATTGTTAAACAAAGAATAAAATAAACCGAAGCAAATACGCCAATACAGAAATGGTTCTTTGCCAATGAATGATTTATTCTTAATCACTTATTAAGCAAAGTGATTATCTAAATTTCAATAGCCTAGTGAAAATTTGTCGTTAAGTTGGACTATAAATTGTTAAATTGCAGAGGAGTAATCTATGGCCATCTCTCTTCGAATTTAATCAGAATTATGTCTCCTATTTAAAAAAATATTCATCAGTTACATTCTGTTATTATTCAAAGTCATAGAAGATTAACTGATATTACCAAGATTTCATAGCGCGTAGAGTATGAGGAGCGACCTATAAGACATAATTCATGCATAAATAAATTATTTAACAGTTACATACATGTGTGTTTGTCCAGAAAAGGTTGCAACTCGGGTTCTTTGAGGAGCACTGAATAAAGCCATAGCTGTAGAGAAGAGTCTTGACCAGTTTCGAATCACTTTTCAGCATTTTAAAGGACATGTTATATCTTTCTCCCATAGCAGTATATCGAGCGCGAACGCTCTCATGAGTCCGCTTGTGAATATACCTTATATAAACTCGTGAAAATAAATATATAAAGAAAGATTCATGACATACTTTAACGCGAGCGGTGTGAAGAATATGTACGGAGCTGGCTGAAAGAGAACTATATGAATGCCGGGAGCATATAAACGTTTAAAATTGTAACTAACCTTCTCAATTATTTGCATCAATTCAGGGGAACAGTCCGTTGCCGTATCAGTGTCTTCGACCATTGTGAAATTTTTAGGATTCTCGTTGTAACTTGTGTCAAGCACAGGTAATATAAAACTCTACGACACCCTTTATTCACTATTCAGGTCAGAGAAAAGAGAACTTTCAAAAGGGATTTCCCAGTATTTAACTTCGCAACTGTCACAAGGGAAGCGGGAATTCAAATGGTAATATAGTGCAGACAGTTCTTAAAATTGAAACTGTGACTTGTGTTGAATTGTCTATAAAATTTTGTCTATAAAAAGATCAGCGCATAAAAAGAATATAGATGTAAAATCGTCACTCGAATTGTTTTCAGGTTCCTTGGTGAAGTTTTTCAGCCTCCTTTTCCAGTTCGTATGGCTGACTACACAATATACTGCAATAATAATTTGTATAAGATTGGAAAACCCGCGGCATTCGCTTACATAACCCATTTGTGTTAAATCTGTTAAAGTTCAGGTAGCCGTTAAATCCTTTCGCTGACTAATAGCTCATTTTTCTCGGCTCATCAAACCCTTTCAAATGAGCTATCACTCAGCCGGATCCCAGAGGAGTGGAAAAAGTTACAGATGTGCGAAATCCGGGAATTTCGGGATTTTTGATGCTTCTACAACATTCTAGAAGGTTCCCAGGCAAATTCTGACACCGGATGTGGACTCCGCGGTGTCGATTTATAATGGAGGGACAAAGTTTCAATCCAATCCGAAAGAAAAAAATTTCGAGGACATTTTGGACCCTAACCTGCGAAATAGTTTAGAGTGGAAATTGTTGAATAATCATACTATACGAAAAAATTATTCTAAAAATCGACGAAATTTCTTAAATGTACTTCAAACTAGCGAAGTGGGGCCGCTTCGCGGCCCTCACTTCGCTAGGAAGCGGTTAGCGTGCACAGCGGGAGATTGGGTTCGTCATCGCTTCGCGCACCGCCATCAGTATGCCCTCGTCCGTATCAGTATGCCCACCGCCGTCAGCGGTCAGATTGGGTTGTTCGGGAGTAAGGATTGTTCGGGAGTAGAGCAGCATGAGACTATTTCGGGCCTTCGGCCCTCATCCGACTCCCTATGGGAGTCCTATTAAAAGTTTTGTGTACATTATGCCTATATGTTCTAAGTTCCCTCACATTCCAAGGGAGAAGGTCGGGCGCTCCGCGCCCGACCACAGGACTGGCTCGCCGCCTCCGGCGTCTCGCGTATATGGTTAGGGTGAGGTCGACAGTCGCGGCCTTCGGCCGCGACAAAACTAAGGACCCCTAAGAATGCCTCCCAAAAAAGGGGGACAAATCTGTGACAGACAAAACTAAGGACCCCTAAGAATGCATCCCAAAAAAGGGGGACAAATCTGTGACAGACAAAACTAAGGACCCCTAAGAATGAAAGTTTAGGTAAATTTAGGTACATTTAGTCTATATTTTGTCTAAATTTTGACCTCAAATTCGGATTCCCCGCTAAAAATTACCCTAATAAGGCACCTGTCTAAAATTAAGCACCCCTAAGAATGCCTCCCAAAAAAAGGGGGACAAATCTGTGACAGACAAAAATAAGGACACCTGAGAATGCATCCCAAAAAAGGGGGACAAAATCTGTGACAGACAAAAATAAGGACCCCTAAGAATGCCTCCCAAAAAAGGGGGGACAAATCTGTGACAGACAATAGTAAGGACCCCTGAGAATGAAAGTTTAGGTAAATTGAGGTACATTTTAGCTAAATTTTGACCTCAAATTCCCCGCTAAAAATTACCCTAAGAATGCATCCCAAAAAAGGGGGACAAATCTGTGACAGACAAAAATAAGGACCCCTGAGAATGCCTCCCAAAAAAGGGGGACAAATCTGTGACAGACAAAAATAAGGACCCCTGAGAATGCATCCCAAAAAAGGGGGACAAATCTGTGACAGACAAATGTAACGACCCCTTAGAATGCCTCCCAAAAAAGGGGGACAAATCTGTGACAGACAAAAAAGAGGACCCCTAAGACAAAAGTAACGACCCCTTAGACTGCCTCCCAAAAAAGGGGGACAAATCTGTGACAGACAAAAATAAGGACCCCTAAGAATGCATCCCAAAAAAGGGGGACAAATCTGTGACAGACAAAAGTAACGACCCCTAAGAATGAAAGTTTAGGTAAATTTAGGTACATTTTAGCTAAATTTTGACCTCAAATTCGGATTCGCCGCTAAAAATTACCCTAAGAATGCATCCCAAAAAAAGGGGACAAATCTGTGACAGACAAAAGTAACGACCCTTTAGACTGCCTCCCAAAAAAGGGGGACAAATCTGTGACAGACAAAAGTAACGACCCCTTAGACTGCCTCCCAAAAAAGGGGGACAAATCTGTGACAGACAAAAATAAGGACCCCTAAGAATGAAAGTTTAGCTAAATTTTGTCTAAATTTGTCTACATTTTAGCTAAATTTTGACCTCAAATTCGGATTCCCCGCTAAAAAGTACCCTAATTAGGTACCTGTCTAAAATTAAGCACCTCTAAGAATGCACTTCCCGTAAATCCCAGGTGACGCCATATCCCAGGTGACGCATGACAGCTTTAACTTACTATAAGGATAAATGCAGCAAAAATCTGATTAATTTTTTAGGTTTTCTGTGGCTAATCAATATTTACCAAATTTCAATTTATTATGAGTGCAAAAATAGACTGAAACTCAAAATGGGTGAACTTACATGGTGGCATGCACCGTAGCATAGCAGCATGTATTTCGCTTACTTCAGTTATTCCGCAAGTGACAATTTCTAGGATTATTCATATTATCAAAGCAAAATATATTTTCGCTGTTATATTTCATTCTTCAGTCACAGAATTTGACAAATCTTGGCTACAAAACTATCATAAAAATATTCATTGCGCAATTGATAAAAAAAGTGTTTTGAATACTATCCTGGATAGTCTATCCATGATGTAACTCCGCAAAATATTCACTTGAATTTTTAAAAATTTACGTGTTCATTTTATTATTTTATATTTCGACAAAAATTTAATTTTTATGACAAAATGCACCATTTTAATTTCCGCCTTGTTGCGATAATTGCTCTTGTTTCATCGAATTACTTATCGCGTTATGCAGCATTAATGAAAATCGCATAGAAAACACTTGAGTATGTCTACAAAATGAACGATTTTGAACGAAACCATTAAACATTTTGGCATAACGACTCATTCAAAAATGTTTATTTCGAAAAAGGAACAAATCTCACGTACAAAAGAACATTTGACCGAACAAATTCCAGACAATTTGTTTGTCCAATGCTAATTAGATGTGTATGATTCATGAACAATAGCAATTTCAATTTATTTTTAGTTCCGGCATTCCTGATACGTTCTGCAATCCTTACGGTAAATTTTTTGAGAGGAATTGCGCGGATTTGTCTGCTGCACAATGAGTCTGCCGATGGTCACATTATGTCTTCGATGTGGCCGGTCTCGAATGAATACTATTGCCAGGTACAAATTGTATGAAATTGCAATATTTTCAGCATGATTGGTATCGCATAAATTCCTATAAGATTATGATCTGATGAGTCCGTCATAGCAAAAATAAAATTCCAGTAATGGAAAAATGTCATTGCTACAAAAAATTGGAATTGATTCCTCACATGGTTGCAAAACATCGGACTTACTAACTAAAACACGAAATAATCCAAACAGTGTTTATATTTTCGTATTTCTAAAAGCGTGAAATCTGAATTTTCCAATTTCCGCCCGAAGCGGGAATTAGTAAGGTGAGATTATACGTCAATAATCTCGAATATTTAGATCGCAGCATTCAGCGATTCCGTCGCGCTTGTTCCGCGAATCGAGATTGCAAAATGTTTGCCTTACGGCGGTGCGGAAGGAATTCATCCGGCGGCTGAGTAGTGTGGAAACAAAGAGAGCGTCCGTAAAATTCAAGAACGCTTCATGGAAGGATTTAAAAAACATCATTATGCTCGCAGCTCCTCACAAGAAACGAATATTTGGTACTTTAATATTATAGGAATTTTTTATATAACAGTTAATTAATAATTCGTTTTTAGGCGGAATGATGTTCCTAACTGTCAGCTCTTCGGTTAGTGATTATATAATCAATCAATGCTACTATAGTAATGTGGTGATAGTGTAGTAGTAGTGTAATTAGTCGCTTTCTCTCGTGAAAACGACTGTGTTACCTGGGCATCTTCCAGGAATATTACAATACCGCTTATTGTATCGTTAATTTCCAGATTTTCCTCCTAACACCCCGGATTTTGGGCAAACTCATTGATGAGCATGATCCCGTGAAACGTGCTTCAATTGATGAAAAAGATTTCTCATATCGATTGGCTAGTTATTTCAAAGAGAACCCTCTCGCCATTGGCGGTTAGATTAGTCTTTGCTATTTGCGTTTGTGTTGATGAAAGAATTTTAGGCATGCTATTAATTGGAGGTAAGGCTTCTTCTTTACTATAATTGCCGATATACTATGCAAAAATGAAATTGTGTCTTATGAAAAACGCCGATATTTTTAGAACTATTCTAGACGCAAAACATAGAATTTTAAATTATGAACATGAATTATATAATTTTAGCTGTTTGTATCTGCGCTCGAGCTTATCTCATGCACACTGCCGGTAAGATGTTGGATTTTATTTAAATTTGTTTCAAATACACACAAGAAAAGTTCAATTTTTTATTATTATTTACACATTTATTTTACGTAATAAAAATTTATACTAACATAGTTTTACTATTTTTTCGGTTTAGTCGTCATTAATTGAATATCTAGGTAGATAATCCAGAAATATGATAATCTGAGATGAATTTTAGTCAGAAATGCAAAACTGTATTAGTTATTGAAAGAGTACTAACCATAAATTTTTATATCAAGGCTGATAAGACTAATCACTACCTCGCAACACATAAGTAATAAATGCACTTTTAGGACAGCTAATTGTCAACGATTTGCGCACTAAAGTTTTTGGCAAAGTCTTGAGACAGGACATGTCCTTCTTCGATCGAAATAAAGTAAATTAACTATTATCCCAATAATCAGAATTAATAATATCGCAATAAGGTCGGAGAAGTCGTCAGCCGCCTGTCCACCGATGCTCTGATTGTGGGATACTCAGGTACTTTTTGAATGTACTGGAGACCAGTTTTGGATTTTGTATATAATTTCGGTTCTTCTACTTTTTAGTTTCGACCAATTTATCTGATGGCGCTCGTGCTTTAATCACATGTCTTGGAAGTGGCGGACTGATGGTAAACGTAAAACATCTGTATTGCTAATATTTATTGTGTTTAGATTTACACTTCCCCCGCCCTTTGCCAGGTATTTTATGCATAGTTAAACTTTTCGCAAACATTCGATTTAGCCAATGCTCGTTGTTATTCCTTTCATTGTTGGAATATTTTACGGTTTACTTCGTTTTATGTAATGATATTTAATTTATATTCTATATTTTAGTGTTCGGAAACTATCAAAGAAAGTTCACGATGCAAATGCAAGAGGCCGTTGCCGGGGCGAATCAGGTAGCAACTGAACGTCTCTCGAATATTCGAACAGGTAACTAATGATCTTGATTCTTTGATAGTTGTATTTGAGAAGGGTCCAAAAGAATATTATATCCGAAATGAGTGGGAATCCGGATTTTATTGAGTATGCTAAAATTTTCACATAAAATTGTTTTTGAGTGATCGATCATATTTTGAGAAACGTTTGAACAGTTAGGCGATAGAGTTCTCTGCGTAAAAATTTCCCCAATTTCGACGTCTTATATTTCGGATAGTATAAAAAGTAGCAGCTAATTGAATCAAACAGAAGCTATCTATTTTTAGCACAAAAGATATACAGTCGAACCTCCCAATAACGCCCCTCCGAATAACGCCGCCCTCCCAATAGCGCCGATTTTTTCGGTCTCGGTTGGTCGCCAAAGAAATTGTATGGGTTTGACCCTCCGAATAACGCCCCTCCGAATAACGCCGCCCTCCCAATAACGCCGATTTTTTTTGAGACATGCCTTATAAATGACCCTGTGAATAACGCCGATTCAAATATTTTGAAGAAATTTTTGAAATTTTTATCACTTTTACAAAATTCTTAATAAAATTTAAAAAATTATCGGATTTTCGGAAGTATTTTTGGCGCTTTTTGCCAAAAGTTTTACAAAGTTCGGTAAAAAACACCAAAATTTTGTGAAAAAGTTCAAATTCGCGCCAATAAATTCAAATTTACTGCCGAAAAGTTCAAAGACCCCCGATTAACGCCGATCTAACCAAATTTTGGTTAAAAACCTCCGAATAACGCGCCCTCCGAATAACGCCGCCCTCCCAGTAACGCCGATCCCTAGAGGCGCGTTATTCGGAGGTTCGACTGTATTTTCCTAATTTTGTGGCAGAAACACAAAATAATTTGTTAGGTACAGATCAGCGAAAAACCACATTCGTTCACAATAAAGCTCAGAGCGACTAAAATTTCGCCGACTAAAATTTGTATCTCCTAAGGTGGAGCGTTTCTGAAGCTTTCCAGATCATAGGCAGAATTAGACGATCAGAAATCGAATAATAAATGATTAAATGAATCTTATTACTATTGAAAAGTGGATTTTAGTGCGGATGTTAGTTTCTGAAGAGAAAGAAATGAATGCCTACAGAAAAAAGATCCACGATATATGGAATATTAGCAAAAAAGAAGGCTTTGCTAAAGGTCTGATGTTTGGCACGTTTCAATTCACAGGTATGTCAAAACGCATTTTATTTGTATCGCAATAATGATATTTGTAGGTTATGTGTCACTCACAACGATATTATTTTATGGTAGTTCTCTAATAAATCAAGGTAAATATATTCCTACCCTTATTCAATCTCTAATCATTCACTGTAGACATTCTTTGATACACATTCGCATAAATTTTAACTTTTGCATACTCTAGTACTCTTTTCTGGCATTCGGGTAACGAATAAGACCTAATTCCAAGAGAATCCCAAATTAATAATTGTTTTGTATTGCAAAATCTTTTTCCCTAATTTTAAATTGCGTTTTGCCTGAAATGCTTCTGTTTGTGCACATCTTGTACATTGAATATCAATGAATGAACTGTCATTTACAAACGTATACACGATATTTTAGGGCTTCTCACTTATGGCGACTTATCTTCATTTTCACTATATTCAGTGAGTCATTTACAATATTATATGGAATATTTCCTAAATTTTTAGATCCTTTGCGCAGCTTCACTTTCAAATATGAGGTTTGTTTGATTATTTCAATTTTTTAACTGCAATAATAAATCATTCATTTTACAGTGGTTTCTATACAGAAATAATGAAAGGTTTGGGAGCGAGTACACGCCTTTTCGAACTGGAAAAGCAGAAGCCATTAATCCCTCTTACCGGTATGATTTTTAAGCTGTGTTAAAACGTGAATGATTAGTACCGTATTCCCTGTTTTTTAGCCCCACCCTCTAATTTAACCCCACCCTCTAATTTAGCCCCACCCCAACAGAATGCCAATTAGCGCCCTAGCCATCTTGAGAAAAACTAAGTGCATATTCGTGTAGATCTCGTCGAGTTACGTAAGAATAACCCCAATGCCAAAACTTTGTCATTGAAAATATCGGAAAAAATTGAGTTTGAAAATTCAAATTCCAAAATTTTTCAGAGGTTGAATAATTTAAGCCCATGGGGCTAAATTACAGGGAATACGGTATATGATTTTTGCAGGTGGCATTAAAATTAATGATGTAAAAAATGCAATTCGCTTTGAGTCAGTCGCATTTACTTATGACGGTAATTCTTTTCTTGCTTTAATTTCACTTTTATCAATATGATCATTTATAGGGCGGGATCCGGTGTTTAACGACATAACATTCAAGATACCATCTTCCTCAATTACTGCAATTGTATGTTTTATATTAAAAATTTTAATATATGTTTTGAAGGTTTTAGGTCGGAGCTTCTGGCAGTGGGAAATCAACGATTGGCCACCTTCTGTTGAGGCTTTACGATCCATCTCAGGTAGCTTACTTATAAGCAATTTTAATTAAAAAGATTTAATTAATAACTTCCCTCTTTTTTTATATTTACAATTTTTGAACACCGCTCTTAGCTAGTATGAATATACAGTCGACCCTCGATAATCGGCACACTTTTTTCGCCAAATTTGTGCCGATTATCGAAAGTGCCGATTATCGTGTGTGCCGATTATCGAGGGTCGACTGTACATATATTTGAAACTGTAGTGAATAACGTGAATTGATTGTAGCTATATAGTTTAGCTCTTAGTTGCAGTATATAATAAATGGACTTGTAATATTAAATATGTATAGTATCTTAAAACTGCTGCGAATGAACTAACATTTTTGTTTCTTTTAGGGACGAATTGTGGTTGATGACACAGACCTGAGAGACATTGATCCGAGCGAATGGCGTTAGTGAAATTCAAAATTTTTAATAAATTGTAAATTTCCATTTAAGGCCGAATGATTGGAACCGTTGGTCAAGAACCAGTCCTCTTCTCCCGGTACCTACTATTTTTCATCTACTTATTCATAAAAATAAAATTTAGCTCAATCCGTGATAATATAACATATGGCTTAGCAAATCCTGAAAGTGTGACAGAAGAGCAAATTGTAGAAGCCGCTATCCAATCCAATTGGTATGTCAAATGTTTTTCGTATATTAATGGGAAAGTTATTATTTAGCTATGAATTTATTCAAACATTTCCCGATAAATTCGACACAATGGTTTGTCCTTAGCTTTCTCATATTCAAAGGCCATAATTTTGACTTTTCATTTTTAGGTAGGAGAAGGTGGCTCTTCCATGCTGAGCGGTGGTCAAAAACAGAGAATTGCCATTGCAAGGGCACTTATTCTTGTAGGTGTAAATTATCTATTGAGATTCGAATAAATTTTGTGATAAACAAGTAAAATCATAAAATGTAGTTTGTCTTCTACGGACACGAACATTTTTTCTTCCTAATTTTTTTCAATTTCAGAAGCCTCGGGTTCTCATTTTAGACGAAGCAACTTCCGCTCTTGACGCAACGAGCGAGTATTTGGTGAGACACGATGATATTAAACTTTTCTTCTTAACCTACTCGTTTAGGTTCGCAAAGCACTGAGCAACCTATTAGAAAACAATCGGCAAACGGTCCTCATTATCGCTCACAGGTGTGGCAATTTTTAAACATTTCTTTCCAAAGGTACTTTATATGCGTACTTTGTGCGAGCTTCAACTTGCTACTATTTATAGTTTGTATTTTTTGTTGTACCTATTAGTGTCAACGCTCGCCTTGTATATTCGCCAAAAATAGAATGTCACATCAAATTAAGTCATTATTTAACTCGCGCAAGGATACAAAAGTAGTTCCTGATGCGTTCTTTCGAAATGCGTCACTAAACTTTAAAGAGTAAAAACTAAACAAACATTCTTTGGAAATACAATAGACAATAAATTTGCCATACATTTTAAAATTAGCTAAAATTTAGTTACTTTTAGCTAAATTGTGGCTAAAAGCGGAAAAAAATTTCTCCGCCGCCGTCTTCGGCGGCGTCTGATCCAAAACAAAGGGAGGGACCCTTTTGTCGTTTTTCACACGGCTCAGCCTAAATCCGCGTTATCGGGGGTCCTAACACCATACAAATCCATTGACGTAAATTTGAGACCGGACCAAGTACGCATTATCGCAGGTCTGACTCTACTAATTTTAACACGTAAATTTTTGCAGGTTGTCAACCATTAAACACGCGAATCAAATTGTAGTTTTGGATAAAGGCGCTGTCGCAGAAGTCGGAAATTTCGATGAGCTAATGCGACTACAGGTAATGCGCAAATTTATAATTTCTTTATATGGCGAAAGGTTTCATGCAAATTTTTGTTTAAAAACACATTTTATTCAATTAAAAAATACCGAGAACTAATTAATAATTTTCAAAATGTTATTATTTTTAATATGTTTTCTTTCCTTGAAATAAGAGGCGTAATTTTTGATATTTTGGGTCACTTCTTTCAGTGATATTCGTAAGTAATGCATTGAAATGATACAATTAATTGCAAAACTTTGTTATCGAAAATTTATCCATTTCTCTACAATTTTATTTTTTCAATATTTCCAACAGGTAACATGTTAACTTAATTATTAAAATGAAAATGTGAAAAGTTACACATTAAAAGCATTCAACACCGTTTATATGCCATCCCAACAGACCCGCTTCAGAGTGCTACAGAAACGAACGTGTCACATAAATATACGACAAAAACCAGGCTCATTTATATAGAAAACCATATATTTTTGACCAGGACTACCTCGATATACCAAATAAACGAGGATTAACTGTATATCTTCTGGAAACATAAATGATTCACATGATTTTTATACCTGTGTATATTTATATAAATGAAATCAGTACAGTGAAAGAAAAACGAGATATTCTGAAGAATCCTATCCGAAATTATGAAAGTCTGTCCGGGCAGGAAAATCTAATTAGTGCTATCTTCTAGAGAAATAACTAATGTATAGACAAAAGTTCTCGAATAAGATTTGGATACTGTACTGGAATATGGGTACTGTCCGAATATCGGGAAGATCTTTCACCCCAACTTCGTAAAAATTTTGTTAAAATTCAGTTTTAGCGATTCTAGAGCTGTTTTAATCAGTATCTAGAAATTTTGTTCATATAAGTGGCCAATCATTTATCATAGTACCAGAATTAACTAAAAATTGATCTGTTAGAACAGCAAAATTAATGGTAATTTAAATATTTTAGGGTATCTTCAATCAACTCGTGGAGAAGCAAGCGATAGGCTGGAGAGACGATCAGTTTTAACAGCGCAATTAAAGAGGCTAGCAAAGATAGAACACTAACAGAACAATTATAGAATTCGAAGTTTGCCAATTTGTCCGATATTGATTGTTAATTTATCGCAGAAAAAAACATTTTTATTGTAGAGTCACTTTCAAAACCTGCTTTTGCAAGGATGGTTCTTTGTCTTTTCCACATCACACATCTAATACGATCTTGATGGGACATAAATTGTCACAATTTTGAAGGATCATGTGCTATTTTTGCAGAGTAGGGAATTCCCGCCAGACTCCGAGACATATATCATCAAAAGTTCCTATTTGCGTTCGTTTCCAACAGTTTGCACAATTTTTTATAGATGTGATTAATTACAGTCTTGCCGCAGAAATTTTGTTATTTTTATGACGACCTCTCGTTTATTAAACCTACCTTGACTTTATTGATTACGCATCTGAAACTGGATTTTTATTGCTTTGTTTGGAGTTTTAAATTTGAGGTTAGGGAAGCCCTTTCAAGAATGTAAAGTATAAAACGGCAGCAGAATATAAATAATGTGTGACTTGGGATGTTTGAAAATAAAATTGAAAAGGAGAATAAGTAATGATTTCGGTGAGAGAAATGATAGACAGAGGAGCCTTTAATCTTGCATGCAGGCCGGCGTCGAAAATAGGAAATATGTTTCATTGAAATGGGTGTTATGATTTTTAAAGGATTGTTTCGCTGTTATTTGCAGAAAGCTGAAAAGGTGTGGAGGGAAACATGATTGGCTCAGACATAAATCTTCGAAAATTTCCTTCAGTCCTCCAGAGTTGACATTCTGTAGTAAATGTAACTGTTGCTAGAGCAAAGCATAAACCAATTGCTAGGCAGGTAGTTTAAATTGCAACATATTTATATTACCGTAACCAAACCAAGGATTTAACCTTCTAAGATAACGTTGGACTTATCCCTGTTAGTAGACTTTTATTAAATTAAGACAGCAGATTTTACAGTCAGATATATTCGCAAATCTAATTTTCTTCGGGTGAGGTATTTAGTAAAATACCTATTGTATATGTGGTATGTACATATACATACCATATACATTGCTTTGCAAAAATAAAAAACATACCACTTTTCTCTAAGTGACCTTATAATTCTGCAACGCCATATTTTCATAAATGGTACAATTTTAAACAAAATATTGATCGAATTCTGAAAGTTTCTATTGAATTTATGTTTTCGGCCATGCTCTACAATGCGGTAATAGAGGCCAATGCCGGCGAAATGATTTCAATATAAAAACCTCAAAATATAGGGTGACCTTATAAATATGAAACGCACTGTAGAGTCAAGTCTCGAAATAATGCGTCTCGGAACAACGCGGGTCTCAGAATAACGCCGATTTTGAAAAAAATTTTGACAGATTTTGAAAGAAGACCCTTTGTTTTCCTCTAAAATTTTCACCGAATTCATTCCGGATAGACGTTTTTGTATTGAAAAATCCGTTACGGCAAATTTCGTCCTGATAATTGAAAATTCCTGATAAACAGTGTTCGATTGTATTGTCGTCTTAGTATAGTACTGTCTATATTACAGTCTATAGTACAGTCTAAATTAGACTCTAGAAATTACATTATTATTATAGAAAACGGTTTTCGAAAATAATCTTTTTTGAAACAAATTTAATCGAAATAAAACTTAGCACTTGTAAAGGTCTTGTGTATGTGTCTTATGATGAGTGGTGTAGCTGATATTGGATTAGCGTCGAAATGTGTTTTAACTCAGACACTTTCGAAATATTTTCTCAAGAAATATGCATTGCCTTAACAAATAATAATAAGCCCATAATAATTCGATACACACATATTTGATTAGGTAACAAGGACGGAATATGGAGATACACGTGTTGTTGAGCTTGAACGTGAGCAGCTATCGATAAACTTCGATATGGCGAAACAGTTTAATAAAATAAACGTTTTCACAAAAAAGATTTTTGCTGCAAAAATATGCCACAAGCTTACTGGGGGATATGAATAAAATATTACCCCAATTTTTAGGAAATAAATTATCTCGATTGCGCCACGTGCATTGAAATATGCGAGGTCTGTGGACGATGATCATTAAAACTAATTTATTTATTGATTTTACGGATGCAGTCTGTGATACAGAACACTTAAAGCGTATACCAAGGTAGAAACCCTCAAGTGAGCAGCCATGACGTGTATGAGTTGAATGCTCCCAAATTCAACAACATAAATTATCCTTCTAGAAGAAATTTTATGACGAGTAAATTTTCTTTCCGTTGTAAAGCGCCTGACAGTTGCAAAATGTCATGCAACTTGGGCAGCAATAATAATAAAAATCAAATGCAATTCTATCATTTTGAAAAGTGTGCTTTATGCGAAAACTGAAATAGAAGATTTGGCTACTGTATTTACTAATTTAATTAATTGTTCTATTAAAAAGTTATGTCGAAACTACAGTGTCAATTCGGAACTACATTTTTTTATAGTTCTGACGCCACTCAACGGATCTATTGCACGGTATATTTCGTAATGCGTCATAAAGAGAAGACTATCAGAAGTGTAAAAAAGTCACAGTTCTTTTACTGTAACTGCTGATTGTCAAACATGACGCCTCCGGTTTTCTTTTCGTCTTTGAAGATTATTTATGTGCTTGAAATAGTAATCAAATTGATAATTTCAGGTAACCACGTGGGCGAACGCTTTTCAACGAAAATGCTCTGTTACCGAAACTACTTCCAAGTTCTCATGGTTGGGTTAAGAAAATTTGTGCGTAAATATGACCTTAAACTACGATCGTGATTTTTGCGAAAGCGTATTTCGTAAGTGTTCATTGATCTGTGCAGGAGACGGACTCTCGATGTGTTCCCAAAAAGGAACCAGAGACGTCCATTGATGGAAATTGGGCTTGGCAATTAATAAACCTGATTTTATTGTACGCCGATTTTACGATTTTGTTTCCCACTTTTGACATTTCATTGTAGGGATGGGGCGGAGCCAAGAAACGGTAATCCGTCAGTGCACTGGGCGTCATACTTTTCCTGGCCCAGACGAAACCTTTAAAAGGCGACTTGGAACAGGTGGAACTATTATTCAGCGTTCTTCTTCGCTAAGTGCCCGCCCGCAAGTATTTATTAGAAATTTTTGCATCAACAAAGCTTTCACGCTATTCACTTGGAACCTCAAATCTCATATCCCAGCCATGACTAACCTAAGGAGCCTTATTTCTGCTATTCTCATCGTAGTCAGCCTTGCAGTACCTTCGCGTAAGTTTTGTTTGAATATTTCTACTGTAATAGAAAGTAACTTTCTCTGCACTTGCGAGACATTTTACTCCTCTCTATTATAAAACCTGAAACTGATCAAATACAAAAAAGGTAGAAAATTGCTTATTTTGATGCTTTACTAGGATATTTTATAAATTAGTTCCAATGTATTCCGTATTTAGTTGCCCATCCTGCCTTCCAGCACCATTTCAACAATATTGTAAATTCAAACCCATGTCTAAAACGGTGCATGGACCAGGCCACAGAAACAGATACAGAACTCAGTATTCTCAAAACAGCGAACATCTCTGGCTTCTTGCTCAATCTCAACAACATTTGCAACGTTATCTCCACTGCCAGAGAGTGCATTGCGGGCTGTAACGTGGACTCAAATCCGTTTGGACTAGAATCCATGACAACAATCTGCTCGAGAGAGTCTTTGGAACAAGCCCAGAGTGTAAAAGAATGCCTGGCGGCAGAAGGCGATTCGATTCTGAACAAGTGCAGTGAAGAATGCGGTGACTATGAAAAAATCAACGACGACGTTCACAGGCTCACTCAGGCATTCAAGCCAGAGCTAAACCGTCGCGAGGATGTTTCCGCAGTCATGGCGAAGATTGGCAACGCTTGTCAAAGCCTCAAATGCTCTGACCGATGCACTGTGAAAGAAATGAGCGAGCGATGTGCCGGAGAAGTCGCCTCCGTTGTTCAGTCCCTGATCCAAAGGGTTCTGGCGGCGCAAAGGCGCGATTTGGAGAGAATGAGACTAGTAGACACTATGGCTCAATCCACGCCAGTACAATGCTCCTACATGTACATCCCAGAGGTAATGTTCGATGCCAGCAAAGACCAAACAGCGCACGAGATTATTGCCAGTGAATTGCCACTCATCAAGGACATGCAAAGGCGGACACAAGCAAAAACTGCTGCAGGTAATGTCACTGTTTTTTAACAATAGCTTCATTGAGCTAACTTGCGATATTTTAGAAACAGACAAGAAAGCTGACCTGAACCTGGCACTGTCTCAACTTCAGACACATCTTATCAGGAAACAAATCCAGGTGCTCGACATCCAAGAGAAAAATCTTATGAGGGAATCTGCGAAACTTGATATGGAACTGCAGCTTTTGGTCAGGAAGAGGGCGCGTCTTTCAGAACCCACTTACAAACAATGGTAAAATGACTTCGTAGGAGTTGTCCATACGGTTGAATACAATGCTTGCAAATAAGGGATTTGAAATAAAGAGATTTATTGTTAATACTGTATATATAATGTTGATAAAATATTCTACGATGTAAAAAATAAATGTAGCTGTTTTGAATTGCCATTGTTTGTTTTGCATTGTTGCGAAAAATTATTTAAGAATTTCTTAGAACCCTTGCTATACGGGCGGATCGATAATTATTCATATTTTCAATTCATATATTTATTTTGTGAAGTTGATGAAGCTTAGATGAATAAATGACTATACATCGTGTCGGCTTTTGTTACATAAACGCAATAATCACACATTTCTATGTAGTATACGAGTTACTACATAAAGTACTTAGACTGTATATATGGGATAACACCACTAACATGGAACGATAATCAAAATTCATTACTTTTTACAAAAATACCACAAACCAGATGAATACAATCAATGCATTAGATTTTAAAATGAAGAAGTGTAAGTTAATACGACAAAACTTCTTCAGCAATATGCACCAAGATATAATCATTTGCTGACGGTTCTGACAAAATTCCAGCATTTCGATCCAGATCCGTCATCTTTACAATAGCTATCTTCGAAATAGTGCTGGGCAAATCCGAAGTTGCGCAAAATAATTTCAAAATCAATTTGAATTTTGAGTTGTGAACACTCAAATGTATATTTTCCATTGTTGCCTTGTAGAGTATATTTTTCCCGAAGAGCTTGCAGAACTTCGTAGTCATCCTGCTTTTCACTACATATGATATAAGAGTTGCTGCGTCGTTTATCCTGATATTCCACGTATATCGTAACCATCTCAGAGCGATTGCAAGCGGGACTGAAATTTGAAAGTTTTATAAATTCAATACTGTGTTTTGAAAATATACTTAACTGCAATTAATAACAAAATAATCACTCGAATCAGAAAATTCTTATTTTTAAACATAAACACTTCAATAATTCTACCCAAATTAACCATAATTTCGTTCGTTACCAATTCGTTAAATGCCCAATATTAATCTTTTGAGAACTTAGTTATCTAGATTAGCGTTTCTTTAGATTTTCCAACTTCCTTTAAAAAATTTGAAAAATTGCCGTTATTCGCCAAAAATGCGACGAGAGAGTACGCCGATCCCTAACAATAACATTTTGGAAGTAATATTTACCTCATTGCCTTACGAACATCATCGATCAACGGCTGAATATTGAAGAGCTCAGCTTCTGCCAAGATGCCTAAGAGTAATTGGTCGCTTCGGGATAACTACGAATTTCGTTGGTTAATGCTAGGGTCACAATCAGGGGTCCTTCTGATGTGTGATGAAATTTCATCACACATCAGATTGCCCCTGATTGCGACCACCACAATTGTGAACACATCTGATGAAAAATCCGATAAAAAATTTTCCGATGAAATTTAATCACACATTACCCGGTCACACTCGCGAAAGTTTTGATGAAATATTGCAAGGTTATTTTATCTGCAGATGTTGTTTCAATTTTTGGAGTGTTTTTCGCTATGTTGGTCATAAATCTGATGTTACTCACTCTATCTCAACTTTTTGTGTAGATTTCAATATATTTTTAGGAATTTTTCTAACTTTTCATTTTTTCACTCAAAAATTCGCTTTGTTCAACTACACTCAATTTCATCTGTTTTTCACCATTTATTTGACTATATTACACAAAACATCACATTTTTTGCAAAATTATTACGAATTTTGTAATATTCTTGTTATAGTTTAATGTCAGAAATTTATTTTCTTTGGAAAAACAATGCCATTTTTTGTCAAATATTATTTACTGCGGTTTCCGCAAGATATAATTCACTCCAAATTCATTTTTTTGAAGAATGAACAATACATAAAGTGGTAAAAAAATAAATTGAGAAAATTAATCAGAGTCGTACTCATTCAAGAGCTGATGAATATTGATGCAATGTTCACGCTGCTTCTTTTTGTCCGACTTTAATCAAATCTTTTTGACTTTTCTTTCTTTTTCTTCTCTTGGAAAGCTAAAATTAGAGATGTCAGATATAAAATGATACAAATAAGCAGCAAATTTGATCCATATACTGAGAAACGTTCATTTTCCAAAATCATACTTTCATTTTGAGAATGAATATACATTACCTACTAATATTTGAAAATCGAAATTTAAAATCATATTTTTCCTTTAGCAAAAAATTTCCTGGAGAAAGAAGAACTTTTGACCAAACAAACGTTTGCACAAGAATGGCCAGTAGTCTATAATTTGCTTCAATTGGCTCCCAAACCAGCTTGTCTCATAGCACACTATGGATTGCGTTATGATTTTCGTATTATTTTAAATGAGTTGAGGCGCAACTATGCTAGTTTGAAGATCTACCCAATCCCAGACGATGTCTATTTTATAGACTCTTATTTGGCATTTGTGGATTTGGAGAAGGAATATCACGATTCCATAAAGAGGGCCATAAATGAAGTGGCAAGGTTTGTATTATATTGTTTGATACAAACCGACTCCATACCCTATATTTTAGAGCCAAACATTGTGTGTTCCAAGGACCCCATGCATTGCGTTTCCTGAAAAGTGAAGAGTGGTCTCCAGCGAAAAGGCACAGAATCGATTCAAACATATTCGAGTAATATTTCAAATAATCGTATATATTTTTGTAAGGTGTATATTTTTAGGCAAACATGTGAAGGCAACTGGAGGTTCAACGATGCTTTTGGCGATAACTATTTCCGCGGTAAAGGGAATTTCAAGCTAAGAAATATCTATAAAAAGGTGAAAATTATTCAACATCAACTTAGACAAATATATTAATAGTAAAGTAAAGGGTTTTTATTTTTTAACGAAAATCTGCTGCTACAATTTGCATATACCAAAGTGGTAATTTTAAGATCATTGGCGACGACTTTAATGCTCATCAAGCTGAGGCCGACAC
The DNA here is from genome assembly GCA_022814885.1 of Ditylenchus destructor. NCBI lineage: Eukaryota > Metazoa > Nematoda > Chromadorea > Rhabditida > Anguinidae > Ditylenchus > Ditylenchus destructor. The sequence continues at coordinate 833,516 of JAKKPZ010000005.1, forward strand.
TGAAGCTTTGCTGCAGGTTTCTATGAGTTATGGAAAAGAATTTATCAACTATGTGGACACCCATCGAGCCCCGTTTCCGAATCTGGACGTCAATAATATAGTCATTATGAAAGGACAAAACAATGCTTTAGTTGATCTGTAAATAATTTTGCTATATACATATTGTTCCATTCCAATGTTCCTTTCTCAATGTGAAGCTCTTAGTTTCATGTGGGAAAGGGACATGGAAGGTATTTGACTCAAAATTTATTTCTAATTAATTGTCATGAAAATAAAACAGTATTTATTGTTGTGAATGTTTCTCTCATAATGTTTATTATTTGTAATAAGAGAGTTTTTTTTACTATTTTTTTTAAATTTAACGGCCAAATGGTTATTTTCATCAATGATATATCAAAAATAGATTCAATTCAATTCAAGTTTTTCACACATTTTTGTGTTAAGGCGATGTGTAATGAAATGGAATGGTCAGTACCCGTCCAATAAAAACAGAACGAATATGAGAAGGATAATGACACTATTTCCCATCTATTCATGGGAATTTGGTGTAGTGATGAAGTAAGTTTTAGTTAGACGAAAAAGACAAAATAAATAATCAGTCGAAATTTCAGAGTCAAACAAAGAATGTAAAGATTTTAATCTTCCCATATTCTCTTTTTGGTCAATTCATTGGCATTTAAAAAATAATGTGAATGAACACAAAGAAGTAGTCAGTGTGAATGTTTATGGGAGACTTCTAGTAAAAACCATGATTTTCATTTTAAGTAAATGAGAGTTTAGTTCCTTGCTACTTGGTCACTAATAGTTATAGCTTTGGTAAAATTTAATTTGCTCTGTAGAATATTTGCTCACCAATAATGCTCTTTTGTTTGACATGATTTTGTTTTTAAATTTCTTGAAAGTAATTAGGAAATAAACAGGAATAGAGTACTGAAAACCTTTGGCGTCATTATCATATTATATACTATTTGTGAATGGTGTGTAATGTTAACATCTAATTTTTAGAGTCGAAATTACTAAAAATGAAGTATTTCGAGGAACAATCATACTCCGACTTTCAATACCAAGAAGAGCATCAGAAATCAAAGACTTTTTCAGAAGTTACGTCTCCACTTCCAACCAAGAATTGCGGTAAGTGTAATTTTTTAAATAATTAATTTGAAACAAAATAAGAGATCCAAAAATTTCATGTGTTATTCAAATTTTTACGATCATGTTTCACTTTGTCATCGATGAAATTTTAAATTATTGTTTTCAGTTGCGGATGCTGGCACAAATGCCTCGGATGAAAGTGGACCCGGGGAGTGTGCGTCAAACATTTTGACGCCACTCCCTGGCGTCCCGAAAAGCAGGGAAGAAAATGACCCTTCAAGTTCAGGTATTTTATATCCATAATTTAAATAGTTTAACAATAAAATTTATCATACCATTAAGTTGACACAAACAAAGAAGAAAACGACGTGGATTATGGAAATTACCTCTCAGATATTGAGTCCTCATTGAGTGAACTATCTATCGATGAGGAAGATAACTATCAAAGTGGGATTGGAGGAGTGACGCCGAGAAAAAGGTAAACTAATTTGTCTTGAAAAACCATTAAATGAATATTAATAATTTTACATTTTTACTTCTTTTTGATACATGCAACTATAACCAAAAATATTTTACAGACGATCTATGGTTGATTTGAGCCACATTGAAACGCCCAACAAGAAAGCCAATAAATCATGCAACGATATAACAAATTTGACAGACGATGAGGTGGGTATTTCTACAAAAAATCTGAAATTGTTATTATATCATCCTCATTTTAGGAGACGAAAAAATTGGTAATTGTACAACTGGAAAAGGAAGTAGAGTCACTGAAAAAGAAGCTGGCAGAAGCGCTATGTACAATGAACAAATATGCCAATGGTAAGACTCGATTTAAATACTATTCTATTATTTTTCAAATTATGTAAATGAAATAGTTCACATAGATATAATAGATCATAGTCTTTTAGAGAACTAGAATGTGGTAAAAAAAATAAAAATGTTAAATTAACAATGATGTTTCGATTTTGATCTGTGATGTAATAAAAGCCCGTATTTTTATATTAACTAATAAATTTTGCAACTACATTTAAAAAATTTAGACAAGTCATCCTCTAAGCCAAACAGAAACCCCTCTAAAGCAAACGCTAGCCCCAACTCAGGTCGCAGCACAAGGTTTAGAAGAAAGTTTATCTCATCAGAAGTACAAGACGGGGATTATTCGACGCTCGAAATTGACGATGAAACAAATCCAATTGAAGGTATTCTTATAATTTCGTTTTTAGATAATCACTTTCATATTCTCCTCATGAGAAGATGAAAGTTTTCAAGGACAAGAATAGTAAAAAATAAAAATGTTACAATTAACAATGATGATTCGATTTTGATCTGTGATGTAATAAAAACCCGGATTTTTAATCACTTCATAGATTTGTAACGATATTTAAAATTTAGAACCGTCATCTTCTACGTCAAACAAAAGTTCACGGACTACCATCTCCAGGCCCAACCCAGCCAAAGGTGTGGCGAACATTTTGACACCCTTTGGTTGGGAGGGTTCAAGAGATGGCGAGGAACCAGCATCTGATCAGCGGCTCACTCCAAGACAAAGGTTCGGAAAGGCCTTCAAACCAGAATTTGACGAAAAAATTCTTCCAACACACGTCTATGCATTGGTTCGACCACATGAATGGGAAAAAGCGTCATCAGTGGAAGAAAAGGCCAAAGCAATTTTTTACATTGGCATAACTGAGATACCAAAAACGCGATTCACCGATCATAAAGGTAGTATAAAATATTGAATTAGATAATGAAAATTATGTATTGTTAGTATTAGAATATCAGTGAATGTTGAGATTCTTTATCCAAGGCAATTGATTTCATTTAGGAAAAAAATAGAGAAGGATTTCGGAATAATAATATTATTCCGGAACTGTGACGAGGCACTTTTCTATGAACATGCGCTGCACACAGGAAGAGTGAAATTTTCGGATGAATTTCTATCAACTCCAGGAGTGGGACGCAAATGTGAACGTACAGAAAAGTTGAAAAAGATGAGGGAAAATGCGCTACTAGTTGAACAGATTGGGATGCAAGCGTATGACATAATAGGTAGCTTATTTTAACCAGAAACCTACATTTAGATACCAACTGACTATTAATGAGCGCTTATTTCAGATAGTGATCCCAAAATCTACTACAAATCCAACATCAAAGAATTCGCTCGCGAGTTTGAATGTTGGTTCAGAAATCAATACCAAGAAGACAGTGACGTGGACTATGGAAATGATGTCTCAGATATTGAGTCCTCAATGAGTGAACTATCAATCGATAATGAAGCTGACTATGAGATTGGGATTGGAGGAGTGACGCCAAGAAAATGTAGATTAAACTAATTTTTAGTCTGGAAAATCATGAAAAAAAAATATATTTTGTGTGTATATTTACGCTCCTAAAAAAGAAGATTTACTTCTTTTTGATACAAACAACTATACCCAAAAATATTTTACAGGCAATCGATGGTTGATTTGAGCCACATCGAAAGACCCAACAAGAAAGTCAATAGATCGTGCAACGACATAAGAAATTCGACAGACAATGAGGTATGAAGTTTTACAAAAATTTAAAATTTACATTATTCTAATACAAGGAGCCTAACACAATGAGAATTATACAACTGAGAAGGGAAGTCGAATCGCTAAATAAGCGACTAGCAGATGTGCTATGTACAATCAACAAATATACCAAAGGTAACATTTTATTTCAATGTTATTCGTATATTTTCATATTGTGTAAGGGAAATAATTCACATAAATGTCATAGCTTGTAGTTGTTCAAAAGAACTAGAATACGATAAAAATGTTACAATTAACAATGATGTTTCGATTTTTATCTGTGATGTAATAAAAGCCCGTATTTTTATATTAACATGGTTGCAATGGTATCGTAGCGTCATCTTCTACGTCAAACAAAAGTTCACGGACTACCAACTCCAGCCCCAACCCAGCCAAAGGAGTGTCGAACATTTTGACACCCTTTGGTTGGGAGGGTTCAAGTGTTGTGCAGAAATCAACATCCAATGAAACGCTCACTCCAAGACAAAGGTTCGGAAAGGCCTTCAAACCAGTATATGACGAAGAAACACTTCCAATGAACATCTATGCATTGGTTCGACCACAGGAATGGGAAAAAGCGTCATCGGTGGAAGAGAAGGCAAAGGCTATTTTTTACATTGGCCTGAGTGAAAATCCTACAAGCCGTTACTCCCAGCACACGAGAGGTATGATAAATATTAAATTCAAAAATGAAATATCATTAACCAAATATAAAAATATCACTGAACGTATATATTCAGAAATTTATAGGAATACAATGTTCGCAATATAGTTTAATTATTGAAGACATAAAAGTGAATTGTAAATAATTTCGTTTAGATAAGGGAGATTTCGGAATGATAATTCTATTCCCGAACTGCGACGATGCACTTTTCTACGAACATGCGCTACATACAGGAAAAGTGAAATTTTCGGATCAATTCCAGTCCAATCCATAGAACGTGCCGCAAGAGTGAACGTACAGAAAAGTTGAAAAAGATGAGGGAAAATGCGCTACTAGTTGAAGAGATTGGGATGCAAGCGTATGACATAATAGGTAGCTTATTTTAACCAGAAACTAACGTATAAAATTCAATACACTATACAATCAATAATTTTCAAAATTTGTTTATATTTCTATGAATGATCTTCCAATAGTGTAAAATGACTAGAAATTTGTATATATATATATATATATACTAGCCAATGGGATGTGTGACATTTTGAGTGTTACGGTTTGCGCCTTAGTATATAGTTACATTTATATTCAAATTTACACGCTTATTATAGATAGTGGTCCCAAAGTCTACGACATATCCACCATCACCGAATTTGCTTTGGTGTTTAAGTGTTCAGAATGTGCATACGCCACTTCATATCCATGGTCTCTGAAAACGCACATGCGAACTCACACCGGAGAAAAGCCGTTCAAATGTTCTCTATGTTCGCACACCACTACAACTTCATGGGATATGGAAAAGCACACGAGAACCCATACCAAAGAAAAGCCGTACAAATGTTCAGAATGTGCATTCGCCACTGGAGATTCATCAACTCTGCAAAAGCACATGCGAACTCACACCGGAGAAAAGCCGTACAAATGTTCAGAATGTTCATACACCACTACAACTTCATGGGCTCTGAACAGGCATATGCGAAATCACACCGGAGAAAAGCCGTACAAATGTTCACAATGTGCATACGACACTGGAGATTCATCAGCTCTGCAAAAGCATATGCGAAATCACACCGGAGAAAAGACATTGAAATGTTCAGAATGTTCATACGCCTGTTCATATCCATCGGATTTCAATAAGCACATTCGAACTCACACCAGAGAAAAGCCGTTCAAATGTCCAGAATGTGCATTCGCCACTTCAAATCCATCGAATGTGAAGACGCATTTCATTAGAAAACATCAATAGAGTTACTCCGATGACGATTCTGATTCTGATTAATGGTGATATTGTGACATGGAAATAGAATATGTGATTTCCTTTGTTCATTGACATTATTTTCTAACAAAAACGAAATGGCGGCGCAAAGGCGCGATTTGGAGAGAATGAGACTAGTAGACACTATGGCTCAATCCACGCCAGTACAATGCTCCTACATGTACATCCCAGAGGTAATGTTCGATGCCAGCAAAGACCAAACAGCGCACGAGATTATTGCCAGTGAATTGCCACTCATCAAGGACATGCAAAGGCGGACACAAGCAAAAACTGCTGCAGGTAATGTCACTGTTTTTTAACAATAGCTTCATTGAGCTAACTTGCGATATTTTAGAAACAGACAAGAAAGCTGACCTGAACCTGGCACTGTCTCAACTTCAGACACATCTTATCAGGAAACAAATCCAGGTGCTCGACATCCAAGAGAAAAATCTTATGAGGGAATCTGCGAAACTTGATATGGAACTGCAGCTTTTGGTCAGGAAGAGGGCGCGTCTTTCAGAACCCACTTACAAACAATGGTAAAATGACTTCGTAGGAGTTGTCCATACGGTTGAATACAATGCTTGCAAATAAGGGATTTGAAATAAAGAGATTTATTGTTAATACTGTATATATAATGTTGATAAAATATTCTACGATGTAAAAAATAAATGTAGCTGTTTTGAATTGCCATTGTTTGTTTTGCATTGTTGCGAAAAATTATTTAAGAATTTCTTAGAACCCTTGCTATACGGGCGGATCGATAATTATTCATATTTTCAATTCATATATTTATTTTGTGAAGTTGATGAAGCTTAGATGAATAAATGACTATACATCGTGTCGGCTTTTGTTACATAAACGCAATAATCACACGTTTCTATGTAGTATACGAGTTACTACATAAAGTACTTAGACTGTATATATGGGATAACACCACTAACATGGAACGATAATCAAAATTCATTACTTTTTACAAAAATACCACAAACCAGATGAATACAATCAATGCATTAGATTTTAAAATGAAGAAGTGTAAGTTAATACGACAAAACTTCTTCAGCAATATGCACCAAGATATAATCATTTGCTGACGGTTCTGACAAAATTCCAGCATTTCGATCCAGATCCGTCATCTTTACAATAGCTATCTTCGAAATAGTGCTGGGCAAATCCGAAGTTGCGCAAAATAATTTCAAAATCAATTTGAATTTTGAGTTGTGAACACTCAAATGTATATTTTCCATTGTTGCCTTGTAGAGTATATTTTTCCCGAAGAGCTTGCAGAACTTCGTAGTCATCCTGCTTTTCACTACAGATGATATAAGAGTTGCTGCGTCGTTTATCCTGATATTCCACGTATATCGTAACCATCTCAGAGCGGTTGGTAGCGGGACTGAAATTTGAAAGTTATATAAATTCAATACTGTGTGTTTGAAAATATACTTAACTGCAATTAATAACAAAATAATCACTCGAATCAGATAATTCTTATTTTTAAACATAAATCCTTATAGTAAGCTGAAGCAATAATTCCTGCGTCTGTGCGCGCACAGACGCAGGAATTATTGTCATTCTGTCTATCTTTTTTGAGGGGCCAGACCCATTTTTTGTCATTCTGTCTACTTTTTTGAGGGGCCAGACCCATTTTTTGTCATTCTGTCTACCTTTTTTTGAGGGGCCAGACCCAATTTTTGTCATTCTGTCTACTTTTTTGGGTCCAGAACCATTTTTTTGTCATTCTGTCTACTTTTTTGAGGGGCCAGACCCATTTTTTGTCATTCTGTCTACTTTTTTGAGGGGCCAGACCCATTTTTTGTCATTCTGTCTATCTTTTTTGAGGGGCCAGACCCATTTTTTGTCATTCTGTCTACTTTTTTGAGGGGCCAGACCCATTTTTTGTCATTCTGTCTATCTTTTTTGAGGGGCCAGACCCATTTTTTGTCATTCTGTCTACTTTTTTGAGGGGCCAGACCCATTTTTTGTCATTCTGTCTACCTTTTTTTGAGGAGCCAGATCCAATTTTTGTCATTCTGTCTACTTTTTTGGGTCAAGAACCATTTTTTGTCATTCTGTCTACTTTTTTGAGGGGCCAGACCCATTTTTTGTCATTCTGTCTACTTTTTTGAGGGCCAGACCCATTTTTTGTCATTCTGTCTATCTTTTTTGAGGGGCCAGACCCATTTTTTGTCATTCTGTCTACTTTTTTGAGGGGCCAGACCCATTTTTTGTCATTCTGTCTATCTTTTTTGAGGGGCCAGACCCATTTTTTGTCATTCTGTCTACTTTTTTGAGGGGCCAGATCCATTTTTTGTCATTCTGTCTACTTTTTTGAGGGGCCAGACCCATTTTTTGTCATTCTGTCTACCTTTTTTTGAGGGGCCAGACCCAATTTTTGTCATTCTGTCTACTTTTTTGGGTCCAGAACCATTTTTTTGTCATTCTGTCTACCTTTTTTGAGGGGCCAGACCCAATTTTTGTCATTGTCAAGTCGATTTCAAATCATTTCGATTCTTAGGGGTGCATATTTTTGTCTGTAACCAGGAAATTTTGGGAAAGTCGATTCTTAGGGGTGCATATTTTCAAGTACAAGTCAGTCAGAGACACAAATTAGTCAGAGACACAAGTCAGTCAGAGACACAAGTCAGTCAGAGACACAAGTCAGTCAGAGTCACAAATCAGTCAGAGACACAAATCAGTCAGAGACACAAATTAGTCAGACGCACAAACCAGACAGAAGGAGCGGCCGAAGGCCGCGACTGTCGACCTCACCCTGACCATATCTTACCCCATAAATATTGCGAGGCGCCGGAGGCGACGAGCCAGTCCTGTGGTCGGGCGCGGAACGCCCGACCCTCCCCCTTGGAACGTGAGGAAACTTGTAACATATACTCCCGAACAACAGTTGCTTGAGGGCCGAAGGCCCGAAATAGTCTCATGCTGCTCTACTCCCGAACAACCCAACCCTGACCGCTGATGGCGGTGCGCGAAGCGCCGCTGATGCACGCAAACCGCTTCCTAGCGAAGTGAGGGCCGCGAAGCGGCCCCACTTCGCTAATACTTCAATAATTCTACCCAAATTAACCATAATTTCGTTCGTTACCAATTCGTTAAATGCCCAATATTAATCTTTTGAGAACTTAATTATCTAGGTTAACGTTTCTTTAGATTTTCCAATCTCCTTTAAAAAATTTGAAAAATTGCCGTTATTCGCCAAAAATGCGACGAGAGAGTACGCCGATCCCTAACAATAACATTTTGGAAGTAATATTTACCTCATTGCCTTACGAACATCATCGATCAACGGCTGAATATTGAAGAGCTCAGCTTCTGCCAAGATGCCTAAGAGTATATACAAATGTTTTTTAAGTATATTTGTCTTCATTTTCCTTAGTATCTAGCGCCGGCAAAAAATTGGTCGCTTCGGGATAACTACGAATTTCGTTGGTTAATGCTAGGGTTACAATCAGGGGTGCTTCTGATGTGTGATGAAATTTCATCACACATCAGATTGCCCCTGATTGTGACCACCACAATTGTGAACACATCTGATGAAAAATCTGATAAAAATTATTATTAGATTTTCCGATGAAATTTCATCACACATTGCCCGGTCACACTCGCGAAAGTTTTGATGAAATATTGCAAGGTTATTTTATCTGCAGATGTTGTTTCAATTTTTGGACCGTTTTCCGCTATGTTGGTCATAAATCTGATGTTACTCACTCTATCTCAACTTTTTGTGTAGATTTCAATACATTTTTAGGAATTTTTCTAACTTTTCATTTTTTCACTCAAAAATTCGCTTTTTCCAACTACACTCAATTTCATCTGTTTTTCACCATTTATTTGACTATATTACACAAAACATCACATTTTTTGCAATGATAAAGTTCGAAGAATGCACCCAAAATCTAATGAAAATTAAAGTGGTCGAAAAAAGTGAATTTTTGAGTGAAAAAAATGAAAAGTCAGGAAAATTCTGATAAACGTGTTGAAATCTAGACAAAAAGTTGACATAGAGTGAGTAACATCAGATTTATGACCAACATAGCGGAAAACGGTCCAAAAATGGAAATGAAATTTGATTTAAAAAATTCTCCCCACAAATCTGATCAAACTTTTGTTTGATCAGAATCAGCCATCGCTATAGTGACCGCCCGATGAAAATTTCAACGCCCGATGAAATTTCATCAGAATTTTCATCAGATTTTTCACCAGATATTTCGCTATTGTGACCCGGGCATAACGGGACGCATAGACTACTGGGATGAGAAATGGAACCCTCAGGGATTACACCGAGGCCATTGGATTGTACTAAGGCCCCTTGAAACAAATTCGCTTTTGTTTACAAAATTTGTTAAAATGTTGAAAAGGTCTGAGTTTATTTATGAAAAACTATGAAAATCGATACCTTCCAACTTCAAATAGTTGTCATTCAAATTCAAGACACCCCTTTCAAGATAAATCAAAATGATACGAAAATATTTCGGATCTGCGTCAAGAAAGTAAGCACCGGATTCATCCTGAACAAGATTTAATTATCATAGTGTGTTGAAAAGTTTTGAGAATTTAATTCCATGAAACGAAAATCACGTTAGGATCCTTTCCAACTGAACCGAAATTTTGACACTACTGGTGTAGGTATCGTAAAAATTTACCGTTGTATATTTTCTCGAAATCGCCTAGTAATTGTGACATTAATTTCGAAAAAGATAGCTATGTTTCTCATAACGTGGTTTTTCATATTTATTTCACTTTTGTTTTTTTACGCATGAAATGCAAAAATCCCCATTTGCTGTTCTAGTTTTTCGTCTTCTATTCTACCTTTTTTGTCTTGTATGAATACCTCATACTAGCGGGGGAGGAGCCGCTTCGCGGCTCCCTCACTTCGCTAGGAAGCGGTTAGCGTGCATCAGCGGCGCTTCGCGCACCGTCATCAGCGGTCAGAGTTGGGATGTTCGGGAGTAAGGGTTGTTCGGGTTAGATTGAATTCTACCTGTACCTAGTCTAAGTTCCCTCACATTCCAAGGGGGAAGGTCGGGCGCTCCGCGCCAGACCACAGGACTGGCTCGCCACCTGCGGTGGCTCGCAATCTCAGACTCAGTCTGAGTTTGTCTCAGTCTGACACACTTTTTCACTGAAAAAAGCAGGAAGTCTCAAAATATGCACCCCTAAGAATGCAGCTTTTGGTGAAAAAAGCAGGAAGTCTCAAAATTCTCTGGCACTCTGACCTTATGGTGTAGTCTTTTTCACTGAAAAAAGCAGGAAGTCTCAGATAAGATAAGAAATAGACCGTGACCTGGTCTAACGGCCAGGTCACGGACTGACAGGGCTAGCTTACTGGGGGATGGTTTTCTTTAGTTAGCTTGATTAACAAAATAGGAGTAAAACGTTAGTTAACAGTATATTAAAATTACTTTTAAACATGAGCCGTCTCCGTTTGCCAAACGCGCCAAGGAAGATTCTGGACATCGGGAAAGAGCATCTTTTTTTGTGTACATTGTCTAAAATAAAAAGTTGGTTTAACGGGAAAATTTCTTTCTGTTTGGTTTTTTATTTCATTAACCCTTCATTGCCCGACAGTGGGAGTTTGCTGATTTTTTGGAATACAGAGCTCGTTTGGGACCCTGATAACGGCAAAAAATATTATTTTATAAAATTCGACTAAAAATGGCGATTTTCATGGGTTCGAAAATTTGTAGCGAATTCAAATTTGCGCCAAAAAATCAGGTCCTGCACCGAATTTAACATGCTTATTGGGTTCATACACTGGGAAATGAAGGGTTAACTCTAAGGAACTCTATCGTGGTGCGTTAATTAAGGACCACATGACAATGTCGAGTGCTCACCTCTCCACCGACATTGAGACGAATCCAGCTATTATTTAAAACTGCGTTGTTTGCACTCATAATTCGAAACGTAATCGTGTTACAATTGAAGTGTTATAGCAATATAGTGGCTGAAAAATAAATTCCCAAAATTAATGTGAAATGTGTTTTGTACAATCGAACGTTCATAAATGGTCACACTTGAGATTTTCGAGCGCTAATATTTTAGCGTCATTTTCTCTAATTTTACATACTCAAAAGTGGGACGTTAAATGTGATATCTCCTGGCTATTTCCTCCTTTAGAGCCCTTAGTTAAAAAAGGACGCTAAGTATGCCAAAAGCTCCATATATGGGTTCAGCTTACACCTAAGACGGCTGGCCTTTAAGCCTAGTCCGAATCAGTATGCCCTTATAAGAGTTTTTCAGATTAAAACATAGGTGCGCATGCCAGAAGGACGCTAGTGTCTCTGAAAAATGACGCTAAGTCGGATTATGGGTTAAGCTCTTGGGATCAGGATGGCGCGCAGGGGTAACAATAGCAAAGTTGCTTATAAGGTCATGACAAGCAACATTGCTCTGGAAATCCTTGTGCGAGATGCCTTTCCGCGCGAGATAAAGGACACACCAGTGATACCTACGAGCAATCCGGAAGTAGCTATTAGGATAGGACGCTAAATGTCCCACGAAATCGGAAAATAGTATTTTTCCTGTGCAGAGAAAAAAGGACGCTAAATGGAGGCCGCTAAATGGGATTGGACGCTAAAGTAATGTTTCTCATATTGTCTGTGATCAATGATTTGTTCACTCTTTTTTTGGGGGCTAGGCCAGATATGATGGTGTCAACCCCACTATTATGGGGGCTAATATCCCTTTGTCATAGCAAGAATTGACTGTTGTTAAATAAAGTGGCATGTTGCTTTTCTTTCGCAACGGCCATCTGTTCTGCAGAGGTCGACGGTCCGCCATACTATTTATCTGAATGGCATATAGAAGTGGGGATAAAGTGGCCCGAGGTCCGTGTGGTAAGGTAGTCCAAGGTCAGTGGGGATAAAGTGGCCCGAGGTCAGTGACAGCAGACGAATTCAGGAAACAAATAGCGAGCGGCAGGAAATTTCTTACTCAATGGTGAACGCTCTCGAGTATTAGTATTGGCTTGTGTGTGGGGAAGCTGGCCGCACGTTAGGTTGTCAAAGCCAAGACCCGGGTAGTGCCGGCTAGCAAAATTCCAAGAGCAGTCGGCGAATATGTTTCGAGACGAAAAATATTTGAGGGGAAGTTGGCTTAGAGCCAACTGGCTACCATGAAAAGACAGATTTTGGATGGGACAGAGAAAAGAAAAAAGATGTGGAGGAAAATATGATATAAAGCAAAAAAGGAAACACTTCATTGAATTTGTTGGTAACGGCGGACAAATGACTCGTTTCATATTTAGAGTTAGAGTTTATCCCGGAAAAGAATTCTTATTTTCGGCGATGAAAATAAGAATTCTTTTCTTATTTTTCAAGTATGAATCAGAAAAAGTCCCAAATCAGGATTTTTCCAAAAATGTTTTAGAATTACAGATATAAAAATATTTTTTCAAGAGAATTTTAATACCATATTCCCTCTAATAGAGCCCCCACCTTCGGCAGATCGCCAAGATTCATTTTCTTTAATTTGCTAAAAATCTGAATTTGTGATATGTTATAGTCAAAGACTTAGGCTACAACATATTTCAAATTCAGAATTTTCTAGAAGCTATAAAGTGGATTGCCAAGCTTCGCCAATTTGAAAGGGTGGGCTCTATTACAGGAACCCTGGTATTTCGTAGGACAATCGTGAATATCGGTCGATTGGCTTTTAAATAGACGCAGACATTAAAATCAAGACTGTCAGAATGGTCCATCGTGCAATGAAAGTAGTTAATATCAAAACTTACAAAGTTGTCTAATTAAAATTTCTTCAGTTAAAATAAATTCAACATATCAAATTCATTTTATTATTTCAAAATTTTAGTTATCGAAAAAAGTCCAAAAATCCAATATTCATCAAAGAATGTTGAAATTTCTAATTAAATGAAATCCGAGAGGCTTTTTTATATAATTCATAACCGAAAAAGCGTGTTGTTTGTATGCATATGAACAAGGTTGCGAACATAGCACGCGTGTAAATAGAAATTCGAGGAAAATCATATTGATGATTTAAGAGGATATTTTGTTCTTAGATCCGTGTCAGCGATATTATAGTTTGGGGCATCAAAATCATGCTGCTAATGTTGTGGGTTCACCTGATAATTTTATTCAAGAAGTAATTCAAAATATATAACAGTTCTTCAACATTATGCTCCGAAAAAGAATCATTCAGTAATGGTTCTGACAAACTTCCAGCATTTCACAAAGTCATCATCTTCGATATTGTAGTTGTCGTCGTATGATTCCTGGACAAAATCGAGGCTGCGCAAAACCATTTCAAATTCCACTTGTTTTGCCAATGAGAGGCATTTTCCAGTGTCTTTCTCCACCGAGGTATATAAAAAGTATTCTCCATCTGTACATCGAACATTGCTGTGGTGCAGTTTACGACGTAAAGCTGTCAAAACTTCGTAGTTGTCGTCCTTTTCACTACAGACAATCTGAGCGATCATGCGTTTCTTGTTGTAAAAGGTCACAAGCAACACAACAGTTTCGGTGCGTTTGATTACACGACTAAAATAAAAAGATTATATTAAGTTTTATGAAATATAAAAACCAATTTTTAAGAAAACCTGTGAAATAAATATTAAAATAAAACTATAAGAAGCATATTTTTGAACAGCACATTTCAGTTATTTTACCGAAATTCATCTACCATGTTTTCCACCATAAATTTGAAATCCTCTAAGTGGAGTTAACAACGACGCTCTCTTTTTTGGACCTATTCCGATTTTTAGGACACTTTTGACATTTTAACCCTTCATTGCCGAGTGTATCCGTACGGATACGATTTTGATTTGCTCTCTCCTTCACAAAAAGAAAGAAACGAATGAGTGTTCATTATTCATACAAAGAGTGTGTCTGTAAAAAGGTTACATAGAAAAGAGACATAAACAATGGCAGCCATCATGATTTTGATAAAGACAGCTCACCAAAAGGAAAGCTAATGGTAATGCAGACATTTTGCCTTTTGTCTATGGCTCCGGCACTGAAGAGTTAAGACAATTTTGCTAAGCTAAAATTTGGGCTGCAGGCAAAATTTTTTACTTAAAAAATCCAATGTTTTTGGGTCAATATTTTAGCGAGCTAGCTACATTTTCAAAAAAATTTCGAAAAAATGGCATGTTTGCAAACTGCAATATTGCACAAAAGGACGCAAATATAAAAATGACCGAAAATACAGTGACGGACAAAAGTTAGTTCCAATTTTTATTTTGTCCATAACTTTTTTATAATAAAATTTAGCATTTTGCCATTTTTTGACCGAAAAATCGCAACTTTAGACAGCCATAACTTTTTTTCTACCTAACGAAAAAATGTGAAATTTACAGGGTATACCCAACTTTTTATGCTGAACAAGATAGCGGTTTCAGATTTTTGAAAAAAGAACTTTCTAGAAAATTCCATTTTTGGCAGTTTTTAAAAAAAGGCGATTTTGACGCAAAAAATGAAAAATTTGAAAAACGCTAACAGATGTCAGACGAGATACATTCTGAAGTATAACATACTTTTTACAGATCAAAAAATAGTACATTAGAAAAAAAAGTTATGGACAAAATAAAAATTGGAACTAACTTTTGTCCGTCACTGTATATAAAAATGTAAAAATTTTAAAGTCGAAAAAAATTTGTCGAAAAACTAATGCTAGTTTCTAAAACCAACCGATAGTTTTTGAACTAATGTTAGTTATGAAAACTAATGTTAGTTTTTTATCGGTTTTGACATCACTTTATTCGGCCTTCGGTAATTGAAAAACGGACCGAAGCCCACCCCTGGTAAAAACCGAACAGAATACTATAAATTGCGTTTGTAGTGTCTATACTCAGAATCACAACTACTAAAACTCCCAGCATTTTTCCAGTGAGTTGCCACTTTGACAATACGTCATTTTTCTACGTTAGATGAACTTATTGATACACGAATTTGTGACTAATTTTATGCTCATAAACGCAAGTTTAGATAGTGCTATTCTAATTTAACATATTTTATATTTATAATATTTGCCTTCAAATGCTTCCTTATGCTAAAATGAGAAAGAAGAGAATTTAACAGTTTAACTAGTTTCTTAATTATTGATTTTAATTTATCAGACACAAAACTTACCTCATTTTCCCAGATATCTCTTCGATCAACGGCTGAATTTTAAAGAGCTTGACTTCTGGCAAAAGGCCTGTAACAAGAAACAGTCAAACATCATTATTAGGTCCACTGTACTCATGAACTCGACTAAATATCGCATTTCCAACATGAATTTGATGTTTTTCATAAGCTTCGAAATATCAGTTATTTTCGTGTCAAAGCGCTCATTTTGTACTTAACTTTTGAAAAAAAAATGTTTTTTAACGTACCAATACTTGTTGCATAAAACCAATTTGTTACAAAAATTTTAATTTACTGCAAAAACATTTTGTGTGACCATGTCTTCTATCCTCTCCAACAATGAACATTTGTGCATTTAATAATAAGAACGGAACATACCCTCAAGCGTCACATTGTTGCCGTCGAAAATCAAGTGACCGGTTTGCAGATATTTCAAAATGATACGAAAATAATCCGGGTCGGCATTCAGAAAGTAAATACCGGTTGCATCCTGAAGAATATTTAGTTATTATGAACGGACCGAGCTTTTTAAAAGATTATGTATTGAATTATGTGACCAGAAAATAATACGGAATAAAATTTTTACGAAAGAGAACAAATCTGATAAACAAATATTATGCCATATATACTCCAGTTCTATTGATTGTATTGATTTAAATAACCTTTAGACACTTGTCCCACTCATCCAAGTGTGCCAAGTTAGAACTTGGATATCGAGATAGAGTACTCTTCGTTGTTTGAAATATCTGAAACAAAGGAAAATAGCCATAAATTAAATATGGTATAATTTATTTGCTTTGATATCGCTTTAGAATTGTAATTCATAATTATTTTAAACACAAACTACCAAAATTCACCATTTTACACGTGTAATGTACTATTATTATAACTAGCCGAGCAGAGCTCGGCTAGCTGTCTGTCTGAGTCTATACTGCCTCTCACGAGATAGGAGGGCACTTTCTTCACAATTTAAATGCACTGGAGATCTTATCAGTGATTTCAAATTCGCGGCTGTGCGGACGCGAATGGAAGGCGGCTGCCTCGCTCTCTTCGTTTCGAACGAAGAGAGAGGGAAGAGACGAGAGAGAAACAAGAGAGAAAAACGCTCTGCCCAAATAAAATGTCTCTCGTCTCTTCCCTCTCTCTTCGTTCGAAACGAAGAGAGCGAGGCAGCCGCCTTGCGATTGGGCCTATCGCGGCGGGACAACTAAGCTTTTGGCGCAAAGTGTGCACTGTAGAAATGTTCCCTCCTATCTCATGAGAGGCAGTATTACTGGTTTAGATTGAATTCGTTGGTCAATAAATTTTAATTGGGTGAATATGAATAACAGTTTAGGTATTCGCTACCTATTCGAAAAACCTCGGCCTGCGGCCGTCTAGAAAACGGCATAGATTTTAAAGGGTATAATACAGATATGCCTATGTTCTAAGTTCCCTCACATTCCAAGGGGGAAGGTCGGGCGCTCCGCGCCCGACCACAGGACTGGCTCGCCACCTGCGGTGGCTCGTATTTTTTATGGGGTAAGATTGATTTACAGCCAAAACACTCCAAAAACGGCTAAATGCCCTAAGGGCAAATTTCGTCAATGTGGGTGGTCCAACCTCGAAAATTTTATGCCATTCGTTTTGTCTCACCGAGAGCTATCATTTGACACCTCACTCGCCTCTGGAGGTGGTCAGGAACCCAAAATCCCGAGAAATGCCCTCAGGGCAAATTTCGTCAATGTGGGTGGTCCGATGTCTGAAATGTTTGTGCCATTCGTTTTGGTTCACCCAGAGCTGTCATTTGACACCTCACTCGCCTCTGGAGGTGGTCAGCAACGGAAAATCTCGACAAATGCACTCAGGCTAAGAATCTCCGCTGTGTGTGGTCCAACCTCGAAAATTTTATGCCATTCGTTTTGTCTCACCGAGAGCTATCATTTGACACCTCATTCGCCTTTGGAGGTGGTCAGGAACGCCAGATCCCGACAAATGCCCTCAGGACCCATAACTTCGTCGTGGGTGGTCCGATCTCGAATCTGACAATTTTCCCTTCGCCTACTCATTGAGAGGAATCGTTTGACGTATCACACGCCTCTGGACACATACTGGATATTTCTAAACAACTCCCTCCCTCCCTCGTTCAGGAAAAAGGGGGCGTGGCGACCTAACTGCTTGTAACTCTCTATGGGGGGAGACAAATATTTAATATAATGTTTGAACTTGCGCCAAAAATTAGTCTGCGCCACTGGCTATCTCATTACGAAAAGGTTATTTATGTCACAGAAGTGGTTCTTTTTTTCACAGATTTGGCATGTGGCGTTGTGCAACAACCCTTAAATGGGCATATTTTAGACTTAGGCAAAGGCTTGTCCTCGGGATTAGGCTTGGTTCTGAAAGAAAACCCGAGTCTAACCCCCTATAGGGGTTAAATTCATAATTATTGTTTGAATTTGGCGGGCATTGTTGTAAATCCATGAAAAAGAACCACTTCTGTGACATCGAAAACTCTCACGTGTCTCGTTGGCTGTAGCCAATCAGAGCTACTCAAATGTGATGCAACTTGAAACGTTTTATTAAAAGTTCGCAATAATAGTACCGAAACTTGATAAACTTAATACTGTTGTTTATTATAAACGAGTTATAACCACGCAAAAAACGCTCACCTTTCCGCCAACATTCACTGAAACAATTGAATTGTCGACCATTTGTGCCAAAGAATTTTCTGCAAATTATGGATTATAGGATTACTAACTGTGTATCAGAACGTTAAAACGTGAAATCCAAATTACGAATGACCGAAATATCTGAATTTTATAAGAATTTCGACATCCCTGCTGTGTACGGTATATGGAGATATTAAGAGCATATTTTGGGACGGGTTAATAAGGAAGGACTCGGACGCTTTTGAAACATGGTCCAGCTAATCACCAACCGAATTCCATATCTTTATTTCAATGGACAGGTTAATTATACGATATACTTTCATTAGGTACAGTTCATTCATGATATGTCAAACCCTTCAGCCCACCACTTCTGTGACACCAAAAATCCTGTCCAATCAACGGGGAAAGGGTGGGAACTCCCAAAATGGCAATATTAAATAAGGATGTTATTAGATGAGGCGTTCTCATTCGTAAAATTACTCTTCAAACAATCATTCATTTGTTAGAATAAAATTAGAATATGGCTACAAAGCTAATGCCCAAAATCAGATAAAATTACGAAGCATAAGAGGAGCGCAGCAGCAGACAGAATCTTCTGGAAATTTATTCAACAAATTCGAAATGAAATTCAAATTGGAAGAAAATAATGTTTGCGAAATAAGAGAAACAGAAAACGCTATGAGTCAGAATTTAGGATACCAAACACATTTTTTAACACCGGCTAAACCAAACAGCAGTGTATCATCTATGTGTAAATGACGTCGTATCTCAACACAAGATATATTCATATTCAATGGATTTTTATTCAAACTTTGAGACTTTAGACTAAAAACACTCGAAATTATGATAAAATCCGAGAGTTTCGCGTACCTTTTGTGAGATTGAAGAAGATACCCAGTTCTTCGCACGGAAGAACTGAGTCTTAGCCTTCATTTGAGCCGTTACTCATTCTTCTAGTATGTTCCAGAACAAAGTTATGGCATAAAGTTACAGTGGTGAAAATTTTCCGAAGGGAATTTTTCAGCAAAAATTTGTTTACGAAAATATTTTCAGCGAGCAGAACACAAACGATTTAGTAGGTGCATTTACCATGTTCTGGATACAATTGGACTGGGAGGTGTCGTTTCTGTTCATTGAGCGAGAATTTGCACGTCTCAAGAATCCATTTCGAGCGTTTCCGAGGGATCCTCCTCTCAATCTAGCTCCACAGAAGTGAGTGTATATGTCATCTAAACGTAAGTCGAAAACTTCATCTGAGGCATCTGCTTCTGAATCCAATCCGTACGTAACATGCTTCCGTTACCTTCTACAAATTTACTGGGAGATATTCAACGAAGAACATTTGCAATTAAAATGGAGGATCCCATGGAGCTTCTTGAAATTTTTGATTTAAGAAGTTTCTAACAACACACACCTAAACTATTGATTTTTTGATAGTTTCGACACTTTTAATCAAAAGAATGTCTACAAATTTATTATTATACAAAAAGTGGCATCACAGCTATAGTAGTAAGATCAAGCTATATCATGTATTTCTACAGAATAGATTATGGTTTAATGCTCTGCGATATATGATCTCTTGAAGCAGGTAATAAGCCGAAAAATTCGGAAAACTCGAATATTTCCTGTTTTCCAGCCCTCTTTGATTAAAATGGTCATATTTCAGCACCCATAAAATATTATGTGAAGCTAACAATTGGCACTGGAGCTACACTAAAATGCATATTCATATAGCGTCAATCTCCGTCCGTAACATTTTATTTTCCCGTGCTTGTGGGGAAAGTAACTTGGGGAAGTGTTTATCAGAGTCGACTTACATACGCCAGGAATTAGTGATTGGTGATCTTGCCATTGTATTGAAAGTCCTGGAAAAGTCTCGAAATCTATGATGCCCCCTCATTGATTTTTTGTCTCTGATTACGTAAACGTCAACAACCTACCCTCCCTTTTGTAAACGTGCACAAGCACATTATCCTACTACTACTATATTGTATACGAAGTTACAAGAAAAGGATCCAGTGGCAAAGCCGCTGGATCCTTTACTTGTCATATCACTATGATATCGATCATAATAATTTACGTGCATTTTAAGGTATCTATTTTCTCGAATCGCCTGTATACATGATTTTATGTGAAACTGAAATCCTTTGGAAATTTATTCTGAAAGGTTTTGAGCATTTGTTAGCAGTTATTGTAACTATGATATTTTTGAGACCACTATAAGTTTTTAAATGCCTTTATCAGTAATCATAGAAATTCACTATTTGTTTAATTATAGCATGTAGCAGTCATTTTATACAACGACCCTCCAACTGAACTACAGGTACTATAAGTATAAACTTATGGAGATCATTTATCGGATTATTATATCACATTAGATGTCAGCCTCGAATGACCTCACGCAATAGATGTTCAAACTGGCGCCAAAAAATGTGATAGGCTATGAATCACCAAAGGCACTTACAAATTCCTGTAAAAATCTTATTTATTTTATGCATTGGTGAATTGAAAGATATTTCCTTTGTTTAGAGCCTTGTTGCAACTCATGGATACCCATGGACACAAAATAATTGTGGTCGACAATGGAACAGGGGTATACATTAGATTTGATTGCTTACCGACCGAATTCACTGTTTTCGTTTCTAGTTCGTGAAATGTGGTTATGCTGGTACAAATTTTCCGTCGCATATTTTCCCGTCTGCTGTCGGCAGACCTCTCGTGAGATCCTCACAGAGAGTCAATAACATCACAATAAAAGTAATACACGGTTTAGTTCTTTACACATTTGATTTTTGTATTTAAATTATTCCAGGACTTAATGGTTGGCGAAGAATGCACTGAATTGAGGCAAATGCTGGATGTACAATATCCGATGGTATGGTGTATTTTTATACCTAGTTATATTCGTTACATTTTAGGAAAATGGAATTGTACGGAACTGGGACGATATGGGACATATTTGGGATTACACTTTTGGACCAGAAAAGCTCGACATTGACCCAAAGGTAGGCGTTCTGGAAAGTGTAGTATAGTTATTTTAAGTAATACTACTATTTAAACAAGCCAAAGTATTAGTGGCAAATATAAATTGAGACATTTACAGAAAAGTTTCTTTAAACATAATTTTACCTCCGTTGCCGTCTTTTTCCAATGAGAAAATAAAACGGGGAAAACCGACAAAACTACTCCCTAGCTACGAATTTTGACAAACCCAGACAGTTATCATATTATCTGATTTCAGGACTGTAAACTATTGCTCACAGAACCACCGCTCAATCCAAATAGTAATCGGGAACGCTTGTTCCAAGTTATGTTTGAACAATATGGATTCAATTCTCTGTATATCGCAGTGCAGGTATTTTACTCAATTTGTAAAGATCGAATTCTTACATAAAAATTTAGGCTGTCCTAACCCTTTATGCTCAAGGACTCTTAACGGGTGTTGTTGTCGATAGTGGCGACGGAGTGACCCATATATGCCCGGTGTTTGAAGGCTACGCTTTAAATCACTTGACCAAAAGACTCGATGTTGCAGGACGTGATATTACGAGATACCTCATCAAGGTTTGTGCTGTTTTTGCGATTATAACGGTTTTAGCGCAAACCTTTCGTTTTCAATGCAGAGCATGCGGCTACCTATTTAATTAAATGTACATTCCACGTTGGACTTTTTATAACGCAAAACATCCTAAGAATAAATCGTTTCTAAGGCAGTATTACTGGTCATTACATTTTATTCTCTACAAATTTTATACTGTGTTTGAGCGTTGTCGGAATAATAATGTCTAATTTAGCTTTTACTTCTTCGTGGATACGCCTTTAACCATTCCGCTGGTAACGCCTTTATAATTATATGTTAAGCATTTCGTATAAATATTATTTCAGATTTTGAAACAGTCCGGCAGTTAAAAGAAAAACTGTGTTATGTAGCCTACGATGTTGAACAGGAACAAAAGCTCGCATTAGAGACCACCGTTTTGACTGAATCTTACACGGTTTGTTCCTCTTAACAGTTTTAATTTTTGGGGTCTTAAACCTTCGTAAATTAAAATATAATAAACACCATAACACTTAGTTATTATCTTTGCATTTCGACACTTCATATACTATTTTTCCTCCAAAACATTTTCCAGCAAAAAGCTGCATTCTGTTATTTTGTCGATGTTCTTATGACTTACATTCAACCTCTGAAACATTTTGTGCACAAAATTCGAACAAAATGTTTTATTTTTTACTTGAAATTTTAAACCCGTTAATATTTTTAGCTCCCAGATGGAAGGGTTATCAAAGTAGGAGGAGAGCGATTTGAGGTGAGTTCATTCATGACGTGTATCAGTATGATTTTTATTGCTCTTATCACAGGCGCCAGAAGTTCTCTTTCAACCACATCTGATTGATGTGGAGAAGGCAGGACTTTCTGAACTACTCTTCGGCGTCATACAATCTGCTGATATTGGTAAAGATATTTAAACCACTCTCATATAATTCATGATTTTTACAGACACTAGGCTGGAGTTCTATAAACATATCGTTCTTTCCGGTAAGTCATACCAATAATGATATAGTGAAGTCATAGTTTATAATTACAATAACAACACGCTATGGTTAAGGAGTAAAGTTTAATTTTTCAGGTGGGACAACAATGTATCCTGGCTTGCCGGTATATCTTAGATGACCTTTGAATAATTTTGATTTCCAACCGCCGATCAACTGAATTTCATAGCCAAGATTTTATATTTTCAATGCTAGACATATTGCAGCAAAATAATATTGCAACCATTCAATTTATTTATGTCTTATTTATGGGACTAAAAAATTTAGCTGATACATAATCATCATGAAAATAATCAAATTTAGAGCAGACTAGAGCGCGAACTTAAACAGTTGTACCTGCACCGAGTACTAAGAGGAAACACAGAACAATTCCAGGTTCGTTTTAATATATTTGACTAATAACAACAACGGTTCAATACCAAATAAAAACTTACTTTGCAAAGTACCGTTAACAAATATTTTTCATTATTTCAGAAGTTCAAAATCCGTATTGAAGCTCCACCACGACGTAAGCATATGGTGAGCATGACTTTTATATGGGAAAACCGCAGTTAGCCTTCTTGATTTAATTTTTTATCTTGCCACAAATGAGCAAGAATTCAACCCCACATAGGGGAATTTTATCTTCCTCAATATCTAGCCCCGGTGGCAAACAAAAAATGTTTTTCTATGGTGCTTTTAGAGGATTCAGTTAGATCCGATATGTTTTTGTTCGCGAAAATTTCTGCCGAATAACTTCATGCCTGGTCATACTATAAGGGCATACTTACGAGTAAATGATACTTTACGTTATGAATGTCTAGTCGACTTTGTTACGTTTCTACAATAATACCGTTGTAAGTGTACAATTTAGGTTTTCCTCGGCGGTGCTGTGCTAGCTCATTTAATGCGAGACCGTGACACGGTATTTCTTTATTTCGTTACATAACTCATAGTATTTGACTTCAGGATTTCTGGGTTTCCAAACAAGAATGGGAAGAGAAAGGACTACACCATTGCATGGCAAAGCTGGGAATCAAATAATAATCCGATTTTGGATTATTGAAAATTATGGCTTTAAATCCCTTTCCATGATAAGCTTGTGTGCTACCCTATTCAGGCATTTAATAATTTGTTTCGCTGTGAATTTTTATTTATTCTTTTGATATTGTGCGCTTCACTTAAGATTCCTGTTCCTGTTGACCATTGTCTAATGATGCCCAAATAAAATTATATAACCTGCGCCTTAAACAAAATATAAATAATGTGTCGTTTATTGTTGAAAATAAACTATTTGTTACAATAAACTTCGCTGTGAAAAGAGTTTGTTGAGCAAAAAAGGCGCAATATTTTACCCACAGAATTCACAAGTGTAAAGTATTTTGCAAACAAAAATTTTTATTTTATTTAAAGCTAATAAACATTGAAGCGTGAAGAAATTAGAAAAAGTGCAATAATACTCATTTACAGATGGGGTTGTCAATTCGGAAACAATAAACATGTTTAATTATAATTTTGTGGCACAGCTTTGTAGTTCAAAAACCACGAAAGTGCGTATAAAAGTGACGGGGGACAGCTGAGGTCATCCTGAGTTTCCGAGATTGCGCGAGCTTCATCCAGTGTCAGATAAACCTGGGAAATATATATGTTACCGTAATTTTAGATAAAAAGAATAAAACATTGATTACCTTCTCGATATATTCGCCTTCTGTTTTAAGGCCTCCACCTTCGCTCGCTTTCATTGACTCGTCAATTTCACAATAATATAAATATTGAGCGCTAAAAACAAAGCTACCAGGTTTTTATTGAAATATTATTTCTCACCTTCCAGATATTCCGATTCCTGTCCTAAAAGGGAACATATAATCATAGTAGGAATTGTGGAATGTAATAATGTTCGTACAACTTTCTAATCGGTAGCGATTCAATAGTCTCATTTCTGTTTAGTGACAAAAACAGGTGTCGATGTTCAGTATACATGCATCGAGTATCATTTATCCATTTTATCATTGAACATACACAAATACCATAAACCCATGTCTAATGAATAAAATAATAGACTTACAAATATTTCTTGAGAAATAAAATGTCTTCCGGCTTAACGCTGTAGCCGCATCTGAAAAAGATATCAGTTTTATATCATTTAAGCTTGACTTACTCCTCGAGAACCTCTTCCTGTGCCGTTTGCACGGGCGTTTTTCTAGCCTTGTCCATTAGACCTAAATTAATTATGATAATGATTCATTAATTATCGTCGGTTTTCAATTTGAGAAAATTTTAATTGGAAGACACACAAATTTCGATACGATAAAATGTGTAGTTATTTATTCTCAAATATGGTGATGATACAATATTCATAGAAAGCAAATATTGATAATATTAGGTACGGTGTAGTGTGATTTGAAGTTTATATGATTACATTTTTAATTTTGGTTAAACCCATTTTTACGAAACTACCTGCACAAAGCTCAAACGTCTCTCCAACGCTCATTTGATTTTCGTATTTAGTCCAGTCGATTTCTTTGATATTTCTTCCACTGTTTTCTGGATAATGACGAATTCGTTGTACGAAAACTGCTGAAAACATCCGATGAGCCTTGAAATCGCAAAAATAGCAAACCTGGGCGAAACTGCTTCACGAGCACTATTCGCTGTTTCTCTTTGTGATACAAAAGAATGGCAACACTGTCATGCTACATTTTCAGATAATTATTTAAAGGGACTAGTAATGAGCATTTATCAAACCTCAAGAGCCATATCCCAGAATAGTTTCGTTGGTTCATGCGCATTTGCAAGTTTCTAAAAATTTAAATATTCTATCATGGATGTATCCAGTTTGATTTTGGTGTACGGCTAAAGGTAAAGCTCGAATTTTGGTACCGCACTCACATAAAAATTTTCTCCAAAGCTAACGTAGTTTTCTCTTCTTTCTTTGAAACTTGCTCAACAAATTTAATTTTTCGGAACGTCTTCTAACAATTTTGGCAAAAAATATGGGTGACCCGTTGCATTTTTGCGACTTCTAATTTTGTTTTAGGGTTATGTACACCCGAACTCCGCTAACATACCCTTTAAAAGGTTAATATAGAAAATAATTACAAAACAACATACCCGAGTAAAGTGCTAAATGAACACAACAAATAAATATTCAAAATTCAGTATAATTCGGAAAAATATTCCATTATTGTTATTATTATAATTAGAAAATTAAAAGCATCAAAAAAGCATATCTGTTGTGGTAAAACCTTATTTTTAGTAAGAAATTAGTGAAAAGATTTTTACTGAACGTTAGAGGAAAAAATAATTTTGTCCATACTAGTTTTTACTAATAAAACTATAGTTGTCTACTTATTCTTAGTTTTTACCGAAAACCAAATTTACTGCAACGTCTTTCTTGCAAAAATTTTACATGTTGCAAATACGCTAAATTATACCATTCTCAAAGGCCGAACAAAAGACGACTCTTGAACGACACTCTCATCAAAGGTAACGTCTGAAATTACTTCTTGGCATGCCGAATCTCCTTTCTCAACTTGGGATTTTTTCATTCTGCAATAAATCAAATAAATACTCTGAGTATGCTCTTTATTGTCCTGGAAAATTTCGAATATGAGGATATTCGCGACCGAGACCGTTTCCGCACTACCACGGATTTATTAGACGAAATAATTATTTTCTTAAATTGAAAATTGTGTACATAAGATTTAAGACTTTTGCAATATCTGAAGCAATATAATTCTAAAATAATTTCAGTATAAAACGAAGAATGGTCAACTTATTCCAATGCATTGATATTTGTGTATGCTGTGAATCATTATGTTATGCCCAATGCAATTTTTTGCTATTGAAAGGACCTGCGACTGGTTGGCTAGTGCATTCAAGAAAAAGTTGATTGAAAATGTTTTAAAACCCGGGAAATCCAATCGATGCAATCATTAGATACTTCTAGAACCATCTCTTTCAATTCAATACATAAGAAAAAAGTGCAAATTGCAATTGCATCAAATCAACTTTCAAACGAATATATTTTACTTCTGTTTATATATACTTTATAAAATTCTTAGAAGCAAGAATGGCAAATGTCAAGCAGGAACATAATTTCTAAGGCACTTTTGGAACCGTAAATGAAAATAATGGAAGGCGAATAACTGAATGACAATAGTTTAAGTGAAATATGCAAAAGCATTAGAATATGTGAAATACATTAGTAAAGTTCTCGGATAAGCCAATTTCTACAAGCAAATTGTGGTGGCAGTATACTGAAAGACACCAATCAGTTGTATAAATTAATTGGTGGTACCCTCGTTTTTGTTCTGGCAGGATCTTGTTATTTTGTAGAGTGCAAGTCATTTTGCTGAAAGCCAATGGCCTTAAAATGCTAAGGAATTTTAAGTTGTTTCCTTATTAGAGAACACTGCTAATGAACGAAACATCCATTTAAGGCTGTGCAAAGATTACAGAAAATCACCTATGATATCTATAGAGTGAGCTTTTTCTGCTCAACAACAATGATTATAATAATTACGAGCTTCCATGTCGGAATTATTGGATTGTCAGCAAATATCACAAATTTTGTGAAACATCAAATTTTAGTAATTTCGTGCGAAGACTACAATTTGGCAAATAAAACCTAACAAGGATTCATCCTCAGCTAATCTGAATATGAAGTTTCCCTGAATCCTGAAACTTTTTTGTATAAAAATGCTGAAAATGGAATCGATACCGTAAATACTCTAATTAATCCGCCGCCTCAAATAATCCCCCCTCCAACTGAATGCCAAACGTACTTGCGGACTCCCCGGCCAAAACTGACTATATATTTATGTGGATCTTGTTACGCGAGAAAACCCCCAGTTTCAAAAATTTTGTCATTACAAATACCGGAGAAAATTGAGTATGAAATTTGAAAATTTTTTGAAGACCCTTACGAAACAATAATCCCGCACAGAGATTAATTAGAGGATTTACGGTATAAATCTCATTTCTTGCAAAAACGGAATTATGGACTGAAGCAGACATTATATGAAGCATAAACAGCTACTAATTATGAATCAGTATTATACCCAAGGAAACTTTATTTTTTGAAATAGTTTCTTGTAAAATCGCAGCAGGAGTTTGTTTTGTCGGACTCATTTATTGTTGCTTTTTTGTTTCTTTCACTTGCTTCTTTTCCTTTTTGGAAACATGTCGAATTTTACGATCGAATTTCGATGCAAATAGCCAGCCCACAACTGGGCAGCACCAATAAGTCATTATAAACCATTGCAGATCCAATCCAGGACAGCCTAAATTAAAATCCGTGAATAATTACTGTTTCTGCACAAGTGTTATTTCTTTTTCAAAATTGGAATTGGGTGCAAGAACCACATAAAACTTAAATTTTAAAATAAAAACTATTTTTCTGCTAAACATAAAATCATTGGCCGTTATTAGCTTGTTTTTTATGAACGGATGAATGTATAATAAACGAAGAGGTGAAAAGCTCTACCCCTTTCCTATTTTAAATCTCACCTTGTAGTCTGGATGAAGCGGTGGTAGGATTGAGACCTGGGATTCCAATATAGGCAAGAGCTAAATAAATTATGTAACCAAAGTTGTTAATCGTATACATAACAAACCAAAGCTCAAAAAACCCGCAACAAGTGCTGGAGCTGTATACTGTTTATATGTGTTAGGCAATCGGTGGATAATCAATCGAAGAAGAAAACATGCAAATATTTCGTAGGCAAATGCGTAAGAAAAAGGCACCTAAACGGCGGTTTTATCATGGCTATTATTTTGATTTCTACGAACCTTGTACATAATTTGACACGGCAATCTTTCGTAAAAGGCGTGGTGATCAGCTGAGTAATTCATAGAATAATACCATAAACCATTCGCTAACCGGAATGCAGAAAATCCTCCTAGTGCCTAAAAAGAAATATTTAGCACATTATGAATATTCTTCATTAA
This sequence comes from Ditylenchus destructor, assembly GCA_022814885.1. NCBI lineage: Eukaryota > Metazoa > Nematoda > Chromadorea > Rhabditida > Anguinidae > Ditylenchus > Ditylenchus destructor. Next base: position 862,315 of record JAKKPZ010000005.1, read on the forward strand.
AGTATTGTTGATAATCTTACGATAAACGTTATTTTGAAACATAGTAGAAACAATATATACTTATGGTAATTTGTTGGAATATAACCAAAACAATGTATGGCGTCAAAGATCAGGAACATCATTGACAAAGTATATATGAAAAAATGTAATTAGTTTTATTTTTATATGTAATTTAGATTTATTTATAAGCCTCCAAAGATGGCGTCAATTTCCCCGAATGTATGAAGTTTATTCTACATTTCTTACACACAATTTAGCTTACGGCTTTTATCAGAATTAAAAAATGTCAAACCTGTGCAGACAGAATAGTCAGAAATCTTTCAGCACTAAATAGATATAAAGTTTAGTATTATGTTTCCACGAGATGTTATTACCTCATGGCACCTCTAACGAAAAGCTCTATAGGCGTAAGTGGAGATACATATGCGCCGCGATTTATGAAACCCGCAACTATCAAAAGCGAAAAAACTGTTAAGAAAAAGCCTGAAAATGAGCGAAATTTGAAATTATATCCTTACGTAATGTCAAAATATGACTTACCCCATGGTCCGTAGTTTTTAATAATAATTCCATTTTCGTAAACGCACGTAGTCATCTGTGCAGTGGCGATGAGCTCGATCAAGAAAGTATACCTTAATTAAAAAGATTGTTATCATGCACCAGATAAAATAACCAAAAATTTTATCGTGATAAAGTACTGTAATGAATTCAGGTGATACCGTATTCCCTGTAATTGCTACCCCCCCCTGAAATTATTACCTCCCCTCTAATTATTACCCCCCTGGAGCTCGAACGATTTATTATTACCCCCCCTCTAATTATTACCCCCCTGTAATTATTACCCCCCCCCAAAAAATGTGCCAAAAATAAGCCAAATTTTCTATTTTTCTTGTGTTTTTAGCTATGATTTCGTATTTCAAACTTAAATAGACAAAATATAGACAGTTTAGTCTATTTTTTACTGCTTTTAGCTTAAATTTAGATTATTGCCATATTTTTTTGCAAAATTTTCCTAAATGTGGCCAAATTTTGAGAAAACATGAGAAAGACGATGGAAACAACCGTTATTTGATCTGTTTTTAATTTGCTTTAAGGAAGTTTTGCTTTAGGAAGTTTTGCTTTTTAGTTTTAACTTCAACTGAAGGTAAAACTAAGAATTCCGTTTTTGTATTTTTTACTAGATTTAGGAAGTTTTGCTTTTTAGTTTTAACTTCAACAAAAGGTAAAACTTTCGTGAAAATTCCTTTACAACATTTTAATGTAAAGGTTAATTTTAGGGATTTAAATCTGATATTATTATTCAAAATTTTACAAAATTTGGGCAAATTTAAGCAAAATATTTAAAAATCTCCTGAAAATTGCCAAAAATCTAATAAAAATATAATTTAGTTTTTAAAAATAGTGTTTACTTAAAGTTTAAAATTTTTAAACTTTTTAGAATTCCGTTTTTGTATTATTTTTACTAGACCTTTATTTTGTTCCGTTATAAGAATAATAGAAAAATAATTCGTATTTTCGAATAAAAACGAAAAATTATCTATTTTCGATTTAGTCATTTTTATATCATTTTCAAATTTATATTGAAATTTATTTATTATAAACCAGAATCATTTATCCTGCATTTTCAAGATTTTTTGAGAAAAATATTATCCATGCCTTTAGCCTTCAGTCAAATTATAAAAAATTGTGAAAACTGAAAGGAAAAAATCGGTTTAAATTTTGAAAATTATTTAAGAAATATAGCTAAAAAAGTAAAATTCATAGTCAACAATGATTCAGAGCAATAAATGCGTTTGAAAATTTAGAGATTTATTTTAAAATCATTCAGAAAATGGAAAGCTTTCATAAAAATCTCACGAAAATTAGTAAAATATTGATAATAAATTAGAAAAATTTAAATCTTGCCCAAATAATTTCGGCCACCAATTCAAAATGGTTTAAATTTTGAAAAGTATTTGAGAAACTTTGCCAAAAATCCGAAAAAGTTTCAGAAATTTAGCTAAAAAGGTAAATTTTGACGATAAATTTTTGAAATATTCAACCCCAGTACATTGAAAATTTTTAGTTTTTCGTAAAAAATTCTCAAAATTTTCGCCGCGCCTCCGGCGCGGCGACATTGAAATATTGTTACCCCTCCTGTAATTATTACCCCCCTCTAATTATTACCCCCCCCTGGAGCTCGTTTGAAAAATTATTACCCCGGGGTAGTAATTACAGGGAATACGGTACTCTATTTTAAACTATGCAATTTTGTGCCGGTGGGCACAAAACTTTTAGAAGTAAACCCAAAAATTCCAGGGCTATGAGAAAAATTTCTGTATTTGCTCAATTGGTTCATCTTGGTATTGTCCGAAATGCAAATTATAGATTTTTAAAGAGCAGAAAATTTGACGGTTTCAAAAATATATGACTTGTCTCTGTGAAACTCGCAAATTTATGGCCACAAATTGGGTAAGCATAGAGAACTTTTTTGGTACCTATGCATAAATTGGACATTTTTCTATGTGGTAGAGTCAAAATGTGATAGGTATCCAATAACACAGAATATTCTCAAAACTTTCGATAACGTAAAAAAGGACAAAATTACCTACCATAAATTATTCTTTTTCTTGAACGTCAAATCGACGACTTTTCTCGCTATTTCAGCACTTAAAAACACGACTCCATAATAGGCCGTGCATATTATCGCAGGAAATAGATCGGCAGGCCGGACGGAATAATTCATAACAAATTGGAAACAAAATCGAGGTATATGGGGAATAAATATTCTTCGGCTATCCCACCTGCAAATGTCGGGTCAGCAAAAGGAACACCGAAACACAACGCCAACCTTGAATCAAACGGCGAGTCCCGAAATGAATTGATCAGAAAAAATAAAATTCTTGACTTTGAAGTGTGTGCAGTGTTCGTATGATCGAGAGTTTGAATAATTGCCCAAAACTGATGGTGCAAAATTATAATCGCTTTAAATTCTAACAATTTTTTTCGCAAAATCATTATCAAAGTCATTTGATTCAGACAATTTATTTTTATTAGGAATAATTTTCGAAATGGTACATTTTGTGTTCCCAAATCAGTTTTTATAAAAATTGGCATATAATTGATATCTTTGAAAGTTTGCTCCCATCGAAAACCAAAAATCCGTGCCAGGAATTTTTTTGCGACATGATATTTGATTGTTAAGAGAGAAAATAAAACTTTATTGTTCGTTTACTATAAATATGTAATATACTATGAAACCATATCATATACTCTGCACTTGTCCAAAATTAAAGTAATATTTTGTAGACCCCTTACCTTGTAGTGCCTTATAAAGCAACATATTTGACTTCACTGCCAATGTCTTGTTGTGCCTGTTAAAAATCATGCCGTCAATCAGCAGTTCGATGGATGCAGGTGCTCTGGTAGAGACTGCAATTTCCAGTCTGGAAAGGTGTATGAAACTAGTAGAAGGTTTGAAACCCAAGAAGCCGGATGACGCCTCGCTCAGTGAGGAATATTCGAAGCTTTCACTTTCTGAGAACGCTATAACCCCAAATGGTAGACGAGAAATCACGATCGAACATTATCGGGACGAAACGCAAATGTAAGCTAAGCAATACATTTTGGTTAGATTCCTCTAAATATTTTGTTCACTTAAGTTGAATCATATTTTAGGCCAGACATCATGCGGCTCATTGCATGCGAGCTATCAGAACCATATTCCATATACACATACAGGTATTTCATACACAATTGGCCGGGATTAACCTTTCTCGTGAGTTTTATTTGTTTCACTCAGTCCGAATTGGTCCCTTCAAATTTTTGTAGGCACGTGACACAAGTTCAAACACCTATGTTGGCGTTGTAGTCTGCAAATTGGAAAAGGACACCAGCGGCTATACACAGGGCTATATTGCAATGTATGACTTTCATAACATTTATTGGTGATAATCCTGAGATTAAAGTTCGACCGAGTGTTAATAAATATATTTTTCTGTTGTTTACAGGCTAGCGGTGGATGTCTCATGCAGAAGGATGGGAATAGGCACTCGTTTAGTACAAGCTGTGATTTCAACCATGAGTAAATTCGGATGTGATGAGGTGGGATTTTTTCTTCGCAGTGTTAAACTATGCATTTTATTGATTTATCTCATACAACTTATTATCAATACAGTGATTTCCTCGTGTCTGTAATTGATTATTAGTAAAACTGGTAAAATTTGTTTTATGATTCGAGTGCACAAAAATTTTAATGCTATAGAGAGGATTGGTGCAATATCTTTATTCAGAAGGTAACAGTAGGATTGTGTAGATCCAATGAATTCGGAAACATCATTTCTGTTGATTGCGTTCTTGATGTTTCTGTTTCAAGATTTCATATTTTTCACCCGAACCAAGCATCATATGAGTATGGCAGAACCATATAGGGCCAAAGTGGCGATAGAGAACGTGGTCAGTGGCACACGCGCCAATAGTTAACTGTGCGCCGCAAATGGCGCATTTAAAACACTCCTTGTGAACTGAAACATGTTTTAAGTTAATTGTTAAATAATTTTTACTTAATTTTTATCTCAGATTAGGACGAAGCATTGGCAATTTGAGAGCGGAATTTTAGAGTATATGTTTTTATTTTAATCGTTACCCTTATGCTTTTACATCTATATATTTTCCGCTACTATTCTCCAATATTCATTTGAGATTCAGCAATATACAAAATATATTTTCTATTTGGGTATCGAAATTTCCAGTTTCAACTCAACCAGTTCTTCGAAAAATGCCCAACTATATTGCATGAATTATATGACTTACAATTGTGTCCTTCCGTAGCAACTTTCTCTCCCACGACCGGTATGTTATACCCACACATGTCACATGGCCGCACAGTGGGACCCGAACAAAAATTCATTGGGCAAAGTTCAATTTCTGAAAATTATATTGATCAGTTTCTGAAATTGTGATAGTATTAATTTTTGAATACTTTATAAGAATCTAAGCCATTTCTAAAACTGTTTAGAAGCAATAAGCTAATATTCCATCAAAAACCGTCGCTTGAACGTTTAATTGAATTATTGATCACACTTGACTAGCAATATCAGTGCAACAGCTGCTGAGTCGTGGGTACATTTGAGTGGGCAGTATGAGCTTCAATCAATGAGACCTAATTTATAAAATGAACGGAATATATTAAAAATACTAAAAGTATGCCGCATTCCGTTATCACTCATGATAATTAATCGTTTTGCTAATACTACACAATTATTTCAGATCGTACTAGAAACCGAAGTGACCAATGTGAATGCTATGAATCTGTACAGTCGTCTTGGCTTCATCAGAGAGAAGCGACTGTTTCGGTATTATTTGAATGGAGTTGACGCATTTCGACTCAAACTATTCTTTACAATTCGAGAACCCGCTCAGCAGAATCACATAGTTTATGAGAGACTTGATGACGGTCTGATGATTGAAAATAAGGCTGCTTAGTTTGAATTTATCCGGGTATTCTTTAATTCATAATTGCCATGTGATACTTCATTATGTTATGCGTGCTGATGTAATACAGAAATTTATTTCACTACAGACCTATCCTTGAATAAACTTTAATAAAGTCTTTGTTTGCTCAGCCTGAGAATCATACAAGCGCTCGATTATTGAAAAGTGATTTGCCCCCGAAATTGTCTGGAAATAATACAGAATATTGATATGCAACACCAAAATAAATCAGTCATTTTACTTACCTTGCATTCATAAGTAACGCCTAATTCAGTGAATCTACTCTGGATTTCTTCGTTTTGGCTTTGAATTTTGGGTGCGTCATGTCTGAATATTGGATATTTTCGCAAGTATTATAAGGTTAATAACTAACTCTGCGCATAATATGAGGACTTTTGTGTCTGATAATTGTTTCGCGAGTTTTTCCACATCGACATTTGATTCTAACGCTATCTCCAAAGATAGTCTAAACATTTAACACTAAAATTGCGTAAGGTCAATTTTAAAGTCCAACTTAATGTCGCGTCCTATGTATGTAGGGACTAATTCCTCTAACTTCGTGAAGACTCCGCAGAATAATGCGATTTTGTTGGCTGAGACGCACCCTTTTTCGATTGCTGAAATACTTTAACTACTGATCGTAATTATGACTAATCTAACTAAAACTATAAAATTTCAACCTTTAGTAACGAGGTGCGCTCCTGCGCTATGGCCGCACAAAATTAACTTAGAAGCCGGGTATAAACCCGAAATGTACTAAATCGGATAGTAACTGTAAGCTTAAATATAAAGTGCATATGCTACGATAAAAGCTCGAAATCGGCAAATCCACAGATTTACCGATTTTGGCGGTAAATCTGCTGATTTACCGATTTCGAGATTTTACCGTAACGAATATAAGGACATACGGAAAAGGCTTGGCTGACTTGATTAACAATTTGCGGAATTGTTTTATACGGAGCAAAATCATAGCCGATAACAGCCACAACCATATTGTTGGAGACCAACGGCCCAACCAAACTCGTAGATAAATCCTTGCTACCTTCCTGCAACAGAAATAACTAAAATAGCAGATAATACAGAAAAAATATAAAAAAGCTGATTATAAACAACTTTTACAGCTGTGAGAAAAACAAACGAGCAAGCTTTCATATAGAAAGATTTTATATTAGAGGCTATCTCATAAAATTTGCCTAGCTGGAGTCATTCTCGTAATGCGGAAGCGATCAAATTATTGTGCTTTGGCGTTTTTATTTTCCTTCAAGCATTTTTTAAAATACAGCTTTTATTGAAATACCTTGGAGCACTTACGAAGAAAATTTAACATTTGCATCAAGGTTACAGAAAATATTACCTGCCAATATCCGCCGTGAACGAAAACGAAAATGTGCTCCGGGGTTTTCAAGTGAGATCCCCATAAATCAAATTTCTGCTCTTGAATTTAAACTTTTATTTTCATACATATCTTTTGTTCTGTAATCAAACCTCCGTATGACACATCCAAATAATGAGGGATGCCTCTGAGGTTCTCCTTGTAGTGACCACTTTGCGATTGAATAAAATCATCGATTACCTGTAAAATTATGTGAGCGGAATTTTGTCGTAATCAAAATCCTTAAATTTACAGCTTTGGGATTAGCCATTTTGTTTGCTGTGCAATAACTTGGAGAAAAGGCTCTGTCGAGATCAGAAATTGAATAATCACTCATTTTATGATATATCTTGTACTTTATACGTTTATCATAACAGAATTGTATTTCAGTGCGCTGATATTTTTCTCCTTTGTGCGCATCATTTAATCACTTCTATTGATTAATTGCTGTTAATGCGCCTCTAACCTTCATTCAATACGACGTTGAACCAACTTTGCACCCGCGCACTTTACAAGAATTTTGTTGGCATTCTGTTCATATTTGTATCTTCTGATTTTTTAAATACATTCTTGCTTTAATTTTTCAAGAGTCAGCTGATGTGAAAAGGTTAATATAAAGTTTAAAAATTCATTTCAAGATTTAGCGTATGTTACGGGAATTTATTGTGGAATATAAGGATGGTATTGTTGCAAGCTTGCAAGGGTTCCTCGTTCTCCACAAATTAGACAGGCCCGAGAGTAGTCAGGTGATTTATTTTTATATGCTAACAAATTTTTAGTAAATTTTGTGAGCTTATAACTTTTTAAATATACACGATAGCATTATTTATTTCAACAGCACGTGGCCATTTCAGACAGCAGAAACCAAGAATCCGGCGAAAACTGCCATATTCAAACAGACCGTTCTAGAAAACCGAAGGCGGAAAAATCTTGAGAAAAATGCGCTCACGTCAGCACAAAAAGAAGTGCGCAAGAAGGTTACCACCTTACAGAGAGTTTTTATGGTAATTTGTTAAATATTTTTATTAAATTCGTAGAAATATTACAGTAATCATATGAATTTATTGCCAGTAAAAAATCATTCAATTCTAAGAAACATTAAGTTATTACAACTAATTTAAATTTAGTGCGCTGCCATCAATATTGTCTCTGTTCTGGTTGTATTATTGCTGACCTACCTCATTAATCTGCTCAAATACTCTTTTCTGTCAGCCTTCATTAAATACTTCGGCTCGCTCTTATTGTTGCCAATATTCTTAACTGTTCGATTGCTTAGCACTCTATGGTTCGCCGACATCGCTTCATCTGCATTGAAGTACCGCGGGCTTTCTAGCAGCAAAATTCCGGTATTTTTTGGCAACATCTTGTTTATATAATTATGTATGAATTTTCAGGACCTTTCTCGAGCAGCCTCCGATTTCATTCACGCCATTTTTGTTGAGTTGGTGTTCTTGACTCAGGCATTAGCAATTATAGGACTTGGTATGAACATTCTTTACTTCAACATCATGGGTTTTATTTTGTCATTAATTTACAAATGCCAAGAATGATCCTTGAAAATTTTAATACTTGCTTGAACTCCATGATGTCAGATTATTTTTTAAGCAATCATTTTTGCAATTTAACCATTTTGTTCACCGCGTTTTTTCCCACTAAATCGAGCTTGTAATGTTGCTTCCGACTGTATTTTTACATGTGGACCTTATTAGGAGAATCCTGGATTTTCGTCAAGAAATTCTGAATTTAAAGGGTGAAGTTGCAGCTCGCCGCTCCAAGTGAGGTGTCGTTCGACTCCCTTCAATGAGTGGAGACGATTGATACGGGTATCATCCAGAAAATTGGTGCCTATCTCGAATTACCGTAAAAATCCATGATTTTCCGGCGGCTGCATTGAGGAGAAAATCACCTCGGTCCTAGCGAAGCGAGGACTGACGGGATCTAGCCTGGGTTGATTGACCGTTCGCCGATTAAACTTGCGACAATATGCGGGAACGTCAAAATTTAGAATTGCGAAAGCAAGCTATAAATTCCCAACCTAATAATTTTGATGACTTAAACTATACTTACGACCCTTAATAATAATAACTAAACGTTAGCTTTAACGCATATGGCTTTTAACCGATTCGGACCTAATCATATATAGCTAGAAAAATCAGAAATTTTTCTTAATAGGATGCCAATAGCTACTAGCAAACTAACCTTATAGTTAAACTTTACAGCATTGCATCCCAAAAATCAGAATTTTACATTAAAATTGCACAGATTGTATATGCATTTTAGACGTTCCTTTTCTCTCGTCATTCTTCGGATTCATCTACATGTCGTTACTGCATTCTCTGTATAGTTTTGATTACTACTGGATGTCTAGTGGAATATCCATGAATACTCGGCTGGCCATGATTGAAAGAAGGTAATACTATTTTAGCTTATTGACTTTTGATCAAAAAGTGGACCAATTTAAATAAGGAAAAGGGAACTAGCCATTATATCTAGTATATTGCATAGGCTGATTTTTGTAGTACACTAATAAATTTCAGGTGGCCATTTCACCTCGGTTTCGGTACTCTACTAACAGCAGCCACTTCTGTATCCGAGAATTTTGTGATAAACGGGTGCATTTTCGGTGCCTTATTTCCTTTCTTCATAGTCAGCAGTTTCCTAACCGACATACCCGACAGTAAAAGGACGAGTGACGCCGTTCCGCCCGTACATTTCTATTACCTTGCTCAAACACTTACCAACAAAATATCAGTCGCCATATTTAGTCGTCACATTTGTTAGTTGTTGTCAATGTTGCAATTCGTGGCTCACTAACAAACATTTTTAGACTCAAGTCCAAATGTAGTTTTTGCTTACTACTTGCAATATTGACAACACATATATTCACTTTGTGTTTTATTGCATTAAAATGAAGTTACCTACGAAACGTCACCTCAAGTAATAAGTATGAAGCTTTAGGACAAGTAAAAGTAAATTAAAAAAAGTCTATTATCTTCTATAAGCAATTATAGTTGGGAAGGGAGTACGAAAGAATGAATTTTAAAATTTATTATATTTCTAGCCGTTTCGACCCTCATTCAATACGGCTAGAATCATTCTGGGAACCATGGAATCGGGTCACCTCCAGCAGATTCCCTATGGTATAATAAGTGTTTCATTCTTAAGGGATCAAAATTGGGGTCACTTGGTTTTGCTGCCCGTGCCAAAAATGCCCGAAACCGGTGTCAATCGACTCCATTTGATGAGAGAAGTCCGAAAAACACAAAATTAGGATGGAGAAATGCAACTAGAGCTTTTTATGCCCTGGGGCGTTTTTCGAAATCCATGATACCCCCCCTATGGTTCCAAAAAAATCCAAAAATTTTTTTTTCGCAATTTTGCCTGAAAACGTCTAATTAGGGGTTTTCGACCATGCTGATCACGAATCCGAAGGAATTTTCAAGATTGGATCACACCATTCCGAGATATGGCCTCAGGGCATATATCCAAGCCTAAGCCTGCACAACAGCTAAGGCTTGGATATAAGCCTAAACAGCAGCCTAAGGGCCTGTTCGCCTAACGGGGGGCCTAATCCTAAGTCCCTTGGGTTGGGTTGCCCGCCTAAGGGGTTGGGTTGTTCGCCTAAGGCGTTAGGAGTCGATTTAGGGCCTGATGGCACGTGAATATCAGCCATATCTCGGAATGGTGTGATCCAATCTTGAAAATTCCTTCGGATTCGTGATCAGCATGGTCGAAAACCCCTAATTAGACGTTTTCAGGCAAAATTGCGAAAAAAAAATTTTTTGGATTTTTTTGGAACCATAGGGGGGGTATCATGGATTTCGAAAAACGCCCCAGGGCATAAAAAGCTCTAGTTGCATTTCTCCATCCTAATTTTGTGTTTTTCGGACTTCTCTCATCAAATGGAGTCGATTGACACCGGTTTCGGGCATTTTTGGCACGGGCAGCAAAACCAAGCGTAGCCTCAAAATTTTGTAAATAATTTTTTAATACACTATAATATTAAACGGTTGCGTTTATTTGCTTTTTACCGACTTTTTTACCAACACACGTTAATAATTGCAAACTGATCTTGATATGTTCATTTAATGTAATTTTATGTGGCTTCATTTTAATAATTTACCATTATTATAAATATGTGGTTCTCCTTCCGTCCCCATTGTACACATCCTATGTTATTGGTCATGTATTTAATTATGCGTGAGTATTATTATGAGTATTTAATTATGCGATAAATGTAATTTTATTCAAGAATGTACAAACAATTGTAACACGTATTAACATGTTCCTGTTCGCGGTTATGATTTTAAGCGAAATGTTCATTTGTTATCATCTTCATTAGTCAAAATTCAAATGCTACCAATTTTTAAATTTATAATAAACTGTACTGTGACATTTGTTTCAAATATCCGGAATGATTATCAAAACTCATTATAGTAATTCTCACAATTTATAATGAAGAAAATACAAATTGAGATCTAACATTGACGGTAAGGCACATATTGGGTCATTCAAAACAAAAGTGGCCATGGAAGTATTGGGTCATTCAAAACAAAAGTGGCCATGGAAGTAAACAACAGTCACGAAGTTCGATTTGAATTGCCGGCTATGCAGCCTTCGCTGGAAGCTTCTCTTTGCAGCGGACGAAGAGAGAGATAAGAGACGCGAGACATTTTTTGTGTGAGAGACGGTTTGCTTATGCAAACAAACCGTCTCTCACACAAAAAATGTCTCGCGTCTCTTATCTCTCTCTTCGTCCGCTGCAAAGAGAAGCTTCCAGCGAAGGCTGCATAGCCGGCAATTCAAATCGAACTTCGTGACTGTTGTTTACTTCCATGGCCACTTTTGTTTTGAATGACCCAATATTATGAGTCATAAAAAGTATACATGAAAGCTCAAAATTGTTGGGCCAGGATTGGCTCTGAAATCTGCCTGAGCAACTCGATGTGATATTCCTGTTTGACGACTAGAGAGTTCATAGTCTTTTTATCCGCTGGGCTAGGCGATGTTGAATTTCGGCCTTGAGAATATGGCACATGACTGTAGTGAGTTGTGTGGGGATATTTCCGGAGCATTATTAACATTAGCGTTTTCTGTCTACAATAATAAAATAACTAAAAATCCCAATGTTGATATTTACCTGATAATTTCCGAGAATGTTAGCAACAAAATAGGGTTAACTGCGGAATTGAATGAAAATAAAAGCAGCACCATCCATGTTGCCCATTTCCCTTCGCCCGTACCAATTGTTATAACCACTTGTCCAATTATGAATATTATAGAATTGAATATACAAGGCAGCAATAATCTAAAAGTTTTTTGATACAAGAATTTCCAAGGATTTTTATTCTTGCTCCCGCTCCACATACCGACAATGACGCATTTTTCGAGGAAGCTACAATTTTTGGTACTATATATGTTCGACTTTGAACAAACATTTCCAATACTACAATTGAGATAAATTGGTAAAGTAATATTTTCTTAAATCAATACTTTGTATCAATTGTTCTAAACAATACCTGGCTTCGGTGCTTGAATTCAATGAATTACTTTTTGAGCCATATCGGGTCCCGCTGAATATACCAGCTTTTCGATGTTTTATTAGAAGTCCTAATGCGCACCTAAATTAATTACCTCAGTTATATAATTATATCCAGGATTGAATTAATCGTACCCGTAGAAGAATATGGGAATAATCATCATTAGCAAGTGAAATGTGAAGAAGAAAAGCGATTGGCCACCGCTCAGGTATTTTCCTGAATTTTAATTCTTCAGAAAAATTAAAAATCGGTATAATACCAAAATTTTCGGAAAGCATTCCATAGTTGGCGGGATCGTAGTAGAAAGTTACGTACCTAGAATATCAAGAAAATATAATGAACTTTTAGACACTGAAATGTGATTCACCATGGTTGAAAGTGAGTACATAGCACCTAAAATTTTGCGTATTAGAAATATTATGTAAAAGTTCTTTATTATTTTCTATATCGATTTAATAGAATATTCGACTTTTTGTTAACATTTTATGTGTGTGCTTTATTCTACAACGAACCAAAAGTAATACTCGAGAACAATTGGTTATTTTAATGAATGTAAACAATAAAGCAACCTGGATTAAGGCAAATAAATAGCCTGAAGTAAATATAATCAATAAATTATTATTTATAATGATAAAAATCCTTACAAGCTCCGCAGATGGAATAGCTAACCGCTCTTGGCTAAACAAAGTGAACATTAGATTTAATTGAGATTCGAATATGTATATTCATACTTGCACTCGAAACGAGTTGGCAAATCTGATGGCTGCAAATCTCGACCAGGCAATCACCATGTCTGAATATAAAGTCATGCACCTCATAACGTTGTGTTTGTGTTAAACTTACAGTGGTAGCACATTGAAAACCAGGCCCAATCCAGGTAAAATTGGACCCAATGCCTCATTTGCGGCCTGATCAATTCGGATTTTGTCAAGATTACTATACCTGGCCAAATTGCGTAATTAAACAGGAGGAGCTGAAATATTGTTGTATCGTTTATATGTACTGTATTTAAATGTTTGTCTATACAACGTACGGAGCAAATTGAAATTATTATCGAAATTATTTTTAAATCATGGGAAAATTTATAGATGAAAATTCCCTAAAATTTTGGAAGGAATGTTCCATTGCAAAATGATACTCGCTCATTTTTACAAATTTTTGTAGCATTTTTCGCAAAATTAAAAAAAGTAATATCTGACCATATCTGCAATAGCGGCGCTGAAGAGAAATCGAAACCCGATGATATCCTTTAAAGAACGTATTTAAAATTTCTGTGCTACCAGGAAAAACAAACTTTGTCATTTTTGAACATCACATATGCTACCGCGGCGTACAAAGGAAGTATAATTAATCCAAAGCACAGGAGAAAAGTTCCGGCAAAAATATCGTCGGCGTGCAATGGCTCTGAGTGCCAGTCTGCTCTGCTCGTGCTGCTGCTGCTGCTGCTCAAATCGATGTCCATTTGCGGCAGTGGCTGCAAGAATTTGTATACAATTACACGAAATTACATAAGACTAGGTAAATAATTAGCATCATACGTTGACAGTTCAAATGAGCAAAGAAACAGAAACACTGTGGTTGGGTTAATTTCGAGAGGGACTTTCGATACCTGAACTCTAGACGGCATTGAGCAAACAATGAAACATTGCTCAGACTCCCACATTTGAGCTTTTTCTGCCGAATTTGCAGCCAGACAGATATTTGTGGCATGGATAAGGAAATTCGTATTATTTGCAGTCGTTTTCTCATAACCTTAGGCGAGGAAGTGAAACTTTTGTCGGAAAAGAATAAAAACTGCGCATTTGAGTTTTCGGAAAAAAGACTGGAAAATTCATTAATAGTAAACTATTTATGTAATTGAAATGAATATTCATGATGTTATAATGTAATAATGTTATCGAGGACCCACAAATTCTTGGACTAAGACCAGTAAGAGGTTTTTTTAACCTTAACAGAACTCTCAAATAGTTATGCTTTTCTTCACAAATTATTATTATTATTATTTGATTATTTGAGATTATTTATTATATTTTTAGAATAATTGTAAGCCTTAAAGACTGAGCAAAATCAACAACCAGAACACCGAAGGGATGTGGACAATACCCCTCATGAATAAATCCTTTTTCTATATATTTGCATACTTGTTACATGGAAATAGGATTTTCCAGAGGGCTTCGTCCAGGGGAATTCGCTTGGTCAAGTGCAAAAAGCTGTGACTTTCAGAACACGACTTTTTTAAACCCGGCGTGATTTGTGAATGAAAAGGTAAATATATCCCAGGTTCTTCCAAAAATAGCTCAAGTCCGAATGAGCATTAGGCTAATTTTTTATACGTTGGGTGAGAATAGCCGCGTGTATGCTTTTCAAGAAGGCGAGCACAAGTGCTTTTCTTGCCTCAAAACTTAGTTATGAGGCCTCAATTGAATTTTTGCCGAGTGAAAAATTTAATATTCAAAATTTTGAAACTTGAACCCTTTCCGGTTTATATTTGGAATAGGTAAGCGCACGAGGGCCAAACCAGAGACAAAGCACGGAGAAATCCGAAAGATATAATTAGAATTGCTTGGAATAATAGGATTGTTGTTGCGATAGCATCATTCCACTCACCTCCAACGGAACATTACGATAATTTGGAAAATTGCCAAATTGGTGCATCTCGAATGCATTGCGTGAAAAATTTTGGGAAAATTTTTATAGAATTGCTAGATTTGTTGGAACTGTTGTCAAGAAAATAAGTATCAATTAACAGAGAAAGTCGTTCATTTTTAAGAGATTTCGTTGTTCTTTAGGCGATTTTTTACATTTTAAAATAAAAGGTCAGTTAACAATGTACATTTTACTTAAGCATATGCCAGAGTCGTAGGGCAAAAGCTGGAACTGTTGGACGTTTCGTAAAAGTGCAAAAGCATAATATGATATAATAAACGTCATTATAACTATGACAAATTTAGGTAAGAAGTGAAAAGAAGTCCAGCCGGGTCTTGACCATTGCTTTGTCTGGATGTCTTTCGGTCCTTTTCAGTCCGTGCTCTTTTTGAAAATGTTTGAAAGTTTCAAAGGAAAAATATGCCGAAAATAAGTGGGAAGGAACTAAAGGCGGAAATTAGGCAGACAAGAAGGGAGAAAAGAGGTGGGGGGAGGGGTTTGAAAGATCCTTCTTATCTTGCGACATAAGGATGTCGATTATTTGTCGAAACTTAAATAAGATTTCCGACATCCGATATTACTATTCGTATAACTTAATATACTATTGACATAACTTTTCTTTTATTATTATAGTATTGCGTGGCCTTTGTACAATATAATGGGCAATTAACGACAAAAATGTGTTTATGTTTGCATCACTATTTAATTCACTATTATCCCCAAGGGAATTCATAGTCCTTCGAAAATATTCAAAAGTTTCCGATAGCGAAAACAATACTTTGCTATTTCTATCTATGCCATTTCTACAGGAAACTTACATATTAAAGTCTATTATGTGTCGAGGTTTTAGCTGTGATTACTTTACTTTGCTATTTCTATCTATGCCATTTCTACAGGAAACTTACATATTAAAGTCTATTATGTGTCGAGGTTTTAGCTGTGATTACTTTACTTTGCTATTTCTATCTATGCCATTTCTACAGGAAACTTACATATTAAAGTCTATTATGTGTCGAGGTTTTAGCTGTGAAATTTAGCTAAAGCTAACGGGAAGCTCTGGAGAAATGATTGATTATGTAATGGAACGTCAAACATATTACAACTTTGTGTGAGGGACGCAACCTCGACCGCCTTTGAAGTCCAACGTAAAAGGTCAGTTAAAGTATCATTTCAAACTAATGCAAATCGGGTCCCTCTAAGTTGATACGTGCGTGTCCTTCCACCCCCAATAGAATAACCCACTTTTTGGGGGTCCCGGACCCCAAACTCGCGAGTACCACCCAAAAACCCATGATTTTAGGGGGGGTTATCAATGTCAGATTTGGGGTTGACATACGTGAAAACGTGACATCCGTGTGTCACGTGTGTCACGTAAAAGGGCAACTTTCTCCAGACGGCTTAGTTCCGGGCGAGTGATACGTCATTTTGTAGGTCTCGATGAGACAAGACGAATGACGTATGAATCGGCTGGATACAGGCCGGCGAGCGGGAGATATGGCCTGGGGCAATCCCGAGAATGCAACATTTTCGCGCACCTGGAACTTTCTCCAGACGGCTTAGTTCCGGGCGAGTGATACGTCATTTTGTAGGTCTCGATGAGACAAGACGAATGACGTATCAATCACCTGGATACAGGCCGGCGAGCGGGAGTTATGGGGCGCCGCCGTGCGGCGAAGCCGCTGGGCAGTCCTATGGAATTGATACTTAATCGGAATTTCAATCTCATTTTCTATTGGGTTGTGTAATAAGTTTCCGCAAAAATTTTTAAATGAACGATATTTTGTCCCAAACGGAAATTCTTTTATACAGTATTGTTAGTTATGATCTTAGCTATCATTTGCATATACACTTTCTCATTCATTCAGCACTATGGAAAAAAATAGAGGCGTTATTCGAGAACTACTCAAATACGAGTTTGAGCTGGGTCACTCCGTAAAAGAGGCCATAGAAAACATCAATCGAGCCAAGGGAGTCGGAACTGTGGCACAAAGAACAGCTTATGAGTGGTACTCAAAGTTCAAAAGCGGAAATTTGACAATTGAAGACAATCCGAGAGCTGGGCGCCCTCGAGAAGTCGATCGAGCCGCTGTCGTCAACGCTGTTGAAGAGCATCCGTCAATGACTACGCGCATGTTGGCCGACGATTTTGACTGCAGTTTCAAGGAAATCGCTCTAATTCTGCACGATGCAGGTTAGTCGGTTATTTTTGGCTGATTTTGACATTACCATGTAGGCAAAATTGTAGGCAAAAAGTGGCTCAAAAGCCAATGGGTTCCAAAAGAGCTCACAACCGCCCAAAAACGGAATCGAGTGCAAATCGCGACCAGATTGTTAGACAGAGCTCGCCAAACGCCATTTTTCGACCATATTGTGACGTGCGACGAGAATTCTACCTATTCCGATCGTTGGAGCACTGGTTGCGTGGAAAAAAGTTCAAAACAATCGAAGAAATGCGCGAAAGTCTTGAGGAATTCTTCGAATCTAAGGACCGAGAATGGTACCGCCGCGGAATCCATAAACTTGAAGAACAATGGGAGAAAGTAATTGAAAACAATGGAGAATACTTTGATTATTAATTGTGAGTTGTTTTGATTATGCTTTATCGAATAAAACGTTCATTTAAAAATTTTTGCGGAAACTTATTACACAACCTAATACTTTAGAATATAACAAGGGCAGTACTTCTAATACCGTTAAATTCAATATCATTATTTTAACAGTCACGCTTATTCGTACAAAGGACACTTATTGGAGAAGCTTACTCTTTTTTAAGTTAAAGGTTTTAGAGTTTACACATCCATAATGATAAAAAAATATTGTTCAGAAACATCTTTGAATTTTGTGGCATATTTAATTAACCCGTAAAATATTTTCGTCCGAATAAATGTCGTAACTTGTTCTCGAATGAAGTTCGTCATCGCTCAAAATGTCATAACCAAAAGTTCCTACAAAAAGTCATTCAGAGCTGCATTCACGTGGGAGCAGGTGTTCCAGGAGGAGGAACAAATCTATGCAGGTAGAGCATTGCTTAGTGACGCAAATTATTTCATCACTATGAACGGGAGGGAAGTTATTTCCAACAGCGGTATTATGATTGGACATTGGAAAACGAAACTTCACTGATCAATTTCTTTCACCGACGGATAATCCTTGCAAGTTCTTTGCAACGCAACTCTAGCAGAATTTATGAGACTGTAACCATATGATCGGAAGAAATATATGCTAGCAGACTTTTATAGCTTTATGAAAATGGGAAAATTTTAATAACGTCCAAAATTTTTGTCGATGAATTTAGAAAGCTATTGTTTTTAAATCCAAATAATTACCGCCTAACTTATGCGGGTCCATAACACAGTTTCATCAAACCTAAAATGTCGAAAGTCCAACTGCACATTTCTGCCATTTTGAAACATGTGGCTGAGCGGCACACGTAAGCACTACGTAGCAATGGAAAAATAATGGATTTTCAACTCCACTCTGTTTGTAAGTGCCGAGAGACAGAGTTAAGGAGTTCAAGTCGTCGACTGGCCATATCAAATTCAAAGTTTTTTAACTTTTCTGTTTAGAAGTCAGTCAGTATATTGGATTACAGTCTATGCATTCCATAAAATCTCCTTGTGGGCTGTACCCCATTTGGCCAGCTCGCCACCTACTCAAACCAAATAAGTGCCACCTGTGAAAAAATGTTCGAAAGTTCAAAATAATGGTCAAATTTCACTTTCATATACATTTAGGACCAATAACTATGAATTTTTTGCGAATGGCTAATATTGCATTTTTTGAATTATCACATATAAAACACCACATTTTGGTTTATATCTTTTAGTGACAGCTTTCGATTATGTACGTTTTGAATCCGAAGCTGTTTTCAATCTTTTCCTAAAAAGAAATTTTCGTAAGATTCCAAATAAAGCTTAAAAGTCACAAGCAATTTGATATCGCCTCACATTTCCACTTTCTTTATTTAACTTATTGCTAACGAAAAATAACGTTTTTTATTCAATAAGTACATAATAAAATTCTCAATAGGAATCTGCTTTCGGTAAGAATTTTATGATCCTTTGTTTTGGCTCTTAGCAGAAAAAATATCCACACTTTTGCCCGTGTCATCAATTTTTGGAATGTCTTTAATTTTCATAACTTAACAAAAGCAGGCTCTAATGTACAACATATTTAGTGAGTCTAGGTAAACCCCCCGGTAAACCCCCCCCCGCTCGCCATTTTTGCCATAACTTTTTACTGGAACATTCTAGAAGGATGAGTAATGGCTCAAATCAGAGCTAAGACTCTGGGCTGCAAATCGGTATATTACTTGCCACATCTCGATTCAAGATTCTCGAGATTTAATTATTTTTGTCTCAAATTTTCGAATTTTCAGAAAAAGTTGAAATTTTGAGACAAAAATACTTAAATCTCGAGAATCTTGAATCGAGATGTGGCAAGTAATATACCGATTTGTAGCCCAGAGTCTTAGCTTCCATTTAAGCTATTACTCATCCTTCTAGAAGGTTCCAGTAAAAAGTTATGGCAAAAATGGCGAGCGGGGGGTTTACCGTGGGGTTTACCCATTCCCATATTTAGTAATAATTTGTTTGAAGAGAAAGGAGAATTGAGCTTTACCGTATCTCAATTAAAGAAATTATGCTACTTTCGTTAATAATTGTCATCGCGATGAATTCCGTTTGTTTTCGGCAATGGGCTCTTCTGTGCAGTATCCAATTACGCACCCTGATCCGTCGGGATGTGGAAAAGTATGAAGAACACGTTTTGTTTTCGACTGCTGTGCTGGATCGCCATTCTTGGTCGCAGTTTGGCCACAAACAGTTTCAGGAGACGGGTTTTTGGATTTCAAACCGCTTGCCGTAATAGTCGGATCGCTGTGATTTTTCTTGTGTATTCTGTTCTGAATGGCAGGCGCAATATGCATCGACTCAATGGAGGGCATTTTCAGGAAATCTCCCGCCAAGCTGGCTGGTGAATCAGAGTCATGTGACGGACCAGGCACCTGAACGTAGTCAACTTTACATAACTGATCTCTCAAACTTGTATATTCAAGACATTTTCTAAATTTATTAAAAGTATTCTACTGATCTGTTAACCTCCGATACATTCACATTTTCAACTCTTAATTTAGCTTTACCACCCTAGAAACGCCCTTTATGAAAGCTTAACCTTAAAACTCCCTTAGAAAAGTCATCTAAAGAAGCAACTCTTCTAAAGCAAACTTATGGTATTTTAATCGCGAAAATATAACAGCTTCAGATGTTACTCTATAACTTTGGAAAGATTTATTTCGTCACAATATTTTGATTAAATATCGTTTTCATCATCGTAAAAATTGAGAAAATGGCCTATGTGACCTGATTATAAGATCATCCCCCCATAGAGAGTTCATAAAAGCGTCTGTATGTGAAGAGGCACCCGTATCTGGCGATCCAGCCGTTAGCCAGACGCGAGTGATAGCTCAATCGATAGGTCTCGAAAAGTTAGGATGGTGAAACCAAAAATTTTCAAAATTTGAATATTTGAATTGGCGCCAAAACACAAAAAAGTGTTTTTAAGGGTTTTGACCAAGGAAAGTGGTGTTTTTTATGTTCTAGACGGCCTAATGCCGAGTTTTTTTAACGCAAAGCGTTAAAATTTATTGAGTTCAACGAATTCATTGACCCGACGGTTAACTAGCAGCTTTGCTGCTAGTTAATTATAAATATAAGGTTCATTTGGATAAAGCGGTCAACAAAATATCAAAATTTATTTAATGGACTATCTTTTTCTTTTCATAGATACTCCATTTTTAAGTATCACAAATTATTGTATCTGGAATTATTATAACGACCGACTGTTAGTTTAACCCTAGAAGGGCCGGTGCGCCCAAGTGCTTAAATCGACACAACTTTTTGTCCTCTACAAGAATATGGAAGAAAAAAAATTTTGGTAACGGGAAATTTCGAAATCTGAGGCTGATTTCTAAATCACCTTTTTTCGAGAAAAAATGCGCGAGGTGGTCGGTTTTGACAGGTCATATCTATTTTTTCTAGCTAATATGGACAGTAGTCTTATATATCGCTGGAAAGTTCATGTCCTGGGCTATGTACGTACCTGCTTCTCGGCCCGTTGTCCCACCACGAAAAATGAGTTATAGCGGGAAATTCAAAATTTAGACATTTTTTCCAACTCCAGGTGGCCGCACTAAAATGGCCACAATTTGTTGATAGAGCCACTTACACTATTGCGGTAAAAAGTATGTTGTAGAGGAGATTCTGGGGCACATTTATGTTCTTTTACACTGGGAATAAGTTTCCAAAAAAGCTCAGGAAAACTGGATTTTAGAAAAAAAATTTTTGAGGGTACGGCCCGCTATGGTCAGTTTTTGACGTTTCAGTTTATATACAGGCCAGATTTTTTGCACCTGGGGGTTTTCGGACCCGCTAAACTCAAATCTGGAATCAGATTTGGCATCCGGCGTATGAAAGCACCACTTTCTGGCGTTCTGCCCACTTCAGTGTTTTTTAGGCATTTCGACCGAAATTACACATACAAGGGGGCTTTCGAGGGCGCTGAATTCAAATTTCGCATTAGTTTCACCACAAAATGTCAAATTTTGGCGTTATTTCGGCATTCTGCCTAAAAATGCCAAAAACGGAAATCACAAAAAGCGATGTGTCATCCCTTTAGTGCTTTTGGGCGGAATGCCAAAATAACGCCAAAATTTGACATTTTGTGGTGAAACTGATGCGAAATTTGAATTCAGCGCCCTCGAAAACCCCCTTGTATGTGGAATTTAGGGCGACATGTCTAAAAAACACTGAAGTGGGCAGAACGCCAGAAAGTGGTGGTTTCATACACCTAATGCCAAATCTGATTCCAGATATGAGTTTAGCGTGCCCTAAAACCCCCAGGTGCAAAATATCTTGCCAGTATACCAACTGAAACGTCAAAAACTGTCCATAGCGGGCCGTACCCTCAGAAATTTTTTTCTAAAATCCAGTTTTCCTAAACTTTTTTGGAAACTTCCTTCCAGTGTAAAAGAGCCTAAATGTGCCCCAGAATCTCCTCTACAACATACTTTTTACCGCAATAGTGCATATGGCTCTATCAAAAAGTTACGATCATTTTAGTGCGGCCATCTGGAGTTGGAGAAAATGTCTAAATTTTGAATTTCCCGCTATAACTCATTTTTCGTGGTGGGACAACGGGCCGAGAAGCAGGTACGTACATAGCCAGGACATGAACTTTCCAGCGATATATAACACTACTGTCCATATTAGCTAGAAAAAATAGATATGACCTGTCAAAACCGACCACCTCGCGCATTTTTTCTCGAAAAAAGGTGATTTAGAAATCAGCCTCAGATTTCGAAATTTCCCGTTACCAAAATTTTTTTTCTTCCATATTCTTGTAGAGGACAAAAAGTTGTGTCGATTTAAGCACTTGGGCGCACCGGCCCTTCTAGGGTTAAGATTACTAAAAGCAGAACATCTGAGGTTATGACGGCGCAGAGCACAAGGAATGTTCAAAGGAATGTATCTAACAATTGCGGAATTTGTACTCAACTTACCTCTTCGCTGTGATCCACGCACATTTCCAATGAATGAAATGTGTCTTGACGACGATTCACAAAAGCTTTCATTCTCAACGACGGCTTTAGTTTTAGCTTTGAAGCTAACGTCGAGGACAAGCTGCTGTCTTCACTGCACTTTCTCGGGGGTGTAGAAGGGGAGCCGGCAGACTTGGTGGAGCGAGATTCGTGAATCGTATCGTTGTCTGTGATATGTTCTGTAGATTCAGGCGACAAACTGAAATAAAGTATTAGTAGCATTTATTCAACCGTTATACTTAGTACCTCGACAGCAAACATTATTCAATTTTTGGGTTAATCTTAAAGGCGAAAAACTAATATTTAGTGAACTCGATGAGGGATATAACTCCTCATTGCGTAATGAGAGTTTCATTTAAAGTCAATTAATGTAAGCAAAACAAAGTAAACGTTGTGACATTAAGTCCTGAATGCATACTAAAGACTGTGAGAACAATTTTTTCTCCACCTACGAGGTTGCTTTTCAGAATTTGCTTCCCTCACAACAGCAGTAGACTGACAATTCTCAAGCACTGAAGACAAAACACACAGCACAAGCGGCCGCAAAAGAAAGGTTAGTAAATTAATTTCGCCAAATGTCAAAACGGATTTCAGGTGTATAAAGTCGGCACTGGGAAACAGACTAGGACCTAATTCATTTATTGAATGGAAGCGAGTGAAATTTGAATATAAACAAATTAATATTCTTGTAGCACACTTCAAACAAATTTTTCTCAAGCGATGTCTTGGAAATGCGTACTTTTATTCTAATTTATTCGAAAAACAGTTTGATGTTAAAACATGATATAAATTTAGAAGCCAAACGCTGTCTCTAAACGTAAACAGTTTCGTCTTCATTTTTAGTTTTCTGAACAATTTCACTTTTAAGTAGATTACTTCAGCCTTTCAGTAAATTGTAATTGAACAATTATTTGTGGTTGTATAACAGCAGGGCTCTGCAAATTGACTTGAAAAACAAAATTTATTATATCTTTGCCACGCTAATGTCATCCAAAGTTCTGGTGACAATTTGTGGGAAAAACGACATACCGTAAACTCTCTAATTTAACCCCCCCCTCTTGTTTTACCCCCCCTCTAATTCTGCCCCCCCCTAGAGGTCGATTGAATAATTATACCCCCCTCTAATTTCCGTACATTTTGTATGTATTTTTCGACCCTCTATTTTTACCCCCCCTCTAATTTTGCCCCCCCCTAGAGGTCGATTGAATAATTATACCCCCGGGGGTTAAATTAGAGAGTTTACGGTAACTTAGGATTACTTAGGGATATTGTATCGGTTATCCCGTCAAAACATTCTCAGAAATATACAAACGCTTCACCATAAACCAGATATCGACATGAATTAATTCTTTGTTAGATTTAAATTGCAGAAGGTATGAATCAATACTTCTGTTTTGGTTATAAGGGTAAATTTAAGCAGTACCGTACCTAGGGATTTGGCATTCGGCACTATAATATGAAAAGTACCCAATATTCAATTACTTTCCAGGATAATGGATTTTCAGCACAATAAAGTAAATTGTGCATAAAGAGTCTGTATTTGTTCATAATTCATCAATTTAAGGCTCATTTAAGGACATAATTTTAATTTCGGACATACTTACTGATCATTTCGCTCAATTGATTCCTTTTTGACCGTTCGAATGAAAGTCCACGCGTCGATTTTATCGTCCACCTGGTCAATGGGAATCTTGTTTTTCTTCTCCATTTGCGGCATTTGTCTTTATAATAAAGTCATTATGTGTGTGGCATTTAAATAGGCTGTGGAACGGAATATGCTGAAAGAGCTGAATATTTAAACAATGGAGTAATCATTTGGAATGCATTTGCTCATATAAAATATGTGAATTGAAATTTATTTTTATTTTGAGACAGGAAGAAAAACAAATTTTTACAGATGAAAATCCGCGTCGAATTCAAACGACATGTTGGGTTAGGTAATTTCCAATTTTATTATTTCGAAGCTGACTTCGAAAAAGTAAAATTTGGCTGCTCGAGGGATGCCATCGTAGCAGCACCTCAGCCGTTCAGTCGAGGGTTCGTTCTTGGTCTCTATTTTGAATGTCGTGTAAATGACACAAGTATGTACTTTATATACTTTGAGGACATTCCAGGAGAGGTAAAATTTGTCATGGATTGGTCTAGTGTTCATTGAAAACATTTCGTGATTCACTAAATCTCTCATCAAACTCCCAAAAACTAAGGTTATAGGCACAATTGATATAAAGTGAGCAATTTAACCCTTTATTGCCGGACCGTACGATTTTGCTGATTATTGGTATACAGAGCACATTTGGGCCCCTGATAACGGGAAAAATATTATTTTTTCGAACTTCGACCAAAAAGGGCGATTTTCATGGGTTCGAAAATTTGGCGCGAATTCAAATTTTAGCCAAAAAATCAGGTCCTGCACGGAATTTGACAAGCTCATTGGATTCTACGTAGCCGATTTACTCGGCAAGTTTTTTTTAATTTCCGCAAAACGGGCCAAATTTCGAAAGTTACAAAGGTTTTTAGAAAGCGGAGATTTTAAGGTGACCCCCCAAAATTCGTCAATTTTCCTCGATTTTCGTGGGTATGTCTTGATAATGGCCATTTTTCAGGGCAAAATCGTAGATAAAGTGGATAAACAAATCACATATCCCGATTCAGGACAAAAAGTTGGCTATATAAGGGCAATATCAGATTTGAGCTAGGAGGGCAAAAAATTGGCCAAAAATTACTCCAAAGTTAGCGTATCTTAAAGGATACACCAGGCAATGAAGGGTTAAAAAATTGTAATCGGGACAGGGTGTATCTCGAAGGGACCTATAATATGTAATCAAACATCCATAAAATATTATGCAGTGCACTATACTTTTGAACATAAAATAAACGCAATCAGGAGCAGGTGAAACTTGCAAAAGGTTTGTAAATATAAACAGAAGGATCTTTGTAGTTATGTTAGAACGTTATATGTAACAGTTTTATCCCCATGTTCTCCCAAAGATCAAACTCTTTGAATATTAAGCACATGGACCTTCTAAACCCGACTGAAATATAAATTGCAATGATCACATTTGCAAATAAACAAGGGTAAACAATAGTGTAAATGCCAGAATGATAGCTGAGATTAACGGACGCGGGTTACCTAAGGTTGGAAATACGGAAATTGTACGTCAATTAGTCCGAGGCTCATATTGTTCTTGAGTTTACTACATTTCCGGCACCTCATTTTTCCACCAATATAAAAAGTTGATAACGTCACATATATCGGACGTTGTCAGGTTGAGGAACTATAGCGCTGTTGGACCACCTTTACCGGCATTAGAGAGTGCGAGATAGCGTGGGAGAAAGCAAGCAATCCCATCGACAATGCTCGGCAAGTGAATTCAATAGAAGTCGTGATTAAAATAGTCTCAGGGGCAGCAGACCCAACCAACAGCCAAGGCAGGTAAACGCCGACACCTCAATTTGCATGGAGAATGTAAAGGGGCTTGTCGATAGCAGTTTAGTGAGCCAGCTGGTTGGTTTTTGCTGTGAAGCAATATCGCTTCGAGAAACGAGATCTCGGAAAATTTTCTTAGCCGCCTTAGGAACCGTATGGGCTCTAGCAACCAAATTTGGGTGTCAATAGGTTTTGTACATGGTTCTCAATGTATAATGTGTTTTGGGTAATTTGTTTAAACGAGAGGAAAGGCTAACCACCCCATATGTAACGGGTTGGTTGTTCCCACCTTCACAATGGCAATAGACCTCGCATAAGTGGGAGAAAACACATAAAGTATAATTTTTATTAAATTACGATTAGAGGCCCAAATGATCTAAGGCGCGAATTGTATAATCATCGCAATTTTATAATGCCAAGTTTACAGGAAATTCCATTAGCCGGAGGTTGGTATTAACGCAACTAACACAAGAACTCTCATTCACTCTATCAAATTTGCAATTCTAAAAATATATACGTTTAAAATCAGAGGTATATGGATTTCAGTGAGTGCTCTTTATTTGTTTCAACTGGATCCAATTATAACAAAAACAAAACTAAGAACAATATACATCGAGCAAAAACGAGATTTGACACGAAAGCGGCATTACCTTAGGCATATGTTCAGTCAAAAATAGCGCTCCACTATTTTGATTGCAAGGTGAAAACAACGAACCATTATCATACAATGAATCAAAAACAGAAGGGAAATTTCCCTTTAACAAAGCACGAAATCGGCATACATTTGACTTGACAACGGAATCGAGACATCGTTCGATATGAAATGAAGAGAGCATTGCGCAAGTTGCTGAACTGCTGTTTGATTCACAGAGATCGTCCAGAGAATGAAGTTCGATCACAGAGGTCGATACAACTCCAAAGTCCCACCGAATGACTGGCCATTTCGCTTTGGTGGATTTTTGCTGCTCATTTATTGACCGCTGAAGAGCCTAAAACGAAAGCAATGAAACTGATGCAACCAACAAATTTTCTTTATATATTTATTTTAATAATATAAAAGTTAAACTATTTTCTCGTCATGTTAATGTGACTTTTCTCTTTAAACCCCTTCAAAACTAATTAAAGTGCACATAAATTACTTATTATTGTGGGTGTTTGAAAAACAAAAAATTTTGTCGCTATTTGTGACGCTAAATTAGTGAACGGTAAAATGCTGGTAAAAACGGCTGAGCGGACTGAACCTCCGTCGAACTAAACCGACGCAATTCCTTTCTGTGTCTGTTTGTATCGCAGGGACACGGACAGTTCATCACCTGGACAATTCATCACCCGCGACAATTCATCACCTGCGACAATTCATCACCTGCGATAATTCATCACCTGGACAATTCATCACCCATAAAGAAAAAGGGCCAATTTTCAGAAAAATTTGACATTTTGGGTCAATTTTTTCCAAAATTATGGATTCAAAGGCATTCTTGGTTATTTTTCATCTTTTTTCTTACTGCATGACGACTATACAATATGTTTGTCTTTGATGATTCATGTTATGCCTAGCATTCATTTTAGTGACTATTCTAGATTATTTTATACATCTGAAGCAGTTGGATAAAAACTGCCTGTTTGTTAGAATTGTGTGTTGATCAAATATTTGCTAATGCCACTGATTTATGTTCGCGGGATACAGTTGCGTCAGATGTTGCAAACGTTCCCGATATTCACCATGGACCAGTTATTCAGGCAATTCAGGTATTATTTGGTGCTATTTTTCTGAATTTTATGGAAAATAATAATACAATAATTTTTGATAATACACAATCTTCAACATTTTGAAATACTTTACTAGATTGTGAAACTTTTAGACGCTAAAAACAGAGAAAGGAAACCTCAAATTCGTTTACGAATCCCATGAGTTCTGGCAGTACAAAACCAGCAAAGATCACCTAAAGTCATTTTGGCGGATTTCATGGACCAAGAGGGCAAAAGGTTGTTGTTTTCATATTTGACATTGTAATCAGGATTGTGATTTCAGGGTTTTGATTTTTGGAAGAGAAAGTCACTCAAACTGGGCTGATCGCATGGACGTTGTGTATATGGATGGGACATTCAAGATAACACCCGAGCCGTTCACACAAGTAAAGTTCTTTTTTAGCAATTGTGAAACAATTTGCCTGCTTCACGTCGAATTCAGACTGAATTGGGCGTATGCCACCCCACGCTGGGAAATTTCATCCTATCGCTCAAGAAAGTGCAGCATGGCCGAGATCAACAGTATATGCAGTGGATTTCAGGGCGCCGACAAAAAGACAAGCGCAAGAAGTACAAAGATGTCGACAAGCGAATTTTGAAAATTCTGCAGGAATATCAAAGAAATGAGAGAACTGTTATTGAGCTTTTGAGAGGAATTGCTCAGAATATCGTTATTGATGATGTTGTTGGAATTGATGATGAGGTTGAAAATAATGAATAAAAATTGCTTATTACACATTGTTATCTTTAAAAAAATCTAAAAATTTGAAACTTTTCTGAAAATTGGCCCTTTTTCTTTATGAGTGATGAATTGTCCAGGTGATGAATTGTCGCAGGTGATGAATTGTCGCAGGTGATGAATTGTCGCGGGTGATGAATTGTCCAGGTGATGAACTGTCGCGTACCCGTATCGCAGCTTAATTATAAATAACTTACCAAAATTAATCGAAGAATACCAAACAGACTGAATTGGGTTTTGGTGTCGCGCAAGTTTAGCGTATGTGGCAGGGAATCACTTTGAACCAAATGCTCCAAGAAACGGTCAGTGAGGGAAGCCAATGGCGTAGTGTCTCGAAGAGCTGCATGCAGTCCATATAGATTTGGGATTGCTTTCAGTACCTGAAATTCGGTATTTTACAAAAACGCATTCTCTTTCAAAAGCTTTTTAATCAAATTTATTGATGATAAAGATATAATTCGTGCGAAATCAATACCCAAGACAATCTGTTATCTATTCAGGCATCAGGTCAATGGCTTCCATAATTTACAAGAGAATGGGTCTGCTCATCAGTCTTTCCCACACACGACTGAGTTTAATCCGTCTCTCTCATAAACTTTTATAGACTTTTCTTGCACATTGGCAGTAAATTTTCCTCGCCTTTCGCCACTCGAAGAAACAATAACAAGTTCTTTGATAAAGCCGCCCGGAAGACCGGCTAGTCCAAATAATACGCAAAACAGCTTATGAAATTTATCCTGTAGTCTTGATAGAATGTTGGTAGGTTATGATAGTCTAGGATGCGGTTAGTTTTTTGTGTGTAGCACAATATATTAAAACAACTTCTCCCAAAATAAGCTCAGAAACTAAAATGAATTAAAATATAAAAACATTTGCAGTGGATAAACAATTGGACTTGAAAATATTGAAAATTATATAACATAAGATTATCTTGTAAAATTTTGTACATGTGAAACCATGAATGGCTCGATGAAATCAGGAAGTGGGATGTGATCTAATATTGTTCACTTTACCTACGTTGCACCTCAATCATTTCCAAGTATAATTCCTGATTATTTTTAAAAAATGATCATACCTCATCCGTCAATATTTTATCTGCATCCTGACAAAATTCGACGTACAAATCAAGCGGTTTCGTGGTTCTCGAGAGAGCTTTTTTGAAATCCAGCGGTTGAAGTCTCGCATCTGTCATATCGCAGAGGGTAAAACTTAGTTTCGACACATATCTAAAAATGATACTTTTCAGTCGAAGCAAAGATTAAGGTGTGTAAAGATACCTCATATCCACAGTTGGCCTACATAATTCTTGCAAAAGCTTCCGTGTGATTGCTAAATTTTGAAATTCAAGAGTTCCATCGACGACACACTTCCATAGTATATTCCTTGCGTGTTCTGTGATGCGCCGTTGTCCCGTTCGATTGCAAATTTCGTCAATAGATTTGTATTTTGATGAATTTTCGCCGTTTCCGTGCATCTCTACCAAAAGCAGCTTTTTGTTGCGCTTCTTGGCTATTCGAGATTTCAGTGTGAATCGGTCGCGAGAGGCGTTAATTGGTTGATAAAGCCGGATACACAATTTGGATAGCCTTCGACGTTGCAACGTAGGGTAGTATGCGTGAATGAGGCGCTTCAGTCGACGACATACCATTTCAGATGGCTTCAAATTATTCGGAGACACTCTGCGTAATATTTCTACCAAACAGTCGTCAGGAATGTTCAATAAATTAGCGTTGTGATCTGTTTCAGACGAAGTAGTTGGAGGTGCATCCATTTCGGATAGACTAAAATAACTAAATAAATATTTTCAAG
Source organism: Ditylenchus destructor (assembly GCA_022814885.1). Classification (NCBI taxonomy): domain Eukaryota; kingdom Metazoa; phylum Nematoda; class Chromadorea; order Rhabditida; family Anguinidae; genus Ditylenchus; species Ditylenchus destructor. Next base: position 892,666 of record JAKKPZ010000005.1, read on the forward strand.
ATTCGATAATTTACAACATTCAAGATTCATATTCAAGAATTCAACTTCTGGATCCTAAAGTGCTATTATTTACCAGTTGAGACCTATTCAAAAATGCAGGACGAGTGAAAGAAAATTACCGTTTAGGTCGGTCGGTATACTTTTAACCAAAGATTTTAATATAATTGAACATTTTCATAACTAAACGCTTATGTAAAATTCGTGAGATACGTCGTTTTACAAATACGGCAATTTGGGACTCCCTGACTAATTTTCTTTCCAAAATTTTACTATAAGCACTTTTAAGCGTGTTTTCCAAAACCTTTTTTAGTTTTCAAGACAATAAAGCCAAAAGAAGTAAGCCCACATGATTGCAAAACAGGAAAGCCAAATTAGAATTCTCTTGAGATTATGAATTTCAGTAAGGAAAAGAACAATTAAATAGCAGTTGAACACTCGTAAAAGCTAATACTATCTTTCATAAAATCCATTTCTATTAAAATATCCTCAAACTATTCCAAAACTTCAAATAACCGAAATTTGTGTCCGTTGACTCACAAAGGCGGTCTAATGCATATATTGCAGACAAATGTGATCGGAAGGGGCGGGAGCCTTCCCTGCTGACGGTTTCCTTCATAAAAATCCTTGTGTAGCGAATGACTCGCCCCTTTGCAATTTGTCCGATCGAACAAAGGGATTAGGTTTATTTTGCTTGAGTGAACATGCGCACATATTAATCCTGGCACACATTTTCGGAAAGAGCCCTCAGAGGGACTGTGGTGGAATCGGTAGAAAATAATTAGAGATATCCAGGTAAAACAAAGAACGGAACAAGGACCGCCCACCGGAGGGGTCGCCAAAGTCTGGGCCGAATCCATTGAAAACACCTGCCCCTCCAGAAGTTTGGGCCAGCGGGATGCCCCAATTATGGCCAATTTCCATGCAAATGGTCAAATTGGACTCGCCATCGGCGGTGGTGACCGAGGATAAGTGCCGACATCTGCTCTATAATCTTCAACACTACAAAAGTTATCCTGAGCAAAGACAAATTTTGACAAAGCAAAAAATTTCAGCAATCTCAAAGTTACATTAATTGCCATTGTTATTATTATTACTGAAAGAGAGGTGCCTGGACAATTTTTATATTTATCAAATTCATCCAATCTATAAAATATGTTTATATCGGTAAAAAATACATCCAAATAAGGAGAATAAAGGATATGACAGTGAAAAGCGATAGAAAACAAAGTTAAAGTTGTATACATCGTTTTCATAACCTTTCTCGACATATACAACGTTGGAACATTGATGACAGTTTCGGTTCCTCATAAGAGATGCGGTCCAAGTACAAGTTGCTGTTGGATAAAGAGAGCAAGCCTCATTTGCTGAAGGGGTGGTCCACTAGTCAAATATGGTCATAAAATTCGTTCTTCTTCCTCTTCGATGATTTTAATTAAGGATTATTTTCGTGAGAACCGCCACCATATTCAAGGGCAAAGAACTTTAATTTCCGGTCGGCGGCAGATTTTTTGCCTCCAAAATATGGAAACAAAGAGCTGGCTCCAATGATCATGAATTAGAAAGGACAATAAGAGTGCAACACAACATAAAAAACCAGTTTCAGAGCTTAACTTTATGCAGATCACGATCACAATAGCGGTCACAATGAAACATAGTTATTCCAACCTTTTTCATAGAAATATGTACACAAAAATCGGATTCTTGGCCATACTTTTGCTTCAGGTTTTGTGGAATTTTACCTTGTGCCAAGGTGCAAAATTAGAATCAATGATTTTCAGCATTTATAACATAGGATGAATGTTAACAAATTATGGAATGTTTCCTGCAGACATCTTTCGTTTAACCTTTTACATTACAAGACAACATCCGTCACTTCCAGCAGGATTAACAACAAATTCATCCTCTGTTAATCCAAAGTGTCAAAAACAGGCGGCCCACAGAGCACTTTTCAAATTTCTCAACATTACCCAAAAGTTGCGGTAGCATTACAACTGACTTCTTCCGTTAAAAATTAAACCATGAGCAATAAATTAGAAGTTCTTTATATATTTAATTACATAAAATTTACTTTGCCCATAGCCATTGTTGACATAATTTGTGGGAAACAGTGCAAGTAAAATCGAACATTTGGGCACACCGGGGCAATTTTCGCGCACCCCAAGCATACATCTAATTATCTGCGCATGTTTAAATGTTATTTCTGTGGAAGACGTTTTAAAACAAAATCGGAAATATTCCAAAATTCTGATCAGAGGGGAAATATACACTTTTGTGCCCAAAAATACATCCCTATTAACCCTCGGAGCCCTGGTCGGACCAAATAGTTAAATCGACACAACTTTTTGTCCTCTACATCACCGTAAAAACAGAAAAATTCTATCGTTCGATTTTTATGATTTTTTGGATTCATTTTGAAAGTCACTTTTTTTGACAAAAAATACGTGAGGTGGCTGTTTTTGGAAGACCATATCTCATTTCTTCCGTGATAACAGACTGAAGTGTTATATAGGGTTGGAATGCCTGTTACTCAGGCTACAACCATAGCTGGTTTACAGGCCTTGGTCCCACAGCGAAAATTTTTTCTGGCGGGAAATTCAAATTTTTTTTCCAACTCGATCTGCTCGTTTGAAGGTTGCTGAGATGTGACAATTTTAGTGAATGACACCACCAGAAAAATGGAAAATTTCGATTTTTGCGATTTTTCGGTTTATGTATCAACTTTGAGCGATCATATCTCGCAGAACATAAAAGCATATTTTATTCTGTAAAAAGTATGTTATAGAGTTAGACCTTGTCTACAAAAGCCGCAATGCCATTGGTTTGTGCACTGCCAAGATTTCAGGTATTTTGTCGATGAAAGTTGCCAAAAATAACCAAAAATAAATATTTTGAGTGTGTTGGAAAAAAATTGTTGGAAAAAAATCGAAAATTTTGAATTTCCCGCCAGAAAAAAATTTTCGCTGTGGGACCAAGGCCTGTAAACCAGCTATGGTTGTAGCCTGAGTAACAGGCATTCCAACCCTATATAACACTTCAGTCTGTTATCACGGAAGAAATGAGATATGGTCTTCCAAAAACAGCCACCTCACGTATTTTTTTGTCAAAAAAAGTGACTTTCAAAATGAATCCAAAAAATCATAAAAATCGAACGATAGAATTTTTCTGTTTCTACAGTGATGTAGAGGACGAAAAGTTGTATCGAATTAACTATTTGGTCCGACCAGGGCTCCGAGGGTTAAAAGGTTATCCCGTTATAAAGGTAATCGAAAAACTCACGATTGTAAACGTAAAAGTTTTATGGAAAATCCATTCCTGCCAAAATCAATTGCGGCTAGAGGTCGGAGACGATTAAAGAGGTTCGTCTATGTATCGTGAACGTAAGATAAGTACCAAATGTTTTTCACATTATCCAATTTTGGCTTTATTGTGCATATTGTATTTGCGTTCACTTGCATATATCCCGCTTACACTGGGTCTAAATTTTTTGAAACACAAAGGTATAAGGAGATAAATTTTAACGATCTGATTGGATAAAGTATTTGTTATTAATTATTTATTTAGTTTTGTCAAATTATACTATTTATAGTCAAATTGTCAACATAGAATATAGAAATATTATCAAGATATGCTACATATAAGGATGTTATATAGTAATAAGCAAGTACACCAAAAACAATTGAAGATTACAAATTTGTTGATGTTCCGCTGTTGCACGCCCGAACCATGCCATAGAATACCGATTTTTTGTTCGCCATCAATACACTCGGCGAGTCAAATTCTCGGATGCTGCCAGCTTCGAGCACGATTATTCTAAAGTTTTTAAATTATAAAACACTTATTCTATTATAAAATATCTATATAACTCGAAAATTTTACCTGTCATAATCCATGATTGTATTTAATCGATGTGCGATAGTGATTACTGTGGAGTTGCGGAATTCCTTTCGGATTGTATTTTGGATCATAGCATCGCTGAAATATATTTATTGGATTTTGATAACAATTTATCACGAAACGTACGTTGCCATATCGACCGCTGCAGTTGCTTCATCCAAAATTAGCACTTTGGTTTTGCGCAGTAGAGCTCGGGCGAGACACACCAGTTGCCTTTGTCCAATACTAAAAATGTGGAGCATAAGAATATGCTACGAATTATACCTCAGTATATGGATTTGTAGACGTAATAATTTTGTTACATGGTCAAAAATCACAGAAAGCCTTCGAACGTAATAGTCGAAGGTCAACACTTCAACTGTAAGAAACATACCTAATGTTGTCGCCATTTTCCGTGATTTCGTACTGTAGTTTCCCTGGAAGCATTTCCGCGTATTGCTTTAGGTTTGAGCTTTCCAGCACGCGCCAAATGTCCTCATCGCTGTATTGATTGGAAGGATCCAAATTGAAGCGCAGCGTTCCAGAAAAGAGCACCGGGTCTTGAGGTATGATCGTGATGTTCGACCGTAGAGTGTGTAATCCTAGCAATGAAATATCGATGTCATCAATTACAATCCTTCCTTCACATGGCTCGATCATCCGAAATAGTGCTAATGTTACAGAGCTTTTGCCTATAAACACATATTATCGTTGTTGTACATTTATATCTCGCTTCCCGTTTTTATAATTACCATGTTATAACTTTATAACAATATAGGTACTGAAATTCGATAATTTTTAAGAAAAATACACGCAAAATTTACTAGTCAAATTAACGGTAAAAGATAAAAGGGCGGCTATGTAAGTTGATTTCGTTCAATGCAATGCCCAAACACTTACCCGCGCCAGTTCTTCCAACGATGCCAATTTTTTCGCCTGCATGAATTTCCGCATTGAGACCTTTGATAACAAAGTTGAGTCCTGGTCTATACCGCGTAGAGTAATCCTTTATCTGTATGGTCCCTTTAGTGGGCCAACCAGCTGGAGATTCACGGTCTAATGTTCTTGCCCATTCAGCCTCTGGCGGAGTTTCGGAATACTCTTTGATGCGCTCAACTGACACAATGTTGGTTTCCAATTTGCTTATTTGGCGTATAGCAAAATTGAGGACGAATATGATCTAAAGTTGGAAAGATTTATACTCGTTTATCAAAACAGTCAAACGAAATAATATCATAAAAGTTAAATCCCTTCCATGTATAAGACTGAATCGGCCGGATCGATAAGCAACCATTGGGAACGAGTCTGAGTTTAGGCATATGACCTGATTTCTCTAGCCGAACACTAAAATTTTTCGGGCTCTACCGTGAGTTGAAAAATCCGTCTCAGGCAGTATTTTAAATCTTAACAATTTAGCTGAAATCTATTTCAACTATAACATGTTTCAACAGACTTACGTTAAAAGAATATGATACAGAAAGACCAAGAGCTCCAGCACTAATTGTATCGCGAGTTAGAACGGCTAATAGAGCAGTGAAGAGAACGACACAGTTGCCTATGAGCTCCAGACGTATAGAAAGCCATCGATTCATAGCGTAATTCATATATCGACACTAAAATTGATTAACAGTCTATTATTTGATTGTACTAGCAAAAATCAATTATACAGGAGATTAATTTGAATTACAGAACAAATTGCATTAATCGTAAAGGAATGGAAGAGTATATGAGGTCATAAATTGCATTAATATTAACAAAACTCACTTGGGCATTTACGTCATTATTATGTTCCTCCACATGACAAAAGTTGGACACAAGGTTATACGCTCTTATAGTGGCACATCCCTAAAAATGTTCACTTAAAAAGGTAGCAAGATATAATGGCGCTACGTATAGGATTTACCGTAAATTCTCCAATAAGTCCCCCCCTCAATTAAGTCCCCCCCTAGACCCCCAACGAAACAATAAGTCCCCCGGGGGACTTATTGGAGGATTTACGGTAAGTCCCTAGCTCAACTATAATGACATAGAGCTAGTTCAAACTTTGGGCAAAGCAAAAATATAGATAGAACGAAGATTCAAGGAACGTCTATAAAATTTGGCTTAACACTATGACAACGCTATTTATCGCCAACTTACGTCTGGATATAGTGTTATCATACTGCCTATTGGAAAATCGGAAGGCCGATTGTTCACAATTTCAAATTTCAAATTCACATTTGAACATAAAGGGAATTGCCGCCGAATTTGCTTAGATAAGCTTATCTTAGATAAGATAACTACGAAATAGTCTGGTTGTCCAATGGCAGACAGCACAATTCAGGGTTATTGCGGCGGGGCACGATTTTTGCTGCAAAGCTGTGAAATGTTGAAATCGGCCTTCCGATTTTCCAATAGGCAGTATATGGTCATCACATAAAATTGCTTACATGAAGAGACTCGCTGAGATGCGAGTATATTGGTGATCGTGAAATTGATTCGTATCTTTTCAATTGACGACATACGGAAATGTAGAGGCGCTGAAACAAACGTGTCACTAACAATAAGTGTACTATCAATGATATTCGTAATACCGTTTATATACCTTATATACTGAATTCGAATATTTTATCTGCTATTTATTTGGCAATTTAGCTATAATTCGAAAGTGATGAGATTAGAACATCGTTTCAGAATCTTCGATTTTATATTTCGAATAAATGACTATTTTTGCCAGAAATGTGTTTTCTAAACATCATTTTGGGGAGGTGATAAATTGCAAAATAGAAAAACAAGTTATATGTTGCAGTGTTCAAGTACATATAAAATGGCGTAGAAAAGAGTTCCGACAGGGCAAATGGCGATTTGAATTTGCGCCAAAACATAATTGCATGCCAAAGGGGTTAAAAGGGGCCGCCGAAAATTTTTAATGAGGGGGATTACTCGGCAGGGGTCTCCTCTAGAGATTGGTAAAAAAATTTGAGAGGGGCCTTATTAGAGTAAAAATTTTCACAGTCAACACTTTAGAGGAGGCTCTTTTCCTGATGCTGAACAGAGCCTCCCCTAATAGGGAAAAGTGTTGACTGAGAAAATTTTTACTCTAATAAGGCCCCACTCAAATTTTTTTACCAATCTCAGGCAGAGGAGACCCCTGCCGAGTAATCCCCCTCATTAAAAATTTTCAGCGGCCCCTTTTAACCCCTTTGGCATGCAATTATGTTTTGGCGCAAATTCAAATCGCCATTTGCCCTGTCGGAACTATTTTCTACGCCATTTTACAGAATCGTCAGCAAAAACTACTACAGTCGAACCCCCGAATAACGCCTCTCTCGGGACCGGACAAAATCGGCGTTATTCGGAGGTTTCTAACCCAAATTTGGTTAGATCGGCGTTAATCGGGAGTTTCTGAATGTTTTGGCAGAAAATTTGAATTTATTGGCGCGAATTTGAACTTTTTTATAAAATTTTGGTATTTTCACCGAATTTTGTAAAACTTTTGGCAAATACGCCGAAATTATTTCAAAAATTTCCGAAAGTTTTTTAAATTTTGTTAAAAATTTTGTAAAAGTGAAAAAAATTTCGAAAATTTCTTCAAAATATTTGATCGGCGTTATTCGGAGGGCCATTTATAAGGCATGTTTCAAAAAAAATCGGCGTTATTCGGGGGGCGGCGTTATTGGGAGGGGCGTTATTCGGGGGGTCAAACCCATACAATTTCTTTCGCGACCAACCGAGTCAGAAAAAATCGGCGTTATTCGGGGGGCGGCGTTATTCAGGGGGGCGTTATTCGGGGGTTCGACTGTACTATGTCACTTAAATTACGTTTGGGCTTCCCACATCATTGCTTTACGTTATGTCAAATTCCTTATCTTTATATCATTTCCTCAATATGTTATGAAGTACTTTAAAATAAACCATACCATAATGATGATATACATAGCTGTTAGAGGTATAACAACGAACACAAACGTCGGTGTTGACGTCATAATTATGAGAAGCGTAGACACGACTTGCAAAATGCATTGAGTGAAAAACAGAATATTATCGGGTAGAAGGTAGTCAACGGTTTCAATATCCTGAAACATAAACTGATATTATTTGTTGTTCATGCTGTAAGATGCGATAGGATTCTCAAAAATGTTTTCTTATAATACAATTTGAAGAATGAGATCAGGTTATTGCCATTGTTTTCAATCCATGCATAGACAGTCAGCACTGTCTCTAAAATATAAACATAATTTCAGTGTTTATACCTTTCCAATGCGGTTGAGAATTCTTCCAAAAGGCGTAGTGTCGAAAAAGGACATTGGCGCACGAAAGATTGCATGCATCAATGGCTCATGTAGATTCCTACTAGCGGCTACTCCTCCCATTAAAAGAGAAGAAACTCCAAAGAAGTTGAAGATTACTGAAATCAATTTTATTTACATAACAGGTTTACTGAAGGAGAATACCTACTTTCTGCAAAACCTATTCCTGCATATACGCCTAGACGCATTGCGACTGTTTCGTGATGGGGTCCGGTTGCGCTTTCGTCAGACCTATAAAAATAACGAATTGCTAACCAATTTTTGAGCAGCTAAGTATTTTACCAATCCGACAGCCATATATTTCTTGCAATCGAAGCAAGAATGCTTGCAGTAGAACCAATGGCGAAGAAGAAGAATAGAGAATGTCCCATGGCTTCGAAGTATTTGTAATAGACAACCATTTTAACCTAATAATCCAGAAAGTCAAGTAAAAATTTGATATTGACAATATTTCTCGATATAAATGTTCAATAGTGTGTATCAGTGATAGATGCGTCTCTTGTGTGTTAAATGAGAAAAATCTAAACTCAATAAAAATTAATTAAATATAATTTTCTATTAAAAATACAGCTAATCATTTGCTAAGAATATTCAGTTTTCTTTAGCCTTCTTTATTCCGTTCCTTCATTATATTTTAGGTACCATTCCATAGGACCACCCAGCGGCTTCGCCGCATGGCGGCGCCCATGGTCATCCAGGATTTTCCGGAAGCCATAAATCCCGGCAGAATCGATCTTTGTCGGCGAGACCGGTACCAATCGTCTTGCCTCGCCGAGACGAAGCGATTGACGTCTCACACGCCCCGATCCGAGCGGCTATTAGAAAATTTCTATTGGGTGGGGAAGACGGAACTTTACCAATCAACTTAGAGGGACCCGATAAAGACCATGTCGTCAAATACTTAAAAATTAATATTGAAACTATCTTCGTCAAATCCTATAATTCTTTTTTGGATATCTCGACGTTATTAAACTTTTATAATAATAAGCTAGCAAATACTTACACGTCCAGTTTCAACTTTTTCTACCCCCGTTAGTTGTTTATGAATCACTTCCGTCGATGTCATGCTTTTTTTGATCACAGAATTTCGCCTATCTCCCGTTCTCATGCTACTGTACCTTCGTCGGGAAATTATGTTTGGAACCGTGGAAAGCGACATTGCTCCAAGTCTATTGCCAAACTGCAACAATAAAGATTATTATCGAGAATAATATCATCAAATAAAACCGATATAAATATGGATATGACAATTGTTTTTAATACAAATGTATATAGAAAGCTTAAATGCGGAAAGCCGACAGTAACTGTTCTGCTAATAAAAAACAGATGTTATATATTTTTGGTTGCAAAAAATCGTATCCTTGGTAACACGGCAATAAATAATACAAAAAAGCACACCTCGTGAGCGTCTTCTGCGAATGCATCATCTCCATCACTGTCGGTGTTGTAATCGTTAATTCCCTCACCATGCGACACAGAAGGTTCAGTAGTTGACATCGTTTTGTTTTCGCTTTTGCACTGATTGATCAACTCAGAAAAGAATTCGCATTCCATTAATTTTGAATAGGTTCCTTCTGCCATAATTTCTCCGTCAGACATGATCAGAATCTGATCCACGTGCTTTAGCACAGATAGGTCATGAGTGACCAGAATTCGTGTTTTACTAAAAGCATCACTTTGTAGCAAATTGCAAAAAATAATAAACATACTTTTGCAGTATTCCTGATGGTCCGATAACGTTATTAAAGAGTTGTGCGCCAACATGACTATCAACTGCACTGAGAGGATCATCAAGCAAGTAAATATCGCGGTTTTGATAGACTGCGCGAGCTAAACTGACGCGAGACTTTTGCCCACCAGAAAGGTTAATTCCCTAAAAACTCGTTATACACACATTATGATAACGAATAAAAAGTTAAATATATATTAAATATATATAAAAAAAATATTTTCATTTATTGCCGAAAAAAATCAATTAAAAACAATGGCTGACAATGAAAAAATCATGTTATAGTGTGTATGCTATACACTACGTAGCATTTTTCGAAAAGCATGGGAAAGTGAGAGTGTACATTGAGGGCTTTGGTCGCAAGTAAATAACGCGTCATCATAATCAAATCCTAAGCATTGCCATTCGAAAATTTGTTGGAATGTTTAAATGATTTATAATAGTTGCATACTGTATACCTTTTCACCTATTTCCGTCAAGTCACCTTTGGCGAGAATATGCATATCCGGCTGTAAACAGCACGCAATCAAAGTTCTTTCGTAAGAGCTCTGGTCATAAGGCATGCCAAAAATAATATTTTGCCGAACATTTTGATTCTGAATCCATGGTTGCTGTGACACATATGCGATAGTCCCATATACACCAATTTTGCCGCTTATTCGCTCCATTTCACCTGTAAATCAAACCAGAATAACATCACAATACAATTATTGTTATCCAATCAAGTTATTCAACATGGATTAAAGAATAACTAAGATTCCTTCCTGTGCATATCACCAAACAAGTGCTTCTTGACAAAACTAAGTGTATCACATCACTTAACCTAGCTTGAAAAGAGAGCTAAAAAATAGGGTTGCAACATGATAGCATGATTCCTCTCTTATAATCCCCAACCTTTTTTTGTAAAAACAAAATGATAATCAAAATATAAATTGTTTAACAAACCATTCTATTAGGTTGTACTCTAGAAATGATCTCCAAGAGAAATACATACCCATTAGTGACATTAACATGCTGCTTTTGCCCGTACCAACCCGGCCTACAATGGCAACAAGACTCCCACGACGAACAGAGAAGTTTATATTGCGGAGTGAAGGTGTGAAATTGGACAGATCCCATGTCATAGAGGCCTCTTGTACGATGATAGCATACTCTGAAGTAGGTAAAATTTTGTTTAAAGCTGAAATATCCCACAAATTGTTGAAAAGTAGATGAGCGATCTACTTTTCAAGAATTTGAGCAAGAATTTTAGGTTCACTATAAAATATTGAATAGTATAAACCAGTCTTCGATAATTGTGGTAATTGCATGGTGAATAGTTCAAAATAACCTTATATGACAATTTTAGTAAAATATGAATAACTAAAATCGGACAATAAGGGGATTTAAACTAATAATCACACACTAGAAAGATAAGTCGGTTATAAATTTTTTTATAATTATATTTTTACAAATTATCTTCTATCGAAAAATGTCTATGATGCTATAATATTATAATAATAATTATTATAATAAAATAATCTCTAAATGCTACATAGACGGAATATACCTAATAATACACTGCACTTATACCAGGGATATATGTGGTGAATAATAAATTACTGTGAGTACAACCGGAAATAAAACATTATTAAATTTATTGATGTTCTACCTTTGGCTGACGGAGTTGTTTCAACATAATCATCGAGCTCATCCGCGAGTAAAAAGTCCTTTAACCTTTGGTTGCTAACCATCACTTGTACAGTTTGAGTAATCAACTCAGCAACGGTACTCATACTAAAAGATCAACCATTTAATTCAAAACATCGACTAAAAATTCAGTCAACTTACGGTTGTCTCAATTGGTTGAACAGTGTTAAACAAACTAAAAACATTCCTGAATAGCAGAAAACAATAAATTTAATAAACTTACCAAATGTGATTTCAGGAGTGAGTTTATTAGTAGAATCCGACAAAATGAAGGTAGCAAAGGTAGAAAGCGCAACCTAAAATAGTATGAAATCAATTATGAGTACCGTAAACTCTCTAATTTAACCCACACCTCCAATTTTACCCCTCCCTCTAATTATTCCCCCGTCTGGAGTTCGATTGAATAATTATACCCCCGGGGGTTAATTAGAGAGTTTACGATAATTATAAATATACTGAGTATAGATTCTGTGTATATTCAATAATGATACTCAACTACATCGGGCCTATCGTAGATATTCCTAATAATTAAAAGTTAAGAATAAATATTAATTATAGTGGAAATATTAGCCAAAAATTTTAAGTTTGAGTTGTACAAGACGGTGTTTATTATGTCATGTTTTCAGCTCATTCATAAATTGAAAGGCTTCAACATATCCACTATATAGTAATTATAAATTATTCCTGATAACTTCGCTACTTTTCGTAGATTTTAAAATTGATTCGCTTTTTGGAAATTCTGCTAATAATATTTTAATCGTCAATAACACATACCAAGAAAGGCGAGGCACAGTTTAGCATATCTCCGAAAATTTCTAGGAAAGCGGCTCTTCGAAGCAGAGATAGTTCCTAAAATTTAAATTTATTTACCGAATAATATTAGCAAACTAGCCTTGTCGCGCAATGAACTAATCGCTTGTTCCAATGGCGGTTCCCAAGCGTAGAGCTTGATCACTTTAATTCCATTCAAAACTTCGTGTACCATTTTTATTCGTTCATCCTTTATCCGCATTTGCTTTATCTTAAATGAAGATGTTTTATGATAAACAACAGAAAAAATTAAAGTGCTGTCTGACCTGATATTTTCTTGTCTAAACACGACATATAGACACAACAATAACAAAAGTATAAACAAACCTGCAGAGTTATCAAGAAGTTTATTGGAAGTAAAAGTAACATCACGCAGACGCCTAAAAGTGCATGTCATATAAATTGTACATAAAGTTAAAGGTACAATAAAATTTGAATAAGAGCACGTACCGCTTAGAGTAGAGATACCGATTTCATTCCATAAAAAGTAAAGCGATAAACAAATCTGCAAGTATAAAATATACAATATAAAATTTATAAATCTGCACTTACTTGTAATGGAGTCGACCAGTATTGGTGCGTCTGTGGTGTGATCCTTTGGAACAAATCGGCGTCGATAGCGATAAGGTTAACCTAATCAAAATTATATGGAATACATAAAATAGAATGACTTTAAAGATCACGGATTAAAATATTTCAGAACAAGAAATTTAAATGCACAAGTGTTAATTTTACTACCGCACATAAATCTGCAAACTTTATGATATCATACTGAAATGCATTTAAATAATTTTAATTTAATACAACACATTCCATTAAAAGTATTCCTTACCATTTCTCCCACTGTTTTCTCTCTGCGGGCGGCATTCGTCAAGCGTAAAGCCTAAAATTAATATACAATATACCAGGCTTGTTCTCAGAAGCGCATTCTCGTCTGCTTCCTAAGGCTGCAAAACGAACTTTATTACTTTCCTATTTTAATGCCGTTTCCGCGCTATTTTGTGACAAAATAGTTTCTCGAACGAAGTTAAAAAAGTTAGAAAACACATTAATTTTTGGGCCAAATTAAAGAAATTTTTACAAGTTGCTTTATATTACAAAGCTTGGAAGTGCATTGATGTATTTCTCGCCCTATATTGCAAAAAACCCGATTATTTTCACCGGAGCAGTCGATGTTTGTGTAAGCATAAAATATTTCACTACATTTTCGGCAACTTTTGAAAACGAAAATATATCTTGTCTAGCCATTCTAGAGGCATAAACACAATAACGATATAACTACCTTTCTATAGATAGCTGCAGTCAAGCAAGTTTGAATACGAGTACCGAGTCGATAAGTTAGGTAATAATATTGAGCTTTCAGAAGTGAAATGAGTTCGGATACGGCGAACATCAACAGTGCGAGACCCACGCCATACCACAGATCTAACGATGGTCTGCTAGTGAAAGAAATCAATGCCCTGCAAAACACATTAGCAATAAAAATGAATGATATGCGTCTGGTCTTGGAAGATTTAACTCAATTTGAATTTTATCGAAGTTTAAACATCCATTGACTGTCATCAATGGATTTCCATTCTCCTATGAGTAAAGAATAGTTTTCTAGAAATATACTCGCTATAAAAGCGAAATGACGTTTAAAGCCATTTGTACAAAAAGGTATTTTAATTAGAGACCGAGGATCCCTTCCATTGGTAATGATGAAATTTCTGTAAAACGTGATCAAAATATAGGCACTAATCGAGTTTCTCGGTCGAAACTTCATTCTGGGCTAGAAAAATTTTTAATTTTTCTGGTCTCTAATTTAAAGTCTGATTACTATACTTTTTTCTTTTCCGACATTGGCACTTTATGATTTTGAGATCTAAACTTCACCTACTTGAGTAACTGAGGATTCGCAAATTGTAGTAAATCCGATACCAGTTTTAGGAACATTGCCCATGTGATTTCTCGTTTGAATAATCGAATGAGGCAGAATATAATGGAGGGCGATTTTGGTGCCGTTTGCTCTTCTGATGAATCTTGCGTCGGCAATGTTCCATAATACGAATTCTTAAAGATAAATTATTAAATCCAAATTTCATAAAATCAGAACCATACGATTTGCTCTATATTAGTGGCAAGCAATAGAGGATCTTTTTCGCTCTCAGCTGTGTTTGCACTCTGATTTTCGCTTGACCCATCCGTTGCTGGCATTCTTCTGACAACTTTCTTCAAGTTCTTCGCATTTTCGAAATATTCTTAATAATTAAATTTTATTGATCGATTAAAATGTTGAAATCGATATAAGTGGTGAAAATAAATAAATGGAAAGTAATTATTGATATCAAGTTAATCAAATTACGATTTTGGATGCAGATGGGTGCTTACAACGTGGGGTCTGAACGCATTGTAAGTGCAGCTTAAAATTAATTTCATACGTGAATAGCAGGTAACCAACTGTTCAATATAAATGTCTCGCGTATAATCATTTCTTTTAAATGTATAATTTTGTATCACAATGTAAAAATTGCAACAACCTTTAGTAGCCGCTTCCCACAAATCGTTCCAAACTGGCACAATAACATCGGACGTATCTTCTGGATCCAGAGGGAAGAGATCGGAAATGTCGCGCGGTTTCCGGAGGCCACAAATTCCTTTGAATAGCTTCATTGGTTGTCGATTTACACGATGGTTGCTTTTCTTTGCATTCTAAAATTCAAACTAATATTAGCTTTAGGATTTTGATTAGTATAAGCGTTTGATTGAACTATATCATTTTTATTAGACCATTTGTATAACGGTACAATAATCCCCCCCCCTCCCGTATTAATGGGCGCCGGATCCTGTCACGGGTTACGACGCTGTCGTTAGATTCTGTCCAGTAATGTCTTAAAATGACGGGCATAAAAATCTCAGAAAAATGAGACCATCCACGGAAAGTGTCATGTCAATCGAGAATGATTGACTCTCGAAGTTCCCTGAGGGCATGAAAATCAAATTTCTTAACTGCTCTCTGTTCGGAGCGAGTATGGTAAGCGAATTGGGAGCGAGTTTGGAAAACGATTGCCACCAAAATCAGCCACTTAACTCACGATGTGTCGAGAGTTATTGACTCTCGAATATTTGGCGGCAAAGCGGCGGTGCTTTCCCTAGTATATCTAATGTAGTAGTAGTATTTCAATGCTAAACTTGTGTTTCTACTTAAATGACAGGGTGAACTCGTGAACAGAAGAATTGACATAAATTTGTTAAAGCAAAAGTCTCAAAGTTGTAAACTGGAGGGCTGTGGTAATCGTAGCAGGAACAAATTTGCTAAACAGAACAGAGTTTCCCATACATTTTGATTGTTTTTGTATGATTAATTTCGATGCAGATTTTTCATGTCGACGACTGCGACAGCGAAATCTGTATTCGAAATCATATACGAAAAAGCGAAATTGGGACCTTGATTCGTTCAAAGTAATGACAAAAGAAAGGAGAAAATGAATTCAAAAAGAGTGAAACAAAGTTCTGCTTAGCAAATTTTATTCCTCCTACAACTGAAACATCGAGTCTCATTAGCTTTAACCATTTCTCTCAAGTGGTAAAATTTATCTCTCACTTTTGCTTTTAGTTCACAAAACGTCAATCTCCAAACATCATTATTTTAGGCTGAACAGCCCTTATAAGAACATGCGTTTCGGTTTAGACCCTTTTTAAGGCTTGCGCCTGCGCAACTTTTTAGGATGAGTTACACAACTGTTATAAGGTCATACTCGGGCAAACTTTTGTCATTTTATATGCAGTGGATGCATGAAGTGTAAGTTTTTTACGAACCTTAGCTTGTTGTCACAATTCTTTACCTTCTACAAAGCGACTGCAGACTTTACAAGAAGTTGGATACCTTATACACACAAACAGAATCATGTGCACAGGCACAAGCTCGAATTCATACACATTTTTGAAACATCTCTGTTAGTTGTGACTAGTGATCGGTTTACTCTCTAACCGATATTTTGACTCATTTTGCTACTTTTTCCAAATTTTTGAAACACTTTTGGAAATCTAAAGAAACGTTAACCTAGATAATTTAATGCTATTAAAGATATCATAAATTAAAAAAAATTTTTCTGACTTTAAGCGGGCAAAAAAATCATTCCCATTTTATATCGGTTGCCAGACAGTCAGAGAAAAACGACCGATATAAATTTTAAGAAGCTGTAACTCGCATATTTTCTGGACAACTAAATATCTGTAAAAAGCAAAGTTATGTGTCGGGAGCAGTGTTGCCACGCCTCCGCCTCCGGATGCTGCTCCGGAGGCGCCTCCGGAGGCGCCTCCGGGGGTTCCGAGGCGCCTCCGGCAGGCGAAAATTTAATGAAAACTTGACAAAAACAAGAAAAATTTTGGAATTTTTTTCAAATTTTGACAAATTTTTTTCCAAAAAATTTTCTAAAAATTTTTTCAAAAAATTTTTTGAAAAATTTTTTTGAAAATTTTGGGAAAATTTTTTTCAAACATGCCTAAAATGCGCATTTTAGCGATTTTGGTCGGAGGCACCGGAGGCGATCAAATAGCCGAGGCGCCCCGGGAGGCGCCTCCGGAGGCGGAGGCGGAGGCGACGTTCGGAAAATTGCCCGGAGGCGGAGGCGGAGGCGACTTTTGAAAAAGTGACAACACTGGTCGGGAGAGCCTCTACTATACTGCCCAAAAAAATTTCCGATTTCATGAAAAAAGGTCAAGTATCGGTCGACCGATATTTGACCGATACTTTGACCGATATTTGACCTGACTGAGGTTGGGCAAAGTGAAAGCCAATGACAACGAAGGGTAAAGTAACCAAATATTTTTTTGCAAAGCGTGAGTAAAAATCTTCTGTGCGTATTTTTGTATGTACAATGCTGAGTACATTGTTTGTGTACATGAAAAATTGTCACTGACAAAGAAGTAGCACAATATTTAAAGAAACTATGCATCTGATAAATCGAATATCAGCAAAGAATTTACGCAAAGATATTTCTGCGTTTAAGACACATAGTTTTATTTGTTATTTATATTTTATTTCACACATGACTAGAAATGAGAAAATAATCATCAGTAAAAATTAACGTGGCATGTCATTAGAAATGGGTTCAACAAAAGACTGTTAGCTGTCAAGTTAACCGCGAGACTGATTGAAAATCGAGACATGTAGGTAAAGAGATCGTTTCCAATTGCACGTCTAAAAATATTTATTTAATTCCAATGAAAAATGACAAGTGCGTCACCTGTATAGAGAAAAGAGTCGGAGTCAAATGGATCCAAATAAGTTCCTCTCATAAGCAGCTCATCCTGAATAATATATGTATAACATAGTAACAATGTCGAATTTTAGTCAATTTCAATTGCCCAAATAGACCCGCTTGAAAAAGAGCATAATACCCTGATAATATAAACCTATGAAATTATATGTATAAAGTATAGAAAATTGAAACCGGAGCTTAAAACTGTGTCCGGAAAAGAATTCAGTTCGCTCTGTTGAAAAAAGTGAACTGAGCATGATTTTCCGTATATTTTCAGTCTCACATCCCATTAATTTGGGAAACGAATTATAATTTTAAATCTGGGCAATTCGAATAGTTGGACAGATTAAAATTTTACTGCAAAAATAAATCACAGAGTTAAATCTTCATTCAATTTTCGATCGAATTACATTGAACCCCAAAATTAAATCCAAGAAGCTTATTTAAGCTGCTCTCGCGTCTCCTAGGAACAATTTTACCTACGATTTTACATACCACTATTGGCTTTATTATTGTCCACTCCTAGGAGCCGCCCCAAAATGTTTTCCCTATAATACCAATCAAAATCCCACGTATAAATTGGATATACAAACCTTCTCTGTTGCATCAGAGCTGCTTCGTGATGCAAGCTTTTGATTAACCTTCGCAAGGAATTCCTCAGTGAGAGCGTCATCCTCAAAACCGTCCGAAGGACTGAAATGTCTCAAAATTGCCATCACTTGCTTGGAATTTAACTTCGAAGTTGTTTCTCCGCATAATATGTCTAGATACGCTTCTGATTTACGAATTTGCAATAAATGAGACGCTTGAATGAGTGGCTCGAACATTTCTGATCCTCTAATTTTGTTTTCTGACAACCATGCTTGAATTTCCATTACATTATGCCTAAATGTATTTATTATACGACAAGTACGAGGACTGGATGGGAATATTCGTGAATATTATGTTTTTATATGTCTCATTAAGTGTTTATGCTTTATTTTATAAGCAGGGATGGCTCAAAACTGAATTTTTTGTTGCTGATAATTCACGCTCGTTTGAATTAATTTGAAAACAACTTATATAAATACGAATTAAGCCAAACGCATAAGCCTAACCTCCATCAGCATTAAATCAATGCATGACATAAAAAGCTTGCAACGCAAAATAAATGAGAAGAAATCAGTTTTCCGTTTAATTTTCACCTTAGGTTCTGCATTTAAGACTATTATTCTCTAACGGTACTCACTTGATCGATATTGCTTTTACCGGCGTGCATAGTTCTCGTCTGAAAAATATTTTTACTTTAAACATTTCTTGTACTAAATTTCGTAGTAAATTGAAATTAAACTGTTCCTGCCGCTATGATTATGGCTCTAATTTACTGTTTTCATAAAATATAATCTTTTATTAAAAACACTGATAATAAGGTGCATTCAATTTACCTGAACATCATGTGATTCAAAGCAAGTGAGCATATCCATTGCGAAATTTGGCGAAATACTTGTCCGGTAAGAATTTCATCAGCACCATAATTTTTCAGCTTCGCGAAAACGAAATTTAGCTAAATTTGGCTTGAATAGTACTAATGAATAATATAATTATGAAAAACAACATACGAATTCTATCAGATCCGGCAAAGATCGCTTTTCGGATTCCTTAGAGTCACCGTTAGTCATAAAAGCTCCACTTTCGTGTTGTAAAACGGCAGGAACTGAAAAATGTTACTTATGTAGCTTTTTATAGCCTATATTAAACCTTGCGTACCAATTTTTGGAATCAACAACGGTTCCACTGTTCGCTTCATTAAATTGTTGTAAAATAGATCTACCTAAAAGTCACCAAATACCTAATTAGTAGATTACTAGTTTTATTTATAAACACAAACCCGAAGTTTGAGCTGATTCCTGAGTGGTTCAAGATTGAAATTCTTTATACATTGACTCATTTGCACGCAAGTGTTCTTTTCTTTCCATTGTTCTTCATTACTATATTGTCGAAGCAAATTGAAAAGCCTCCAGCCGTTTATGAGCCATAACGCAAGCGTGTCTGTGTCGGTTGCATTCTGAAATAGAAGTAAAGTATTTGTTGTGGAATTTAAAAAATGTTTAATTCGTCAGACCCCCATTGGGTTTTGGAATTTTAAAAATAACTTTTTCACTATTAAAATTTGCGTAAAATTCACTTGCGTAAAAACTCATTTATTAGAAAATTTCGAAAAATCCAATCAGGTCCAAAGAGTTAATAAAAGGTAATACTTGGCCCGAAACTTCTGACTTAATAAAAAAAAGTTTTGTGACATTCTGATTTTACTCTTTGGGAAATTCTGTTAAATTTTGTGCAAAACGAAGTGTTCAAAATAGAGTACATGTTTTAATTTGTACCAAAGATTAATACTGACCGATGTGACTTCTTTCAGTGTTGCTAAAATACGGCGATATTAGTTTCATAATTTGAATTCAACACAAACATACTTTGGAATGAGTTGAACAAGCCTGTGAGCCCAGCGTCATCCAGTGTTTGATCATAGTAACGGAACGCCATCAACATCAGATATGACGGTAAGCACGGCATTAGACGTTTCGCCATTCGGGGCTTGAAATCTAAATAAGAAATGAATCATTATATTCAGCAATAAAGCTTATTCTGTATACCGTAAACCAGTATTCGTGTAAATTCGGGAACGTTGAAGACCTGAATAGTGTTCGGTTAATAGAATCGGAATTGTTAATTAATATCGTAATTTTTTAAGGAAACTATTGAAAAGTACACAATTTTAAAGAGAATTTGGCACACGAATTGTATGACAGCACCCATTTTGCCCCTGCTAAAGCTTAGAATATATACCGTAAATCCTCTAATTAATCCCCTCCCTCAAATAATCTCCCCACCAACAGAATGCCGGACATCGTAGTAATCAATTCCGTATAATCAAAATACTAGTGACCTGTAGTAAAGCGGAATGCGGGGAGCCATCGTTTCTCCTCAGGGCATCCAACTGGACCAAATCCGGGTCTTGTAATTCAGCTCCTTAAATCGCATAAACATTGAGCAAAGATTCAATTCGGATTCATACCCAATTGTGTCAGGTCTGCAGTAAAACTGGAATATCCTCGGAGATGAGCTTTAGCCTCTGCTAATGCATTCGATTTACGTATCAACTTTTGTTGCAATGACTGAAATTAACATATTGGTTTCTCGATAAAGTCAGAAAAAATTCTAGGATATGCCATCTGCAGAACCGGTTTCCTTTCCACTGTGCTTTAACTTAGCTAAGATTTCGCAGAGTGGATTATCCATCAAATATTACTTGACATTAGTGAGAAAAAATATTATTTTATTTATTGAATTCGTATAAAACCAGAAAGGATAACTCTTATGGCAAACAAAGGAAAGGCAAGCACGAAGGTAATGTGGAAGTGGAAACAAATAAAATATAGTATTGAGCAATTCTGTGTCAAATAAATAAAACAACTGAAAGACATACAAAGCTGTGTCGAATAGAAAGTTATTTTTGTAAATCGTCCATAAAATTGATAATTCTATGCCAGTTTTCAAAATCGATTTAATTATGACAAAGTTGGTAGCCCAAATATTGAAATTTCCGTTACAGCTTTGTATATCTTTAAAATGCAACATAAACAATTCTGAAAGAAGCAAAGTAAGTGGAAATATTCAAATAGTTCTATTTCCATCCATTAGTGAAAATACCCGCCACAACCCGTAAACTAAACATGAACACAAAGCCACCGTACTCAAAGGAGCACCAAAGGAATCACAGAGGTACGAAAAGTTTACAGAAAGCACTCGGAGCAAATTAGAAAAAGAAGCACGATATTGGGAAGTGTTAGGAAAAACTCCGGTGAAAGAATTCTGTATTACCAAGTTCTCCTGCACTAAATTCTCGACAGCCAAATTCTGCTCACGCTGCAGCTCGGTTTTAATATCCGTCCCCTCTTGAGCATCGCTTGTGTTGAAGCTCGATGAATTTGCCTAAAGAAGTTGCGAATTAGAATTCATTAATACGAAAAATTTGAAAATATTAATTTGTTTTAATCATGACAGTTAATTATTTTAACAATTAAACCTCATCGTCGTCAATGGTGGAAAACGTGAGCTGATAAAAATCATCCACAGATTTTTCCCATGTAGAATTATTTTTACTCGGAAATGTTTGAGAAGAAATTCCACTTTCAAAGTTTTCAAATGGTGAGTCGGATATCATTATAGAAAATGAGTAAATTCTTCAAGTATGCTCCAGGAAAATAATAAGGGATATGTCCTATAAATTTTGAAGTTGTACGACGAGCATTAGTCACCACATAGAATTAGAAATTTAACCGTAAACTGCGGTATCGCCGCTGCTTCTGGCTAGCAAAGGATGGGGAACATAAAAAACTAAGGGAACAATTGCAGATAAATCCTGTTGTGGGAAGGGGGAACGAAGTGACTTTTCCCTCTCTGCGTTATATCGCGCTTTTTAGTTTATATTTGGCGACCAACAGCAATAAATCATATACAACAGAGGGGATAATGAGCCCTAAATTAGCCCCTCCCATTTTGTTTATATAGCAACGTTAGCATTTTAGGCCTGATGCCCCATTTTATGTTATCGATCTAATCCCACTTTGTTTTGTGATGCTACTGAAGTAAGATTAAAGTTATTACCAAGTTACATTCGAGTCGCGATTCCAAGCTCAGAATAATTTCGTCACGCTCCGACAATTCACGGCTTGCAATACTAAAACATACAATTACTTATCATCAAAATTTTTATTAGTTTAGTGATTTAGAATGTTTCAATTCAAAATTGTAAGACTATATTATTGGTTCTTGGTCATATTATGCCCATAGTGTTAGTTGAGTTGGCAAACACAGGTGTTCCTACGAGAGTAATAGAACTTAACCAGGTCCAAGTTTCGGTCAATTTTCAACATATCGTCATAAAATTCGACCAGTTAACCAAAATTTAATCCATATGTTCACACAAAACACCATATGTAACAACAAGATTATGGAAACATACGTCCAAACCTATGGTTCATTTATAGCTTAATAGTTTAATCATCTTATCATCATTAAGTACCCAAAACATAAAATAACTGATGTGCAAACTTACTCAAGCAATTGTTTATAATTTCTTAGCAATCTCTCTTGCGCAATCCGTTCGTCCATTTCCGAATGTGCAACTGACGAAGTACCATCATCTGAATTGGTAGCTGACCAACAGCCTGAATCCAAACAGCGATCTTCCGGGTGTAAGGCTGTGATTTGTCTCTCGAAATGTGCTGCTAGAAGTGATCGAATTTCAATGCTCTCCTCTCGAAGTCTAAATACTTTCATTTCATGAAACGCATTTTTCGGCGTTACATCAGCTTCCTTGAATAATGTTCTAATTCTTTTACACTAGTGGTCGAGGTGACATTTCTTCAAAGGCCGAAAATTGGAAGAATTTAGTATAACAACTTTTGTGTAACTCACTGCACAAAAGCGGAAATAGAAATATTTCAATATATAATAATATTATTTTGCCATTACCTCTCATTTTCTTCTTGAACCTTCTCGAGTGAGAGAACTGATTCGGCCGGCATGTTACTGTTGTCTAAAATTCTTTGCATGTCGGCCTTATATTTGGACACAATCAGTTCGAGATCCTAAATTCGTGATTATTATTTGCCGCTCTGTATAGATGATGCACCTGAATTTTCTGAGCCTCATAGACCGCAGCAGCGGAGAACTTGTCAGAATTTTGGTTAGCGGAGAAAGAGGACAAAGTTAGTTGCAAACGGGAAACTGCGCGTTCCTTATCATCAAGTTGTCTCCTTAATTCGTTTATGGTATTTTGCTGCTGTACCATCAGAGATGTGCTTTGCTCTGATATTTGCATGGATTCAGCTCGGCTGGCATCTGAACGAATTAATTTTTAAAGTTAACATTTCATTGACAATCAATCTTTTTGCGCCGGTAAAATGGGAAGAACGCTTCCTCTTCTTAATGGATTTAAATATTATATAAATGCATAAAATTTGAACTAAAAATCCGCTTTAGAACCATCCCTCCCTATTCAGCATAACAAATGTCGAAAAGTAATATACCTCGATCATGGTTTCCACCGCGAACAAAGTCTCGAGAAGTGAGCAAAGCAGCATTTTTAACAAGTTGTTGGCTCATCTGTTCTAGACGGCTCTCAACTTCTTTTCTTAGATTAACTTCTAAAACATCTATAACCATTAGCGTCTAAATATTTAAAATCTCACCTCTTTCTTTGCTATCGAATAGGGTTTGTTTTTCGCTCATTTCTGCGGAAAGTTTCCTTTTGAGGTCAACTATTGCTTCATCCTTCGCTGTCAAAGACAGATGCATTTTTCTTATACTCTAAAATTTGTTTCAAATAAGTAAATAAATTAGAAAAAGCACCGCCGCTTTCGCGGCGTCCAGCGCCGCGATCTTCCTTTTTCAGTGAGAAAAAAAATTTTTTGTCTAAAAAATTTTGTCTATATTTTAGTCTAAATTTTTTTAAAAATCTGTATCATAACATTTTAAGCTATCACTTGCCCGGAAATGAGCCGTGAAAGTGGTCTAAACGCCAGTGGACACAGCCAGGGACGCACGGACACTGGCTTCTTAGTAAACTATTATGCTTCTTAGTGACATACTATGTTCTTACCTCTTTCAGAAGCCCAATAGTGTTCACATCATGGTTCCCGAATGATTTTGCTTGCATATTAATATCGTTTGTCAAATTCGCCAACGATTGTTTCAGTGAATTTGTTTCATCCTGCACACGCTTCCAGAGTCGAGTCATTGTTACGATGGAAGCTTGGGATTTCAGCAATTCGGCACGAAGCCTTTCGCTTTCCACAGATTGCACCGACAATTCGTACTTCTCAGCCAACTATAAATCATCATGTATGTATAGACGTATATATATATATATATATGAAAATACACATACAGTTTGGTCGAGTTTTTGTTGCAGAGAGATGATTTTGTTTTCAAGGCCATGGTTGAGGGTCTGAAGATGGTTAACGGATCGTGCTTCTTTCTAAAACAGCATAGAAATTAATCAGTTATGAAAGCAAGTTCCAGACCCTTAGGTCCTTTAATTTTCGTCTAGCCAACCATCGACGAGCGCAGCATTGGACTTTTATTACTTTCTGCAGGAATTGACCATAATTGCGTCTGACGATCCATCCACGGAAAACTTTCTGGACTTTTATGGCAGCTGTTTCTTGTTTAGCCTATTATTGTTAAATAACCGAAATTAATTTAAAAATTTAAGATTACCTTGAAGAATTGTTTCCTGACTAAAGAAGCACGGAAATGTGACTGAATAGAAAGAACACATTGTCGAATTTTAAGAAAGCTCTGGTGGTAATAATGGCACCGAAAGTTGGATTGAATAATGATTGCGGCACGATTCATTTGAAGATATTTTATGCGGCGATATGCAAGGAAGGCCCGCGTTGCAGCCTAAAATCAGGTGGCAACATGAGATGGATTCGGGATGGGTTATGCTCATTAGCGTTCTTATTGGTGTAACATTTCACTTAGGCTGTTCTATTTTCAAATTTATATAATTATAGTAAATGTTTCGTTAAGGCAAATATACTAAGCCGATGAAAATTATGGTAATAAACAAACTGTATAAAATAACACAAAATAAGTACTTACCTGAATATAACATAGTGCTTCTTTCATATGTGCGTAACGACGACGAGCCAACTGTCCTCGCCAAAGTGACTGTATTTTCAATGCAGAAGATTGTAAAATCTCATGACGGACTCTTTCCATTAACCTAAAAGCGAAACTTTTACAATAGGTTAAAAACATTTTTCACATTATTCCAGATTAAGTACTCAATGGATTTGTTTAGCTTGCGTTTAATGCTGACCTCATATGACAACTCAATTACTATAATACTAACTTACTATAAGGATATTCACAATCTCAGCTTTCATTTTTTTGCTTTTATGTTCGCTTCAATTCTAGGAACAGGAATGTGGGGGAATACCATTTGTAACTTAATGTCAATTCTAGCAAAATTTGCCTGTACTACATTTCATATATTTAAATATTGAAAACTCACGCTACTTGACCCGTCCGAAAGAATATCTAAAACGTATATAAACAAACGTCAAATAATAAAATTTCTTACAAAACCTTGGTTTTTCCTAGCGCAAATTTATCCAGCTCCATCCATTTCTGGCAAGTAATATTAGCAAATTCTTTGGGATCTCGTCGCCACAAGTTACACTTTGCGTTAAGTACCCGATAGCGGCGTGAAAATTCTTCATATGCCCACCTAAATTATGTCACTAAAATTATAATCGATAAATATATCTCAAAGTTACCTTGAAGGAAATCCTGCCGCTGAAATCCTAACGGTTTCCAACACTCCACACGCTCTCAGCTGTTGTATCGCTCTTTTCGGTTCAAAATAAAAAGATTCCTTTTGGTCGTTAGGTTTTATACATCTCACATAGTGTGGCCGAGTTGAGCTCAGAGTAGAAATCAAATCTTTCAGAGAGTCACGGAACTGAAAATTTATTATGGGTTCTATTTTGCATTTATGTGTTTAATATCAAAATTTAATTTTTAAAGTTTGATTATACTGCTGGTTATATGTCCTCTTAAGAATGTTTCAAATCAAACACAAATTAATATTACGGGTATTTTTGACCAACTTTAATTAATAATCTATTTTCTAAAGTACAAAATAGGGAATAAACTATGTATTTTGGAAGCGCAACATGAATTTCAAGACAGTAAGAATACCAGAATAAATATTATAAATAAACCGCACTTGTTCAGTCATTCAACAGTTTTCGCGCAGTTTCAGCAAAATCCGTTCAAACAATTTTTTGCTCTTAGCATTACAACATTGGAAATACCTGAATAACCACAGTTTTCTTTCTCTTTGCCCCCGTCGAAGACGACGCTAACACGTCCTTCAAAACTTCTCTGAGGAATTTAAACTAAATAATCAGAACATTATGTACTTAGGAGTAGGATCAAACTGCAACCTTAGTTTTACCAAATGCATCCAGTAATTGCTCGTTGGCCGTATCTTTGTTCTTTTCTATGAATCCTTCCACTTTATATGACACAGGAGACGAAAAATGTCGGACAACGAACGACGAGTTCCTTATTTTTGGAATTTGCAAATGGTCGGACAGTTTCAATACGGGACAATTAGCCATTTGGTTCAGCCAATCCAGATCTGTGCCTCTACCTATCTAAAATATGCAATATAAATCTTGTATCATATGGCAAAATTTAAAGAGAACCTTGCATTGCTCATCCAGATAATCGACAATTCCAGGCCGAGATTCTATTAATGAAAGACAAGGCTGGTTGTCGTAAAAGTCTATAGTAATCCAGGAAATTCCTTCTCTTTCGTATTCAGCTTGTTCCAATTTGAAGACATGCTGAATTTATCTAATTTATTACCAAGTGCCTTATTATACGCTATTTTACCATTTTAATTTCCATCCAATCAAAATACGTAAATGAAAGAAATTTCCGCAAAGCTTATAACAAAGTACATACGTATTTAATAGAAGATACATAATAAAAATAGACTAGCAGCTGATTAAAATATGAGATAACTCAGTAAGAGATCTTGCGCAACAATGGAAAATTTGATTAGTATAGAATCAGAATAGAGTATTACCTGATTGAATTGTTGTTGGAGCTTTTCGTTTGCGTAATTGATGCAAAATTGCTAAAACTGCATCATAACAATACCGCAGATTATTAGAAACTCACTTCAAAGCTATTCGTCTCGAATGTTTCAAAGCCGTATATGTCGAGAACTCCGATAAATCGGGGTTCCACTGGTTGTCCTCGTTTTGTTTTCATTTCGTGTACCTCCATTAAATTGTCGTTGATTTTTTCTACAATCCATTGAAACAGGCACGTATAAATTGTTTTTGCGATTGCGTCGCGGTTCGCAAGGGCCTTAAAAGTATCATTGTGTGAAAATATTTCACTTATACCAGCTTACTTCTTGCTTTGACAATGCTTTCCTCACAGATTCTCCACCCGCTCGAATTTCACGTGCTGTGAGCCAAGTACTCAGAGAGGTGATGTCGAGATCTAGCAAGTGTCCACAGAGATGTTCCATACATTGTATGCTGTCCTCCTAAATTCATAACTGAATTAGATATATACCTATATATAAATAGTAACAATCATATGTTCATTTTTGTAAATAATATATAATGCAAAAAGAGAATAAGGAATTAGAAAATAAGAAAAGTCTAGAAAATTAACCTTGTAAAAAATGAGTGTCGGAAAATGGGGTAATTTATATTTTTGATTATGCAATAGCGGCGCCGAAATGCCAAGGGGGACAATCTTTTGGAGTTGAGCAATAAAATTCACCCCTTTGACCTCAGAGACCCATTCTATTTTTTCTTCAGTCTGCAACGATTACTGTTTTCATGAAAGTCCTTACCTCGATTTGAGCTTTCTCACCATTATTGCTAAAATTGATATTTCCGAGGAACAAAACTCCCGCTAGCACTCTGAATATTTCTCGCTGCGTTTCATGTGAAATATTGAGCATTTCGAATGCCTTTATTGTCTCCAGCATGTTCTCATTGTCGTTCACCCCGTCTATGAAAACATCGCCTCCAGCGTTTGTGTAATGAAAATTTGTTGCGTCTACTGAAAGCAAGAAAATTAGCTTAAGCAAAAAAATATTGTCTTACATAGTTGCAAGTCGGTGAACATCGAATTTTGACGAGAAGCACACATTTGATAAAAGATGTGGAAATTTCGTTCAAAGTCCGACTAAATATGAACAGTTATAGTGACTTAATTAACAAGATTTTGGTAATATTGTTGATGAATGCTGGTTATCGAATCACAATACGAGGTTTTGAATTTTATTACTGAGAATGTTTGCAAAACACAGTAACAATATTTATGAAAGTGGCATTCAGTCTCAGGAAAAATAATACCCACCTGTAAAACAACTCTGGATTTTTCCAGGAGATAAGTCTTCATTTCAGCTCCGGCCACACGGAATTTATCGGAGAAATTAATTTGAATAAATTTTCCGAAACGTGACGAATTGTCATTCCTTGCGGTCTTTGCGTTTCCTATGGCCTCCATTATGGGATTTGATGCTAGAACTCGGTCCTCAATTCGATTTTCGGATTCCGGCTGAGCGCTCACTGTTAAACTGGCTCGTTTCGATGCAACATTGGCCAAATACCTAAATTCATAAAATATTAGCGTTTGGTTTATAAGCGTCAGATTGAACCTCATTACAAATTTTGCAGATACGGTTTTTCCGGCTCCACTTTCACCAGAAATTATCACTGATTGATTCTTGCCAAATTCACGCATGTCGAAATATGCCTCCTGAAAATCGTAATCTGTCAACGATTGCTATTTTTGTGCTATAAGAACTGAGTTAGCATAATTTTAAATGAATGCTACCTCCGCGATTGCATATATATGAGGATCCAGATCTCGAACTTGTTTCCCAACGCCGCGGTATACCTGACAATGTAATTTGATTTCCCACTTCTTTAATAATTTATCTTCCTCACCATAATAACTTCGTCTTTGTAAAGATGTGAGCAATCAGCGTATGGATTTATGGCAACCAACACGATTCCGCAATCTAAACGAATACGACATTACTCAATTTCAAAACTTGAAAAAACTTACATGTATATATAGCCTCGCGCGTTTCAAAACGATACCGAAGATTGTTGAGCACTGAAATATCCAATACTTTATGTGAATCCAAAATTGCACATTGGCCATTTCTCAATTTTTATTTCCGAAATGCTTTTGGAATCGCATACTTTCTATTTCCAATTACATAAATAAATATAACACGTCAATAAAGAAGCAGACTCACCTGCTGGCTCATGAAGGTAACTGAGACTAGTGAGATCGTCTTTGCCTAATAAGATGTCTGGATTACACAAAAATGGAAGCCCATTTTTCACGATATCGTGCTCACAGACTTTGGTCTAAAAATGTTTGGGTAATTTGTCTATGCTTGCTTAATTATATGAAATCATACCTCTTCTCCGTACGAAACACAAATTTGAACAACTGTGGACGCAAAAGAAACATTGTCGACCAACTCGCCGGGAATCCACACTTTCTCGGGATCCTTGATCCAAACTTTGACTCCTTTCTTGTAATTCTCCAACGGAAATGCGTCCTTTCTTCCCAGTGTACAATTATCCATACTGTCGTTTATTATTTCGCCCGTATATCAAATGGGCATTGGCATTGACTAAAATAAACGACAAAAATAAAAACGATAAGATAAACAAATCTTCGACATCAAGGGGAAAAGTCCAACTTGAGTGGAACCAACTTGAGGGCCACTTTTTTCTTCGTTCAATCATTAGGCTTAGCCTTAGGTTTTAGGCTTAGGCTTAGGTTTAGGCTTAGTTAGGAAACTCAGCCTTAGGCTTAGGCTTGGGCAAAGGCTGTACACCACTTAGGCATGCACCACTCAAGTTGGTTCCACTCAAGTTGGTATATTCCCACATCAAGTCGTTTAAATCGCGAGTTATAAATAAAAATCAATCAGTTGGGCACCAAAGTTTACAGCACATAACATTGCTTAGAGGATTACTTTTCGGTACACAAACAAATTTTGCCCCTCTGACGATGGGAGGAATTGATCTTAATACCAAAGCAACCGATTGCCAAATTCATAGGAAGACATATAATTCGAGGTGAATTTCTTAAACAAAACATCACTGTTCGAGAATTCTATACAAGAACATAATTCCAAACCATTTGTGACTGGGAATGTGATGCGAGGGGCAGAGGCACCTCTCGGAGTATAATTCAAAACATCGAATTAAAAAAGAACAACATCAAAGAGCGACGTGGATAGATAGGCGACAACTCTGACACTGGTGGGAAAACGCTTTTGCATATAAAACTGAAAAAGCAATTTCTATGGATTTCACAATCGATTCCAGCGAACAGAAAACTCAGAGGGATTGTCAATGGACTTCCGTAAAAGGTGTATGCATGAACATATAATTGCTGACATGATTTCTGCATGGTAACAGTAAGCATGAAATTTCACTGACATGATTACTGACAAAAGGGAGAAAAAAATTTCGGTTGAATTTCAGTTCGTAGCGCGGGATACAAATTTGTTACTGTATTTGTTCCTTATGTTAATTATATTTTAAGGAGCACTATTAGTTGCGTTTCAAATTGGATTGTGGCGCACTTTCTTCTTATTTTACTAATCGAAATGCAAATTCGAAGTTGAATGTCATTATCGCTTCGAAGAGGAGATCGCAAGAAAATTTTTGATATATAACTTGGTCATATGCGTTCGCATTACGATTAGCGAATTTGAACAAAAAAGAACGAATTTTTAAACGCGATGGGGTGGGGAGCGGGGGGGGGGTTGTATCTGCGGCTCGTCGCCTTCTAGATTGTGATTACAATTGATGTAAAATATCATCGAAGCTGGCACAAAACGGTGAGTACTGTGAAATTCAAGTTTTTTTACCTAATATCACATCTTTTCGAATAAAATTATCGTATCCAGACGAATTAAATTCCTGTATCGTATGTTTTTGAAAGTCTCTGTGTAGAAAATAAAAATGTTCTTAAAAGTAATTTAAGAGTATGTTAGGAATAAATAAGGAGATCGGTGGATTTTTGTTGGTCCAGGTGCGGAGATAATTAGAGCTACTGTAATTTAAAAGTGAGTATAAAAATATTCTAAATGGAAAATTTTTGAAAGCAAAAATGTTTTACTATTTTGACAAAATTTAAATTTCTCATATGTTGGGAATAAAACATCCACTAATTTAGAAAATAAAATCATTCCTGAAATAAAATATTGAAAAAAATAAGCAATAAGTTCACATAAAGAAAGTTGTGATTAATTTGGCGATAAGAAGACAGATCGTCATGGATAGTAAGGATTTTATGGATAGTAGGATTCTTTAGATCATTATCAAAATGGGTAAAACAAATTATTTGAATGTCCAACTTGATCAAAGTCAAGTTCTTTTGAGCGTATATTTTCAAAACGAACGTGAGTTACATCATATGGTAACTCTGCATTCAGTATTTATTTTTAGACAATCAGCCGATTATTGGTTCATTGCGTATTTCACAAGTTGGTAAAATATATTTTGAAATCGAGGCAGAGGTGAAGACACGCTGTTGGGCCAAGGGCTGCGCCCCTTTCTGTTTATTTAATTCACACACTGGCCCTTGTCGCTATGAAATTGGAGAAATTGATTGAGTTAAATGGACAAAATAAAGCAACCAAAGGACAAACAACGAAATGGACACAAGGATATATCAGATGATTTTTGCCTTGGAGAAGGCAAAGAAGAAAACGTCTGCTGGCCACTCCTCTCTCACTTCGGTAGTGGTTGATTTGCCCAATTAATGCGGAAAGAGAGCGCATGAGAAAGGGATAACACAGACATATGGCCAGAAATGGAGGGAAAACGCACTAGCACCGGTCACTGATACCCAAGGCATAGGCGCCAAGTAAGTGGACATTCGGACGCCATAAGGTTGGCCATGATTGTCACAGGAGTAAGCGTCACCTGACTGGGCCTAAAGCTAGCTAGTGCTGTATAAAATACAAGGACGCTGGATAAAAAGCAGTCAAAAATGGAGGGAAAATCATTTCCCAAGGTCTGTCGGTCACTATTACCTGAGTCGAGCGACAGGTAAGAGTGAGCATTGGGCTGCCCACTAGGCTGGTCCATGATCAGAGAGGTGAGGTGGCGTCATCTGCATGGCTGCACCGAAAGGTAGCCGCGCATTTCGCCTCCCCTTGCCGTGGGCCCATGAAGTCCCTTATTACAGATATTGTACGTCGGATGCGGCTGCCCTCTCCACTTCCCTCTCGCATATAAACGAACACTTTACTATGATGAGTAAATCGTCATGAAAAAGAGGTGGTCATTGGGTGTTCCTGCAACCGCAATCAAACGATGTCCTTCAACATATTCGACGACGGCCTGCCACAAGGATTTATGTAAAGAGATAGGAAATAAAAAGTTTGCATGTGGTGTACAAAGTCAAACGCTGGACGGATTAGAGTGTATTGTCGTGATATCTCTTCCAGTGGTTGCATACCATGACAAAATTTCTGCATCACATATAAATACAAAAGGAATAACATTTGTGTAAAACTTTTGTTAAAAACTTAAATGTGCTGTAAAAATTATAAAATTATATACTTTAAAAATGAATAGGTTCAAAATTGAAAAATAATGGAAAAATAAATTTTGGTCATTGGATTGGAAAGAGATGTTTGTGGTTCTTGTACAGTCAAGTATATAAAAAATTTCCCGAACTTGAATTTTTCAAATTTTTTGAAAAAAAAAATTGGCCATTTAGGGGTCAAAATTTAAATGATGAATTTAAATGATAAAATTATTCAGTCGAGCTCTAGGGGAGTTTTAAATTAGGTAGTTTAGATTATATTCCACATCGAGCTGTTAAGCTTCTGTGGCGCTGAAAACCAGCAAGTGGGCAAAATATTTATGTAATAAAATATATGAATATTATTTTAATGCATTAATCATTTTTATAATTCAAAAATATGCAACTAAAGGTCTCAGACGACATATGTCTTCTCAATATAGTGTTTCTTTTGTAAAACATATAAGCTAATTATTCCCATTTCATAACTTATTCGATAGTTTGCGTCATTATATTATTTCCTTTCCTTTCTCGTTATTTAAATGCAACACAGATGTTGCTTTGAAACAATGTCATTCATTTGCATCAGATTTATTCGAAAGTTTAAACAAAGGACAATTTTAGCAAAAATCCACAGAAAAATTCCTTTGAACGGCGTCGACCAGAATTGGATTTGTGTTTGTTTGAGGATGTGAAGAGGTGCTCATCACAGGATATATATTGGACGGCCAAGTCGGAACAATTTCATTTCCGTCCTGGTGATGGCCAGCCGGGAAATTAGGCTGAAGTAAGCTTGAGTGTAACTCTGTACTCTGCCCTCGCACATCTTGAATCTGGCGCCCTTTAAGACTTTGTTCGTCACATTTGTCGTATTGAATGACGACTGGGCTTTATGACCCAAAGAATTAAAAAATATCCTTAGGCAGTTTTCTATTTACACCCTCCCGAACTCTCTCGGTCACTCATTTCTTGGCATCGATTCCTCGAATAAACGTGACTTACTTTTTTCTGTGGACGTTTAAAGGTTTCGATTAATCCGCAATAACAATTGATGGGTATCAACACTTTTTGCTTCGAAGGAATCTCTTCCGGAGGAACTGGTGCAAACACTTCAGAAGCGCCAGCAGCGGTGTCCTCTGATCCTCAACTTATGCGCCTCAAAGTCACTTTTCGTTCGATAATGGTCAGTTTTGTGTTTCCGTTAACCAATTTATAACTTACCGGGTGAGTCATAAGTTCTTGGCCGCGGTTTTTTTAGTATAACTCGTTTATTCTTAAACGTAATACTGGCATGCAATATACCAAAATGTAGGTAAGAGTGTTAGCTATAATACTGTAATCATGGTTTCTCGAAACGAACTCTTCTCGCTATGATACAGAGATTCAAGTGATTTGAGACATGGGCCTCCATGGCCGCAAGTTGCTTCGGCGTAATTCGATCCCGTTCTCGGCGCAGAGACACGATAGAGGCAAGCCGACAGTATATGTGTTACAGAAGACTGAGTAGTACAATATATTTTTTAGATCACCGGATTTAGTGGTCAGGATCGAGGGTTATGAATTTTTGAAGTTGGTCAACTTTGCATTTCAAAACCAAAAAACACCGATTTTGGACCAAAAATTTACCTGGTGTCAGTCACAAATTTGGTTATTTTTTATTGCACTCAAAACAGATACTGGGCAACTTATCCCTCAAAATGTTCCCCTGAAAGAGTACTACAAAACACACATTTGGATTTTTGACACTGCTTTACCAATAATCAAAATTTAGGGTTAGAATGCTGCAAGTGTTGAGGGCCGTAGGTTACCCGACGGAAAAGTCCCCAAAGCGGGATTTTATTAAAAGGTGGTCACACAGCTGAAAGTTTTGTTATATGCAGGAGGGTCTGAGGATTTCAAAATGGTATAACATCATGGACCACCGGTATACTAGAAAAGAAAAAATCGCTTAAATGTGAAAAAATTTTCCACTTCCATAATTTGTCAAAATTAGACTTCTAATGTTTGACAGCCTTAAAAAAACTTAAATTGTTAGCAGTAAAACCAACTTGATTACAGTATTATAGCAAACACTCTTACCTTCATTTTGGTATATTACATGGTTGTCTTACGTTTAAGAATAAAAGAGTTATATTTTTTAAAAAACAGCGGCCAGGAACTTATGACTCACCCGGTATTTTCACAAAATTATAGTAAAACTTATATAAATAATTATAATGCTTCAGTTACATTACAAATAGCAACTAATGGTTAACTTCTTCTACACTAATAATTTTTGGGCTGTAAAATCGCAAATCCTTTTCTCACCATGTCCTGAGCAGGGGGTTGTGCCGAGTAGACGAAAAGTTCGAATCGAGTCAGCAGAATATTCTTCGAGTCGAGTTTCGAGTCGCCGAAAAATTTTACAGGCCTCTGCCATTGGCTGACCAAAATTTGTGAAATTTTCAATGAGTATTCAAATTTTCAATATTATAATCTATTTCTATGATTTATTTCGGAGGGAGAAATTTCGCCAAAAGGAAATTTCGCCAAATCCTATAAATCGGAAATTTTGCCAAATTGTTCTAGAATGTTCCAAAAATGCTCCAAAATTGTCTCAGAATGTTCAAGAAACAAAAATTGCTTTGCAAATACCAGATAGTTTTATATTTAAAGGCGAAAATATATTTGTTTCACCGACTTTTGCTGAAATCAAGCCCTGCACATCAAATGCGCCAAAGGCGCGAATTTGAATGAAACTTTAATCTCAATTTTTTCCGAGAATTTTCATACGGGATACAAAATCTGATCATGACCACTATATGCCAACTTTTTAAGCTCTACAAACTGGCTATATCAGATTTGGGCTAGCCCCCTCCTAGAGTCTCCCCCAAAAAGAACGTTCAAATTTCCGCCAAAATTACTGTACTTGCCAAAGCGTTGTGGGACAAAAATCAGCAAAAGTCGGTGAAACAAATATATTTTCGCCTTTATTAGTTTTTTGGCAGAAAAGGGGACTTTCTTGTCAGAAATAATCACTTCTCTTAAAAAGCACCTTCCAAGGGTAAAAAATTGCGGCAAATTCATATTTTTTTGGTCCAAAATCACTCCAAAATAAAATTTTACTATAATAAAAATCTCACCTGAACCCTGATTCACCCAACTCAATCACAGAAAAAATGTCCGCCCGGAAGGCAAGGCGGGTGCGATGCGTTTCGCGGCAGGTGGACGTTCCGAGGGTTTTGACTTGGCCGACGGCCAGAAGCGAGGTCGTTGGGTCATTGCGAGTGGAGCGAACATGAGCCCAAAATATTGGGAAAACAATGATACATACTACAAATTTTTGAAATATTAACCTTGTTTGCCATATTTTCGCTTAAAAACATTGAAATTTTTAAGAACATATCAAAAAGACTAATTTTTTCGGGGCGCGGCCTACCGGGCGTGTTATAAAATTTCGAGTTTCGAGTAGGCCGAAATTTTTCGAATTGAATTTAGAGTCGCCAAAAACGTCGAGTTTCAAGTGACTCGGCGCAGCCCTGGTCCTGTGGCGTAAAATAGTGTAGTTTAGACTTTAACTTCAGGAACATTTTTATGACCACATAACGTATGACGCCGCTTTTTTGTGGGTAATACTTTTTCGGGTAATAATTAATGCTTGGAATACCTAATTTTTGTTGTTTAAACAGGTACCTTTCGTATTCTATCGGGTGAGAGCTTTTGAAAGCTCTCACCCGAGGTACGGGTTTAAGCAATAAAAAAATTAAATATCCGAAAAGGGGTTAAAGCGGCGGCCTCGAGAGTTTTATCTGGATATTAATTTCTTGCAAACTGATGTCTAGTTCCTAACATTACGCTACACCATGAACGCGCCGAAAGCGCGGCGCTCCACTGCTAGTACCCTGCAGAAGAAAAGCATCATTCGCATCAAAAACCTGCATTTTTGCCATTTTTTGGCCAAAAAGTGCCACTTTTTGAGACCTCCGGGGAAAAATTTTTCCGGATTCTGTTTCAGCATGCCCAGGGGAGCATTTTCATGTATCATGCGCCCCTGTATCGAGGGAACTAAAAAAATTTCCTTTGTAGCGTCAAAAAACATGCATTTTTGCACTGTTTGGCCAAAAAGTGGCACTTTTTGAGACCTCCGGGGAAAAATTTTTGAAAACCTGGGCCCTACAGCTCGAGACCTACAAAATGAGCTATCACACACCCCTGTATCGAGGGAACTAAAAAAGTTACGCCGTGTGAGACACGGACGGACGGAGAGTTGCGACTTAGGTAGAGTGTGGAAGAGAAGTGTATTATTCAGATCTCTATAACAATGAGAATTGACATAATAGAAATAGAATTTGCAATCTTCACTTTTCAGATAATAATTTCGATAATCGGCGTCGGTGGCAATATTCTCAATCTTCTTACTCTGCGAAGTCCATCGCTACGCACAGTTCCCTTCAAATACATTCGAGCTTTAGCTGTTTATGATTTGGTATGCGTTAGTAGAGCGAACTTCTTGTGAAAGCAATACATTGTGTATTCGTATATTTAATATCGAAGAATGGTGTAATCTAAGCTAAACGCAAAAAAACGATCGTAAATTTTTGTTCAGATTAGCTTGTCACTGATTTTGCTGCATTTTCTTCTCGCTATCCTTCGCGTGGATATAACTCCGGTCATATATTATGAAGTTTGGGTCGAAGATGTGAGGGAATTTCACATTGCTTATGTACTTAACTCTAGCTTTAGGTCTTGATCAACTCCTTCCTGGTGGCCGGACTCTATGTGGCCGTTCTTTTGACTATTGAACGGTAAGTCATGGTTTACGTCTTCAGATGTCTAGTTCGATAAATAACTCAACACAATAGATATTTGCTGATTCGGAAACCACACAAGAAGAGTCGTCTTCTGAATATCGAGAACACAGTTGATTTTAAAATTGCTATGGCTCTTTGCTTCAGTCTCGTGTTACATCTACCAATGGCGCTGCAAAATACTGTAAGCTTCTCAGTCTTGTTTCATTACATAGAAATTCAATTATTATTACATAGAAATTCAATTTATTTCAATATTAAAATTGCACAACATGTCGGGTATAGAATTTTTACATAGATAGAAAAGACTAGAATTGTCAATGAGTGATTAGGTCGTTAAAACTTATTTGCTATTATAGGCAGATCAGCTCTTTGGAGAAACTATCTCTTGAATTAAGGGTTGTGGGGACGGGCTCACATAGTAAAAAACTGTTTATATATCATTCACGCCATTTTGAAATTTATATCCAAAAGAATTATTCGCAGTTTCGATGCAGATTCCCAAAAATAGGCGCTTCCCTAGTTTCATGAATAATTTTCTAGTGTTTTGGCATATATTTTATTTATTTATCTTCGTATATGTTTTATGTCGTAAAATAATTTAAGCACTGTGTTCCATTTTAAGTTTGGAAAGATTTTAGGCGAAGCGGAACCCATCTACTGGAAGGCTTATGAAGGGAAACAATCAACGATTATTATGCAGGTAGGTTGTATCGAATGCTAAATATATATCAAAGCACCCGTGAAAACAAGCAGAGACCCGTATGGATTTTTGGCCTGTCCAGTTTGTTTAATCCGGCGCTCCGGTTTGGTCTATAAGGGTATAAATTTTGTCCTTCTCCGGAAGACCGTTCCAATTTGCGCTGGCAGATTCGGTGTCCGTGTTTCAAGAAATAATATGACATAATATTGCATTTTAGAGAACCATACTGGACGATTTTTAACTATTACAAAATGGTTCGCGAATTTCTGCGTTTCTTTTGCGTCGTTTTATTGATGTCGCTGAATATTATTATTGCCAAAAATTTGCAACTAGCTAAGGTGTGTTAAAGAAAGTGAAGTTTTGATCTTGTCTCCGTCTTACAGAAAAATCGCCGATTGCTTATCAAGAGGACAAGCATGCCTGATTGCAGTAGCGAGCTTGCTGCGTATGGTGGTACCGCCCCAAACAATGCTACCCCTGTGAAGGAAAAATCAAAGTTAGTTTTATAAAATAGATTGCTGCACCAAAAAGTTCAATGTGTTCAGGCGTGATCTAAATCATCTTATGAAGAGTTTTACTGAAAAGAGATTAACGGCGCTGATGGCGGCTATATGTCTCATTTTCGTTATAGGTAAGTAGTCAATACAACCGGCCCTCGATAAGCGCACTCCTCTCGGGACATAGCCATGCTGTGCACTTATCAAGAGTCCTTCTAAAAATACCAAAAATTTCCGCTTTTTATTGTCTTTTTAGCTATAATCCCAAAAATGTATAAAAATCGTGAAAAATATCAGAAGTTCAGAGAAAATAGTGAAGAGAAAAGAAGAAATAGTAGAGTGTTTACGAAAATGATGTGTGCATTTATCGAGGGTTATTTTCATACATTTTGTTCCATTATGACCAGCATTTACCGGGGTGAGCGTTTATCGGGTATCAGCTGCACCATAAAGTCACTTATTAGAGCTATAATATATTTTTAAGGGAATGTTCCACAAATGGTAGTAATGGTCCTGCAAAACGAAGCACTGGAAGATATGTATAGCTTTCAGGTTAATATTTTTGCAAGCACTTTAATCCAAATTTTGTGTTGTAAAATAAGCAATAGCGGTAATTACCACTATTGCTAAATTTTACACAGAAGGTGTCATATCATGAATATCACGAATGTATAAGCCATATCGCTCAGATGTTTCGAAACGTGGCAAATACTTTGGAAGTTCTAAACCATTGTCTCAATTTCTTCATATTTTGTGCGGCCAGCAGCGAGTATATGCGTGCCTTTCTCCTAAATAACTGCCGCTTCATAAGACGATGGCTGATGCGTTTCCCATGGTGTGCGTCCTTTATTCATGCTCGCCGATTGAATAGGTAATAATTTTGTCATGATTTTCACAGAACACTTCATAGCTATCCATCTCCAGTCAATGCGAATTTCCTTCGGCAATATCGGATATCTGCACAAATACTAACGGTCCTAATACCGGGAAACGGTCCACCGTGGTCACTCTGACTTCTCCCCAACTCGGAAGTGGAAGTATTATGAAAAAGATGTCCTGTTCTTCTGCTATTGCATATCGCGATAGAGACAATTTGTCGCCACAACAAAAA
The DNA here is from genome assembly GCA_022814885.1 of Ditylenchus destructor. NCBI lineage: Eukaryota > Metazoa > Nematoda > Chromadorea > Rhabditida > Anguinidae > Ditylenchus > Ditylenchus destructor. Next base: position 932,565 of record JAKKPZ010000005.1, read on the forward strand.
CGATCCACCTATTTAGTGTCTAGGTCAGGTAATTCTAATCATTCGGGACGACCGACTAGCACTAATTCAAGCAGTAGCGACGAAGATATGCTTGTTATGTCCACGAGAATAGGCACAAATCAAATCAATAGTACAGATGACTTTTTATAATTACTGTGAATTTTTTTGTAAGAATAAACATGTATTATTTATTTCACTTCTATAATATTTCTTTTACTTTTTTAGCAACAATCTGCTGCTCAGACACTGAGTCCGAGTCAGTTTTGTGAAAAAATCAAAAGACAATCAAAGACAGTTTTGTGACAAAATTTCACTTTCAACCATTTTGAATCAATTTCAACTACAGCATTTAACAAAGGATTTTATGTATTGCACAGAATTTAGATGATTTTTCAGACAAAAAGTAGAGACATATTAAACTGTCCTAAAAAGAAGCAATTTATGACAATTTCTTTTGCACGTATAAAATGTTAATTTTCATTATTCGTGATGGTTTCCCCGATTCTGTCACTAATCAAACATCCGACAGGAAGAATGATTGTTTGCTACAAAGCAGCGTTGCATAATGAAAGCGGAAAATACTAATCAAACGGAACTAAACGTTTAGTCGCGAACGAGCATAAATGTTCGTTTATTTACGGAAATAAGACCGTTGACATTGTCTTCGTATTCCAGAATAATTAAACATGTGCTGTTGCTTTTGGCATGTTTTTACAGAACATATGTCAAAACTGTTTGTGAGGATCATTTCCGTTATTCATCTGAAAAAGCATAAAAATCAAATATTTAATATTAGGTACGTCGGAAAAGTCCGCTACAAAAAATATAATATCCTTCCCGAGTCCTAATATGTATTGCTTTATTTTAAATTTGTTCTCTAAAATAATCTTGAATTCGATGTTTGCTTAGAATTTAGCATGAATCAAAACAAATAATACGATCTCAATCCGGTATTCCGGTTTTCTTCAAAGCATATCCGCCCGATTGTGTTGTCATCCTGAGTGAGTGCCCAGCTGGATGCTTGATTCACAACTTTGCAGTCACCTTTGCATTCAAGGCCTAATTGCATCAAATAAACTGTTGGCGGCTCTTTTGTTGTTCTTGTGGGCTTCAACTTATGTTTAAACATACTTGCGTAATGATAACCGCTCTTTTTACCTGGGAAACTTTGAAATTGAAAATGGTTTAAAACCGACATTTTAAAATTACCTGTCTCATAAGTCGAAATAAAACATTTATTCACATACAAAATTCAATAAACGAAACATTAATAAATTTATTGGAATAGTAAATTATTTCATGGACTTTCGCAGCACTAATTTCATCTCGATTCCTTGATAACATTACTATTTTATAGCTTGCGTTTTATTTCTTCCCTTAGATAGTTAAAATGCTGTAAAACTGTTCTAAAATAAGAGAAATATGCAAACACAAAACGTCAATACTTATTGTATTGTTAAATTGACAAAGTTAGATTTTATCAGCAACGAGAGAGGTCACGGATGCCTTATAAAACAACTCACTTTCAAATGAAAAGCATTAAAAACAATACAAATCTTTGACTTTTCCATTGAAAAATATTAGCATGTACAGGCAGTTGTTTTTGTGTCACTATACTCTGTGCTGTTATGTAAATTAGTGACAATAAGCGAGCTCTCTGAGACATGTCTCAATGACAGCAGAGTTGCTCTCGCATTTGTCACAGCAAAATGCTCGTAAGAGCAACAATCAGCTAGGGATATGGGCGGAGGAGTGACCCTTTGCTTTACCTGTGGGTGAGCGAAATCCGCCGACTTGACAGTGGGATCCTCCCTTTCCATGAAGGGCGATTCATTGCTTGAAAATTCCCATCTTCTATTCTTTCTCAAACTTGATTCCTCAGTATAGCCTCGAGTCGCATGGGACTGCGGGTGATTGTCCTCTCCACTGAGACTGCTTTTAAAATTTTCATTTCAATTCCTTTCCACGAGCGATAGAGGCCTAAATGGGTAAGTAGAGTGCATTACATTGCCCTATTGTACTCTTGATTTCACTTTTATTAAGAGGTTATTACTCGTAATTGTTTTAACACTCGCTCTCCTGACGCAGTCCCCATTGCTCAGCCAGCTTCAGACACAAACAGCGCAATCAGAAAATGCATTTGGGTCCGATGGTGCTCTAAAGTATTGGAAACGATTCGAGCGAGTGTATCAAGTCATGTGGCTTTAATTGGCCCTAAGGTCTCAGGAACCATTCTTGTGTGCGATATACGGCTTGATAACTATGAACACATTTTTTTGAAAATGTTTATATAGGACAAATGTTTTATGTAAAATAAAATATGGCTTATTTCCGTACATAATTGGTTAAACCCATTTAGTCAATTGTTAAAATAACGGTATCAAGAGTTGATCTTTTTTTTACATAAAGGACATAGTCAAGCTGTTTTAAATCATTTACATTAATCATTGATATATTTATGCCTATATTTTTATTCCGAGACAGTGCAACGGCTTCCCAAAATAAGACAGCCATGGAAGTGCGCTTTTTGTTTTTCCGATTATTAGCGATGATTACGAATGAATGCGTTCTTCGGTGGTACGCTTTTTGGCCGGAGCAGAAATTTTGCAAGTATTTTGGCGAAGCTTCCTATAGAGTCAACAAAATTCGCATCCAGTCGTGTGATTGTAAGATTGTTTGTGGTCGGCCAAGCGTAAAATGCAAGTTTAATTACGGCTGCTCGCAACAACAGCTTGTTACAAGCTACATACAACTGCGTGTCCAGCACTGTGTGTGAGGCACGCGAAACATTACTTAATCGGCAGTATTAGCTAATCGATTTTTGTCTATTGTATTGCTGTATTTCCTGTGGATATTTCAACGTTTTGGAATATGTTGTGTATTTTTGGAAAAGTTTACGTATTGCAATTTAATTCTTTAATAATTATGAGTAGGATGATATTCGTTTTTACTTATATCGAATTTCCGGAAGTATTGTCAATAACATATTTATACATGAAAAACAATGGTTTTTACGGGAATTCAATATTCTAGTTACAGTAGAATTGATTAATTCAAATCGAAGCATTTGTGATATTGCCAATATATTCATACTTCTAGATCATGCATAAAATTTTGAAATTAAATTATTTAAAATATGGTCGTTGCAGAAATGCGAAATCGTAATCGGAAAAAAAGCCGACTCTTTGCCAGCTCGTATACCATATTTTCGATTTTCTATGTTTTCTTGCCATTTATTACTGCAATTCCCATCGACAACAGTTTGACAGGTATACTACTTTTTTTCTGAAGAAAACGCAACTTATGATTGCATATATGGCCAGGTCCATATCGAATGGGAGGGGTTAGTGGTTCCAATCTTCTAAAATTTAGAAAATGGATGAAAATATGGTAAAATTTACTAAAATCAAGGAAAATTTGTACAAAAATAGCGTAAAATTTGAATTTTTTTGCTCAACTGGATTTAAGAGGAAAATTATAAGAAAAATCTCACTTTTGCCCACAAAACCCCGATCGGATTTTAGAGATAATATTGTTTTTTACCTTTCAATTCGTTACCGAGAAGTTTTGAAACGGCCATTCCGGCTAAAATCCACCGGATAAAAGAAAACCGGATTAGGGAGGTCAGACTGTAACCTGAATTGGTGTTTAGACGAACCAAGCGTAACATGCGGTGCAGATTCCCTTTCCATTGATTTCCAGACGCAGAAGGCATTCACTGGTAGGATATTCGTCAAAGGATACTCTCAGGATAAAAATTGCCAGCTCACAAAATTACCGGCGGGCGGGACCGAGTCATACGCGACGGCCAATGAACGAGTCATGGGTTTCTCGATAAATTTCTCACAATGCGGATTGAGGCGAAATCGAGAGGTTAATCATAGACTATTCCAATTGGATGCATTTAATTTTGCACGCAAAGGTTTCAACAACGAAACATACACGATTTTATCCGTTTTCGGCCACAGGACGTACCCTTATAGGTTTTAGTCCTCGCTAGTTCCGTAACAAGAGTCAATATTGGCATTCAGTATACTGTACAACCACTTTCTGGCATCGTGTTCAAAATAAGCAGAGTGCCAGATCTGGTACTACAGTACCCAATGCCAAAACTGAGTTAAAATTCGGAATCAGCCGAGTCGAAACCCTATAAGGGGTACAAAATCTCTTTGGAAACTGACAAAATCGTGTACATTTGGATGTTTAAAACCATGCGGGCACTTTTCAGTAATTTACGGGCAAAATTAAACTTCATCCATTCCAATATTTCACTAATAGTCACAACACACCGTTTAGATGAGCGGTGTCAGCATAACAACGACAGTTGTTGTATCCTTCCATCCGGTTTGGAGCTTTTCTTATGACTTTTGCCCAAATATCGTAACTCAAATGTTTTAGATTTTTATCACAAAAGTTGATCGTGCCTACCGACTAAATTGCTTTTATCAAGGTGGGTTTTTAGTTCACGTTCTTTTGGTACCTAATTATTTTTAAACGAACATTGCAGAAGCAAGAAGAACAGTGTCGCAACAGCTGGATGTCAGTATGCTCACTACTAAGACCATTTACAAACAGACATCAATGCCGACGTGCAGGTATGCAACTATATTGTCTATAAACTCAGCTTCTTTTTAGGAGTTTCTTAAAAAAGTAATATTTTAGCCACATTTTGTGACATTACGTTTCTTTTGCACTGAAACTGATCGTTGATTCATTATCGATTAAGTCGTTTCTGTCTCAAGCATTTCTTATCCACAAATTTTGCATGATATACAAAGCAAAGTTGTAACATTTTCTCTGTTGCCAAATAAATTATATCTACAATAAATACACACATGTTTATACTGTACAATTAATCTGACATATTTAGATATGACATATTATCCGAAGGACCAAGCGGTTCGCCAGTTAAATATGCAAAAATCGGGGATCTGGTGTACCACAAATGGAGCTGCGATGCAGAAATTCCGAATTTGTATTGTATGAAAGTTCATAGTTGCACGGTTAATGACGGTCAAGGAGGAGAGCTCGTCTACGTTCTTGATCAAACGGGGTAAGCGTTTAGTATTGGCAATATTTCAATTCTTTTTAACGTATTTAGTTGTGAAATTGATGGATATGTACTCCCAAATTTGGACTACACAACCGACTTAGTGGCTGGACAGTCCGCTTATGTGTTTAAGTTTGCCGATAAACCGACGCTTCACTTTAATTGTCAGATAGAGCTGACATTGAAGGATCAGGAAGCTGGATGTGTATATTCGGTACGTAATATAATTATCAACAAGAGGATATATGGGCACTACGGCGATAAAATCTGCCACAATATTTGACCAAAAATACAAAAAAATGCATACCGTACCCCTTATCATGCCATAGTGCCGTAGTCAAATCCGACGTCGGATTCATGATCAGCGCCTCAAAAGTGCCTGAATATCAAAACTCCATTTGGACAGGAACCCCTAAAACAGCGTACCGTACCCCGCATCATGCAATTATTTGTATCTCAGGGTAAAAAATAGGGATCGGAATTTTACACCGAGTCCGGGTCCGAGCGATTCCGAGTCCGGACTCGCCGAGTCCGTTCGAATTTTATTTTTCCCGCCAATTTTTTTTGTTGTCAAAAACTTGTGTTTTTACTGTTTTTCACTAGTATTTCGTATTTTTACTATAAATAGACAAAATTTAGACGGTTTGGTCTATTTTTTAGCGATTTTTTAGATTTTTGAAGAAATTTTACATGCAAATTCAAATTTTACCTGTATTTTTCCAAAAATTTTTAGTATGAATATAACCACCTCCTGAATAAGCGTTATAGATGGGTGCCATATTTGTACTTCTTCGGCAATTTTTCTAACAAAATTTCTATGAAAAATAGGCGCATCTAAAATTTCGCCGGGATAAAATCGCGCCGCAGGCGAAAAAAATTTGAAAAATGTACGATATAAGAGAAAAATCAAAGAAAAAATAGCGACGCAGGCGAGAATTTTGAAAAAATGTGTGAGGTTAGAGAAAATTTTCAATGATCAGGCAAAAGTTTCAAAATTTTTTCCCTATCGGGCACGGCCGAGGGCATTCTTAGGGGTGCATAAAGATTGCGGATTGCGGAATGCTTGCTGTAGCTCTGCTATACCATATATATTTGGTCGCATTAAAAAAAGTGAGCAGAAAATTATGAAGATAAATAAATAGGCATGGAAAACCGTAGGCCGAAATTTTGGGAAAATGGCCACTTATAATGAAAAATGGAAGAAAAAAGAGCGCCGCAGGCGAAAATTTTTAGAAAAATAAGGCTGTCTGCAAAAAAGGACATTGAAAATTTTGTATATTCTTCAAAAAAGTTCAAAAATTTCGCTCGGCCGCGCCCAATGGGCACGGCCGAAAATAACCGAGTCCGAGTCCGTCGGTCTCGGACTCGGACCCCCTTTTACCGAGTCCGAATCCGAGTCCGAGTCCGGACTCGGACTCGTCAGATTTCCATTCACACCGAGTCCGAGTCCAAAACGGACTCGGACTCGGAAAGACTCGGACTCGCCGATGCCTAGTAAAAAATAACATGCTCTACCCTTACTAAACCTATCGCAAAATATATAAGGGTGACGAAATTTAAACGATTTCGGGCCAAAAAGGGCTAAACGCAGCAAATAAGACCCTCACTTGTGAATTAAGGAGATTAGAAAATTCTTGCACATTGACCATAATAATAAAATGTTGATTATAAAATGGTTACTAATGAATTGTTACCTATAGTCGCATTTAAAAATCGCCTATACAGTTCATTCAAACGTTTGTATAATAAGCATTTTGAATCAATTTTATTTCCTTATTTGCAGCAGCCACAATGTGAGAATCCAGCAGGGGAATACGTCGATCAAAACGCCGTTTCGACACCGCCATCAGCGCAGTATACAACGCCACAACGTCCCGATCCTTATCCAACCCCTCCGGCACCATTCGGAACAGGCGCTGGGAAGGGATCAACAGTCCCGCGAGTCAACACAGATGCAGCAATTGGCACAGCGGCTGGCAATGGATACGAACAGCAAACGCTGCCAGGCGCACAATATAAAATATCTGAAAACTATCTAACATCAACTCCTGCGTCGAATTATCAAGAGAATGGAGATTCGCGAGGAGGAGGCAACAATATAAATAGTGTATATGGATCGGATCAGTCGGGAAAAACTATAAATAATTCGAAACAAACACAGGTTTCGCCAAGCAATCGAGGTGAATTTTTCCGGCGTGGATACTGTACAACGATAACTGACAAATATTTATAGATCGAGAAAGTGGTTCTTCTGAAGAGACATCTCAGCCCTATCCTTTCGGCAATGCCGGCGTTACGCTGTCAAATTCTGGCTACAACTCTATGTCGCCTCAGCCCTATGGTGCTGAAAAAGGAGCCAATTACCAGGCAAGTTGAAGAAGTTTGAAACAAAATTACCCTCATAAAACGGCCCAATGAGATCGTAATAATCTCTGTTAACTAGAGATTAATAGGACGTTGGCTCTATCATTTATGCTTAAATTGTGTAATAGCTAAAAATTACAAACTATAAGGGAAAGTAGAAACATATGTAACTTTTATAATATTACTTTTGTAATTTATTGAAAGATCCTAAATTTTTGTCAAATTTACGGAGTTGCCTATTACGGATCCGGTAAGAAAATATTGCAATGGAATACGCAAATTATTGATATAGGAGGAAACAGATGTCTTTGCATCGAGGCCAACTACGCAAGATTATCAGCCACCTAAACCACCGTCGGGACCATCACAACCATATGGAGCGGCTCAAAGGATAATAGCTAAAAGAGGTTTGATATTTTATTTCGCTTTCTTAACTTATAAATTGTGTCCATTGTAGAGACCAAGAAGGTGGCTGATTTCGATTTGCCAGAAAAATCACTGGTTGTTATCGAGATAGACGAAAATCCATTGGGTTGGTTTGTAATCTGACAAATTAAATTTCGTAGCACATCACGTTTCTTTCTTAAGATGGTATACATGATAAATTGAGGATTCTGCTTTTATTGAGAAATTAAAGGTAATTTAGTAAAATAGGAAAAATATTTGAGGGGCCAATATTTTCGAGATATTCCTAAAGAGAGAAACAATGTTGAATTTACAAGCCAAGTCCAAAACCATAATGTTTTCAACAAATTTAAATATTAAGTTTCATACTGCATCAATTTTGAAGTCTAAATTTTTGAGTCAGCTAACTATTTGGTAATGTGTTTCTGTGAAAAAGTTAAGTTCGATTGATTCTTAACGAAAGAAGCCATAATATGTTACGTGGTGTTTTGGGATTGCCGGAATTTCAAATTCGAAACATCCTGAAGGAATATGAACTAAATAAGATTGAATTTGTTGTTCTAGTTACAATATTTACCGTAATACTGAAAGTTTACTGTTGGAATTCAATAATTTAGGACACCAACAACGGTCCTTAAATTCACAACAAGTAAGGGCCGATAAAGTTGCCAATAATCCGCCGTGTATATCCCTTGGTAAACTATTCTATGTTTGATTTGCGAGACTATATGTTTGTTTAGGGCTTTTTGTGGCAGTCTTTGCACTGGCACTGCTCTTGGCGGCATCTTTTGGCGGATTTTTGCTATATATGCTCAGGAATAGCGGCCACATCCCACCTGCATTCGCGAGAAAGTTTCCGTTGTAAATTCGTGAACGTTTATGAAATAAGAAGATAGTGCATTATATGGCCTTACTTTTGTTAATGTTTGCTTTCGTAATTTGATTTCATCAGGAAAACGTGTCATTTTCACCCGATGCTTTGTAAAATAACTTTCAGATTTCGTGATTAATTACGTAGTAAGAATAAATTTTATTTCGAAAGACAATGTAATCATATCGTAATATTATTTTTATTTGAAAGTAACTTTAGAATTAAAAACATAAATGCTCGAAGAACTACGAGTGCGAGGTATGGCAAGCACAAAACATGACTCACATGGATTCTTAAAATTGGAAAATGAGATAAATAATATTTTCAAGCGAAGTATATAAAATTTTAGCGTAAAAATAGTATTTATCAACTACTGTAATCTTTTACTAGCATAGCGGAAATATTAACCCTTCATTGCCTGAGCCATAGAAAAAAGGCAGAATGTCTGCGTTACCATTAGCTTTATTTTAGATGAGCTGTCTTAGTGAAAAACAACATGGCCGCCACGGCTTATATCAGGTACATAGACGCTCTATTTCTTTTTGTAATAAACACTCATTCGTTTCTTTTCTTTTTGTGAAAGAGAGATAAAAAAATGGAGGAAATCCCTACATTCGGCAATGAAGGCTTAAATATTTCACAGATCCACATCAATACAGTATCCCACGATAAACTTTCCATAATACTAAGGCTGGCCATTCGTTTAGCGTTTCACTGCAACAGTAGAATACTAGCTGTGCACGCCGCCGCTCTCGCGGCGTCCCCCCCCCAAAAAAAATTTTTTTTGTCTAAAAAATTGTCTAAAAATTTTTGTCTAAATTTTGTCTAAAGTTTTTGAAAATCTGTATCAGCACATCCGTACGAACATTTTAAGCTATCACTTGCCCGGAAATGAGCGGTGGAAGGGGTCTAAACGCCAATGGACGCACCACGCAGGGACGGACAGTCACTAGCTTCTTAGTAAAGTAACATACTGATCTTTACATTCCAATGAGATTACTTCTAATAAATGTTTATTTTTGCAGTTGTTTCCGTAGTGCCGTAATTTTATATGCTCGGTGAAGCTTATTCTTCTGTGCACAATATTTGCACGAAACATTCAAATTTAAAACAAATGCCTTTGCATTTCCGCTTTTTATTATATTCGTCCATGATTATCATCATTGCTGTTAATGCATAGAAATATAATTTGCTAAGAACCATCACTTTTACTTCTCCAACACTTTACTGTTTATGTGCCAGCATAAATCCCCAAAAAGGTTTGACACAATTTGATGGACTATAAATGGCGCGACAAAATAGTTAAACTTATACTTATCATTTGCCTTGGCTACATTTTCGTCGATTTCAGTTAAAATTATTACACAAATGGAAAAATGTGCAAAAATAAATGAAAAAGCGATGGACTAAATTTTGCCGTGTCTATTTCTTAATAGTTATTTGTATCCGTCTTGGCGCACGATTGAACATTATCTTTATCTATCGCGGGTTTGCACAAAATATTATCCGCGGATCATTACCACTTCTTTGTGTTGAAATGGCCCTTTGTCGGTCCTTCGCACATGCTAATGCACACTTCGAAATTGTCCTTTGCATTGCTGTCTGAAGGAGTTTCCGGCAACGTCTGTTTTAGTACCATGGAAAATTATAACTCTAATGTGTCTGAATAGCAAAAAGAAAATAATGAATTAAGGAACTATTGTAACATTTGATGATATACAATTGATTATTTTAACATATCGAATGTTTACTAGAGGAATATTGGTCTGGAAAGCAACAAGTCCAGAAATAATGTATGCACGATAGTCCATCAAATTAATAAAGAGACAATATAAAAGGTACGAAAATACTGGGGCAGTTTAATTTATTACAGAATGGTATTAATATTTCATTTTGATCGTTATAATATAACTAAAGAATAAAATGGAGTGCCACTAATCGGCTCACAATCTAAGGTTTTAAAACCCAACACAAGTGAGACATAACAAAGCAATTAGCTGCAATGCTAATCTATCGTTGCTGTTATATTTCACGGATTTATAAAGAATAGTAAGAATAGACCATTGCAATAAATTTATTTATTATAACCATTATTTTGAATTTTACGACTGAACATTTTCTACTATTCAGAAAACATCTAAAATTGAATAACACCCAGTTGGTTTTCGCTATAAGAATAGTTTTCGATTATTTTACAAAATATGTTAGATTGTTTTACGTGTTGTTTACCACAACCATGCGCCAAGTACGCCTTTTCGAAAAAATTTGACTTAGTTATATGATATGGTAGTGATAAACATCAGTAATCGAAACTGTCCTATAAACTGTGTTTTGCCTATTTTAGGAAAAGTGAATTTATTTCAAATGAAACTTTTGTGATTGGATACTGTAATTATGTATCCATAAATGACTATTATCGGCCCACACATAGAACTTTTTGCGATCACTTGCTACTGGTTATAAAAACAGAATTCGGATGTGGCCATCCAGTGTTATCCCGAAAACGAAAATTGTGGGAATGGTCAGATCATTATATATGGAGCAAAATATGAATGAAATATTGGGCATTGTACAAGACAAGGCTTGTCCTGGGCTGGGAAGCAAAATTCCCAATGGAACTTTGGTCGGTGGGGCCTCGGAAATGCCATTTTTGGTTGGTAGCAACGATTGCGGGTGATTCACGGTGCTCGACGGCAACCATTCCACAAAGGGAGAAGCGGGAACCAAGCAAGATGGGAATGGATCGAGCAGGCGCCCATGCTGCCGGTCTTTCGCCACAGTACGGATTGTCTTCACCGCCTTCCATATTTGGCCTAGCCTCCCTTTTTGCACATACACAAGCCACACTTGGCCCCGTCGCCGACCGAGGGCAGCAGCATTTTGTTGTTATGGAATGGCGCAAAAGAGGGCAACAGTGTGGCTGATCCCTCTTGGGCTTGCCGCCTCTCCTACGCTGCTGCCATACAGCACCCTGCTACACACTTTATTGTTCTTCTGCTTTGCTGCTTGTCCGTGAATGTGCTCTTTTGAGACAAAAGTGGAGCCCATTGTTCACCGACAGCAGCAGCAGTTTGGGTAGAAATCATCATTAAAATCACTCATCATTTCAATTGCTGATTTCATATCGTCTACATCTACAAACTACTGATTCAAACGATGATGATCGTGCCTGCACTGCAAAATTCGGGCAGTGGGGTGATCGTACCTCGGACTCCGCCAGCCACCAATGACGCCCAACCTGACAGCACAAATGATGAAACGCCACGCAATGAGTCTTCTGGTGAGGTGGCCCACTCCTCAACGGAAAGTACGGAGATTCCCAGCCGACCCTCAAGCCTGGCACTAGCCCAGCCAGTGCCCATATTGGGCTATCCGACTCAACAGCATCCGAGCAGTTGTCCCACGCCGCAATCTCACAACTCCCAGCTTGTCCATCATCACAGTGTTTACAGCTCGTCGTCGCCATATTCCACATCATATACCTACAACAACTCTGAACCGGGAACTCCAGCATCCTCATCCTTAGGCACCTCTGCTGGCTGGCTACATTCGTATAATCCGTATGTTTCTGGATTTCCGGCCGTTGACTTTAACGGACTTTTGTGGGGCGCATCTGCTTGGCCCTTTGCAGCTGCCGCCAGTGGACATCCTCTCACACCAACTGATATGGTTAGTTCTCGTTTATATTCAGTAATATAATAATATTGTTGACAAATGGATAACAGTTGACAAATTTGATATTTACAAAGTTTTAAAATGAGATCTGTAATTTAAACATTTATTCATCATCCCTTTTATGTATCAAAATTTTGAACTTTTTTTGCCATGAAATAATGTTAATATTAAAACAACAGTCTCATTTCCGTAAATTCCCCCTTATATAATTGCATAAATGTTAATTTTGTTGCTGGTTCCATTTTATGTCCGTGATTCTATTTCAAAACCAGTTAAAGCTCGCTACAACAATTTATGCGCATGAAAAATTTTCGCTTGCTTTTGGGTTCAAAAATCTAATGATGACTGTCATAAAGAACATGAACGTCTTTGGGGTAAAACTAAAACGAAACTACAGTACCAATGTCAGTTTTAATAACCAAAATATCCGATTCTAGTGCTTTTTTCCCCCGGAAAGTCTAACGTATTTTAATATCATCTGTGCATGTTAGTGTCTTTTCGGTACATTGCCTTTTCTATACACAAGTCGAGCATTATGTAAATTATGCCAGCGTAACTCATCTGTTTTACCTAAAAAGGCCGCGCTGTCCCAAATTGTTGCAAAATCTCGGTCATTGTGAAAGTGCTCATCATAGCAGAGTGCGAAGACGACTTACCGACAAAAATTGCATACTTTGGTTCATTTAAAATGCCGGAAAAATTATTTTCGCCATTTTTGCCAAAAATTTGAATTTATCCCACCGTCAAATTGACAAGATTGTGAAATGATTTTTTTCCAAATAATAAAAAATACGCGGTTATTTGGCTATACATAGGGAAATTTGCATAGAATCCAAATTTCAACTGATGTTTCGACAGTAATGGTCTGAAACCCGATTCTGCAGTGAAATGTTGAAACCAGCACTGATTAATTTGATGGATAGGACTGAGAGATTTCTTCGCACTCTGCTATACTGTAACTTTCACAAGGAAATAATATTTGAACTGTTTATCAAAGTTCATTTCCGATGCAGCCAATAATCTATTTTGTGGCGCTTTAACCCATATTTAGGAACAATTGTCTGTTGTGTCACGACATCTGGAAAGATAGGTCATCCACTGTTGCATTTTACTTATTACCGTTTTACGTGTTTGTGTATTCTTTAAAAGAACAAGTAAATTTTACGATCGTTTTGAAATTTACAATTCTCAGTGAATTTTTCAAACATTCTTTCGCTTAAACTCTCCTTTTACTATGTTTTAGTAAAGTAAAACAAGATAGAACCCGCCGATTCGAGGCGGATTACCGCCTCGAATCGGCGGGTTCTATCTTGTTTTTTTCCGCGGTTAGCGTGCATCCGCGGCGCTTCGCGCACCTCTTGCCATTTTGTCAGAGAGACTCGCGGCCTTCGGCCGCTCGAACGGGGTTCTGATTTTTTCGAAAAAAATTTTTCAGAAAAAATTTTTTTCCGTACCCCGGGGGTACCCCGATAATTTTTTCGACCCCGGATTCGGATTCAGCACCCCAAAAAACCCCCGGGTGCAAAAAATTAGCTCCCCAGATGTTTTGGTTCAAAATGGCCATTTTTGGCAAAAAATGAAACTTTTTGGCCAAAAAAGCCACTTTTTGAGATCGCCCGAAAAAAATTTTTCCGGATTCGGTCCTAGAATTCTCTGGGGAGCATTTTGAGATATCGTGCGTCCCTGTATCGAGGGAACTCGAAAAGATATGACCATTTCCAGAAAAACCTGAAAAATTACACTTTTTGGCCAAAAAAGCCACTTTTTGAGATCGCCCGAAAAAAATTTTTCCGGATTCGGTCTTAGAATTGTCTGGGGAGCATTTTGAGCTACCGTGCGTCCCTGTATCGAGGGAACTCGAAAAGTTCCAAAAGGCCCCCCCACATATATCCTGCGAAATAGGTTAGAGTGGAAATAAGTATTGAAATTAATTATATGCACAATTTCTATTTTTATAAGTTTTAATAAAAAATTATGTCTACTCATTTTAGTGACTATTACAAAAATTTCCGATAAATACTAAATTCCAGAAAACCACGATTGAAATAAAAAGAAAAAACTGTCTTTTCGAATCAGGCTAACAAAATAATCAAAAACCATGCTCAAAATTGTACTGAGACAAAAGCTCGTATGAAAAATGTATTTCAGGAATGTCAAGTCTGAGGTCTAAATCTCATTTGGGGTTTAAATGATACTGTGATTAAACCTTTCCCTACAAATGAGTATTTATGAGTTCAATCTGAAAAATGCCACATGCCTTGGCTTACTCTTTTGACCTGAACACAAACAGGAGTAATACTGTAGTTAAAATGTTTCGAAACAGTCAAAACATAATGACCATCAGAGTTGCACGCAATCGGCATTTCCCAATCCGCAATCCGCAATCCGCAATCCGCAAAAAAATTAAAATTGCGGATTCCGCAATCCGCAATCGAAAAATTGCCGCAATTTGCCGCAATCCGCAATCCGCAATCCGCAATTTTTCAATTTTTTCAATTTTTTTCCAAAATTTTTTCCAAATTTTGCCAGTTTATAGTGTTTACAGCCTAGGATCAATTTTTATTGAATTAAATGCATTAAATTACTACAAAATTAATGCGAAAAGTTCAAAATCAATGGATTAAGAAGCAAAAACAGCGCCGCAGGCGAAAATTTTTAGAAATTTGGAAAAATAGAGTCAAATTTCATTGAAAATTAACTCTGCTAGAAAAATTTCCCGGCAAACTGTCTATAAAATTATTACTGTCACCGGAGAAAATGTCATCTAAAATTGCACTAAAAAAACAGGAAAAAAACGCGCCGCTGGCGAAAAAATTTAGAAAAAATGTTGGATACAAAGGAAAAATCGAAGAAAAAATAGCGCCGCAGGCAAAAATTTTTCAAAAATTTAGTGGGCTTGGAGAAAATTTCCTTTCAAAATTTTCAATGTTGAGGCAAAATTTTCAAAATTTTTTCCTCGGCCGCGCCCTATCGGGCACGGCCGAGGCCATTCTTAGGGGTGCTTAATAATTGCGGATTGCGGCAAAAACAGGCCCAATCCGCAATCCGCAATCCGCAACGCCAAAATTGCCGCAATTCCGCAATCCGCAATCCGCAATTGCGTGCAACTCTGATGACCATCATTGACATTACTTTAGACCTCCCATATGTTACTTGCGTGAAAACTTCTCCCCGGATTCCCTAGTCGCTACCTACCCCCCTAAATCGACCCCGGGGAGTTCAAATCCGGGCTCAGATTTTGCGTGGTCCCGCCACGAAAGTTGGGAAAATCGCATTTTCGGTATAAAATGACCCAAAAATGACTATTTTTGACGCGTTACGTTAAAAATAATTGCAGATTCGGACTCAGCGCATCAAAAAACCCCTAAAAACACATTTTGCTGACATTCCGAAAAAATTTCATTTTTGGCCATTTTTGACCATAGGGGGAGACCACATGGATTTTGAAAAAAATCGATTTTTTGAAAAGGTGGAAAATTTTTCTGCAATGAGTGTTTTTAGGGGTAATTCGATGCGCTGATTCCGAATCTGCCATTATTTTTAACGTAACGCGTCAAAAATGGCCATTTTCGGACGATCTGTTGGGGGTTTTTCGTCTCAAGTTCGAACCCCAGGTCGGTCAATCAATTTTTTCTCGCAAAAAATACAGAATTTTGTGAAAAATAACCACGATTCCTTGTTTGCCGGTCCACAATTGATCAAAAATTTAGAACTGTAAAATCAAATACGATGAATACTAATTTTCTAGCACCATTTTGTGATAATTTTCGCCCAAAAACGTCAAAATACGCAATTTTCCCAACTTTCGTGGCGGGACCACCCTCGATCTGAGGTCAAATTCGGATTCGCCGTATCCGAAATAGGGTAAGTACCAAAAATCCCAGACGATTTCGAACGTTCTACTTCACATTTTCAGCAAAATACACGAAAATGGCCATTTTTTGGCAAAAAACCGTAAAAATTTCATAATGGTCGCTATTGAGTTCATAGGTTCGAAAATTTATGAAAAAGTAAAATTTGAAGTGTTGCTCGATCATACTGGACAAGTGAAATATTGATCCGTGTGATTATTATTTTTATTTAGGGTCTCAAAGTTGACCCATTTAACACTGAAAAACGCAAAGTGTACCAACTTTGAAGCCCAAAATATAAATAATAATCACACGGACGAATATTTCACTCACCAGGTATGATCGAGCAACACTTCAACTTGCTTCCTGGCGAAAAAAATCTTAGATAAGAACTCATTTGATTTTTGGCTGTATTTCTGGTTTCACACTTTTTGTCGCCTCCTTCAGCCTGTGGCGCCGTCGTGACTTTATTTCCATAAAAAATCATTGACTAAATAAATTTCGATAACTTCTTTCTGGAAAATTACTTCAAAATTTCATGGTCATCAAAGCCATAAACTTGTTTATACTTTCCATAACATACCTTAGTCAAAATAATGAGCTTCCTGACATTTTGATAGTACAATATATTTAAGATCGGCTACACGCAATAAATTTTACCACGAATGTATAAGGACAAATTTTGTCAACTTTCGTTTCCTTTCTCGGCTTTATTGGTGTTAAACTTGATTTCTTTTATGGGATCGTCCCCTCGTTTCCTTTTAGCCGGCGCTTTTCTGCTTCACATTTCCTAAACGGCTGAATTTTCCCTTTGATTTTCGCTGAAAATGGCCGAATGTGATGGGAGGGGCGATCAGCAACGGAGCGGGTTCCTATTTGTTTAAGTGCGGCAGAGCGGGGACTGTGTGACGGCCGACGATGAGTCATCGCCTCCCATCAAATGACGCCTCTCTCTTGCCTTGATTTCCCCTCCCTTCGACCGCTATCGATTGTTGACACTGAAAACTTTTGAGAGGGGGCATGCAGCACCGCCAGTAAAGATCCGTCTCTCTATTTAATCACTCTATCTTTTTCTTGCCTAACTGTCGCCCTGTGATTATCGCATTCAGCTGTGGGCCCTCTCCCGTTTATTTTTTCCACTGCATTGGCAGCGGAGATGTTGTCATGGCCAAAACGGACAGAGATACCGAATCTCAATACAGTCTTGACAGCTTGTTTTGATTTTTGACTTGTACATGCAATTTTGCTTCATTATTCGTCTTTAATCTTTGAATTTAAGTTCACCTTTCTTGGTATCTATCGCTATCTCTTAAATCGGGTTGTAAATACTTTAAAAAGCCGGAAGCGAAATAGCTATCGCCTTTTGGGAGTTTAGTTACACAACTTGCATAGAATTCAAAAAATGTATACATTGCATGCTATTTTACGTTTTCTCGATGTATTTAACCATAATAGACGGCTATATAACTGTAAAAATGCTAATCTCTAAAGTGGCAGTAAAAATTTTCCTGTAGATTTCTACATTTCAATTTCATGAAATAAAAGTACATCTATGGTTGTCATATCTCAGTTTATGTTTATACATATAAGTACATTTTCAGATCAGCCCGGCCGTTGGAGAAGCATCATCCTTAACTCCGTCTTTGGCTGAAGTCGCTAATCACTGTTACACACAGCAAGGAACGCCTTTCAGTACCGCTACGCCGTCGCCGACAGCCGCTACTAATCAATTTCGTTTGCCACAGAGTGCATTTCACACGGGAGCGCCGTTGGACACTGCGGTGGCTGATTTGCTCATGACCAGGAACGCCGCCGCAAGCACTGGGCTAGGAGTGCATAATCATCACAATCATACGATGCCAAGAAGTACCTCAACGCGAAAGGGTGGTAGAAGACCACGGGAGATTGAGGAAAGGGTGAGTGTCTATTTTTAAAATAGTATTAGTAATTTTTGAGCTTATATTATCGAGTACTTGGAAAACCTGAATTCTCTCCGAAAACCGTGAGAATGTGAATGGAAAAATTTTTTTCTATACCAAAAAAATTGCAAAAATTATATAAATATATACTTTCGCATGAAACATTTACGTCTTGTGGTTCTTCCTAGCCAATTTTGTTTATTTTTTGTTTAAAATTTGTGGACAGAACGATATATTTTGATATTAACCCTTCATTGCCCGAGCCATAGACAAAAAGCAGAATTATGGCGTTACCATTAGCTTTCCTTTTGGTGAGCTGTCTTTATCAAAATCATCATGACCGCCATTCTTTATTTCTCTTTAGAATAGAGAAAAATTTTGTACCAGAACAAAATTGCAAAAATAAATATATACCTTGCTTGGAATATTCACGTCATGTGGTTCTTCCTTGCCAATTTTATTCATTTTTCATTTAAAATTTGCGGACAAGAGTATAAGTTTTGTTATTAAAATCGCGTGGATAGCTGAGGTGAAAACACAATCTCGAAAGTTGATTCAGCAATATTAACGCCTGTATTTACATTAAACTTATTAAATTGGATTAAAACTAATTTCATTTCCGTATTTAAATATTGTGGATGAGTGACTTGAGTCGTATAAAATTGACTTATTTATCCATAACAATATTAGAACCAGAAGAATCTCACAGACGAAGACAAGGATAAGCGTGCTAAGCGTCGACAAAGAAACAAGGAGGCAGCG
Source organism: Ditylenchus destructor (assembly GCA_022814885.1). Lineage (NCBI taxonomy): Eukaryota > Metazoa > Nematoda > Chromadorea > Rhabditida > Anguinidae > Ditylenchus > Ditylenchus destructor. The sequence goes on from JAKKPZ010000005.1 coordinate 951,462, forward strand.
GCCAGATGCCGCAAGCGTCGTCTCGATCAAATGGTGGAATTGCAGAAGGTAAATTCTCGTACCAAAATATAATAAATATGTAACAATCATATTTATTTACAGGAAGTCGAAACGCTGAAAATGGAAGGTCAACAGTATTTGAAGATGGTAGAGCAGCTTCAGCGAGAAGTTAGTTGGTTCTCATTTACATCTGACTAAATTCGATCACATATTTGGCCAGAAATATTTAGCGTCAGAATTCTGATTAGCTAACCGGGTTACTTAGCATAGACAATATTGGGGGAATCTGAAACTAATATTTGAATTGCATTTTACTGACTTCCTAAAATACAATTTTAATTGATCCAAGATTTCAGTGCGATAGATTTGTAATTTTCTTAAAAAATAAAACTTCTAGAGGGATCAAATCGCCCAACAACTCAGTCAGCACGCGAACTGCAAAATTCCTGGCGCTATGGTCCATCAACAAAGACTATTTTCTCAAAATTCCATAGTGCCTCCATTCAAAAGGGAATCATCGATGCATTCCGGTCTAAACAATTCACTTCACACGAACTTTTTCAAAGAAGAGGACGAATTAATGTCGGAATCGTCGCCACCGTCGTCTCAATACACAAGTTCGACGTGCAACATGGCTATTATGGACACGGACAATGACCCAGGTTATTTTTGTTAAAATTTATCCCAAACACCTCATACGAACTGATGTTTCACACTCCATGGTCGTTTGAAATTAACATGATTGCGAATTTATTTCTAAGGACCTTTCCTACAACAATTTTATGTCTTTGTAACTCTTAAGAGGCACCCTCTAACACGATCTATTAAATTAGAAACTCTACCGGTACTTGGCTTCTTAAAGGTGAGGACGTTGTGAGTTGATATCTCTGCATACTATGTCTGGCGCTCAATTTACTACAGCTGCTATAAACAAAAACTTACTTCGACAACTTCATTAAAACTAGTTTTGTCTCTTCATATTTCTCACGTCAGTGTATGTACTATGCCTCTGAGAATAAATATTCAATTCAATTCAAAAAGGATATAATATGTATATGCGAGAACGGTCAACTACTCCACAATTTTCTATAGAAATTGGATCGAACTCTACTCAACAATAAACATAAAATATCGTATCTTCGTTTATTCAAGTAGAAATTTTACTATTTTTTTACTGAAGACACTTTTTACCAAGAGAATACAGTTCTATAGACACAAAATAGATTAACTAAATTTTGTGTCATGTATTGCAAAGTAGGATGACTAACTTAATATTTCTATTTTCTTAAATGCTGTCTTGTGAAAATGGAATTTCTTATGCCTATTTTTTATTTAGTGATTTCTGACGCTGCAATGAAAAAGCCGAAGCAGGAGGACATGATCGACCCGCCGTTTGTTACGCGGCCCAACTCTCTGAGCTTTAAGAATCCAACCTATGATGTAGGAAATTTAACGAACACGCCCAGTCATGGTTTAATCACGCCAAGTAGGCTTTCAGACTTTAAATTAAATTTGAGTTCAATATTGTAGCAAGACTCTTTCAGGCATGTTCGAATTCAATTTGCTCAATCAGCCTACCGGTCTAACCCCTGTGGTAAGTAACATATATGTGTGATATTGTTCGAAATAGTTCTGTATAAAAATTGTATTCTTAAATTATGATTTTCGAAAATAGTAAATGATAGTTAAATTCTGTGCTAAATGTTTTCCTAGAGAAATACGTTATGGGAACATTTAACATGAAAAGGACTAAAGTTGAGAATTTTCTTAATTATTTATGGCTAAAAGGCTTGTCTAAATGCAAAGATAAAATCGTTTAAATTTGGGTATTTAGGCGAATGGCCCTATGCCGGTCACGAGTACAACAATGGCTCCTCGAGACCGCGGCGAGCTGCGTCAATTGTAAATTCAATAAACGTTCCGGTAATGATTCCGCTGTGACAGCACATCTGTTCGGTTTTGCACTTTAATCGAATCACGGCAATCACTTTAATTTTTACGCATAAGTTATAATGTTTCAAAATTTATCATCGTTTTTTATTGTTTTCTAATTATATCTAATGTTATATCTGATGTCATGGAAGTCTTCTAATCATACATCTTTTGCATATCACGTTGGAAAATTTCGAATAATGTGAAATGGCCGGCAAAATTTTATTCACAAAAAAAATTTACGAAGACGATAATAAATCTCTTTTATGTTTTTCTACTTAGCATTTTACTTTTCGATTTACCAAATCCTATAAAATAGAAACCCATTTTCTGCATAAAATTCTTATATCCATGATTCATTTAATGATTATACAAAATTTCGCCTGGCCAGAAGATAGAATAAATTTTATAGAATTTTAGAGAATATATTTTCTTCGGTTTCATGCAATCATTTTGTGATCACAATAATTTTTGAGCCTTATCCTTATAAACAAATATAAATGAATCTTACATTGTTTACGGATATATTATATAAAATCGTTTTGTCATTTGTAACCAATTTTGCATTCTTTGTAAGTATTTTTGTATCCTGAAAATCATTCCGCAATGTTTGGCTGCATAAAGCTTTATTCTTTCAATGATTCTTGTTTCCCAAATAGTTTTGTTTCGATGTGCAACGCGTGTTCCACAGATACTAGTTTTTCTTTAAATGAATATCCATAAAATGCTATTAGGGGAATACATTTTCGAATAAATAGAAACTGTAAATTTTCTACTTTCTATCTACGCAAAAACTTATCTATTAAAATTTTTGTAAAAATGAGGCCACGAGGTCATGGGCTCTAATTCAAGGACAACAGCTAAACGCCGATATTAGCGCAAAAATATCAGAAAACATTGTCTAGCAGAAAAACAAACTCTATGTTGGAAATCATACGAGGCTGATGAAAATCAGCACATTTTGGAAAAATAAAATTATTTCAAACTTCACTTTTTCCTTCTGCAGCATGTGTTACAAGCAATTAATTTTCGAACAATACTGATAATGCCTGGCTTTTGGCCAGAATCAGTTTTACGTAAAATGTTGATTGTAACGGTACAATGAAATGTGTTCTTTATTTTAGATAGAAATTAAAAAACAATTTATTATAGGATATTCACATATGCGGCTATTATACTAGTACTAGCTTTAATGAAGGGCGCGGGCAAAGCCCGCGCCCAGTTTTAAGGAGTTTGAGGAATGTTGGAAATTTGATATAAAATCGTCATAAAGTGAAAAAGTAATAAGTTGGTAGATAGAAATGGTTTAAAAGACGATTTTTATTTTTCGCGCGAATTCAAATTTTGAATTTGAAATCTGATGGAAAATTCGAATTTCGGAGGTCGAAAACCCCCTGTATTGTTGTTCGGGAGCTTAAGCCTAAGATTAAGTCCCTTAGGCCCCATGTTGTTCGGGGCCGCAAGCCTAAATCCTTGTCTGGCGCCTTATAAGGGTTTTTTGTCGTTTAAAGCTAGTAAACTCACTTACTCACTTACTCTCTTACTCACTTACTCTCTTACTCACTTACTCTCTTACTCACTTACTCTCTTACTCACTTACTCACTTACTCGCTTACTTACTAACTTCCTCACTTACTCGCTTGCTTACTCACTTCCTCACTTACTTACTTACTCGCTTACTTACTTACTTACTCACGTACTCACTTACTCGCTTACTCACTTACTCGCTTACTTACTCGCTTGCGTACTCACTTATTCACTTACTTATTTACTCGCTTACTCACTTACTCACTTACTCGCTTACTCACTTACTCGCTTGCTTACCCACTCACTTACTCACTTACTCTCTTACTCACTTACTCGCTTACTTACTCGATTACTCACTTGCTCACTTACTCGCTTGCTTACTCACTTCCTCACTTACTCGCTTACTTACTCACTTACTCGCTTGCTTACTCACTTCCTCACTTACTTACTTACACACTCGCTTACTTACTCGCTTACTTACTTCATTAATTCGTATTCAAAATCAACTTTTTTGGTCGAAAATTGGCAAAAAATGACCAAATATGGCATAAACTTGAGTAGAAATGTTGAAATTTGATAATTTGAAAGGTAGGAATGTTGGAAATTTGATAGAAAATCGATATAAATTGAAAAAGAGATAAGTTGATATGTTGAAATGGATTAGAACGTGATTTTGCGTTTTGGCGCGAATTCAAATTGTGAATTTGAAATCTGATTTGAAATTCGAATTCAGGAGGTCGAAAAACCCCTATCTGCAAATTTTCAGCTCTTTTGGCAGTCGGATATGAAAAATCGACTTTTTTGCTCGAAAAATGGCCAAAAATGACCAAATATGGCATAAAATTGAGTAGAAATGTAGAAATGTCGAAATTTGATAATTTAAAAAGTAGGAATGTTGGAAATTTGATAGAGAATTGATATAAATTGGAAAAGAGATAAGTTGGTATGTTGAAAATGACTTAAAAACACGTTTTTGTGTTTTGGCGGGAAAATTTTCATTCAAATTTTGGATCTGACATTTTTCGGGAAACCTGGAGATTGGTAGCTATCGATTGAGCTATTGGTCATAGGAAACTGACGGGCGGATCCTGAGATATAAGGGTTTTAAGAATTCAAGAATACAGAAAACTGGAAAATAATATAGTTCAATATAATAACTAGGTTGAGGATTCTTAGGTTCGAACCTAAAAAAACTAAAAACCTAAAAAGACCTATTTTGGCCTTTTTTGGGAAATTTTAGGTCCCATCCTATTTTGCATAAAATCATCATTTTATGTTCCTAAAACCGGCATTTTCTCAGATTTTTACAAAATTTTCAAAAAAACTGGCAATTTTTTCCAATTTTTGTGGAAATTTTTTACCTTTCAGGCTTTTCTGTGAAAATTTTTAATTTTTGGTATTTTTGTGTAACATAAAAATTTTTTCATTTGAATCCAAATTTTAGCGCCCAAAGTCAAAATGCGGCAAATTCGGAAATTTGAACCGGAATATTAGTTAGTTGGTAATTCGATGTAAAATACGGTCCTAAAATGACTTTTTGGGCGAAATTGGATCCTAAAATGACCATTTTGGTGGGACCTAAAATGGCCTTTTTGGGACCTTTTTAGGATCCTACTGGGTGGAAGTTGCACGAATTGACCACTTGCGCTTTAGGGTGATTAGAAAATGCGATTTTTGGGACCTAAAAATCCTCAGCCTAATACAATCACCCTAATTGGCATTTTCTCTAACCCACTGGAATGCGTTTTTGATTTCAGAGTGTTTCCGAAGCTAATTTTTTGCACCCGGGGGTTTTTCGGGGTGCTGAGTCCGAATTCGGGGTCAAAAAAATTATCGGGGTACCCCCGGGGTACGAAAAAATTTTTTTTCAGGAAAAAAATTTTTTTTTGGAAATTGGGTTTTCGATGGCGCTGAATCCGAATCCGCGGTGAAAAAAACTGTCCGGGGTACCCCGGGGTACGAAAAAAAATTTTTTTGAAAAATTTTTTTTTGCTCTCAAAACTCATTTTTCCAGCTGCTTGAGGGCCGAAGGCCCGAAATAGTCTCATGCTGCTCTACTCCCGAACAACAGCCGAGGGCATACTGACGCACGCTAACCGCGGAAAAATAACAAGAGAACCCGCCGATTCGAGGCGGTAATCCGCCGAGAATCGGCGGGTTCTCTTGTTATTTAATAACTAAAAGAAAAATTATGTTTACAAACAAAGCTTGTCACATATAACACTCGTATCACAATTAATCTTAATAAATTAGAGTCATCATTAGGAATTATCACCATTTTCATCGTTTTCTTCCAGAAAAATATTCTCAAATAGGCGATCGTATGCAGACGAATAAAAGGATTCCGAGAATGCTTTTTCCAAATGATATGAAACTTCTTTCTGTGTTGCCGATTCGAGCGCATCTTTAAAAATTGAGTCTAAAATTCGTAAAATTAAAATAAATACTCAAAAATAAATCTTGCGGGAAAATATTCACATACCCACTCTTTCCGTAATTTGATCCGTAATATTTTGTGGAATTCGGGACTTTTCTGACGAGAATTTATAGCAATCTATGACGTCAAAGCATCTCTGAACGTAATATTGGCCATCCAAATGAACAGACCAATACCTAAAATTATATTGTAAATTTATAAAATATGAGTTTCAGTCTCGATACTGCGAATAAACTGCGACTAGCATGTCTCGGTTTCATTCAGATCTTACTTTGTGAAATATTTATAAAATAAAAGCACCTACACATTGTTGCGCTTGTGTTCTCGCTTTTTGTTATAACAAAATCGGCAATTCGTTAGCTAAATTGTAAAATTTATCACAGGCTTGCTTAAAAAGCCTACCTGATATTGAATAACTCGTTCGAGTCTATATTTTGGTACAATTATTCGCCAAATTCGTATTCCTGCGTCCGGGTTCAGTTTTCGAAACACAGCAAGCATGTGATCGTCTAATTCTGGGAACGGTGACGGCGCCCGACCATTATTAATTTCATATACGGCCGCTGTCTCAGACATAGGACCTATAATATAAGAAGACAATTTAAACATAGTTTCATTAGCAATATATTTAAACCTCATACATACTAAAATTTGTAATCCCCCAAAATTATATGAAGACTTAAATTCCGGGTTAAAACTATAACTATTTATATGAAGCTGTTTTTATCAAAGGAGAGCGAATGCTTATTTGATAAAACTTACGTGAACTCAAAGAAGCTGGGATTTGTGAAGATTGTGTACTTCTCATCTGTGTCTCTGGGAAAGTAATTTCAGGCATTTTCATCACTTCTGCAAAATTTACAAGCGTGTATGTGCACACAAAATTATTCTCATACCAAATTTGTGAAAGCGCAAAGGAACAACCAATGCATCAAGAAAAACTTGTGCGTTGCTCGGATTCGCGATATCTAAAAATGGATTTCGTAATGAAATGGTTTCATACCACAGTATAAATAAATTTCATGCATTTTGTGGGTTTAAATTATTACTTCTATATCTGGCTAAAAACGAGTTAATGAAGATGTATGCGAATGATCCTGGTTTTAGCAAGCAACTTCGGCAAATTTATTTAAGCGACTCTCAATATTATCCAAATTTCTAGCGTATCACGTATCCTACGCTCATACTTCTGGCACAGTTATGTGTACTACCGAATGCTTTACATAAAAGGACATTTAATGGAAAGCAAAATTAAATTATATGAAAAATGAAAAGATTCAAAATATTAATTATTTTTTCGTCATCTTTGAGTCCAGAGTCAATTTCAGGAGACCATTTTCGCATAAAATTGTTCTGACATATTTTCGCTCTTGTGAAAAATATTTTTTCTTTTACTCTATACTTAACGTAACATAATCGCGAAGAATTTAGTAGTATTTCCTAAGAAATTTTAGTTTTCACAAATCTTACCTCCATAAAAACGGCATGACTTGGCTAGTTTCAATACATGTCCCTTGCCCAATTTGCTCGACAAAAATAACCGAAAGTTTCTGTTCTTCGAATAAACAGATAAATCGCACAGAAATTTTGCTGAGCCGTCGTCGCGAATTAGCCCGATGTTTTCTTCTATCATCTGATGACAAATTCGTTTTATCAACAGCTTCAGATCCACATTCGAGGGAAATAGCTTCTCACCAGGCATGTGCACTATTACATGGGCCGAAAATTTACCTGCAAGCATGGAGTAATATATATTGAGCAATATGGAATTTGATGAAATTACTTTCAGTTGACGAATCCAATACCAAGAAACTTTTGTCTCGGTCTAGTTGACAGCCCATTACTTCGGATATGACTTTGGTACAAAGGTGTAGAAATTGGTCTAACACAGTTTCGCCATCTAGGTCCACATTGAATTCTTTCTTGTATTCCAGATCGAAATATAGGCGACACGGTCGATTCTCCTGTATTATTTCATAGAAATGACGAAATTTCTCTGAAAATTAAACTATGACCATCTAAATGCCAATCATACGAGTTTGTCACATTAGCAATTCTGTATGACATTGAAAGTGAAACTTTAATGATCAATTCCATCTTTAGCAAGCGTACGTTACATTTAACGTCGGTTTACTGTTTAGTATTTAATTGTAAAGTATACGATATGTTTCAGATTTGTATGGTTTTTATAAATAAACGGTTTAATTCTCTTCTACTAACTTTAATATTAAACACCAAAATTTTTGTTAAAAATTGAATTGGTTCACAAAGAAAGAAAATACGGAGAAGTGTGGTAAAATTCAAAAATTACAAACATGTTCAGAAAACAGTATATTTTTCAAAGATGAAAATAAATATGAGGAGACACATGGCAATGACACACATTCATCGCTGTCCGACCGACCCAACGACGTAATCATATGAGTGCACATAATATTTAACTTACCGTCGCATGAACGGTACCACAAGTAGAAAGTCCGCATATCACCCACGATAAATTTCCTGCCACCTAAAGTAAAACTATGAATCATTCATAATAACATTTTTACGAACATACCTGGCTTTAATTTAGGTGATTCGAAAGAAAATATCCGGAGATTCGGTTTATTTTTTGTTTTTGGAATTACATTACTTTGTCTGTAGTCGATTATGAATCCATGTTTCTGCAGAGAAGATTCGACGTCGTTCATCTAATAGTAATTCCAGTTAACTTCTCCTGATTCTTAATACCGTATTTTCTCTAATTGAGCCCCCGGGGGCTTAATTATTTCAATACCCCTCTAGAGGGGGGGTCAATTTCAGGGAGGGGCTCTATTATAGGGAGGGGCTTAATTATTTGGATCGCGCCCAAGGCGCGATCCCATAAATTTTCGCGCCCCGCCTTCGGCGGGGCGCGAAAATTTATTGAGACTTTTCAAAAAGTCTCAAAAATTTTTGAGACTTTTTACAAAATATTCGGATTTTTGGCCAGTTTTTTACAAAATTTCGAGAATTTAAACCGATTTTGAATTGGCGCCAAACTTTTTTTGGCGAAAATTTGAATTTTTGTCGGTATTTTCTACACTTTACGGAAAATTTTTCATTTTTTTGCTAAAATTTGGTAAAAAAATTGCAAGTTTTGGTAAAAAATGGCAAAATTTATAATTATTTTTCGTATAGCGCGTCAAAAATGACGATTTTGTATCCTTTGGAAATACATTCATTTTTTACTATTTCTAGAAAAAAGTGTCATTTTCCATTCCATTTTTCATTCATACCAAAAATTTGTAGAAATGCCAAAAATTTTATTAGTCAAAACGGGCGCATCTAGAACGCTTCTAGAACGATCATGAATAGTTGATCTAGACAGGTCCCATTCAACATTTCTTAGTTAGAATGGGATCTTTTGAAAATACATATTTTTGGCCCGTTTGTGACAAAAGTGACCTTTGGAGCCGTTTATTCGGCTATGGGTAAATTCGGTACCGTCATATTCGGTACCGAATTTGACGGTACCGAATTAGACGGTACCGAATTAGACGGTACCGAATTTGCGGTACCGAATTTACCCATAGCCGTTTATTCCGTTTCCTGAAGACATCTTTTCCTTCCGAAATTAAAGAAAAAAAATTAGTGAAAATTTTTACTTTTTGTTATTTTTATGCTAAAAATACTTTTTATATTATATTCTTTTCTATTTTTAGCAACAATTTATAAAAATGCATGATCCTAAAACCCTATTTTGTGATCCTAAAATGGCAAAAAATCTGGGTCCTAATCATTTCTTTTAATTAGAGGAAATAAGAATTTTGATTAAAGTTTAAAGAATTGACAAAACTTGGTAACAATAGCATTAAAAAGCTATAACATGAAAAATACAGTTAAAATTGACATGTAAAAAACCTAAAAAATAGCTAAATTGGACAAAATTGATCTAAAAAATAATATAATAATAATCTAAAACATTAGCTCAAAATTGGCTAAACTGTCTAATACGGAATACTAGCAAAACAGTAGCAATAAATTGCGAAAAACACGTGTAAAATTTGTCTTTATATGTAAAATACCTTTAAAATTGTAAAATATCTTAAAACACCTAAAAAATTAGCTAAACTATCTAATTTTTGTCTATTTATATTGGACATACGAAATACTAGCAAAAAACAGCAAAAAATTAGGAAAAAACCCATTTTGGGGGGGGGGCTCAATTATAGGGAGGGGCTTAATTATTTCAATACCCCTCCAGAGGGGGGGTTAATTATAGGGAGGGGCTCAATTATAGAGGGGGGCTCAATTAAAGAAAATACGGTATGTTAGCCTGAAAAATACAAAAATTTTACACAAGTAAAACGCGATGTTATCTAGTGTCATCCCAAAACTCAAATTGAAGAAAGATCGGACAATAGTCATGAACTAAATATTACTATTGAAATTGCATTTGTCTCTTCAGACATAAACTACTCACATTCTGACAATTTGGTTGAGCTATGAATTAAATCATACATTTACTTTGCCTGTCTGCTAAATTAGCATTCAAAACAATTTTTTCGCGCGCTTAGTTTTCACTTTGGCAAATTTCATAAAGTCATTCTTCTTTATTATTGTGCACAGCTTGAAGAACTTAGTTTTACTTACAATTGTGTTTATTCATCTTCATTGTTGACTTCGTTGTTTTCTTCCGCTTTATTTTCGTTGTTAAAATCGACGCAAAATGCGATAAAAGGCTTTCTTTACAAGATCTGGATTTTGGACACAAATCTATGTGCTAAAGGCTCACAAGAAATGTGCACGAATTGTCTTTGTTTGGCGAAGGAAACTTACCGATTTTCAGCCATTCTGCACTATTGGCCAACGCAGGAAAATAGCGGCCCTCGTTTTGGCAGAGCTGCAGTATTTCGTAATTTTCAGAATATGAGGTCAGCAGGACCAGAAAATCAAAAGCTCAAAATAAAAGTTTCCGGTCGCATTTTTTGCCCGGACACGGATATTTTGATGCCGGGACATTTTGATGCCACTGTCAAATTTCGCTTTTCTCAGCTTCTGGAACCTTCTAGAATGTTCCCAAACGTGTCAAAACGTTTAGCTGAGATTTTAGGATGTTCTAGCAGTTAAATTTGACTTGAAATAGTTACAGCTAATAATTTCATTGTTATTGCGTTTAGATACCCCCTATGGTCTAAATGTCAAACTTTGGAAAAAAGGTCCAGCATCAAAATGTCACGTACCATTTTTCGACATTTTTTCTGTAAAAATGGCAAAAATAATATCAGATTCTGATTCTCCACAGACTTTTTGGGTAGGATAGTGATTTTTTAACGCATTTTCGTGAAAGTAAATTTTTTACCCTTGTACTCCCCACATGGATTTGTATTGGTGCTTTGGGCAATAGTGCAGAATGGCTAAAAAACTCGTTAATTTTCCTTCGCAAAAAACAGTTCGTGCTCTCACCTTGTCAGTCGAATAAGAGGGATTTTTATATTCCATTGCTGGTTTTTTACTGTTAATATAATATATATTGTTAACAATTCTTTGTTCAAGGTATTGATGAGAATTACAATGTTGACTTTTGATAACATCAGAAAGGTGTTAAATATAAAATTTTTATCATTTTGGTAGTTTTAGCCATAGTAGTATGCGTTGTTAGAAAGCTTATCTACAATGTTATATATTTTAGAAGGTATCAATGTCGCAGCGCAGAAATTATAACAACTTTCATCAGGGGAGAGGCCCAACTAAGCCCGGCTGGATCAAATATGGAACCTGTGGACTTCTCTTTACTGTCGACGGAGACGAAAAACGAGGTGTTAGAGAGGTAATTTATTGACTTCCTTATTCCGATTCATTTCTTATTCTAATCTATTATTCTTTTGTCTTGTGATACCAGAGTTGGCTACCTATTTTTTTGTAACTTTAAAATAGCAAAACACTTCAACTTGAATCAAGAATTTGAATCAATTTTACTATGTAAAAATTTTGAAAACCGTATTTTAGTTTTGCTCATTTTGTGATAAAAATTTCCACTTTGGAGGTTATAAATTTACTTCACATATTCATCACATTTAAAACAAAGTATGGAGTTACCGTTCAAATTTTTAGTTTTCTTTGTCACTTGTTTTTATTTTTAACGACTATTTAGGCGAAAAACATTTTGGATACATTCTTGCCAAACGTTCAACCCGATAACAGTTCCGGTGATGGTTCTTCTTCGATTAATAAGGAAGAAGACGTGTCGGATCAGCTGACGAAAATGTGCGAGGCTAGCGTTGCGGGTAATTCTGAACCGGTGTTTCGACAATTTGATACAGGAGTGAAGAACACATTATTTTTCAGGTAATTCTAATATTCCTTTTTATTTAATGATAATTGTTTTGCAGTTCTCCCGCCATAAGGCCGGATAATATGTATGATTTTGTGAACACCATCGTGGATGATTGTCAGCAGAAGCCACATTGCCGATTTGCTGCCAGAATTTTGCCAATTGAAATTATATGCGCAGTAAATCTGCCGGAGGTTACCCAAAATTTGCGTAAACTCATTGAAAGTCACTTGAAGATGGAACCTGGTAACGGAGCTTCTTCTTCCTATGCTGTGGTAAGTCATATATTTTAAACTTCATAACTAAACTTGTTGCCAACCAATGAGTCAAAATTGTAGTATATGATGGCAATAATTTTATTAGTAATAACTGGCTACATCATGCTAAACAGTATAAAATAAGACATAAATTTCAGCTAGCTTACTTATAGTGCCAAACATTTAGAATAAATCTTAAAAAGCCAAATACAGTCGTCCCTCTCTAATCCGGCAGTTTTTCTTTCGTTTCACTAGGGTGCGCCGGATTAGAGAGGGTGCATTCTATTTCATAAGCGTGATTACGCTGTCTGCATCACACTATTTTCTGCCTTTTCACCCCAAACTGAAAGTTCCCTTCTATCCAGTTTTGGCCATTGTGTTATTCATTCGTTTTCTTTGTGTCTAGAAAAGTGGATCGTAAACACTCGCCTCTGAAACTAATCACGCTATTACCAACTAACCAATTTGGCTAGTTGGTAATGGCTATTGTTAGTTTCAGAGGCGAGGGAACAACGCATTACTTTGTCTACCTCGCCTTCTTTTGGCAGACAAAAGGAAATAGTGCGCACAGACAGCGTAATCACGCTTATGAAATAGAATGCACCCTCTCTAATCCGGCGCACCCTAGTGAAACGAAAGAAAAACTGCCGGATTAGAGAGGGACGACTGTAAGTCTATATATTAAATATAAACAATAATCATGGTCTATTATTTTGTAAGGAATTTGCTAGACAATTTATTGAACATTTTATATGCAGCGATATACTGGATATTTACTACACTATATTCATCTACATGCTATATTTTGATTCAGGATTTCAAATCTCGACATAGTAAGGCCTTGCAACGTCAGACCGTAATTGATGCTGTGACAGGAATCATGGAGGAATTATCGCCTGGAAGTGCAGTCAACCTGACTAAGCCAGATTTGGTCTTTGCGGTAAATGTGTAAGTAAAGTTTGATTTATGCATAATCGTTAATAATCGATAATTAAAATATCTTTAGTATGAAAAACATGGCAATGCTTAGCTGTTTGCGAAACTATTTCGAGCGAAAGAAATTCAGTATTCGACCGCCAACGGAGAATGACGAAGATACGAAGGAAATTGAAGATTGAAAATAAACTAGCTTTTATTTGTTTATTTAACAAGTGTTGCTTGTTAAATAAACTTTGTGTTGCTGCATGTGAAAAAGAAAGTTGACACTATTTTTATTACTAATACATTTATAAAATATTATGGCATTTGTAGATACTTTTTAAACGTGACTAAGCATGAAAACAAATCGTACGAGAAATATCTTTGATAATTTTTTACATTACAAATTAATCAGATTTAGTAAAGATAGAATTAAAAATTTGCAACGTAGAAACAAATACGTATATACAAATAATAATTTGTCATTAATGATAGGAAGAACTCTTCAACCATGTGCCATGGACTCGGCTTTTGCCATCTCTTTAGCAGATTCAAACAATTTATCAATTGGCTCGGCACTATTTTCCTTCTCATTAATTGCCGTTGATGCAAGTCCAAACGGGCGAATGTGATAAATCAGATTGTGTATTGCATATAGAAGGGCTCTGTTCACGTAATGGAAACTAATCATGTGATCACCTGAAAAACATTTTTCAGGTTATAAGTTTATGTATGTGTGAGGGATACTCATGTTTTAGCACACCGATTTGATTTAATATACACAAATTAGGAATTGCCAAGAAAATTTCATGAATGCCCACCAAAATGTAAATATCCAATAACCTTTAGCTCAGTCTCAATAAGTGTTATATATGTGTTAAGTTGACTTGACATGGCAGTTTATGTTAACAGCTAGGGTCCAGGCCGGCTTCCGGTATGCCTGCAGAGTTGGGCCCTGGAGGCAGCCCGAACAGATGGGTCTGATTCTCGTAGCGGAACAGGGAGATTTTTTGGTAGAGAATGCGATCAATCAATTTTCAAACTCTCTGTCTGTAAACACCAGTTCAAATAAACAGAAACTGATTGTCAGGGTAAACTACAATATATGCAAATGCAAAGCTTACTGCAGCATTCAGATCCTTGTTTGTATGGATAGTACATATACTTTTTAAACCTAAACAAAAATTGTATAAGAAAGCTACAAATCGTTAGTTACCATCCAGGCATTGACGCATTATTTTCGAAATGGGACAATGGGGAAAACGGCAACATTCTATGCCGACCCTAAAAGATGGTAAAAACCGATTAATAAATGTAGATGTAATTTCCACTTACATCTGAATCTCTATAATTCATCAACTTTTATTAGAAACTACTGAAAAAAATGTCACCTGCTATCTCCCGCGACTACCCCAACGTTCGATAAACATTTTCCTATTTCTGCATCTTCTGCTCCCGAATCAGATTTCTTGCATCGTGAGGAATCCGGAATTGCCTCAGCGACAAATCTACGCACAGCTTCCCTAAAGTTGATGTTATTAAAATGCAAATATAAAGCAAATTATAATCACTGGCCGTCACTTGAACAAACCTGCTTAATACATATCCGGATCCCCCTGCAAAATATTTTTCTTATCATAATGACAGTGATATTAATGTAATGCGAATCTCACCGCTCATATAGCCTTGCTTGACAAATGGTTTGAATTTACACCCGAAATAAATCGGCTCTTTTGGTGAGTAAGCCAACAACATAAATCGCAAGTTCTCCAAAATAACGTAAGTATCGTCGTCAGCCTAGAAGTAAAATGGTTAAAAGAGTAGCGTTTTGAAGCATCACCTTTAAAAACCAGTCGTAATTATCCAATTCATTCTTGTATATATACTGAAAAGCCCTGGAAATTTAGGAAGTGTTTAAGTAAATTTCTTAGTTGGAAAAAGCATAAACCTCTTGGTTTTCCCCCACAAATTCTCACGGCCCTCTTTGATACCCACGTCTACATTTGGTAAAGTACTGTTCTAAACTGACCGGTGTAAAAACCATGAATAAATAAGTGACACCTACTGATTCGGCAGTGATAAAGACATGTTTATTGCACTTTGATGCCCACGTATTATTTATATGGACTGCTTTGCTCATAGTATTCTTCTTTGATGTCCTAAAAAGTAAAACTTTTCTTGGTGATTCCATCACAATTTCATACATAATCCAGCAAAATACCCGCACATTCTCCTTTATGCGCTTAGCCAGCTGCCCTTCCTCTGAAATTTAGAGTTAGTAGTGACAGCAGAAACAATAATTGAAAATAAGTGGCAGGGGAATTTTAACGATATTGTTGTAAAGGATTATATTTTTATTGCTTTAAAAATGTTTAAAAACACAATTTGATTAAACCGAATAGAAATTAAGTGGTCATACACGTATTAGTCTCCAAATCGATATGAAAATCAAACAGTACCATGTTCGTGATCAAAAGCTAATAATTGGTGTCCCTCTTCATCCTGTGACTCTTTCAAGTCATGTTCGTGGTGATGCATCCCATCTGTGTGTGAAGCAGGAGACAATGCCTAAAATTCGAGATGCATAGTGTCACTTACACAGTATCAAGCAACACATAAATTTATCAGAGTATTTACCTGACTATCAGAAACCTTATGTTCCACATGCTCGTAAAACTTTGACGCGTAACGTGAAATTCGATCATTGAAATGCATTAATATACAGCCTGCTACGAGACCCAGAAAGAAGTTGAGTAAAGCTGAACGGCGAAATCCATACATATCAGTCTGGTTGCTCGCATCCCGGCCGCAAATGCGCTGCCTAAACTCTCATTATCTCATTTTCTGAAATGAATATACAAAACGGTGTAGAGAACTAGAGACAATTCAATTGAAATCATAGTGAACGAGGGACTGTTATTTGATCGTCGTCAATAATACAACAATAATAATTGAGGATAATCGGAGCAAGAGGATAAGCTCTTTAGCGCATTTAAAAGGGAACGGGATTCCGGCGTAAGAATAACAGCCATCACAGGGAACGGAGGTGCAAAAATGGCTGTTCGAAAATCATAAAACTGTATTCTATGATAGTATATGGGCGATAATGATAGATGAATATTCAACAGTACATTTTCGATTAAATGCATGTGCTTGAACACAAGCACAGTAATTTAGGTTCCCCCATCCGATGGGGGGGGGACAAAAAGTTGTATTTTATTTATTTTGCGTTCTAACATCAGTATACATAATTAAAACATGTTTTATATGGTTTTTATGATGATTAGGACACAAAATAAACAATTTTATAACAATTTGAAATTTTCCAAAATTTTGTATTGAAAATTAAATTTTTTCAATGGATGGTGGGCAACTACATCAACTGCATGGGAATCCTATAGGATTTTATGTAATCATCCCGCCCCCATCGGATGGGGAATTGGGAACTTCAGTAGTATCGTAATTTATTTTAAAAGGTACTTTTGTCGAACAAAATAGATAATTGAACTTTGGCTCAGCATATGTTTTACGGCCGTTCAAAATCGCACTTTCGTCGTTAAATTTAATCAGTATTGAAAATATTTTACATCATAATATTTCATTATTGCTTCGGACCGTTCAGTGATAAATGCGTGGGTTGGCATCGTCAATTGATAGAACTGATAACTCCATGCCAAATGAAAGTGAAAAAAATCATTCCAAGCGCTGGACAAACAATGGTGAAAAATTTGGTTACGCACATGGATTGAATGCTTTCCATTGATGTTATCGATTACGTGCCTATTCACGATGACAGGATATGTTGCAAAACTTTATTTCTGTATTTATATTCAGAAAAATTAGCAAGGCGAAAAGTAATTTTTAGTATTATATATCACCAACAGTAACCAGTGTTTCAAGCAGCAACAATTTGATAAAAAATTTCATTATACTTAATGAAAAATTTGAACTGCTTATCCTCAAAATCCGAGACGAATGTTTTATTAGGACAACTTGTTCCAAAAATAAGTTGCCATTCCATGTATAACTTACGTAAAATCAGCCTGCAAATATCAAGATAAAAATCTTCATTCTTCAATATTATCGTGGGAACTGTTATTTAACGGAACTGTACACAAATCCATGTTATAATTGCCTATTGATCATGTTAAGAGGTTTGAGTGCTTTTTTGGTATCAAAGAGTAAAGGGAAATATGCGATGAGATGCCAAGGATTGCTTTGTTTTTCCTTTGAACAAACCGATGCCGTTCGGTTTGTTCAAGCTTTTTTTCTTCGCTAATGTAATAATCGTGTCTTGTAGTGCTCTCTACTTTTGTAATAGCTCTTTCAATCTGACCATTATCGCTTAGCATACCGTATTTTCTTTAATTGAGCCCCCCTCTATAATTGAGCCCCTCCCTATAATTAACCCCCCTCTGGAGGGGTATTGAAATAATTAAGCCCCTCCCTATAATTGAGCCCCCCCCCCAAAAATGGGTTTCTTCCTAATTTTTTGCTGTTTTTTGCTAGTATTTCATATGTCAAATAGATAGACATATAAATAGACAAAAATTAGATAGTTTAGCCAATTTTTAGCTAATTTTTAGGTGTTTTAAGATATTTTTCAATTTTAAAGGTATTTTACATATAAAGACAAATTTTACACGTGTTTTTCGCAATTTATTGCTGCTTTTTTGCTAGTATTCCGTATTAGACAGTTTAGCCAATTTTGAGCTAATGTTTTAGATTATTATAATATTATTTTTAGATCAATTTTGGACAATTTTGTCCAATTTAGCTATTTTTTAGGTTTTTTACATGTCAATTTTAACTGTATTTTTCATGTTATAGCTTTTTAATGCTATTGTTACCAAGTTTTGTCAATTCTTTAAACTTTAATCAAAATTCTTGTTTCCTATAATTAAAAGAAATTATTAGGGCCCAGATTTTTTGCCATTTTAGGATCACAAAATAGGGTTTTAGGATCATGCATTTTTATAAATTGTTGCTAAAAATAGAAAAGAATATAATATAAAAAGTATTTTTAGCATAAAAATAACAAAAAGTAAAAATTTTCACTAATTTTTTTCTTTAATTTTGGAAGGAAAAGATGTCTTCAGGAAACGGAATAAACGGCTCCAAAGGTCACTTTTGTCACAAAACGGGCCAAAAATATGTATTTTCAAAAGATCCCATTCTAACTAAGAAATGTTGAATGGGACCTGTCTAGATCAACTATTCATGATCTCAATAAGCGTTCTAGATGCGCCCGTTTTGACTAAAAAAATTTTTGGCATTTCTACAAATTTTTGGTATGAATGAAAAATGGAATTGAAAATGACACTTTTTTCTAGAAATAGTAAAAAGTGAATGTATTTCCAAAGGATACAAAATCGTCATTTTTGACGCGCTATACGAAAAATAATTATAAATTTTGCCATTTTTTACCAAAACTTGCAATTTTTTTACCAAATTTTAGCAAAAAAATGAAAAATTTTCCGTAAAGTGTAAAAAATACCGACAAAAATTCAAATTTTCACCAAAAAAGGTTTGGCGCCAATTCAAAATCGGTTTAAATTCTCGAAATTTTGTAAAAAACTGGCCAAAAATCCGAATATTTTGTAAAAATTTATGGGATCGCGCCTTGGGCGCGATCCAAATAATTAAGCCCCTCCCTATAATAGAGCCCCTCCCTGAAATAGACCCCCCCTCTAGAGGGGTATTGAAATAATTAAGCCCCCGGGGGCTCAATTAGAGAAAATACGGTATTATGATTGTATCGAGCGATGAATCAAAATGTTTCAACTTCAGCGAAGCGAATAATTCGGACGAACCGCGTCAACTTTGATGCCAATAATAAAAACAAAGCCTACTCTTTCGCTAGGCGGGCAAATGCTGTCTCGAGTGTAGCGAAAAATTAAAGCAATTATTGAAATGATTTCCACTCTCGGGCGCAGCAGCGGGTGGCACAGCTGCCGTGCCGCCCAAAAACTTGACTACGGCCACCGGCGCAACGGCCCAATTATTTTATATGGAGTTGTTTGGAGAGCGGTCCTCCGAGTGACTTTCACTTTCAAGCTTCCTCCTGACTGCACCGAAGCGATTAAAGAGCTTCAGGTGGCGGGGTTGCGCGTTGGCTTCACAAATATTATTGCTCGACTTCAACGGAATACGTGGCGCTTTTGCTGTTTTGCAGGAAATTTTGTCTAGCTAACGCTTTTGATCTCCCGTTTTTGGTCCATTTCGCAAAGTTGAAGGACCGCTCCTCGAAAACAATGTTTTGCACACAATTTTATTTACTTTGACGCCGATTGTCGCAAACCGATGCCATGAATATTTTTGGGTAAATATCTTTTACTAAAAATATTTTTGTCGAATGTAATTTATGTGATACTTTTGTTGAAAAATATATTCAAACAACGGAAACATTGTAGGGATGTACCAGGAAAATATCTAAACATAGTTAGTATGTTTTCCTTTAATAAGAATTCCATAGGACTGCACCCGCGGCTACGCCGCTTGGCGGCGCCCATGATCATCCATGGGGGGATAAAGGGTCGTAGGGGGCCACAGGGGGCCGTGTGGGGGCTAAAACCGGTACCAATCGTCTTGTCTCGCTGAGACGAAGCGTTTGACGTATCACACGCCCAAATCCGAGCGCGGCGTAAAAAGTTGCATTTTCTGCCCCCTGGGGGGTTAAGGGGGTCGTAGGGGGCCACAGGGGGCCGTGTGGGGGCTGAAACCGGTACCAATCGTCTTGTCTCGCTGAGACGAAGCGTTTGACGTATCACACGCCCAAATCCGAGCGCGGCTTGCCCCCTATTCTATGGGGGGGGCACACCACCCTATCAACTTAGAGGGACCCGATTTTTTATTTTTCTTAGAATCGAACCTTTCAATTCTTCAGAGTATTGTATTCAAAGATTGGTTTTTACTTTTTAAACCAATCTAAACAGTATCTTCCTATCCTACGGTTTTGTCCTGTTAACTGGAAAAGCCTCCCACTAAGTCGATGAAGAATGGAAGTTAATTAAATTGACCCGTCACCCTTCATTTCTGCCATTTTGAGTGTAAAAAATATAACCTTTTAATTTATCATTTTGATCGATTTATTTTCTCTTTGCTAACAGTTTGAGAATTTTTCTTTTTATATAGCCGGATGAGAATTTTACAATCCAACTATATCATGTTTTCACAACTCAGGATCATGTTTCTGTTATTTCTATTTAGAATCTGAATGAGAATTCGCATACTGTACACAAATTTATGAACATTCGGAAAAAATTAATATACATCCTTTAATTTCTGAAGTAATTTATTAGTACACTGTTATCAACATATAATGAACGGCGATATTCTAGAAAGTCCAACGTCTAGAATAATAACAAATGAAAAATTACTATTGCTACAGTAGTTTAAGGGGCCAAATCGCAGGAATTTCAAAAAAGTTCAGTTTTACGGAAAACCATGTTTTTAGAACTTTTCGATACACTGGTTTGGGTAGATTTTTTTTTGGGTCATCTGAAGCATTAATTTGACCAAATACTAGGGATCGGCGCACTCTCTCGTCGCATTTTTGGCGTATATCGGTAATTTTTGTTAATAACGTTATTATTTTGTTGCAAACCGAGAATGTCCCAAATCAAAAGTTGCGTAACTTCGGCTGCTCTACCATTCTGTCAAAAAAAGTTTCCAACTTCAATGGAAAAAACATCTACTTTTCCAAAAGCTCGGTTATTTCGTAACCGAGCTTTAAACCGAGCTTTTGGAAAAAGTAGATGTTTTTTCCATTGAAGTTGAAAACTTTTTTTGACAGAATGGTAGAGCAGCCGAAGTTACACAACTTTTGATTTGGGACATACTCGGTTTGCAACAAAATAACAATGTTATTAGCAAAAGCTCGAATAGCAAAAGCTCGATTTTTTTCTCTAACCAAAAAGTGTATGTTGGGAGAAATGATTTTTCTCTGTTGTTTACAAAGTGACGTCATCGGGATTTTTTGCCCCTTTTTAGACAACTAAATTATCTAGGTTAACGTTTCTTTAGATTTTCCAACTTCCTTTAAAAAATTTGAAAAATTGCCGATATTTGCCAAAAATGCACGAGAGAGTGCGCCGATTCCTACCAAATACACGGTATCTTAAGGGCAAAAGCAGCATAAAGTAATGCCTAAATGATGCAAAAGATCTACTAAAAACTAACTACTTTTTCGGACTCAGCGCATGGAAAAACCCTAAAAACATGGTTTTCCGAAAAATCGAAAACTTTTCTGAAATTCCTACCTTTGGCCCCTTAAACTCTTGTAGCCGCAAATCTTATCTACGGTATTTTATACAGAAATTAAAATTATCGATTAGGCAAATTTTTCCACAAACGTTATCCTCATGAAAATCGATCATAAATAAAAACGAAATGTTGTCTCATTCGGGTTGAAATACATTGTGCCTTCTGACCGTCCTTTGAAATATGAGCAATTGCACCGGATACACATTAATTATATACGTATGTGTGGCGAAAAGTGAGTACTGCCCATACGAATCCAAAGTTCCCCAAGTAGATGACGAAAAGCGGTAATTTGTTTACTCGGATTTCTCGAACACTCAAATGCCGTTCAAAGCATTGCATAGTCTTGCCGTTGCAATACCAATTCAGACGGCGAAATCTAATTAACAATGGTTGTGGTTGAGCTATTTCGAGTGTTTCAAACCGATTACATTCTCAAAGGTCATAATGAGCGTCTGTCTGCAATGTCACTGCAAAATTAGCGTCAAAATATTCATATAAGCGGCGTGCAAACCTTATAATTTCCATTTGTGATCTTAACACCGCCGTACTTAAAAGAGCGCACCTACCACTTGGATAGTAAATCTTCACTCCTCGGCTGGGTTCCGGGAGCTCTAACTTTTTGTACACTTGAGCTTAAGCTTTAAGCATGGTCTTAAACACATCCTAAGACATATGCGGACAGTGTTACACAAGTACAAACTTATGCCGTAAGCTTAATCTTTAGTTTAAGCTCGAGCTTCGGTGCACACCGGTAAGGGTGGTTTTGGAACCCTAGTGATAAGTTTAAGATCAGCGCCAGCCCCAAGACTAAGATTAAGTCTTGCTGTTGAGTCTAGACAGCAAGCCGCAAGCAGGGCCGCGCCGTCATATGGGTAAATAGGGTAATTACCCGGGGGTCAGCTTTTGGAACAAGCACCCCTAAGAATGCCTCAAAAATAAATTCACAAAAAAACAAAGGGTCCCCCCTTTTGTTTGTTGCACTTGGAAAAAAGTACCCGGGGTTCAAAAATGCCCAAGCTGCGGCACTGGCCGCAAGTCTAATCCTTCAATATGCCGTTATAAGGGTTATACGGAAAGTTAGAGCACCCGGAACCCGGCCGCGAACTCTACTATCCAACTGGTAGTTTTCACTTTTGAATTTGTTATTAAACTGATGCAAAAATTGCTTGCTTTTACTCTATTTTTCGATTGAAATTTGGTATCTCAGGAAGTGCAACCAATTACAGACTTAGGATAAAACGATAACAGAAAGAGGGAAGTAAAGTCCTCCTTTTTACTTATTTATCGAGTTCATTAGCCAAATTTAACATACATCTTTAATTTATTTGTGCGTCTTTAGAACTAAGAATTATTTCTAAGAAATTTTCATTATGAAATAACTCTTTAAAATAAACCGTTTAAAAAGTATGTTTTTCAACAAAATTTCAATTTAGTGAATTCCATAAAACCTGTTGTATATCGCATACCATTTTTCTGTCACTTTCATTCTTTGGCTTTTTTGACCATCCCTTTCGGTATGGCACGTTCAAAGCTTTCTCCTTTTTCAAAATTTACCAGAAGTATTTTCGACATTCCCAGCACAACGGAAAGAATACGGTGTAGGTATTCGCCGGAATCTCCTCTTCCATGCCTTTTATTTGCCGGTTTATCTCTTGTCGCAACCACAGACTTTATGCAAGTTTGTGGTTGCGGTTCCCGTATAATATATTGTGAATTAAGGAAACAACGGTTTTAATATCCCGACGTTGAGATACAGAAAATTATTTGACATTTCCTGCTATATATTTTACAGTCATCAATTAAAAACACAAATAAAACGATCATTTATTGCACTAGTTGTTGCAGAGGTGTACTGTATCTCTATACATCTCCGTTTTCGATGATATATCTTTAAGTACCGACTTAATCAACCAACTCCTAAACATATTGTCGAGTAAGGTTATGCTAAAAACTAGCCACTGTCCACCCTCTAGTCTACGTCATGTCTCTCCATCCTCATTTTCCATGTTCTCTTCAGAGCCCACTCGAAGAATAAATTGTTCGTGCTAAGAGATGTTCATATAAGCTCAGAGGCCTCTTCGATTGGGAGCCAATTTTTGGACCATTTAGTGTGCAAAGGCATGTGCTATCCCATTCAACGCTCCACAAAGTAGGCTGGATGGCGTTGACACGACTTTGAAATAACACCGGTCCTAAGGGGGGAAGAGCGACGAAAGGGCGGGTGTCACCCTCGACAGGCAAACACGGCACGACGACGCCACTAATTCCAGCCCCATTTCCCCGCCTTTAGCGAATTGAATTTTCTACGTTTGGCCCAGCCGCTTATTTCCCCAGCTTCCAATTAATTTGAAGAACCGCTTGGGTTGCCGCGTGCCCCGACTCAGTTTTGTTTATCAAAATCCTCAAACCCGTCTCAATTGAGTGCCGGATTGATTAGGCTCCGGTTTGTGTCCAAAACCCGCCACTGAGTTGATTTATTTTGCTAAAGAGGACCACTTTGTGTTTGCAGTTTTTGATGAAGAAATTATTTACTGTTTTTTTCGCTACACAATGGTTATAATTCGGTTTTTTGGAACATTCTCGCTAGAGACCCTTCCTAATTGTTGATTACCCTCAGGATAACGAAAATGCACTTGTGCAAAATTTCACTGCAAATGGATGGGTCGGTAGCAATAGCTGAGCGGCTGCATAAATGCCTTTATGGCATTTACGGACGCTCTAAGGTGAAGCCGTTCTTTGCTTCACTTTTTCAACTTTATAAAAAATAACGGACCAAACATCTCTAAATCTAAAAATACCATAAAAACAATAATGGGGCCATCATATTTTTGAAACTTTGAAAAAATTTTGGCTTTTAATAGCTCGCTGAACTCCAGCTTTGCAGTGAATGTAAAACGTTAATGTTGCATATTCAAATTAAAGGTCGAGAATTAAAAATTTTATTTGGTCCAATTTAGAGGTCCTTTTAGATTTCTACTATTAAAAAAGGGGAAATGAAATGAAAAACAGTCCTGAAATTCACGAAATTTCAGGACTGTACCGCTCCGTGCCTGTTAGATCAGAAGTTACTTTCCTCCCATGTATCTTAAGAATCCATGCTTGCAAGGTCTTTTATAAAATGAATTATGTTTTCAGGATTCCTTTGATTTCCTTGCACATGGATGGACCTCTGGCTTTAGTGAAATAAAAGGTTTCCAAGTTTTATGTTTCGACCTTCGGGGTCCGTTCTTTGCTCCTTCCATCAAAAATTATCCTCCCTGTCTAAAAGACTTTCAGCATTTGCTGCGGCGTAGGAATTTGATTATGATGACGAGATGAAATATGAGAAGCAACACTTCTTCCTCTTCCCCTCATGCTTATCCATGCCTTCGAAAGGCCACAAAGATTAGTGATACCAAAAAGTGCGTGGATCCACGCTTATGACTCATTGACCGGAAATTAGACGTCAAGCTTCCATGAAAGCCGCGCAATTTGACCTTCTTTTATTTCCTGGATATAGGGGTCACTTTTACCGAAATCTGAGATGTGCTAATTATGAATCCCGATGCTATGCCGCAAGATTTGCCATAGAAGTAAATTGGATTTGTCTCGTTGATGCTTTGCTGACAAACTTTCCATAAAAGGACCTTTTAGCTGCCGCTAATGTTAGATTTATGATCTTATTAGGTCCCACGTACTATATAGCGGCGTGATTTGGCCAACGCCCCAATCCAATTACTGCTTTCAGTGATACGGGACCCACTAGTGGTCTTGGCAATTTGGATTCGTTATTGAATGTTGTTTGGCACACTAATTTGATACTAATAAACGATTCATACGAATGTATCGATATATATATATAGATATACGAATCTAACGAAAAATTTTAAAAACAATGACAAAGTTATTTTTTTTACCTCGTTTTCGCGTATTTTGAGCTCAAAAGGTATTCTTATCATAATGTTTAATGGTTTGGTTTGTTCATGCGTAGACATAGCAATGATTTTTACACGAAATCAGAAATTAAAGGGTTTATCACTTATTTTGGAAGACAGTGAGAACGGAAATGAGATATCCCTCCAATAAAAGCTTTTTCACCTCAAACTTTATGTATACCTTTGTTATGGGTTTAACTTCATGCATACTCCTGGCAATAGTAACAGCTCCTCGAGTATGGCACATTGTGCATATTGCGGTTGAAGGTAATTTTTATCGGCAGAGATTTCAATTTGTCATAGCTTTGATAAGCCGAAACTCCGAACAGAAATTGAAACTCCATTTCTATTTCTGAACCCTGGTGAGGATGTTGACCACTTTTTTATACCATTATACGCTAAGATCCGCATAACTTCTATATTGCTAACGTCACTTCTCATAAACGGTGAAATAGTATTAACTTCAGGTAACACAATTTAGATGCCCGTTCTAAATTCTGCTATATTTAATAGATTGCGTTAGCGGTAAACGCGTAAAGTAAACTGAGATTTGGATTAATCAGCTGGGTGTCCGCAAAATTGAAATTTATGTGTAAAAAGGGCCAATAAACTAGGTGGCACTGGAACGTATTAATTTATTTGTCCAGTGGGAATACGCCCTTTGGAAAGGTTTAATGCCTGCCCACTTCGGCCTTCGCAAATGCCACACATTGGTGAATTTTGTGAGCGTGGCCGAAAGTTTTTGATTTTTCTCATCGCGTGGCATTTATATATCGGGAATCAGTATGTTAAAATTTGATTTAATTTTAGCATAGAAACTATTTATAACATTTTTTGCATTGATGCACTTTAAGAAACACGTGTCCGCTCTCATTCATATTTTGCTGCGGCACTCTTGACGCTAATAAGCACGCAAACTAATCTATTGAGACCCTGTGCAAAGTCCACGAAAATTTTAGAATACGTCAGCGTTTAATTAAGCATTTATTATTCGTCCTCAGCTGGAAACAACTCTTGGACCAAATGCCAAGCTATTTTCTATCAATAGGATTATTATTATTTTATTTTCATTGTAAATTGTCATCGATACTTTCGATATAGTGCACCATTGGCAGACGGTAAAAATAAAACCACTGTTAGAAACTATGGAAACATTTTTCGAGGTTGTACTAAGAAGGGACATTTTGCGAACAATTGTTTGCAAACGCTTCAGAACTTAAATATAGCCATCCTAAAATTAGCCCATCCAAAATGCAATCATTGTCTTTCTTGAAATTTCCGTTGGAGTGATTCAATATTTTGTCAGATTATCGGTCAATATTTCCCAATTTATATCCAAACTGTCCCATCTATCAAAATAATAGATATGAATTCAATTGTTATCAGCAGCGGTTCGGTCTTTATCATTTCGAGCAGAATATAGCCTAGCAAGTAATATAGATTGTTTCAATTTAGGGTGAAAGCCAGAGGCGGCAAGTTCAACGAGGCATTACGACAGGTGTTCCCTCTAGCTCATGCTCTCGACTGGACACCGAGGTCGAATTCATTGTCCGCCTGCTGCCTCCGTTATTTTTGTTCACATTTCGGGTCGATTAATTATTAGCACCCGTTAATCCATCTTGTCTATGGGTCCCCTAGGGGACTCCCCACGCCACCTTTCCACGCTTCTGCCCTCATTTGCTTTTCAAGTTATCGAAAAATCACCTGTTTATAAACCTCTGAGGAGAACTTGAACTATAGCTTTTGAAATCGTCCCTATTGCCCCCAATATTATTTATGTCATTTCTCACCCGTTGCTGAGTGGCACGTAACAACGTCGTAACAATTAAAGAACAATAAAAATTGTGGCAAGTTTTGTATGAGGTTAAAGGTGTAATCCTTTCTAGTGTTTACATAAATAGGAGATTTTCAACAAAATTCGTTCAAAATTTTTCAAGCCAATACAATTTTATTACCTGATTTCATAGAAAATGAACACCGACGTCAAAGAAATTCTAGCGATCAGGTGTTCTATTCAAATTACATCGTCCTCACAGTCACATTTCATATGTAATCAACCTATTGTTATTAGCTCAAATCGATCTCAAACCCAATTTCGAAATTAGAGATTTGTTATTTGTCAATTATTAATTTATTCGTTTATTGGATGCTTCGAAGATTCTTTTCTCCACACGATTTTTGTTTCTATTTAGCCTCAACTAATTTATTCTTGATCAATATAGCCGCAATCAATCCAATGAGGGCCTTATTCCACTCGCAATCCATATCTCGAATCTTGACAGAATAACTACTTTACTTTCCTAAACTAAATTATTCGGAATTTGCCTCGATGCCGCCTACAGTTGCAAAAATGGTCGGTGGGGCAGCGGTCATGAACCTGTCGTCGTTTTGCCTCTCCGAAACTCAAATGCGAATGTGAGCCAATTTCTACATTTTGCGTTAATTTTATGCATCCTTGTATTATTTTAGGCATGGATCAGAATTCGAGAAATACCTCCAGCGCTACTTATTTCCACTACTCGCCATATTCGGCATTCTCGGAAATTTGCTCAATTGTATAATTTTAATTTTGATTATGAATTTGTTACTAATGCATCTTTTCAGTAACTGTTTTGCTGAATAGACGAATGCGAAGCAGGTATTTTTTTATCGTATTTTTAGAATACACCAAAATTTCATTCAACTTTTCAGAGCTAACACATTTTTGGCAACTTTGGCTCTAGCGGATATATGCTTTCTCTCTTTGCTACTACCGAATGTCCTGGCAAATTACAGCTGGTTTACCTATAATTATTATTTCCGGTACTTCTACTTTCATACAAAAGTGAGTTTTTCATTTTAGTCTTTATCACTTTTTTCGTATTGTCCATTCTGTTTCTATCTCGAACAAACTTTTGTAGGTTCACCTCCTTTCATTCACTAACTGGTCTTCGGGAGTGGCTATTTGGTAATATTACACTTACGTTGATTCCTTTTCCTGGACTTTTGTATAGTCTTCCCATTCCAGGTGTGTGATCGCAGTCTGCGCAGACCGTCTAATCGGCATTAGGCACCCTTTATATGTGAAAGCTCACGTTGCCAGTATGTTTTATATTTTCTTACAATTATTTTAATCCATTAATTTAAGAGTACAAAATGTCATTATTAATTGCTGCAATTGTAATTTTCCCCGGAGTACTCACCTTCTATCAACATTTTGCGCACAAGTGTCCTGTCAGGTTGGTAATGATCTTCAGCATTATTTCAGTATACAGAAATTTTCAGCAATAACGTTTATTTTTGAATGATAGTTTCGTTTTCAAAAGTATTTTAAAATTTTCATACTAGTATTAGCTTTTTTATTCAGAAATTTTGTTTTGACCAGATACCAATGCAATGGGTTTTATGACTTCCACAATTTTTCGCTTTCTCAGTTTTAATTGATTACATTCACTCAGTTTGCAGCACTTTTTGTGGATTCCATTCACAACAGTAATTATAAAAAAAATACATCGAAAACTAATGTCATAGAGCCGGGTATACCTAATCCAACACTTTTAACTTACTTTACCATTTTACGCAAACATTTATGAATTTGTTTTAGGAGCTACTGCAATGGGACACAAATATATTCCAAATGCTTGCCCATTAATCAAGAGTAAGTTGCAAAATTTATATTATATAAATATCAACAAAAGTGCTCACACAAAATTTAAAGATTCAATTTAAGAATATTGATCACCTTTGTAATTAACTGAAAAGCGAAATTTACGACAGTTATCAATTTTGTTCACATTTTTAATTTAGCAAATGGTTTGGCAATCAAACGAATCCGTATTCCGAGTCTTTCCGGAATTTTATTGATGTCTCGATTCTTCTCAACGTTGTGTTTGTGATAATATTTCCCATAATTCTCCTAACGGCGCTCAACATGTTGCTATTGTGTGCGTTAAGACAGAGGTCAAATAAACTGCTTATGATAACTAGCGAAGACACAAACAGCAGTACAAAGTGGGTTTTTATGTTAAGTCCATTAGAGCACACTAACAATACCACTTTCAGACCATGTATGGATGCTAACTATCTAAAGCACCATAAAACAGAGCAAAGGGTGACATTAACGGTCGCACTTATAGGTAAAATTTCTAGATACGAACAAATATTGATTAAATATTATTCAAGCTAACTATTAAACATTCAATACCAAAAAATTTTTTTAATTGAAAAGGAATAATTTAGTATATGCCAGAGTTTATGCCATTTTCATATGCCTTTTTACACATCGTATGTGTCTAATTGTGTCTGCAGTTTTTTTAAATCTAAAATTCTGGATAATTTCTGCGCGTGGTATGCAATTTTCCCCACGGAGCATAGAGCCTCGTTTATCTCCCACACTTCCGGAGTAACTCCACTCATTCCTTTAAAAAACTCTAATTTGCTCGAACAAGTTTACGTTCTTTGGTGTATATATCGTCATGTGTAAACTTTTGACCTCTGGTCTATCCTAAACTTGGGCTTGATAAACTGCCGATGAATAATAACATAATGTAACTTGTGCTAACATTAACGTACCTCAAATTCTACTTTAGCGCAGTAAAGAACCTATAATATGAGAAATGGCAATCTTTAATATTTCTCAAATTTATACATTTAGTGACGATGTTTACCGTAACCAACGGACCATCTGCAGTTGTACATTTACTTCAAAACCTTTATCAATCTGAAGCAGGACAAAAAGATTGGTACAACCTTGTTTTATCATGCAGGTTTGTGCTTTGCTTAACGATTTTGGTTATTAACCGTGATCTTATGAATCAGTTAATTACAGCACACTTGTTATCTTTGGCAAAGCGTCAAATTTCATTCTCTTTTGTTTGTGCTCAAAACACTTCCGCTCAAGATTATTCAGCCTGGCACAGAAGAAAGTTCACGAGAAACTAGGTAAATTTAATTTATTTGTTATACCTTGTTAAACCGTTGGTAACAGAAATCAAATTAATGTGCATGTTATTAAGTGAATTACCCGTTGGAAGTAATGCTAGTTAATAAGAATCGCGACAATAAATACCGCGCAAACATGTGACATTAATTTTAACATAGATACGAATTCTAACGTCATTTTACAAAGTACAACTTCTCTTGTAATAAAACGTTGGACCTATAATAAAACTAGAAATAAAGATTCATCGAGGATAAGACATACAGACGAAAATATATGAAGCCAGGAAACTACCAAAGTTGATGTCGACTCTCCTCATCGAATTTTTTAGAAGCCTCTTTTATGACGAATTTTTTTCTGATTTTTTTTTCGTTTTAAAATCTGTATTATTTATATAGAAAAATATCCATGCGACAACTAATGAACAAAAACTAACAATTGTACATTTGTTTAGACAGTCGGCGGCGAAGCTCAACAACCAATCCGTTGGGAATAACTGCGAGTATTGGCCCTTCCCGAAAGAACACAGCCGTTTTCCAAAAAACGTCCACAACTCAACGCCCTTCACAGGTTTCTTTA
The DNA here is from genome assembly GCA_022814885.1 of Ditylenchus destructor. NCBI lineage: Eukaryota > Metazoa > Nematoda > Chromadorea > Rhabditida > Anguinidae > Ditylenchus > Ditylenchus destructor. The sequence goes on from JAKKPZ010000005.1 coordinate 982,504, forward strand.
GAATGTGCTTTATATGAAAGTACATCGTTTGAAGTATTTCAGTGATATTATCATCTGCATGCCAACAACACATTTTTATCAGCAGCGTACCTCATTGACTCAAATTTTTATTCTAAAATAATTTGTTTTCTAAATACCTATATAAGCGTAAGATCTGTATTGGATTGCGATCTCATGTTTGCCTCCGTTTTCTGTAATTGTGTTGTTTTTTTGTGGCACACATCAGTTTAGAGTGTTCTATCGTTACTGGTTAAAATTAATTTAATACCCTCATCAACTCACGATTTTTGATACACAAATTTGATGATTAAATTCGATAGTAGATGATGAATATATTTTATTTCTGAGCAATTATATAAATAGAATTAAGTGAAATTTTTTCGAAATAAACAACGAATAAATCCATACACTACATGGGTGCATTGACGTTTGCGTCTACGACATTTTACTTGATGCCACTAAATCAGACTAAATATCATTTAGTCTTGATAAATAAAAATTGGGTGTAACATTCTAAACTGATGCTTTTATCCCTCAAAAAACGTGTACTTTGTCTTCTTTCCGGTTATGTGATATTTTGAATAATAACAGAGGATTATTTTATTATTCGCAAGCATTATGTTCAAGCAATAATATTGGAAACTAAAAGTCCAAAAGTATAATTTTCTTTCTAATATTTTTGAATGAAATTAACGCACATTTTGTTCAATGTAAAAGATTACACGGCACTAAACTACATATTTGATAAATTTTGGTAGAAAGTAGTTCTTGATTCCAGGATTAAATCATGGCTGGTTTTTTAGCTTCCAGTATGAATGTTTTGAAAAGTAAAATTGATAATGGGTGTCATTATGGTCGATTGAGTCTTAAAATTGACTGCTGTTTTCAACGCTTATTCGGTAAAGGCGCGTCTCTGACTCTTTCCTCTCTCCATTTGGCTCTCCTGGCTCTGCTGTCACGGTATCGGAAGAAGATTGGTCATCGTCATCGAAATCACTGGACATTGAATCGTCCGAAGAGCTGAGATGCTTTTGCATTAAATAGGAAAATAAAAAATTACCTGTAATTTTGTGCCGCTGATTCTTGATTGTTGCCTTTAATCAGGTTATTATTGTTTTGTGAAGCTGCGGCCGCAGCAGCCGCGGCAGCTGCAACCGCAATGGGGTTTGTCACAACGGGAGTATTTTTGCGAACAGGTGGACTCGGCGGCGTGAGACCGTTAGAATGACCGCTAACAGTTAACTGATTGTTGCTAAAATATTTTCGTAAATATAATACATAAAATTAAATAAGTGAGAAGTATACTTGAGCGTATTAGTTTAAGGACTAAACTTTTATAGAAACCTATAAACGACGTTCTTTAATCTGTGTCGTTACTTTTCAAATAATTGGCTTTAAACCTTTTCACTAACATTACATAGGACGTTATACAAGTTGTGCCATCTACCTGGGCAACTCCTTATTCCGCTCTAAGGACATGTCTCTGAGTCTGTCAACTTGAGACTGGAAATCGTTATTATTTCTGGCGTCATCGAAAGCAGGATAGTGTCCAATTGCAATGAGTGGAACAGTAGGACGGGCGTCGTTACTCTGTTCTGTTTGGACTTCTAAATCAAAACGGGATAATGAACTTCTCTTCAAAATTCTAATCTTTACTATAACAGAACGTAAACGACTATTAATAAACTCGACCTGCGTCTGAATATTTTGGTTGATGGTTGTCATAATTGTGGCCCACACCGTTAATGTAATTGTGCGGCATGTGCATTGTACTCACATGCGCATCTGTCAATGAACGCGCACTTCCCGATGATTTCCGCACAGACAGTTTCTTCGAAGGACTCTTAGCCAGAGATGCAGAGTTCGTACTGTAACCGCTTCTTGTACTGCTGAAGCTGCTCTTTCTCATTTTGTGTTTTTGCTTTATCTCTTCCATGGATTTATTTTTGAGAATTGAGGACGGAGGATTTGTGGAGAACGGAACTATATTTATGACTTGGCGAGAGGGTACTGGGTTGGCATAAGCCATGATAGCGGAAGATGTGTCTCCTGATTCAAAGCCACTATTTGACATAGTACTATCCTGAAATTTTTACGTTACACCGAGCAAAACGTTTTTGTATCTGAATTAGTTTTTTGTATCTAATTTATTTTATCAGATTTCCGGCCGTTTTCAGCTGGGTTTTGTACCATTTATAGGTTTTCGAAACTGCTGAATCCGAACTTGACATTAATTTTGACCTAGGTTCGAATTTTTCAAGTAGAGAAATCATTCGGTCCTCCATATGTCCCGAAAACTGAAATATCGATTTTTAGAAAATGTGTCAAAACTTTCTACAATTAGTAGTTTTAGGGGTAGTTTGATGCGCTGATTCTGAATTTGCAATTATTTTTCACGTATTCGGTCAAAAAAGAGCGCTTTTGGACCATTTTTGTTTACCAATAAGGATGGTCATTTCGACTCTTGGGTCGACCCGAGCTCAAAAATAATGTCAAATCCGGATTCAATGTCAGCGATTATTTTTGAAATTCCCTATTAAGGTTATAACTGCGATCAGAAAAATGAGAGTGATTTTGGAGAATATTTTATGTAAATATAAACGAAAAAATATAGTATCCAAAAATTGAGTAGAATCTTGCTAAAACCTTTCATATAAATAAAAATATTACAGATTTAAAAATTAGTATAAATATTTTGAACAATATGTCATAATTAATATACCGTAAATCCTCCAATAAGTCCCCCCCCTCAATTAAGTCCCCCCTCAAATAAGTCCCCCCTCAAACAGAATGCCAAACGTACTTGCGGTCTCGCCCGAAAAAAACTAAGTGCATATTCGTGTAGATCTCGTCGAGTTACGTAAGAAAAACCCCAATGCCAAAACTTTGTCATTGAAAATATCGGAGAAAATTGAGTTCGAAATTTGAAAAATTTTTTGAAAACCCTTACGAAACAATAAGTCCCCCGGGGGACTTATTGGAGGATTTACGGTACATTAATTTTGCTAAATTTCGCGTTAAATACGATAGTATAATTGAAATATTTAGAAAAATTTGTGAATATTCGCAAATTTTTAAAATTTTTGTGATTTGGATTTCGCTATAACAATTTCCTCATAACACATCCAAATTCCCTAATCGAAATCATTGGCATTTTTATAAATTTTGCTCATTTACAATCATTTGTGAAATTTGCATCAGAAAATGCAAGCCCAGACAGAGCAAACCTAAAACATTTCGTCTCTGCTAATTTTATAAAGCATTAGAAAAATTCTTTTAAATTAACATACCCTTCGATTCGCAATGTATCGCTGAGTCTTTTTACTATGTCGTTTCCCTCTGTGCACAGAGTTGTCCGACTCCATAGCAGGTGACACTGATGATTTCGGCTCATATAAGCGATTTTTCGTGCTTCCTTTTTGCCTGTCTGTCAATTCTCTTTGTCGTTTCAATTCGTAAATTGGACTCAAAGCTTCTTCGACCACCTAAAAGGTTTTATATTATAGATTGTCTTAATATATAAATTTAGTTACGCTACTCAAAGAAATTTCTATAGCGTAATCTTATATTTTGTGCAACAGAGTCTCGATAGCAACTCTTATCAAGTTAGGCTGGACGATAAAAAATTCCTTTTAAAAGCATTCCATTTGAGGTCAAGGGCAATACCAGTCAAGATATATACAGTCTGGATGGGAGAAAGTTGTGAGTTGATTCCCCCAAGTGAATGTCGATTCCCATGAGCGATTGACAGAATACCTATGGGAGTTCAGGCTAAGGCATCATGACTCCCAAATCAACTACCAAAATTTTAGCCTTAAGCGGAGCGCTGCTGATTGTCTTTAAGCGAATAACAGTAAATCTTTGTCGGTAATTAAATAAGTAAAATTAGATTACTAAAAAAACTAAAAACTTAAAAATTCCACTAGGAAGGACTCACTATGGTAGAAAAATATGCATTTAAAAATTATAATTGGGAGACTTGCACTCGAGGGAACTAACTTTCCATTGGGATCACCCAAGTGGAGTGATGTCATTTCAGAAATATTCCAAAAAATGTAACGTTGCTGTAAAGTATAAAAATCAGAACTGTATGGCTTTTAATAACCAAACTTTTCAGGCGAGGCGAGTTGAATTTTTGACAAAAAGTTACTTACGCGATTTCCGGCGCTTGCTCGAGATCTGGAAATACTCGAAGATTTGCTTATAGTCGAAGACCTTAACACAGCGGAATTAATAGGTACGGTTCCGTTAGATATATACAAACCTGCTACTTGATCCGCCGTTTGCTCGCTGAAGACCTGGGCTCGTGTAAATGGCCGAATCTAATGCTGGTGTACTGTTATACATCATTTTACTGTTTCCTTTATTTTCGGGCTTAATTGAAGCACGGCGATTTTCTTCCATTCGTATGACATTCAATGCGTCGACGCTCCTAAATTAAATATGGATTCATTGATCAATCAATATACGAATATTTTATTGATCAGCATGTAATTCATATATCTAATATTAGGAATTATTTGTGTAGCTACCAACATTGCGATTCCACTGCTGCGCATTACATCCAAAGAATTTGAGTAGACAGGCTCTGTGTTGAACTTCGGAGGATTGTCCCAGTATGCTTCCCAATCGTTTTTGGGTTCAAAGGGTTTTGGTCTAAAAATTGCGAATTTCACAGGTTGTTTTTATGAAATCGAAACATATATACACATTTTTCTGTTACAGCGAATCATGAAACATGCTGTTTATGCTTCAAAATAACCGCAAGCAAAATTTTCATTCTGTAAGTTGTCAAATACTCAATTGAGGAAACAGTGTCACCGACCGATAGCGATGAAGAGCATTGATATCGTCCAATTCTGCTGGAGCTGGAGCTTGTGCTTGCATTGAGGTTAAGCACTCGGATATTGCCTAATTTAATACGCACAGTTTTAAATCTCTCCAGAATAAATGAACTTACTCGAATTATTTGAAAAAGTTGCTCCGTGGATTTGGCGCAAAGCCAAATGAAATAGGGTTTTCGCATTTTTCTCACCAATCTTTCCGATCGAATGGCAATAAAACTCGAATTGTCGATTCGGGCGTCGCTCGAGCGAATCTGCGGCAAAAATGCTCCCGGTTGATCAGACTGGATGCATTGAGTGGTTGTTCCGAACCGCATTTGTTCTGCTAACCCTCTGACGACCAATCTAAGTTACATGTGCATTTTATAGTGGGTTTTACATTATATTCCAGACAAGTTACCTATTTTCGAGCAGTTTCTTAGCACCCTGATCTTTGTAGATTGATAGAACCGGTCCATCAAGCTCATGTGTCAATATTATCCAGCAGTCCACAAATTTGCCCTAAACTCGTAAAATATAACTCTAGTTTATTACTAACTAAAATTTCTGTTTCTTTAATACTTCTGAATTATTATTATACTTCTTATTATTATAGACGTTATCTGGAATTCTAAATGCTTTTCAGCTGTTATGGAGACAACATTTTAAAGAATCTGTGTATGATCGCTGTGTCCTTCTCTACCATTCCAGTACTGTCCTATCTAATTTTAAATAGTGTCTTAGTTCAGAATTTCGTTATGTCGTACGAAAATTGTTACTTCGCGCAAACCTCCCCCACTCAATAGTGATTGATTCATATAAAATCTGTATGGAAATACGTAAAAAAATTCCTACATCGTAAGTGATAAAGAGTTAGACAATCATTTGAAATAATAACGCAAAAATTATGAAGCTTTAATGCCATGAAACCTACCTTAACATTATATTTAAACAATTGCTCCTGCCTGAGTATCACCATTAGTCGAATTACTTCTAAAGAATTTCCTTATTTTTTAGGTTTTGATAAAATGCTTTATCCGAAAACACAGTAGAAATCACATAAGGATCCATCAGTCGTTTTATATTACTTACGTTTGTGTAAATTTTGCCTTTTTATGATACGGCAAAACTGCAAGATTTACATAAAATCCTTTTCGTTAGCTAATTCTTTCATGAGTAAATATCGAAAAAGGTGTAAAATTCTGTACTTTTGAGCATAAACAATATGTGTAAATAATTTTCGCCAACAACAAAATTCTCCAAAACTATTTAATTGGACTCAGATCCTCTGGCTATGAATTAGAACATGTTCCAATGCATCAACTCATGAGGCTTTTGCTCACGAAAAAAAACTCAAATAACAAAATCACGAGGAAATAAAAACCATTATGCCCATTTCCTCGCAGAAATTGAGTCATGAAAGTCCCATAAAATGAGTGGTAACGGTATAAAATGATATTTGTGTGGTACGATTCTGGAGGACGGCCCAAAGAAGAAAAAGAAAAATAAAGCAAATATTGGAGAAAGCGCAATTTCTGTCAACAACAAGCCATGTCCGTGCTCACCTGTGCTACAATGTGGTCTGGCTCAAAACTTTCATTGCCTTTTAAGCACTTTCTCTTCCAGGATGACGACCATATGACCAATCCTTGACGCCTAATCCATGAATAGTTGACTCTCTCTCAAAGCAGGGATCCACCTCCACACATTCCTGCACACTTTAGAAAATGCCACAAGAACTACGGTGAAGTTTGGAAATCATAACGATCAATAGAAATCGTAGCGCACAGAGCACGACTTGTATTGACCCCCGGGTGTGATTGACCCCCGCCGATTGACCCCCCGGGTGCGATTGACCCCCAAATCTCAAATTTCACTCTAGAAAGCCCTTAAAGGCCAGAAATTCAAAATTTTGGTCTGTTTACTGTTTTCTGTTGTTATTTGCAGGACAACACATCGATTTTTAACAAATCAAAGAAATTTATAACTGTATCTAATTAAACAATTCTCCACAATATATAATTTAACATGTAACATATAATTTTCTAAATCATTCCATATGACTGTGATATTCCTTTCAAAATTTCAATATGTGTGCGGTTTTCGTAATCCTCCAAAATTGCCAAAACTCTTGCATCTGCCAATTGGAACTTCTGACAACTTTATTTCCAGCTGCCTTTGGAATGGCAGCCATTTTTATTACTGTTGATTTCTGTTATTTTATTGTATCGATTGTTCTTGAATTGCTTTTGTTTTGTACATTTGGGTATGTGATCGACGCAAGACTGAGCGATGTCCAGCACGCATTCAGTTTTGGCAATTTTGGAGGATTACGAAAACCGCACACATATTGAAATTTTGAAAGGAATATCACAGTCATATGGAATGATTTAGAAAATTATATGTTACATGTTAAATTATATATTGTGGAGAATTGTTTAATTAGATACAGTTATAAATTTCTTTGATTTGTTAAAAATCGATGTGTTGTCCTGCAAATAACAACAGAAAACAGTAAACAGACCAAAATTTTGAACTTCTGGCCTTTAAGGGCTTTCTAGAGTGAAATTTGAGATTTGGGGGTCAATCGCACCCGGGGGGTCAATCGGCGGGGGTCAATCGGCGGGGGTCAATCGGCGGGGGTCAATCACACCCGGGGGTCAATCACGCCCGGGGGTCAATCGGCGGGGGTCAATCAGCGGGGGTCAATCGGCGGGGGTCAATCGCCGTGTACCGCTCGAAAATATGGCTTTCTGTTCTTGAACCTTTAGTGAGTACCGGTAGTTTAGTTTCATCGATACTGTAAGTAAACTAGTAATTACATGCGCTACAAAAACTTCTTTTCGAATAAACAATAATGTGAAATTATTCTCTTTTTCTTCATATTTTGTTCGACAACAGCGAGACCGAAGTACGGATGCTTATCATTCTTTTATTGAAGGATGTGAAAAATTAATCGTATGAATTGGGTACGGGATAGTTCATGGACAATTAATCACCTGGGACAATGAACTGTCCGTGTCCCGTATGACTTAGCTATACCGAAACGAGGGTTGAATGTGATCAAATTTTTGCCAGAATTTCATGGCCTTAAACTTTAGAAAGTGAATGCATTTTGGAATAAGAAGAAATGACGAGTAGATATCAGGGCTGGGAACTTTGATCGCGGGTCCGATCCGATCCGATACCTGGTGACCGCCAACCCGATCCGATCCCCAAAAAACCCGATATTTCCGATCCGATCCGATCCAAAATTTTTCACCAAATTTGGCTGTTTTTCAAAATTTTTCCCAAATCATCTAAGTTTGCTATTTATGCCCAAAAGTGGGTCAAATTTGCAATTTTTTGATAAAATATGCCAAAATTTATGTTTTTTTTATGAATTTGTACAATTGTACTACTTTTACCTAATTTTAAAATAACAGGAATAAATAGCGCCGCAGGCGAAAATTTTTCAATTTTTTGGCGAATTTCATATAAAAACCTTTAATTTTTGGCGTTTTAAGCTCAAAATTAGTACTGTTAGTTTCTAAAAACGACAATCACTGTCGAAAACCAATGGAGAAAGAACGAAAAAACAGCGCCGCAGGCGAAAATTTTGCAATTTTTCCCGGTTTGGTACAAAAATTATTCGATTTTTCGCGATTTTCATATAAAAATATTCAAAATTCTTGCAGGAGAAACGGTAACCAAATAGCGCCGCAGGCGAAAATTTTGTAATTTTGGAATGGTGGTTCATTAAAATTTTCTAAAATTTTTCCCGGCCGCGCCCTATCGGGCACGGCCGGCGGGAATTTAAAATTTGAATTCGTGGCTGAGTGCATTCTTAGGGGTGCTTGGATCGGTCCAAAAAGGCCAAAAAAACCGATCCGATCCGATCCTCAAAAAACCCGATATTTCCGATCCGATCCGATCCGATCCGATCTCCCAGCCCTGGTAGATATGCAAGAACCTTCTATTTGAAAATTTAACGGAACACTCATAACATGATGTGATGATGTTTATAGGTACTCATCACATTTAGAACATCATTAAAGTTTGAAATAATATCGTTTAGTATATAGTTATATATAGTTGGAAAGAAATAAATTTTACTATATTATTTTGCAGTTTTTTGCTTGAATGTTTGAAAGGCTTATATCTGACGATCCTGTCGTTAGTTTTTGATGAGTAATAGCTCATTTTGTAGGTAATGGTCTGGTAGGTGGCATAAAATTGTCAGATTTGAAATTTGAAAATTTGAATTCGCGCCAAAATGAAAAACGTGTTTTTAAGCGTTGTTTTGATTGAATGTTAGTTGTTTTTTGATTTGTATCGCAAATTTAGGTTATTTAGAGTATTTCTGCTTTTGGAATTTTTGGATTTCGGTTTTTGTACAAATTTTTATGAATTTTTTGGTCATTTTTTGGTTAAAAAATGGGTTTTTTGGTTCTGACGGTAAAAGTTGCTATAAATTTGCATACAGGGGTTTTCGGATATGCTGAATCCGAATTTGAAATCAGATTTGAAATGTGAAAATTTGAATTCGCGCCAAAATGAAAAAACGTGTTTTAAAGGGTTTTTTGACTGAATGTTTGTTATTTTTTGTTTTAGATCGTAAATTTAGGTTATTTAGAGTATTTCTGCTTTTGGAATTTTTGGATTTCGGTTTTTTGAAAAAATGGTTTTTTTGATAGGTTTCAGGCTAAAGAGCTGAGAATTTGGGATTATTGAAGAGAGTCCAAGATTTTAAAATCCAGGGAAGTTTCTGGAGAAATATTCAAGATTTTAAAATAAAGGCAAGTTTCTTGAAAAGTGTTCAAGATTTTGAGATCAAGTCAAGGTTCGTGAGAAGTATTCAAGATTTTAAGATTCAGGCAAGTTTCTTGAAAAGTGTTCAAGATTTTGAGATCAAGTGAAGGTTCGGAAGAAGTAATCAAGATTTTGAGATTCAGGAAAGTTTCTGGAGAAGTATTCAAGATTTTAAGATTAAGGCAAGTTCAAGCCGCAAGCCTTAGGCTTGCGGCTCGAACAACCTGGGGCGAAAGGGACTTAGGTTTAGGCTTAAGCTCCCGAACAACCCTTAAAAGGGCATAGTGAGTAAGTGAGAAAGTGAGTAAGTGAATAAGTGAGTAAGTAAGTGAATAAGTGAGTAAGTGGGTAAGTGAGTAATTGAGTAAGTAAGTAAGTGAGTAAGTGGGTAAGTGAGTAAGTGGGTAAATAAGTTAGTTAGTAAGTGAGTAAGTGAATAAGTGAGTAAGTAAGTGAATAAGTGAGTAAGTGGGTAAGTGGGTAAGTGAGTAAGTGGGTAAGTGAGTAAGTGGGTAAGTGAGTAAGTAAGTGAATAAGTGAGTAAGTGGGTAAGTGAGTAAGTGGGTAAGTGAGTAAGTGGGTAAGTGGGTAAGTGAGTAAGTAAGTAAGTAAGTGAGTAAGTGAGTAAGTGGGTAAGTGAGTAAGTGGGTAAATAAGTTAGTTAGTAAGTGAGTAAGTGAATAAGTGAGTAAGTAAGTGAATAAGTGAGTAAGTGGGTAAGTGAGTAAGTGGGTAAGTGAGTAAGTAAGTAAGTGAATAAGTGAGTAAGTGGGTAAGTGAGTAAGTGGGTAAGTGAGTAAGTGGGTAAGTGAGTAAGTGGGTAAGTGAGTAAGTAAGTAAGTGAATAAGTGAGTAAGTGGGTAAGTGGGTAAGTGGGTAAGTGAGTAAGTGGGTAAGTGAGTAAGTGGGTAAGTGAGTAAGTAAGTAAGTGAATAAGTAAGTAAGTAAGTAAGTAAGTAAGTGAATAAGTGAGTAAGTGGGTAAGTGAGTAAGTAAGTAAGTGAATAAGTGAGTAAGTAATTAAGTAAGTGAATAAGTGAGTAAGTGGGTAAGTGAGTAAGTGAGTAAGTGAGTAAGTGGGTAAGTGAGTAAGTGAGTAAGTGGGTAAGTGGGTAAGTGAGTAAGTGGGTAAGTGAGTAAGTGGGTAAATGAATAAGTGGGTAAGTGGGTAAGTGAGTAAGTGAGTAAGTGGGTAAGTGAGTAAGTAAGTGAATAAGTGAGTAAGTAAGTGAATAAGTGAGTAAGTAATTAAGTAAGTGAATAAGTGAGTAAGTGGGTAAGTGAGTAAGTGGGTAAGTGAGTAAGTGAGTAAGTGAGTCAGTGGGTAAGTGATTAAGTGAGTAAGTGGGTAAGTGAGTAAGTGAGTAAGTAAGTGGGTAAATGAATAAGTGGGTAAGTGGGTAAGTGAGTAAGTGGGTAAGTGAGTAAGTAAGTATGTGATTAAGTGAGTAAGTGGGTAAGTGAGTAAGTGGGTAAATGAATAAGTGGGTAAGTGAGTAAGTGGGTAAGTGAGTAAGTGGGTAAGTGAGTAAGTGGGTAAGTGAGTAAGTGGGTAAGTGAGTAAGTGGGTAAATAAGTTAGTTAGTAAGTGAGTAAGTGAATAAGTGGGTAAGTGAGTAAGTGGGTAAGTGAGTAAGTGGGTAAATAAGTTAGTTAGTAAGTGAGTAAGTGAATAAGTGAGTAAGTGGGTAAGTGAGTAAGTGAATAAGTGGGTAAGTGAGTAAGTGAATAAATGAGTAAGTGGGTAAGTGAGTAAATAAGTACGTGAGTAAGTGAGTTAGTGGGTAAGTGTGTAATTGAGTAAGTAAGTAAGTGAATAAGTGAGTAAGTGGGTAAGTGAGTAAGTGGGTAAGTGAGTAAGTGGGTAAATAAGTTAGTAAGTAAGTGAGTAAGTGAATAAGTGAGTAAGTGGGTAAGTGAGTAAGTGAATAAGTGGGTAAGTGAGTAAGTGAATAAATGAGTAAGTGGGTAAGTGAGTAAATAAGTACGTGAGTAAGTGAGTTAGTGGGTAAGTGTGTAAGTGAGTAAGTAAGTGATTAAGTGGGTAAGTGAGTAAGTGGGTAAGTGAGTAAGTGAGTAAGTGGGTAAGTGAGTAAGTGAATAAGTGAGTAAGTGGGTAAGTGAATAAGTGAGTAAGTGGGTAAGTGAGTAAATAAGTACGTGAGTAAGTGAGTAAGTAAGTAAGTGAATAAGTGAGTAAGTAATATAAGTATTTTAAGATCCAGACAAGTTTCTTGAAAATTTCTAAAGATTTGAAGATCCAGACGAGTTTCTGGAAATGTTCTAAAGATTTTTAGAACCCGACAGTTTCTTGAAAAGTTCTAAAGTTCTAAAGATTTGAAGATCCAGACAAGTTTCTTGAAAAGTTATAAAGATTTGAAGATCCAGACAAGTTTCTGAAAAGTTCTAAAGTTTATAATATCCATACAAGTTTCTTGAAAAGTACTACAGATTTTAAGATGTTTACTGTAAAGCTAAGCAATAGTTGTAGGTTTTCTGTAAGTGTGAGTTAGAAAAAGGTACCGAAAGGTATGCCGCGGGCTTTGCCCGCGGCCCACCGAAAACTAGTAACGTATAATGTTTGACCTTTATATGATAGAAATAATTTGAAAATTGTGAACATCCGTATGCATAACAAAGCATAGTTTTACTAGGAAAGTCGAGCAAACGCTTGTACTTTGTTTGTTTACTTATTTTTGATCATTCATACATATTGGCATGGCAATGTTCAGAAAAAACCAAAATACTGAAGACCATTTGTGCGATGCGTCATTCACAGTTTTGCGGAGGAACACTGGTTTCCTTCACCTGCGATGTTTATTGGATCCCGGGGCGCAAACAAAAAGAGTGTAATGGTTATTTATTAACTTAGTGTCTCAAGCGAAATTATATTTCTTCCCATTTAAAATCGATTTTGGTTCAATCTCGAGTGAAAAGTCATTCTGAAAACGTTCAAATGAATTCACCCTTCTCAACTTTGATTCACAATTTTCTTTTACCTGCTATATTTTTGTGCTGCACAAACCTGCAAATAGAAGCCTGCAAATGTCGCGTACAATTGCCATTTATATCCTATTGCAACGCTCATTGGGGTAATTAGCTTTAAATTTATGAAATACGTTACGTAATGTCAAATATTCACCCATGCTATTGTTATGTGGAGAATAATAGTGACAATATCCTGCTACTAGGATATTGCTTGAATTTGCGCCGCTTTTGAGGAGCTTAGATTGGTTACAGGAACTGAGACAGCCAGAAAAAAACGGAATAATTTTTGAACATTTACAGAATTTGAGAATATCATACGGGTTATTGTGGATTGTTAATAAGTTTTCAAATGTCTTTTATTTTGAATGCCTTTCTTAAAAGTAATTTTTCTGCTCACAAGATTTATTACAAAATAATTTCCATCTTTGTTTATGCATTATAGCCTTGTATTAAATCCTAACGTACAACGTTTAGTTGCCCACACTCGCATAGAATCTCGACAGCCGGAGCAAAAGATGCCGCCTGGAATTGTCGATCGACAAATTTTTAAAAACTTTCACTATAAAGTGAATCACATTGAAACTTTCAAGGTAACAGTTATAATTTAAGTCCAAAATCTTACTCTATTTTAGTTCCCCGAAGATCTGAATCGCACGTCTCTGCCAAAAGACATATATTCCGCGCAAGAAGATGCGGCTTGTGGAATCATCCTCGAGCAAGGCCATGAATACTTACTTACAGGTCGCTTTTTAATATTAACAACAATTTCTAAGAATTCCTCTTTTCAGGACGTTACGTGAATGGAACCATGCTAACGCAGCTTTGCGGTCAAATACTTTATGACGATCCGAAAAAAGCGAAGTATGAAGACATCTTAGAATGGAATGAAGTCCCGAACAGCCTCCACAATAGACTCAAGATTAAAGCCTTCGAGCCACAATGTGCTAGTTTGGCAGTGCTCTTGTAATCATATTTGTATAATTTCGTCACTAACACAATAAATTATAAACAGACAGATGCTCTTTAATTGCGTTCCTTTCGAAGTTTCACCCAACGTTTACACAACTCAAACTCCAAAAGATCCAAACTAAAAGATCGAATCTAAATACCTGTATTTAAAGCAACCAAACTTTGGTTTTGTTGTTCCAACTAATCTTCTATGACCATTCTAGTTCCAACTCGATAGCATTCTAATCAATTGAAACAAGACCAAATTTCCTTTTAGCGCGAGTTAAGTCACACTTGCTATATATTGATATTGGCACTAACAAAATATATATAAGAATTTTAAACTCAGCCCTGAAGTTGGTAATATTTTGTTATTCATTATTTTATTTAAGAATATGACACAAATTGAGGCGTGTACACGCGCATTGTTCATGTGACACATGCATGTGAATCACAGCATTGACTTTAAGGTTTTATTTAAACTTTACTTAAAATAAAAATATTTATATTGCAAATTATTATAAGCGTATTAAAAATCATAATTTCGTCTTGCCCAATTAGGGCATGGTATCCTGTAATATATTTTGGCATATTCAATTGACCTTTACTCATTCAGGACGCTTAAAAACAATCTATTCTTTCCACAACTCATTTATAGCTCCCTAGCGAATTGAATAACACCGATTTACGGAAGGATATATTCATCAGAAAATGAGGCTCTGTGTGGAATGAATCTTGAGCGGGGCCATGAATACTTATTAGCGGGAAGTATGTAGATGTCCATATTCTATCATAATGACTATAAACACTTTCCAGATTTCTACAGAGAGATGGAACATTGACCACAAGTCATTGCGAACAGATTTAGATTCCTGACGCAAACCGAAACAGCTCCAGATAAATGTTTTCGAGCACAAATGCCAAAATTTGACGTATAATTCGCTGTAGTGTATTCTACAATTGATGTAAAATTTTAACGACAAAATTCTTAAACTCAACAATGTTGTAACAAATATGCAAACACATAAATTGAACAAATTTACTGTTTGTTAGTGGAACTAAACTTCTTTTCGAATTTCTTATCCATCTTTTTCTTCTTGATCAATCCTTTAGCGTTGTTTTTGTCCTTGGCAATCATCGGCTGATTCTTCAATTCATCCTTACAGCCATTGACTCTCTCATTTTGTTTGGTGCTTTTTTGCTTTTTTACCTCTTTGACGAGCAATAAGCAGTTGTTGAACAACAATTTGACGAGAGCCACAGCTTCATTTTTCTCAAGCCCAAGTTCTTGGGTAGAGATCCAAGTTGGGTATGCGTTCATCAGCTCGTTGTATCCTTGCTCAAGCTAAATATACAAATTGCTATTTAAAACAAATTTGATATTACCTCCAGGGGGAATTCTAGCGTCACCTCAGGGCGTCCCTCATAAACACGCGAATTTTCCATGCGATGAACAATAAACGCGTTATCTTCAGACGCGTACACGAGTCTAAAGTCATAAAAGTTGAAATATTTTAGAGTAACATTAGAAGTATATATTTTATTTACCAATCTCATTGGTAAAAAATTTCGATAACTATAAATTAGGTCTTTTTAGTTTTCAACATTATAAAGTAGGATTCGCTGCAAAATTTAAATTATTATTTTAAATTATTCAAAATTACTTCTTAAAGAAAGTAAATTCTATCAAAGAAGTAGATTGCCAATACATATTATTTTTCAATTATTTTCGACAATTTTGATATCGAAAATTTTAAAATAAATTTGTAATATTAAATTATTGCAAATGATTCACAAATGTTTTAAAGGATTTAAATGTCAAGCAAATAAAACCCATACAAACAATTCCATTCTAGTCTCCAATATTTTCATGATAGGTCCATATCTAAGAAATGTTTCTAATTGTCACATACCTCAGAGCGTGTTTCCGTATAAGTCGAACATGGGTGATAGTTGTTTCATTTTGAGCCAATAATTCCAAATTGTGCTGTCCCTGACAGCTGTGATCGCGCTCAACTAAAAATTAAAACATGTGTTGGATTAAAAAAAATAAAACATACGTGGTGTAAGCAATGGTGGCAATGCGGTTCTCATAAACTCTTGCGCCGATAAGTCAACCAAAGAGGGCAAAAATTGTGCGAATTTGTTGACCATACTTTTGAGGAATTGTCGACATGGATGGACAAGCCTAGAATATTAAATTAAACTAAGTAAATTAGTTACATTTAATATATTCAATATTATTTTCACAACGATGTCATTACATGGTTATTAACAATAAAATTCAACCGTGTACCAACTCCTCATAATTTAATTCCTGAATATTTACTCAGTAATTTTCACGTACTTTTTTTCGAAGTGCTCCTCCGAGCTATAATCAACGTCCGCAGTTCCAATCATATCCAAGAGCATTGGAGGAAGCGATTTTCTCAATTGCTGAGAGCGATCAGTCATTGTTTCCAAATATTGCGTCAATCCATTTTCTAACAGATGCGAGTAGGTGATATTTCGGCACACGCTCACTGTGACATGGTGGGAGTGAATTTGAGAATCGGTTTTCGCCTAAAACAATATAAATGCAAATTCGGACTGTAAGAACCTCATTCCACCAAACCTGATGTATAAATCCCCGAGGAAGATATAGTAAGTCACCCGCTTCTAACCAACCATTGAACGCTGGCTTCTGAAATAAGAACGTTGCTATAACTCTTATTATAATCGGCGAAAAATTAAAGATCACTATAATTATGACCTTTATCTTGCCGGAATTTCTTAAAATCAAACGCATGAATTGTAAAATTTTTTCGTTAAGAATCAAACAAGGCATTGCATTGAAATAGCTTACCCTATTCAAAAAATCAGAGTCCGTAAAATTCTCGCTAGACACCATTGGTAGAGTCGAATCTTCATTTGGTGGTGCATAGACTTTCCAGTGCTTTCTTCCTTCCGTTTGAAGCAAAAATGCATCCACATCATCCCAATGCGGTGCAAATCCCGCAGAATTGGCCGGCGTTAAATAACTAAATCAAAATGGATCTATGGGATCGTAAAATTCTTAAGAACCATACTTATTTGCGCCGACGAAGGAGCAAAATACTTCCTGCAAAATTTCGCAGAGATACCAAATGTTGTCGTTGAAAGATTGAGGATTAACGCATTGAATGGAGCAACGCTCACTTAAATGTTCTTGAACAACGCGTGGATAAACACGACCTTTCCCGTTGTGGGTTGTGCGAATTCCATTTTCGTATTTTGCTACGTTGATATTCATTCCGTATTCGATAAAATTCTGAACCTCAAATTGTTAGTAAATGAAAGTAAAAGTCAATTTTACCTTTTGAAGCATCTCAACAAAATGCTGAGTTGTAAAAAAGTTGGCGAGATAATTCACTTGCTTGTCTTTGTAGGAACCTCGTTTAACCACTAAAGCACGCTTTTGGAACACTTTGCTGAAAATAACATAGCCATTAATGATCAAATTGGTATGTATTCAGGCATAAGTTTCATTTTTATAATTTTTGATGGATATTTTGCTAAATCATATATTTTTAGCCAACCACGTCTCGTTGTTGTATACGACCGTTACCATCATTGTTTGTACAATAATACTCACAGGTTTCGAAGGATCACGTTTTAAATACAATAAAATAGCTTACGCGAAAAATGTCTGGACATCTAAAGGGCTTATTATCCAAGCGAGAGCGTTAAGTCCGGCTTGAACGGAATTTTCTTCGGAGAACATGAACAATTCAAACGGCTTCGGCTTTGTAATGTCTCCGCTGGCCTTTCTTGTCAAAATTACGCAATCAGAGTTTGAAACATCTGATTTGTATCCAGCAATATCGAGAGTGAATTCATCTTCATTGTCACTTTCAAATTGATCTGATGACAGGTCTTCTTGATCAGTTACTATAAAAATGATTTTCACTAAAACTTCAGCTGTTAAGTTTTCTTAAGATATTCCATTATACTACAAAAAGACCACAAAATTAAATATAAATTTTTGTTGATTCGAAACACAAAAGTGAAACGTTTTCGTTAAAAAATAAAGTAAGGCATTTATTATACCTTTTAGTATACAATTGAAAACAAACCGTCCGAACAACTATCAGAACTTTCCTCCGGACTAGAAAATCCATTTTCTGAAAGATAGGATATATAGTTAGTAAGAAATAATCAAAAATCTATACCATCCGACTCAATTACAACATCTTCTTCGGTGAACGTGGATCCATTATTTTCCGGCAATAGAACATTTTTTGTACTGCGTTCTTTTTTGACTGAACAAATTTATTTTGACATTGTAAATATACTAGTAGATATATTATTCAAACATTTACCTATAGAATCCGCTTTGGACAGTTGTCTTTTCTTGCCAGCTGGCAAATTTTCGGTGCTCAGGTTACCTTCATCTTCCGGATCCTGCTGCTTTTGACGTTTTTCTGCCCTGTGTTGGAGATTCTCTGCAATAAGTGGAATGTTTCGTTACCTCATAAAAACAACACAAGTATGCTTAATCGAAAATGAGAAATATAACTCAAGTTTCTCATAAAATGTTTGAGAATATAGAAGCGGTCACATTTTACAGGCTTGTTTGCTAAGCCATCCAAGAAAACAAAATAGTTTATATGAATAAGATTTATCTTTATGATGTGATTCGTTATTTGGTAACTGATCATTCCTATTACCGGTATGGTTAACAATCCCATAATTGAAAATCAAAACAAGTGGAATCAGCATATCAGAAAATCCCCTGTGCAAAAAATCACTGTCAGATATCTCGAAAAACGAGTTAAAAATCATCATTACGTAAACCGTTATTTAAAAAAAAATGTTTACTTAAAAATCCATTTTTCTCGTTTTCCATGAATGTCGTAGGTAAGTTTCTTGTGAAAAATTCTCAAAGTATCTAGTTTGTTGTGTAAAAAACCGGTTCAACATTGCCGAAAAATCTTTTCAACTAAAACACAAATAGGAAAAAAATTGGCCCACCGTAAAATAAGAACAATATCAATGACAATAAAATATATACCATGTTCTTCATTGTCCGACATAATTTTTTTCTGCTTCAGCATGCTGGCGAAAATGTTCACCTCCTTGGTGGATGCTTTCTAAACCATCTGAAAATTATTTGTACATCGGAAGTTACACATACCTGTGGTCGGTTATCTATTTGTTGCATAGAGCCGGTTGATTCTTCACGCTGTCGCTTATGTTTTGCCCTGCGAGACTAAAATGTCAATACTACGGGAGTTACGTTACTTCAGATGCAAAAACCTTTTTCATTGCTTCTGCCTGCACAAATTCACGAACAGGCAAATGTGTTGCATTTAAACCGTCAGAGCGATCTTGCTTTTTCTTTGGAGTCCTATCGGCTGGCGCTGTTTGATTTTCTTCATCGCGAAGCACAGCTAAACATTATCGTGATGAATACATTAGAGTTAAGTTTCGTTATTACTCGCAGGAACCATGTCCAAGAATTTGGTGAAATTCCCCGCCGGAGGCTTTTCATTAGGTGCAAATTTTTTCGCATCATATTGTTTAAAGATTCTTCCCATTATGCACTCTAAAAGTACATAAGAAAAATATGAATATGTAAGAAACATAAACTAGAATTACGAAGTAACCATAATGTCAATATGTCATCAATATGTGTAAAATATAGAAGCGATCCAAAAATTGAAAACACTTTATTACAATTGTGTTTACAAACCAATTATAATATATACAAATTAAATAGAAAATACATTTTTAATAGGGAATCATTCAGAAATTCTACTATAAACTAACAGAATTGTTGCGAAAATTGGTACAGCTTTCAGATTTTAGATTATAAGACAATACGTTGCTGAAATATAATTTAAGGATACTTTTATACCATTTAGTTTTATTTAACACAACTTAGATATTTCTGGATGGTTCTTTATTGAACGGGCACCCGTTATGTACCCTTTTATGCAAACATTGTTTAAAAAAATGCGAATTAAGTTTACCGCTGGAGGAAACACATAAGGATGTGAGGCAATATACAGTAAGAAAACTCTGCACGCAGAATGACTATTTCAAATGTTCTAGATAATTATCAAGCACATGAAGGATATTTACAAAGGAGCCTAACTATCTAAATACATGAGGAAAACAACAACGCTACAAATAGTTATGAAGAATCTATCAACTCGGGTATCTATGAACTCTGGAGGGGATGTATTCTAATGACTTCGCCCATTCCTTTCGTTCGTCGTTCGCGGAAAATGAGCGGCTATAAATAAGTGTTATGAAAATATGGAAGATTCTAAAATCAAATACAACTTAAAGCTTTCTCTAACGATGACTCTACAATAAACATAATTTTGCTTAGGCATTACCTATCAATGAAAAATTTTGCAACACTATTTGAACCCAGGTTTAAGCACCGAAAACACAGTATTTTTAGCATATATTTTACTCGGAACTAAATTGGAACTAAATTGGATTCGGAACTAAATTGTAACGTCGAACATAATTATTGCAAGCTAATAATTACAAAATAATGACTAACCATTCCTGTCCTTAAGAACTCAGCTTGTTGCCAGAATTCAAATTCGACATCGAGCCATTCACATGGCTGAATAGACGGCGAGTCGAAATTAACAACCGAGACGGTTCGACATAACGATCCAATGTATACTAAAATACCTTAACTATTCCAGAAAAGATAGTAATATTAAATACCAGTGCCCTGAAAGCCAATGCATATTTCCCTGGATGGATGATTCAGCAGACAAAATCTTGCTACAAACCTTCGGCAACATACCGCAGAACCTTCTGCAATATTGTATTGATAACAAATTTTTATACCCTTTAACAATTTATCAATCATACCTGAACTTATTAAGACCATCCCCTAAAATAAAACAAAAAGATGGTGTGGAGATCGCAATAATGGCTACCCACTGGGTCACAATAAATGTTCTTAGCAAACTATTTAAGATATCTTTGGCTTGAAACTAACAGAAAATTCTGTTTAAATTCAGTTTAAGTTCGGGCCTATTTTCTATTGTTATTTATCGTGCCTCTCTGTATAATGACTATATTTCGCGTGAATTCAAACTGAATTTCCAACTTTTTTAGTTAGTTTATATTTTTGGCTAGAGACGAATAGCCTATAGTCAATCCTAATGATACTAAAAGTAATATAATAAATAAATTCAATACATACCCTTTTTAAAGAGTCTTTCATCGGAGATATGAAACTGATTCCTAAGGATATAAAAATTAGAAACATATTTTAAAATCAAATTGTCTTACTAAATGAGACAGCCATGGGAGTTTCCGCATAAATTGTCTGTACCGGTTGCTTATTCCTATGAATACTTTCGACGACGCCTTTTGCGTAACAACCTTCTTTGTCAGGTCCGATTTGAATGGATTGGCCTTGGTGGATAACGCCTTCAGACAATATACCGCACACAACAGTGCCTACCTATAAGTGAAAAATTATTAGTACACGTTAAATTATTATGGAATAATAATGGTAGAGATATAAACGACTATAAACTATTTTAAGAATTGTGTGTTTTGAAATGAATAATTGAGAATTGATCTTTCATTAGATTTGAATATTATATCATATGCCGTCCAATTATCTCATATGTTGGATCCAAAACCACATGATCTATGGACGGGTTACAGCACACAATAGGCAGACTCAAAAATATCATAATCTCATTTTTGATGTGTGTTGGTAAACTTTATGTATTTCTTGGATGGTTCTTAGAATCATGCCAATGTACGGTGAACCCGTTATGATATAAATTGTAGAGCTAGCTCATTAATATGAAAAACATACCTTTTCGGATTGAAAGATTTCATCGACGTAGAATAGAGGAGAATTGTTGGAAGTAATATTACATTGTTTAAATATTGACGGATTTATTTGAGGCAACAGATTAAGGAAAGGCGTCAACAAATCCAGATTCAGGCCTGTTACACTGGACACCGAAAATATAGGCAGGATCTCTCTGTTAGGCATTGAATCAGCACAGCTAGAGAGGAATTAATTATTGTTTGTAACTTTGGAATTCTAGTGTTAATATATGCCATCTTTAAAATTTTATTCTCAAATTCATCTCTGTTACTTTCGACAATAATTCTAAGATTTAATTTCCCCTTATTTAGTACAATAATCTGGGGAACCGAAAAATTTTCAAAGGACGTACAGATTTTTGCCTAGCGTCATTAACATTATAAAATAAGAATAAGCAAAACTTACGAAATTATGTCATCGCGGCAAAGTATTCTTTTGGCAACTATTTTACGCCCCAATGTGCTAATGAGGTTCTCCACACTCCGTAATACCCTGCAACTTTAACACTCAGACTAAAGATAACATAAATTAAACAAACCGTTCATGTTGCTTATCATCAACCAGGTCAACTTTGGTTATTATTACAAACACTGGGATATCAAGAGCTAAAAATTTATTTTAACTTTCTTTGCTCCAATGTCAATGCATACCTATGGCTAGGCCTAAATGTTCCCGTGTGACAGCAGTAGCACCCGTTTTCGCATTTATAATTAATACGCAATAATGAGGCTGGTATCCAGATACTAAATATTGTACTTTATAATGTAAAAAATTCATTTAATATTGATCGAATTTTGAGAGAGTACCAATATGAATTATATATAAATTATTGCGAAATTTTTTCCTATGAATATATTGATATTTATATAAGTAAATAGATATAATAAGTACCAGAGTTGCCCGCAATTGCGGATTGCGGCAATTTTGGCGTTGCGGTTTGGGCTTGTTTTTACCGCAATCCGCAATCTTTAAGCACCCCTAAGAATGGCCTCGGCCGTGCCCGATAGGGCGCGGCCGAGGAAAAAATTTTGAAATTTATGACTCAACATTGAAAAATTTCAAAAGAAATTTTCTCCAGGCTCACTAAATTTTTCAAAATTTTTTCCTCGGCCGCGCCCTGTCGGGCACGGCCGAGCATTATTCCGCAAATTTTGTTTGCTTTTTGTGCGAAAGTAACCAAATTTCTCAAAAATATTCGGCAATTTCTTCGTAGAAAATATTGTTATCAAAATTGTGAAGAAGGAATAATAGCGCCACAGGCAACATTTTTCAGAAATATTACGGTCTGAGTTTGGCTCAGTCTGAGTTTGGCTCAGTCTGAGTTTGGCTCAGTCTGAGTTTGGCTCAGTCTGAGTTTGGCTTTCATTTCTTGGCTGTCTAAATTTTGGACTCACAGAAATAAGCACTATAAAGAATGCATCTGCCCAAAATTTTGGACTCACAGAAATAAGCACTATAAAGAATGCACCTGTCCAAAATTTTGGACTCACAGAAATAAGCACTATAAAGAATGCATCTGCCCAAAATTTTGGACTCACAGAAATAAGCACTATAAAGAATGCATCTGCCCAAAATTTTGGACTCACAGAAATAAGCACTATAAAGAATGCACCTGCCCAAAATTTTGGACTCACAGAAATAAGCACTATAAAGAATGCAACTGCCCAAAATTTTGGACTCACAGAAATAAGCACTATAAAGAATGCATCTGCCCAAAATTTTGGACTCACAGAAATAAGCACTATAAAGAATGCACCTGTCCAAAATTTTGGACTCACAGAAATAAGCACTATAAAGAATGCATCTGCCCAAAATTTTGGACTCACAGAAATAAGCACTATAAAGAATGCATCTGCCCAAAATTTTGGACTCACAGAAATAAGCACTATAAAGAATGCACCTGCCCAAAATTTAGGTACATTTTGGCTATATTTTGTCTAAATTTGTCGACATTTTAGCTAAAATTTGACCTCAAATTCGGATTCCCCGCTAAAAGTTACTCTAAAAAAGGTACATTTCAAAAATAAGCACCCCTAAGAATGCACCTGTGAAAAATGGACTAAGCACCATTAAGAATGCACCCTAAAAACGTCCGGCGGACGGACGGAAAAAAGACATCACAGACTTATTACCTCCATATATCGTAGTTTTGAGATATTTCCCTAAATCAAGCAGATCTTTATATTGCTGTCGTACAAAACAAAATTACTCACGATCGCCTGCGAGATCAATTAATGTGATCAGCCTTGAAGATCTTTCTATCACTTCCTCTAGTGTATGATCCTTGTAATTGATAAGCTAGAAATGCAAAAAATAAGAAGGCAATATTTAACCAAGGGTGGACATCAGACCGGAACTTCCAGCAAAAACAAAATCAGCACCCCTAAGAATGCACTCGGTGGCGCTTTTTAGGGAACCATATTTTCCTAAAAAAGTTTTCTCATTTTGTTACATATGCTTTGCGCTTGAAATTTCGACACATACCCCTTTCCCAATAAAGGCTTTATTAAAAATCCATAAATGATTTGTTGTGATTATATACACTAGAGACGAATCGCCCGGCTGAGCCGGGCGAATAAACGGTTCTATACTATCTCAAATATTCAAATGATGTATGGTAATAAATTCTCTATAAATTATCCAGCTAATCTTCCCGGGATAGATTGATATAAAATTTTCCAGCTAATATTCCCGGGATAGATTGATATAAAATTTCCAGCTTTTCTTCCGGGGATAGACTGATATAAAATTTTCCAGCTAATCTTCCCGGGATAGATTGATGTAAAATTTTCCAGCTAATATTCCCGGGATAGTATGATATAAGTGTTTCCAGCTAATCTTCCCAGGAT
Organism: Ditylenchus destructor; assembly: GCA_022814885.1. Taxonomy (NCBI): domain Eukaryota; kingdom Metazoa; phylum Nematoda; class Chromadorea; order Rhabditida; family Anguinidae; genus Ditylenchus; species Ditylenchus destructor. Next base: position 1,006,749 of record JAKKPZ010000005.1, read on the forward strand.
AGATTGATGTAAAATTTTCCAGCTAATATTCCCGGGATAGTATGATATAAGTGTTTCCAGCTAATCTTCCCGGGATAGATTGATGTAAAATTTTCCAGCTAATATTCCCGGGATAGATTGATGTAAAATTTTCCAGCTAATATTCCCGGGATAGATTGATGAAAAATTTTCCAGCTAATATTCCCGGGAAAGTATGATATAAGTGTTTCCAGCTAATCTTCCCAGGATAGATCGATGAAAAATTTTCCAGCTAATATTCCCGGGATAGATTGATATAAAATTTTCCAGCTATTCTTCCCGGGATAGATTGATATAAGTTTTTCCGGTATACTGGGGATATAAATTTTTGGATAATTTTCCATCAATTTTTCCTGGGATATAAATTTTTGGATAATTTTCCAAAAATTTTTCCTGGGATATAAATTACCGGATATTTTTTCATCAATTTTTCCTGGGATATAAATTTTTGAATAATTTTCCATCTATATCCTGGGATATAAATTTTCGGATAATTTTCCATTAATGTTTCCTGGGATATATATTACCGGATATTTTTTCATCAATTTTTCCTGGGATATAAATTTTTGAATAATTTTCCATCAATATTCCTGGGATATTAATTTTCGGATATTTTTCCATCAATTTTTCCTCGGATATAAATTTTCAGATAATTTTCCATCAATTTTTCCTGGGATATAAATTTGTGGATAATTTTCTATTAATTTTTCCCGGGATATAAATTTTCGGATATTTTTCCATCAATTTTTCCTGGGATATAAAATTTTGGATAATTTTCCATCAATTTTTCCTGGGATATAAATTTTTGGATAATTTTCCAAAAATTTTTCCTGGGATATAAAATTTTTGATATTTTTCGTCAATTTTCCGGGGATGTAAATTTTCGGATAATTTTCCATCAATTTTTCCTGGGATATAAATTTTTGGATAATTTTTCACCAATTTTTCCTGGGATATAAATTTGTGGATAATTTTCTATTAATTTTTCCTGGGATATAAATTTTTGGATAATTTTTCATCAATTTTTCCTGGGATATAAATTTTTGGATAATTTTCCAAAAATTTTTCCTGGGATATAAATTTTTGGATAATTTTCCAAAAATTTTTCCTGGGATATAAATTTTTGGATAATTTTTCATCAATTTTTCCTGTGATATAAATTGTTGGATAATTTTCCATCAATTTTTCCTGGGATATAAATTTTTGGATATTATTCCATCAAGTTTTCCCGGGATATAAATTTTCGGATATTTTTCCATCAATTTTTCCTGGGATATAAAATTTTGGATAATTTTCCATCAATTTTTCCTCGGATATAAATTACTCAATATTTTTCATCAATATTCCTGGGATATAAATTTTTGGATATTTTTCCATCAACTTTTCCCGCGATATAAATTTTTGGATAATTTTCCAAAAATTTTTCCTGGGATATAAATTTTTGGATAATTTTTCATCAATTTTTCCTGGGATATAAATTTTTGGATAATTTTCCATCAATTTTTCCTGGGATATAAATTTTTGGATAATTTTCCAAAAATTTTTCCTGGGATATAAATTACCGGATATTTTTTCATCAATTTTTCCTGGGATATAAATTTGTGGATAATTTTCTATTAATTTTTCCCGGGATATAAATTTTCGGATATTTTTCCATCAATTTTTCCTGGGATATAAAATTTTGGATAATTTTCCATCAATTTTTCCTCGGATATAAATTACTCGATATTTTTCATCAATATTCCTGGGATATAAATTTTCGGATATTTTTCCATCAAGTTTTCCCGGGATATAAATTTTTGGATAATTTTCCAAAAATTTTTCCTGGGATATAAATTTTTGGATAATTTTTCATCAATTTTTCCTGGGATATAAATTACCTGATATTTTTTCATCAATTTTTCCTGGGATATAAATTTTTGGATAATTTTTCATCAATTTTTCCTGGGATATAAATTTGTGGATAATTTTCTATTAATTTTTCCTGGGATATAAATTTTTGGATAATTTTTCATCAATTTTTCCTGGGATATAAATTTTTGGATAATTTTCCAAAAATTTTTCCTGGGATTTAAATTACCTGATATTTTTTCATCAATTTTTCCTGGGATATAAATTTTTGGATAATTTTTCATCAATTTTTCCTGTGATATAAATTTTTGGATAATTTTCCAAAAATTTTTCCTGGGATATAAATTTTTGGATAATTTTTCATCAATTTTTCCTGGGATATAAATTTTTGGATAATTTTCCATCTATATTCCTGGGATATAAATTTTCGGATATTATTCCATCAAGTTTTCCCGGGATATAAATTTTCGGATATTTTTCCATCAATTTTTCCTGGGATATAAAATTTTGGATAATTTTCCATCAATTTTTCCTCGGATATAAATTACTCAATATTTTTCATCAATATTCCTGGGATATAAATTTTTGGATATTTTTCCATCAACTTTTCCCGCGATATAAATTTTTGGATAATTTTCCAAAAATTTTTCCTGGGATATAAATTTTTGGATAATTTTTCATCAATTTTTCCTGGGATATAAATTTTTGGATAATTTTCCATCAATTTTTCCTGGGATATAAATTTTTGGATAATTTTCCAAAAATTTTTCCTGGGATATAAATTACCGGATATTTTTTCATCAATTTTTCCTGGGATATAAATTTTTGGATAATTTTTCATCAATTTTTCCTGGGATATAAATTTTTGGATAATTTTTCATCAATTTTTCCTGGGATATAAATTTTCGGATAATTTTCCATTAATGTTTCCTGGGATATATATTACCGGATATTTTTTCATCAATTTTTCCTGGGATATAAATTTTTGGATAATTTTTCATCAATTTTTCCTGTGATATAAATTTTTGGATAATTTTTCATCAATTTTTCCTGTGATATAAATTTTTGGATAATTTTCCATCAATTTTTCCTGTGATATAAAATTTTTGGAAAATTTTTCATCAATTTTTCCTGTGATATAAATTTTTGGATAATTTTCCATCAATTTTTCCTGTGATATAAATTTTTGGATAATTTTCCATAAATTTTTCCTGTGATATAAATTACCGGATATTTTTTCATCAATTTTTCCTGGGATATAAATTTTTGGATAATTTTCCAAAAATTTTTCCTGGGATATAAATTACCGGATATTTTTTCATCAATTTTTCCTGGGATATAAATTTTCGGATAATTTTCCATCAATTTTTCCTGGGATATAAATTTTTGGATAATTTTTCATCAATTTTTCCTGGGATATAAATTTTTGGATAATTTTCCATCAATTTTTCCTGGGATATAAATTTTCGGCTAATTTTCCACAAATTTTTCCTGGGATATAAATTTGTGGATAATTTTCTATTAATTTTTCCTGGGATATAAATTTTTGGATATTTTTCCATCAATTGTTCCTGAGATATAAATTTTTGGATAATTTTCCATCAATTTTTCCTGGGATATAAATTACTCGAAATTTTTCATCAATTTTCCTGGGATAAAAATTTTTGCATAATTTTCGATCAATTTTTCCTGGGGTATAAATTTTTGGATAATTTTCCACAAATTTTTCCTGGGATATAAATTTTTGGATAATTTTTCATCAATTTTTCCTGGGATATAAATTACCGGATATTTTTTCATCAATTTTTCCTGGGATATAAATTTTCGGCTAATTTTCCATAAATTTTTCCTGGGATATAAATTTGTGGATAATTTTCTATTAATTTTTCCTGGGATATAAATTTTCGGATATTTTTCCATCAATTGTTCCTGAGATATAAATTTTTGGATAATTTTCCATCAATTTTTCCTGGGATATAAATTACTCGATATTTTTCATCAATTTTCCTGGGATATAAATTTTTGGATAATTTTCCATTAATTTTTCCTGGGATATAAATTTTTGGATATTTTTCCATCAATTGTTCCTGAGATATAAATTTTTGGATAATTTTCCATCAATTTTTCCTGGGATATAAATTACTCGAAATTTTTCATCAATTTTCCTGGGATAAAAATTTTTGCATAATTTTCGATCAAGTTTTCCTGGGATATAAATTTGGATAATTTTCCATCAATTTTTCCTGGGATATAAATTTTTGGATAATTTTTCATCAATTTTTCCTGGGATATAAATTACCGGATATTTTTTCATCAATTTTTCCTGGGATATAAATTTTCGGCTAATTTTCCACAAATTTTTCCTGGGATATAAATTTGTGGATAATTTTCTATTAATTTTTCCTGGGATATAAATTTTCGGATATTTTTCCATCAATTGTTCCTGAGATATAAATTTTTGGATAATTTTCCATCAATTTTTCCTGGGATATAAATTTTCGGATATTTTTCCATCAATTGTTCCTGGGATATAAATTACTCGATATTTTTCATCAATTTTCCTGGGATATAAATTTTCGGATATTTTTCCATCAATTTTTCCTGGGATATAAATTTTTGGATAATTTTCCATCAATTTTTCCTGGGATATAAATTTTCGGATATTTTTCCATCAATTTTTCCTGGGATATAAATTTTCGGATATTTTTCTATTAATTTTTCCTGGGATATAAATTTTCGGATATTTTTCCATCAATTGTTCCTGAGATATAAATTACTCGATATTTTTCATCAATTTTCCTGGGATATAAATTTTTGGATATTTTTCCATCAATTTTTCCTAAATTTTCCAGCTATTCTTCCCGGGATAGATTGATATAAAATTTTCCAGCTATGCTTCCCGGGATAGATTGATATAAGTTTTTCCGGTATATTTCCCGGGATAGATTGATATAAAATTTTCCAGCTATGCTTCCCGGGATAGATTGATATAAGTTTTTCCGGTATATTTCCCGGGATAGATTGATATAAAATTTTCCAGCTATGCTTCCCGGGATAGATTGATATAAGTTTTTCCGGTATATTTCCCGGGATAGATTGATATAAAATTTTCCAGCTATGCTTCCCGGGATAGATTGATATAAGTTTTTCCGGTATATTTCCCGGGATAGATTGATATAAAATTTTCCAGCTATGCTTCCCGGGATAGATTGATATAAGTTTTTCCGGTATATTTCCCGGGATAGATTGATATAAACTTTTCCAGCTATGCTTCCCGGGATAGATTGATATAAGTTTTTCCGGTATATTTCCCGGGATAGATTGATATAAGTTTTTCCGGTATATTTCCCGGGATAGATTGATATAAACTTTTCCAGCTATGCTTCCCGGGATAGATTGATATAAGTTTTTCCGGTATACTTCCCGGGATAGATTGATATAAAATTTTCCAGCTATGCTTCCCGGGATAGATTGATATAAGTTTTTCCGGTATATTTCCCGGGATAGATTGATATAAAATTTTTTCCAGCTATGCTTCCCGGGATAGATTGATATAAGTTTTTCCGGTATATTTCCCGGGATAGATTGATATAAACTTTTCCAGCTATGCTTCCCGGGATAGATTGATATAAGTTTTTCCGGTATATTTCCCGGGATAGATTGATATAAGTTTTTCCGGTATATTTCCCGGGATAGATTGATATAAACTTTTCCAGCTATGCTTCCCGGGATAGATTGATATAAGTTTTTCCGGTATACTTCCCGGGATAGATTGATATAAGTTTTTCCGGTATATTTCCCGGGATAGATATTAAATTTTCCAGCTATTCTTCCCGGGATAGATTGATATAAAATTTTCCAGCTATGCTTCCCGGGATAGATTGATATAAGTTTTTCCGGTATATTTCCCGGGATAGATTGATATAAAATTTTCCAGCTATGCTTCCCGGGATAGATTGATATAAGTTTTTCCGGTATATTTCCCGGGATAGATTGATATAAAATTTTCCAGCTATGCTTCCCGGGATAGATTGATATAAGTTTTTCCGGTATATTTCCCGGGATAGATTGATATAAGTTTTTCCGGTATATTTCCCGGGATAGATTGATATAAACTTTTCCAGCTATGCTTCCCGGGATAGATTGATATAAGTTTTTCCGGTATACTTCCCGGGATAGATTGATATAAAATTTTCCAGCTATTCTTCCCGGGATAGATTGATATAAACTTTTCCAGCTATGCTTCCCGGGATAGATTGATATAAAATTTTCCAGCTATGCTTCCCGGGATAGATTGATATAAGTTTTTCCGGTATATTTCCCGGGATAGATTGATATAAAATTTTCCAGCTATGCTTCCCGGGATAGATTGATATAAGTTTTTCCGGTATATTTCCCGGGATAGATTGATATAAAATTTTCCAGCTATGCTTCCCGGGATAGATTGATATAAGTTTTTCCAGCTATGCTTCCCGGGATAGATTGATATAAAATTTTCCAGCTATGCTTCCCGGGATAGATTGATATAAACTTTTCCAGCTATGCTTCCCGGGATAGATTGATATTAAATTTTCCAGCTATTCTTCCCGGGATAGATTGATATAAAATTTTCCAGCTATGCTTCCCGGGATAGATTGATATAAGTTTTTCCGGTATATTTCCCGGGATAGATTGATATAAAATTTTCCAGCTATGCTTCCCGGGATAGATTGATATAAGTTTTTCCGGTATATTTCCCGGGATAGATTGATATAAAATTTTCCAGCTATGCTTCCCGGGATAGATTGATATAAGTTTTTCCGGTATATTTCCCGGGATAGATTGATATAAAATTTTCCAGCTATGCTTCCCGGGATAGATTGATATAAGTTTTTCCGGTATATTTCCCGGGATAGATTGATATAAAATTTTCCAGCTATGCTTCCCGGGATAGATTGATATAAGTTTTTCCGGTATATTTCCCGGGATAGATTGATATAAACTTTTCCAGCTATGCTTCCCGGGATAGATTGATATAAGTTTTTCCGGTATATTTCCCGGGATAGATTGATATAAAATTTTCCAGCTATTCTTTCCGGGATAGATTGATATAAGTTTTTCCGGTATATTTCCCGGGATAGATTGATATAAAATTTTCCAGCTATTCTTTCCGGGATAGATTGATATAAAATTTTCCAGCTATGCTTCCCGGGATAGATTGATATAAGTTTTTCCGGTATATTTCCCGGGATAGATTGATATAAAATTTTCCAGCTATGCTTCCCGGGATAGATTGATATAAAATTTTCCAGCTATGCTTCCCGGGATAGATTGATATAAGTTTTTCCGGTATATTTCCCGGGATAGATTGATATAAGTTTTTCCGGTATATTTCCCGGGATAGATTGATATAAAATTTTCCAGCTATTCTTTCCGGGATAGATTGATATAAACTTTTCCAGCTATGCTTCCCGGGATAGATTGATATTAAATTTTCCAGCTATTCTTCCCGGGATAGATTGATATAAAATTTTCCAGCTATGCTTCCCGGGATAGATTGATATAAACTTTTCCAGCTATGCTTCCCGGGATAGATTGATATTAAATTTTCCAGCTATTCTTTCCGGGATAGATTGATATAAACTTTTCCAGCTATGCTTCCCGGGATAGATTGATATTAAATTTTCCAGCTATTCTTTCCGGGATAGATTGATATAAAATTTTCCAGCTATTCTTTCCGGGATAGATTGATATAAACTTTTCCAGCTATGCTTCCCGGGATAGATTGATATAAGTTTTTCCGGTATATTTCCCGGGATAGATTGATATAAAATTTTCCAGCTATGCTTCCCGGGATAGATTGATATAAGTTTTTCCGGTATATTTCCCGGGATAGATTGATATAAAATTTTCCAGCTATTCTTTCCGGGATAGATTGATATAAACTTTTCCAGCTATGCTTCCCGGGATAGATTGATATAAGTTTTTCCGGTATATTTCCCGGGATAGATTGATATAAAATTTTCCAGCTATGCTTCCCGGGATAGATTGATATAAAATTTTCCAGCTATGCTTCCCGGGATAGATTGATATAAGTTTTTCCGGTATATTTCCCGGGATAGATTGATATAAAATTTTCCAGCTATTCTTTCCGGGATAGATTGATATAAACTTTTCCAGCTATGCTTCCCGGGATAGATTGATATTAACCCATTATTGCCCGACCTTTTGCTGATTTTTGGTATACAGAGCTCATTTGGGCCCCTGATAACGGGAAAAATATTATTTTTTAAAATTCGATTAAAAAATGGCGATTTTCACGGGTTCGAAAATTTGGCGCGAATTCAAATTTTGGCCAAAAAATCAGGTCCTGCACTGAATTTGACAAGCTTAGTGGATTCCTTGTAGCCGATTTACTCGGCAAGTTTTTTTTAATTTCCGCAAAAGGTGCCAAATGTGTGTCCCGAAAATGACCATTTTTCAGGGCAAAAACGGAGAAACAAACACAACAACGCTAAACAAATTACATATCCTGATTCAGGACAAAAAGTTGGCTATATAAGAGCAATATCAGATTTGAGCTAGGAGGCCAAAAAATTGGACAAAAATTACTCCAAAGTTTGCGTTCCAAATTTGGAACACTGGGAAATGATGGGTTAAATTTTCCAGCTATTCTTCCCGAGATAGATTGATATAAGTTTTTTCGGTATACTTCCCGGGATAGATTGATATAAAATTTTCCAGCTATGCTTCCCGGGATAGATTGATATAAACTTTTCCAGCTATGCTTCCCGGGATAGATTGATATAAGTTTTTCCGGTATATGTCCCGGGATAGATTGATATAAGTTTTTCCGGTATATTTCCCGGGATAGATTGATATAAAATTTTCCAGCTATTCTTTCCGGGATAGATTGATATAAGTTTTTCCGGTATATTTCCCGGGATAGATTGATATAAAATTTTCCAGCTATTCTTTCCGGGATAGATTGATATAAAATTTTCCAGCTATGCTTCCCGGGATAGATTGATATAAGTTTTTCCGGTATATTTCCCGGGATAGATTGATATAAAATTTTCCAGCTATTCTTTCCGAGATAGATTGATATAAAATTTTCCAGCTATGCTTCCCGGGATAGATTGATATAAGTTTTTCCGGTATATTTCCCGGGATAGATTGATATTAATTTTCCAGCTATGCTTCCCGGGATAGATTGATATAAAATTTTCCAGCTATTCTTTCCGGGATAGATTGATATAAGTTTTTCCGGTATATTTCCCGGGATAGATTGATATAAAATTTTCCAGCTATGCTTCCCGGGATAGATTGATATAAGTTTTTCCGGTATATTTCCCGGGATAGATTGATATAAAATTTTCCAGCTATTCTTTCCGGGATAGATTGATATAAAATTTTCCAGCTATGCTTCCCGGGATAGATTGATATAAGTTTTTCCGGTATATTTCCCGGGATAGATTGATATAAAATTTTCCAGCTATGCTTCCCGGGATAGATTGATATAAAATTTTCCAGCTATTCTTTCCGGGATAGATTGATATAAGTTTTTCCGGTATATTTCCCGGGATAGATTGATATAAAATTTTCCAGCTATTCTTTCCGGGATAGATTGATATAAAATTTTCCAGCTATGCTTCCCGGGATAGATTGATATAAGTTTTTCCGGTATATTTCCCGGGATAGATTGATATAAACTTTTCCAGCTATGCTTCCCGGGATAGATTGATATTAAATTTTCCAGCTATTCTTCCCGGGATAGATTGATATAAGTTTTTCCGGTATACTTCCCGGGATAGATTGATATAAAATTTTCCAGCTATTCTTCCCGGGATAGATTGATATAAACTTTTCCAGCTATGCTTCCCGGGATAGATTGATATAAAATTTTCCAGCTATGCTTCCCGGGATAGATTGATATAAACTTTTCCAGCTATGCTTCCCGGGATAGATTGACATAAAATTTTCCAGCTATGCTTCCCGGGATAGATTGATATAAACTTTTCCAGCTATGCTTCCCGGGATAGATTGATATAAAATTTTCCAGCTATGCTTCCCGGGATAGATTGATATAAACTTTTCCAGCTATGCTTCCCGGGATAGATTGATATTAAATTTTCCAGCTATTCTTCCCGGGATAGATTGATATAAGTTTTTCCGGTATATTTCCCGGGATAGATTGATATAAAATTTTCCAGCTATTCTTTCCGGGATAGATTGATATAAGTTTTTCCGGTATATTTCCCGGGATAGATTGATATAAAATTTTCCAGCTATTCTTTCCGGGATAGATTGATATAAAATTTTCCAGCTATGCTTCCCGGGATAGATTGATATAAACTTTTCCAGCTATGCTTCCCGGGATAGATTGATATTAAATTTTCCAGCTATTCTTCCCGGGATAGATTGATATAAGTTTTTCCGGTATATTTCCCGGGATAGATTGATATAAAATTTTCCAGCTATTCTTTCCGGGATAGATTGATATAAGTTTTTCCGGTATATTTCCCGGGATAGATTGATATAAAATTTTCCAGCTATTCTTTCCGGGATAGATTGATATAAAATTTTCCAGCTATGCTTCCCGGGATAGATTGATATAAGTTTTTCCGGTATATTTCCCGGGATAGATTGATATAAAATTTTCCAGCTATGCTTCCCGGGATAGATTGATATAAAATTTTCCAGCTATGCTTCCCGGGATAGATTGATATAAGTTTTTCCGGTATATTTCCCGGGATAGATTGATATAAGTTTTTCCGGTATATTTCCCGGGATAGATTGATATAAAATTTTCCAGCTATTCTTTCCGGGATAGATTGATATAAACTTTTCCAGCTATGCTTCCCGGGATAGATTGATATTAAATTTTCCAGCTATTCTTCCTGGGATAGATTGATATAAAATTTTCCAGCTATGCTTCCCGGGATAGATTGATATAAGTTTTTCCGGTATATTTCCCGGGATAGATTGATATAAGTTTTTCCGGTATATTTCCCGGGATAGATTGATATAAAATTTTCCAGCTATGCTTCCCGGGATAGATTGATATAAAATTTTCCAGCTATGCTTCCCGGGATAGATTGATATAAGTTTTTCCGGTATATTTCCCGGGATAGATTGATATAAGTTTTTCCGGTATATTTCCCGGGATAGATTGATATAAAATTTTCCAGCTATGCTTCCCGGGATAGATTGATATAAACTTTTCCAGCTATGCTTCCCGGGATAGATTGATATAAAATTTTCCAGCTATGCTTCCCGGGATAGATTGATATAAGTTTTTCCGGTATATTTCCCGGGATAGATTGATATAAAATTTTCCAGCTATTCTTTCCGGGATAGATTGATATAAACTTTTCCAGCTATGCTTCCCGGGATAGATTGATATAAGTTTTTCCGGTATATTTCCCGGGATAGATTGATATAAAATTTTCCAGCTATGCTTCCCGGGATAGATTGATATAAAATTTTCCAGCTATGCTTCCCGGGATAGATTGATATAAAATTTTCCAGCTATGCTTCCCGGGATAGATTGACATAAAATTTTCCAGCTATGCTTCCCGGGATAGATTGATATAAACTTTTCCAGCTATATGCTTCCCGGGATAGATTGATATAAAATTTTCCAGCTATGCTTCCCGGGATAGATTGATATAAACTTTTCCAGCTATGCTTCCCGGGATAGATTGATATTAAATTTTCCAGCTATTCTTCCCGGGATAGATTGATATAAGTTTTTCCGGTATATTTCCCGGGATAGATTGATATAAAATTTTCCAGCTATTCTTTCCGGGATAGATTGATATAAGTTTTTCCGGTATATTTCCCGGGATAGATTGATATAAAATTTTCCAGCTATTCTTTCCGGGATAGATTGATATAAAATTTTCCAGCTATGCTTCCCGGGATAGATTGATATAAACTTTTCCAGCTATGCTTCCCGGGATAGATTGATATTAAATTTTCCAGCTATTCTTCCCGGGATAGATTGATATAAGTTTTTCCGGTATATTTCCCGGGATAGATTGATATAAAATTTTCCAGCTATTCTTTCCGGGATAGATTGATATAAGTTTTTCCGGTATATTTCCCGGGATAGATTGATATAAAATTTTCCAGCTATTCTTTCCGGGATAGATTGATATAAAATTTTCCAGCTATGCTTCCCGGGATAGATTGATATAAGTTTTTCCGGTATATTTCCCGGGATAGATTGATATAAAATTTTCCAGCTATGCTTCCCGGGATAGATTGATATAAAATTTTCCAGCTATGCTTCCCGGGATAGATTGATATAAGTTTTTCCGGTATATTTCCCGGGATAGATTGATATAAGTTTTTCCGGTATATTTCCCGGGATAGATTGATATAAAATTTTCCAGCTATTCTTTCCGGGATAGATTGATATAAACTTTTCCAGCTATGCTTCCCGGGATAGATTGATATTAAATTTTCCAGCTATTCTTCCTGGGATAGATTGATAAAATACAAGAGAACCCGCCGATTCTCGGCGGATTACCGCCTCGAATCGGCGGGTTCTCTTGTATTTTTTTCGCGGTTAGCGTGCATCCGCGGCCCCCTGGGGGGTCGCGGGGGGCCACAGGGGGTCGTGCCCCCCTTGAAACCGGTACCAATCGTCTTGTCTCGTCGAGAGGAAGCGATTGACGTATCACACGCCCAAATCCGAGCAGGGCGTGAAAAGTTAGCATTTTGCCCCCTGGGGGTAAAAGGGGGCAAAGGGGGTCGTGCCCCCCTTGAAACCGGTACCAATCGTCTTGTCTCGTCGAGAGGAAGCGATTGACGTATCACACGCCCAAATCCGAGCAGGGCGTGAAAAGTTAGCATTTTGCCCCCTGGGGGGTAAAGGGGGCAAAGGGGGTCGTGCCCCCCTTGAAACCGGTACCAATCGTCTTGTCTTGTCGAGACGAAGCGATTGACTTATCACTCGCCAAAATCCGCACACAGCGTGAAAAGTTTCCTTTTGTGGCCCCCTGGGGGGTAAAAGGGGTCACAGGGGGCCACAGGGGGTCGTATGGGGGCTGAAAATGGTACCAAACGTCTTCTCTTGTCGAGACGAAGCGATTGACTTATCACTCGCCAAAATCCGCACACAGCGTGAAAAGTTTCCTTTTGTGGCCCCTGGGGGGTAAAAGGGGTCACAGGGGGCCACAGGGGGTCGTATGGGGGCTGAAAATGGTACCAAACGTCTTCTCTTGTCGAGACGAAGCGATTGACTTATCACTCGCCAAAATCCGCACACAGCGTGAAAAGTTTCCTTTTGTGGCCCCCTGGGGGGTAAAAGGGGTCACAGGGGGCCACAGGGGGTCGTATGGGGGCTGAAAATGGTACCAAACGTCTTCTCTTGTCGAGACGAAGCGATTGACTTATCACTCGCCAAAATCCGCACACAGCGTGAAAAGTTTCCTTTTGTGGCCCCCTGGGGGGTAAAAGGGGTCACAGGGGGCCACAGGGGGTCGTATGGGGGCTGAAAATGGTACCAAACGTCTTCTCTTGTCGAGACGAAGCGATTGACATATCACTCGCCAAAATCCGCACACAGCGTGAAAAGTTGGCCCATGTGACCCCCCCCCCCCGACATCCATCCTGCGAAATAGGTTAGAGTGGATAAAATTTTCCAGCTATGCTTCCCGGGATAGATTGATATAAAATTTTCCAGCTATGCTTCCCGGGATAGATTGATATAAGTTTTTCCGGTATATTTCCCGGGATAGATTGATATAAGTTTTTCCGGTATATTTCCCGGGATAGATTGATATAAAATTTTCCAGCTATGCTTCCCGGGATAGATTGATATAAAATTTTCCAGCTATGCTTCCCGGGATAGATTGATATAAGTTTTTCCGGTATATTTCCCGGGATAGATTGATATAAGTTTTTCCGGTATATTTCCCGGGATAGATTGATATAAAATTTTCCAGCTATGCTTCCCGGGATAGATTGATATAAGTTTTTCCGGTATATTTCCCGGGATAGATTGATATAAAATTTTCCAGCTATTCTTTCCGGGATAGATTGATATAAACTTTTCCAGCTATGCTTCCCGGGATAGATTGATATAAGTTTTTCCGGTATATTTCCCGGGATAGATTGATATAAAATTTTCCAGCTATGCTTCCCGGGATAGATTGATATAAGTTTTTCCGGTATATTTCCCGGGATAGATTGATATAAAATTTTCCAGCTATGCTTCCCGGGATAGATTGATATAAGTTTTTCCGGTATATTTCCCGGGATAGATTGATATAAAATTTTCCAGCTATTCTTCCCGGGATAGATTGATATAAGTTTTTCCGGTATACTTCCCGGGATAGATTGATATAAAATTTTCCAGCAGTTCTTCCCGGGGTAGTGTGATATAAACTTTTCCAGCTATGCTTCCCGGGATAGATTGATATTAACCCATTATTGCCCGACCTTTTGCTGATTTTTGGTATACAGAGCCCATTTGGGCCCCTGATAACGGGAAAAATATTATTTTTTAAAATTCGATTAAAAAATGGCGATTTTCACGGGTTCGAAAATTTGGCGCGAATTCAAATTTTGGCCAAAAAATCAGGTCCTGCACTGAATTTGACAAGCTTAGTGGATTCCTTGTAGCCGATTTACTCGGCAAGTTTTTTTAAATTTCCGCAAAAGGTGCCAAATGTGTGTCTCGAAAATGACCATTTTTCAGGGCAAAAACGGAGAAACAAACACAACAACGCTAAACAAATTACATATCCTCATTCAGGACAAAAAGTTGGCTATATAAGAGCAATATCAGATTTGAGCTAGGAGGCCAAAAAATTGGACAAAAATTACTCCAAAGTTTGCGTTCCAAATTTGGAACACTGGGAAATGATGGGTTAAATTTTCCAGCTATTCTTCCCGAGATAGATTGATATAAGTTTTTTCGGTATACTTCCCGGGATAGATTGATATAAAATTTTCCAGCTATGCTTCCCGGGATAGATTGATATAAACTTTTCCAGCTATGCTTCCCGGGATAGATTGATATAAGTTTTTCCGGTATATGTCCCGGGATAGATTGATATAAAATTTCCCAGCTGGGATATAAATTTTTGGATAATTTTCCAAAAATTTTTCCTGGGATATAAATTTTTGGATAATTTTCCATCAATTTTTCCTGGGATATAAATTTGTGGATAATTTTCTATTAATTTTTCCTGGGATATAAATTTTCGGATATTTTTCCATCAATTTTTCCTGGCATATAAATTTTTGGATAATTTTCCATCAATTTTTCCTCGGATATAAATTACTCGATATTTTTCATCAATATTCCTGGGATATAAATTTTCGGATAATTTTCGGATATTTTTCCATCAATTTTTCCTGGGATATAAATTTTTGGATAATTTTCCATCAATTTTTCCTGGGATATAAATTTTTGGATAATTTTCCATCAATTTTTCCTCGGATATAAATTACTCGATATTTTTCATCAATATTCCTGGGATATAAATTTTTGGATAATTTTCCATCAATTTTTCCTGGGATATAAATTTGTGGATAATTTTCTATTAATTTTTCCTGGGATATAAATTTTCGGATATTTTTCCATCAATTTTTCCTGGCATATAAATTTTTGGATAATTTTCCATCAATTTTTCCTCGGATATAAATTACTCGATATTTTTCATCAATATTCCTGGGATATAAATATACATATTTTACTTTTTACTAATATTTCATATTAATTTTTCTATCAAATTTAGGTTTTTTGGGGGGGTACTCGCGAGTTTGGGGTCCGGGACCCCCAAAAAGTGGGTTATTCTATTGGGGGGGAAGACTGTCACCTTGCGACTTAGAGGGATCCGATATATTAAATGTGTCTCAAATGTGTTGACTTCCTATTGCAGTAACTCGATTTTGATGTCCGTCACACATTCAGTTGATCTCACATTTGAGTCACATTCAGACAGTGTTGTAGCATAGGGTTAAATGTGACTTAAATGTGAAATCTGTTGAATGTGAATCACATTCAACAGATTTCACATTTAAGTCACATTTAACCCTATGCTACAACACTGTCTGAATGTGAGATCAACTGAATGTGTGACGGACACAGAAAAATCGAGTTACTGCAATTATATGGGGGATTGTTGTCACTTGACCTTTCATTTTAGTCGCATTTTCAATGCAATAATGTTATTATTTTTATATTATTATTATATTCAAAATAGTGGCATTCACTGACGCACCCAGGGGGGGTACCGGGGGTACGTACCCCCCCAAAAAAAATGGGAAAATTTGAAAAAATGAGTGTAAATCAGTGCAAATTTGGCCAAAAATTTGGCCGGTACCCCCCCCAAAATCCAAAAACCGGGGGTACCAAAAAAAGTGTACCCCCCCTAAATGGCCATTTCCACTGAAACGTACCCCCCAAAAAAAATCCTGGGTGCGTCCCTGGTGGCAGGGTAAAAAAGACGTTTTTAGGAAAATCATTTTTTAGAATAGCAAATTTACTTCGCTGAGCTAATCACGAATCTACAATCGGGATTGTCGAGTGACCACCCTTGTATTTAACAAATTCATTACCTCGCCTTCGGAAGAGAAACCCACGAAATCCAAACAAATTGAGCTAGTTTTGCCTGAGCGAAATTCGTGCCGGAAACGAAATAGATTCAATCGGGTTTTGCCTTGCCTAAAGAAAATGGGAATAATAATTCTAGAGTTAGTAAAGAAATATAAAAATTTTAACCAAAAAAGTATATAGTATCATAAATTGGGGAAAACGGTTCCCCAGTTTACGATACCCTAAGGAAAATATGGCATTTTATCGCGAAACAACAAATCCCTAAAACAACAGCGTATGCTAGAAACATACCCATTATCCAAAGTTCCTTGTGTCAACACTCCACATAAAGTTGATTTTCCTGCTTCAGCGCTACCCAAAATCGCGAGGCGAAGATCAACTAACTTCCGATTGTCGGGTAATTTTTGTACTAAGACCTCTTTAAAGATTTTAGTTTCCTCGCATGTAGGTCCCGAGCTTCTAGTGAAAATTGTTTCATTGAGCTGAAACATTAAACATAAATTAGCGCTTAAAAATGACACATAAATATTACTAATATCAATTTTGCTCCTATTTCCTCTGCCATTTTCCTTAACGTGTCCATAGATTTTTCCATTTCCGGAGCAGTTAGTCCAGCAATTGTTCCATCATCTTCTACTCCAATTTTGTATATTGCTTCTCCTTGCCCTTCGCGCAGGCGCCATTTGAGTTGGGTTGCTAGATGAAGAAACCGGGAAAACGTAGGATTGATTAGTCTCGACTGAAAGATAGATAGTTAAAACTATATTGATAACATTTTTCTATGTTGTGTATGCTATTAATTGAATTATTGAACTATTAATTAAATATGCTATTAATTTTAAGCCCTATATAATTTCGCTATAAAAGTTTTACTCCCATGTTCCGAGTGGATATTCTCCGAATTTGTCATATCGCTGTTTATTGAGCCTTTGGAGAAAACCGGAAGATTGTAAATTGTTACCTTGTATTCGACATTGCCAATGTCGTTCTCTGGAGGAAGCGGAGCTATTCCGTCAAAGCCCTTCATGGTGTTTCTTGAATTTGAGCCAGCCTCGTCTATCCGAAAGCCGTCACGATTGCGATGTTTACTAAAAATAAAATCAGCCATAACAACTGATAATAATAATAATAAATAGTGATGCAAGAAACGTATTGTTCAAATAATTTTCCCATGAAATATTGCGAAAACGTGAACCAGTTGTAATATAAACTATTTCATAAGAGATCTTGATAATTTCTTAACATGAAAATAATGTCAAACTGCCGTTTTCTCAAGTTTGAAACCCGAAAATGGCCCATATTTCCACGGCTTATTGTGAAACTTAAAGGCTAATATATTTACTGAATATATATTTCGGAATATTTACGAAAGTGTTTCATGCCCTGAAGGCATTATTCAATTTTTCATAAAATACATGAACATTTGATTCCGTAAGTTAAGTATGCTATGTTATATTTTTTCACATCCTGTAAATAAATAAAAAACTTACCACCTCTGCCGGGAAGCTGCTCTTGAGCGCCGCCGAGCTCGACGCTCGCCCTGCATTAAGGCCGAATTATTTACAACGCTGAAACGGGTTATCATAAATTATTGCATCATTAATGTCATTGCGCAACACATAAAAAATGACAAATAATACATTTGCGAATACCCGTTCCAGAATCTTACCAAAAGTTAAATGTAAAACTAATATCAACGCTTTATAAAATTTTATCAAGTGCAAAAGCCTTTGACCACTGCTGTCAGAATCAAAAATTACTAAGAATGCAACATGAAATATTGCGAAAACACTGAAGATCCGCCTTTGTATAAACCTGATATGACCTATCTCGAAAGAGACAGCTTTCAAATTTTGTTTCGTTGAAACAGTATAAAATAACAGCCCAACGATATCACGCACGTTGAAAAAAATTTGATACACGGTGTCAATTGCATCCGGTAGAAAAAAGTCTAGTAGCGCGCCAATTTCTCATTTTGCGGGAATTCGAAATCTATAAACTAATTTTAAAATGTGCTCCAGTTAAACAATGTGGCAAATATAAATTTGATTTCCAATCAATTATAAAATGCTTTTGCCAAATTTACTGATTGGCCAACGACATTTTACAAAGTAATCAATGTGTACATGACATTTTCCTTAAAAAGCTTCGGGATATTGAAACAAAAGGCGTCAGATATGATCAAATGATGATCAGTTATCAATGAATAGATTTATGGCAAATTAAATTAATTGAGAACCGTATGAAGAATTTCTCTAGATGTTTAAGTCATGAATATAGGTTGTTTATCATGAATATATAACAACTTCCAGGAATCACCAATGAAAGGTTGTTTATCAGTACTTATGTTTGAAACAATTTCGCAGGTATCTATTCGTTGCTTTACAATGGGTCAAACAAGTGGAACAGACAAAGTAATCAAACTTTACTTTAACCGCGAAATTATACAAAATAATGTTTTCAAAGTAAAAATTTTTTGAAATCAAATATATGCCACGAAGTCAATTTCCTTATACATGAAGGGTTAAATATAGCTAGAAACCGAAATCGTCAACATCGAAACACTCATATACAGAATCGACGACATCATGGCCATTCATAAATCGCGTTACACCTTTTAAAAATCTTGTACGAATTTATATTTGTTGTTCGCGACTTGTTTATAGGTGACATTTTGTGAAATAACTGCAGTAACAATAATCTAATCCGAGATTTTATTGCAACTTATAATTCCATATTTACAATGTAAAATAATTTTATCACCAGCTTTTTCACAAATAAATTTAACAGGTTGATTTATGTCTTTATGCAATAATGTACGGAGCTGAGATTAGCACTCCGAGAATGGTTCCTGAAAATATGCACATTATGACACAATCAGACCATACTAACTCCCGCATACCAATCAGAATCAAAGTGAACACATAAAGACATAGCCTGTCGATGACCATGGCAGCATATTTCCAGTTGGACGACTGGTCCCCTAAACCGTCACACGTAACAGCTAATGAGAAAATTTACAGAAACGACAAACCTTCTCTATCCGTTTCCGCCATCCTTCGAGTTATCATCTGAATTCCAAAATTTTAAATGACCTTTCGTAATTAGCCAAATTCTAATTTTATGTAAATGAAATGTGGAAATTTCACTTTTTCATTTCGTCATAAGCATGCTTTTAAACGGGTATAATCGGTTGTATAAGGCGAGGGATATTGTCGGTCAACATTTTTTGCGTCATCCCTTTTTGCAGTTTATTGTAAGAAAATAGTTAAGAAGCTGTGATTCTGAAGGAATTCGCGGTAGTTTATTGGCCAATGATTAATCACAATTTTTACCAAAAATGCGAATTTTATACTTAAAAATATTTCATCGGCTATTTTATTCAAAATGGACAAAATTTTGTGGTAATATCGTCATTTACCGATCAAATATGGTCGAAAACATTTTTCCTCAACTTTAATGAATGCTTGACGCTATACTTGTTGACGACCCCTCTTTGGACTTTACTCCTGCTGGAAATGAGACAGCGATTTATGATCATTGCATAAGAGTAGACACCAACTACCATGAATTTTTAGGACATCGTACTACGACTACCATTAATTTTACAGAAGTGGTAAACCGTTAAAAAATTTTCTAAGAATACACAGGTACTTGATGCTACAAATGGCGTGAGCTAAACTTTTAACTTCAGTGAATTTCCACGAAATATTCATTTTGTGGAAAATTCCTTAAAGTGAACCCGTCATTCTCGATAATTCCACATAGAAAAACATGCAAAATACTATGCGTGGAAAATCATACTTTAAGTTCCTTGTGGATTTTCTGCAGAGTGAGCAAAACGGCTTGTTGCGACGGATCTGCCGATATGGGAGTTTTTGGGCAGGTGATTATGCTCTCCATTGGTGTTCGATTTGTTCTCAGGGATTTGAATTTGCTATCGCACCCACCGTTGCTTTGACTCATTAACAACATTTGGTTTACTCTTTGCTCGATATCGAATGAGGCTCTATAATAACAATATAGGCAATATAACAATGTCAACGCCAAATAAAAATTAACACCATATTAGATAAACTCCCATACCGAGATCCTCCGCTTTCTTCTGTGTCTTTCACATTTCGCATCAGTGATTCACTGTGCCTTTTCGGTTTTGAACAAGGCAAGATCGATGGCAAACTTTCCCTAAAATTTAAATGAGCGTGCAAGTTCGGTGTAACTCAGCACGTTGAATTGAGTGGTACTCATTAAACAAAGATGGAAGTCTTCAAGAAATGGAAGAGTATCAAAAATGCAAAAAACCTGGGATAAGGAAAAGCAAATTACGTAGAGTGGAAATGAATCACGATTAAATTTTTGATCGTTTTTCGCTGAATTGCTTTCATTTTCTAAGCGTTATTTCTAGTGTTGATAGTATTCCGTTGGAATTTACCCAGGGCCTATATCCCAACAAAATCCTATTTAGAGTAGCTGAAGGGATTTTGTCATATCTCCGGTTTCTTATGTGATTTTAACACTAACTCCTAATAATATACTCATAACATTACCACTTTACTCAAACGGAACGTTCCCTAAGAACGTACTTCGCTAAGATCCCACTAAAGGGAAAATGAAAATTACGAGTTTTGCGATATTTTCTACATTTTCGAAGCTTGAATTTCTGTCTTTTTTGTAGTGGTATTGTGAATCTATTATTGGAAGTTAGTGTATAAAAAAGGGTAAGATTTTAAACCAGCGAAGATAATAAAATGTGACGTTTTTCCCCTTAAGCTGCAGGGAAAGGTGATGGGAAAATGGATCCACATCCATAACTTTTCGGGAATGTGAATCTTGTGCTTGTGCACATGCACAAGGAAATTTTCTACTTTTGCAAACATAGCTTTTGCATACATACTTTTACAAACAGCAAATTTTGTTTGCTCGGGAATAAGAAAACCGCAGGTCGATAGCAAGTGAGAAATCGGAGACATGACAAAATCCGTTCAGCATGGGATTTTGTATGGATACAGGTCCTGATTTTAGTTGCAAATATAAAACTACGCACCATGTTAGGTAAACTCCAGGCCTTTTCATTCGCAAAAAGTAAGGTAAATAATAGAGCAAGATTGTTCGTGCCTATAACATGCCAGCATAACAACAACATTGAATTAAAAAAAACCGACTGTTGGTCCCATTTCGTGAGTTTCAGGTGTTCTATAAAAGTACAGTTAAGGTCATTGTACATTTAGAAGGCTTCTTAAAACAGGTACCTGTAATGTAGATTGAGAACATAAACAGTGAAAACCGTTGACGCCGTAGTAACAATCATACAACTGGAGAAGAATAGACCTAAAATTTGATGACGATAGATCCAAGAAAAAATCAACGACAATTACCAAGCAAAGGCACAGCTTCCGATGTTGGTGGTGACATGTCCTATAAAATAATGTGGTCTAAAAAGTAACTATACATCCGCATACCGATAGTATACTTAGGAAGAAACAAATTGAAAGTAGCACAGTTATTTCTGTAATAATTAACTGTCAAATAGCTTCATTAAGTTGCACTTACGTAGTGTGATCTTCTCACCAGCTTCCTAAAATTATGTTGTTAGGATAAAGCTGCCATGTTTCAATTCACATACTGGAGGCAAAGTGAAACCAAGAAGTGACATGGTTGTTGCTAAACAGTCCAACTAAATTTAGAAATGTCATATTTCAACTCACTCAATATACAAGGCATGATCAAGTTAAACCCTGAAATGCAGTTCACATTTATTAATATGCCAATAAAACAAACCGTAATAAAGCGTTCTTCTCCTCAAATCTGGAATAGTGGTAATCAGTTTTGGAAGCATTTTAGAAACTTGGCACTTACGTAAATAAAAAGTGAGATCAGGATATGGGTCATTGGGACAGCTGAATATGTCTCTCTTTAACGGGCTCAGGCGAACAAACAATAAAATTACCAGTCGTAAAATTTTTCACTCCTCGACACTGTTGTCACTAAATATTTATTTCTAAATTGCATTCATGCAATCTAATTTTTCTGAATTATTATAATTATTTTCTATACCAAATCTGAACGGTTTTAAATATTTAAAAGTGAAAGTAATTTTTGAAACATAAGAATGAGAAACCCTTACTTGGCAAGGCCCACTCTCCGTTTGTCAAATATTCTGATATGTCAAATCCTCCTTTTGCAGGTTGCAAATCTAACTTGAATCCATTGTAGCTCCATGAACCAAATTTGAAGAAACAACGCTGTTCATCAAACGGAAACCTTCAATTGTGTTGTTATATAAGAAATTTGAAAACGTTAAAAGACGCGCACCATTTTATATCAATTTTACAGCTGATCTTGAAAATGCCGGGGGGTACCCATGATACATCTCCGGTGTGATAAACTACCATATTTGTGGGATATGTGGAATCGAAATTGGCGTCAACACTGTTGTAGAGCAAAACATCCGGCTTCCATATCTTGCCAGCAGGAAACCTATAATCAGAGATCAACACTAATACGCTATAAAAAAAAGCCAAGCAAAGTATTAATACCTAACGTCACTAATATTCCCATATTCGCTCGTTTCCCATCGTAATTTGTAATCATTCCAGGCATAATCCAACCACGCATTGCACCACACGATTTGATTCTTTTCGTCGACATCGATAAGCTGCTGTAGAGATACTTTCAAGTAGACAACCTAAAGAGATGACAATATTATTATATAAAAATATCCCAAACAATACATAAAAATCCAACACTGAATTCAAAATATTTTCCAAGCTAGAACCATAATATTGAAAACTTTCCCTTTATAAAAATTAATTCAAAAACAGAATTACACAACTTTTTTCAGTCGTTTTGGCGGCGAAATGTAGAAGAGGTATGAAAATTAACGGATATAATTTGGTATTTATTTTAATTAAAATATACTAATTAAAATTACTAATATTTCACAAAATTGATTACAATAAAAATCAAATAAAATGGCTCAACATAATTTATATAGGTTAAAATCGAATTATAGCAAGGCTTAAAACAAAGCTAACCACTGGATGCGAATTGTTCTCGACAGGTCGCTCCAAGATGTTGTAATCCCTCATCAAATCTTCATATAAACGTCTTTCATGGTAACTGCCATTCGTAACGGTCAGAAATAGATACAAAAGCTGTTGGAAAAGGAGAAAGTTGTGCCCTTTAATGAAGAATTGTAATACAAAGGACCACTTCTTAAGAGTAAAGGGCATCTTGTCATGGATCTAATTCCATGCAGTTGCCACCCTCCATCGACACGTGACTCGTCCGACAATATCCGATCTTCTACAAGTGTGGACTAAAGATAAAAGAGACTGTAATTTGCCAACGAGAATATTTGTTCACAAGAAACTTCTTAGTCTTACAAAGACCAAGAATGTGTTTTCTAACCACTCAAATATAGCATGTTTAATATAAAAAAGGACCATATCCTTATTAATAAGGATATATGGATACACGTGAGTACTTTCGTGAGTTCCTTCCGCAAAAAGTGGAATAAAATAAGGTCAAATTTAAATGTGAACAAGTAAAACTAAATCTTTGTGGATTGATTCCCTGGAAAGCGGAAGGAGTTGAAAAAGCGGTAGTACAACAACAAGAGTGCCATCGGCCGACGACAATAATCCATTTGGGCCAAATCATCCTTCTTGCCTAATCCGTCCCTTTTCGGATTCCCCTTTGGCACTGACTCGGCCGCCGCCGTGCCTGATGATATGTAGTTTTGGTGGGCCACGCGGTGGTCATTTGTCTTTTAAAGTGGCAAAGAAAAATTTCAATATTGCCCCAACAAAAAAGTCGGTGACCGAGAGATAACAAACGGCACTAGAAAGTCTTTGGGCAGAGTTAAATTTGGTTGGAATGCTTCCGAGAGAGTCAGATCAAATTAGGGAGACTATCGTTGCTTGTTCCTCAAAAACCTAAATTGGCTCAAATGTAGTGCATAATGGGGTCTCAAACAGCGGAAAAACAATTAGGTGAGCATCCTCGACTCATTCCAATTCTTCGATTCAAATTACCTTTCCTCGAAATAGATTTGTATGAAAGTAAGGTAAATACTTTTCGACCACCCATCTGCTAAGAACGTGAATTTAATCAAAGTTCCTGTATGGTTGAAATAAAGCGGAATTCATTTATTTTCAAAATCAGAACTATGAAAAGTTGATAAAATGCAATTCACCGATAAAATATAGCTTTTGAAAGTTAATAAATGGTTCTGAAGTTTCGAACTTTTGCTAAAGAAAAGGCGACAATTTGAATTCTATCGAGGCCCATAAATTCTGTGACAGTGTCCAAGAGTTCGAGGACACTGACTAAAGTGTCATTACATATTTCAATATTTAGCACATGCAAATGTTGGAGGTCTTGATATATATTTTTGTATTTGTTCATAAGACCAACTCTTACTCTGTCGTAAATAAAAAAAAGTGTAAACATAAGTCCAATGTCGAATTTATCGGTTCAGTTTAATTTAACGGCTCAATGTGCACATTTTATTTTTCTTTAAAAATCGCAAAATTTTCATTTCTAATTTGGGCTGGAAGGAGATAACTGGACATTTAGAATGATTTTTAGGACTATTATACTTGTATCAATATTTCCCAACATTAACACATAAACATCGTGAGAACAAGGCAAGAAAGATTGAAGTACAAATAAAACAAAATTCAATGATAAATTTCTTGAAGTCGACCAACCCGTCGGGAACTAAGAGTGAGAAGTGCTCGTCATTGGCAAACCTGTCAGGAGAAAGTGATAAGTTGGTTGATAAGTCCCTTCCTGCTTCCCTCTACCAAGATTTGTGGGTTCTCATTGGGCCGAATTTCTGGAAATTCCCTTGATCTGGCTCATCCAAAATATGTTATTGTCTGGCTGTTTTCATGGAGCCACCATTGATTTTGTCGAATCTATAATAGTGCAGTCTGCAAAACGAAATAATCACCATATAAATTTCACATCATTATAAAAAGTTTCTTTATACCAATCATTTTTAATAAAAGAATTTCCAACAAAGGCACAGATCACTCGTTTGTTAAAGTGACAATACATCGTGATTCTTTTTTTTGTCACCTTGCCATTGACTTCAACAGCTCATTTAATAGGTCAACAATGCATGTTTTTTATTTTGTAACTAGCAGGTAATCAGAAGATATGCGTTTCACGTACTTACTCAATCATCGTCAATCGCTATAAATTGTCCACATGATTCATTCAGCAAATTAAATATATCATTGTAATATTTATTGCACGATATATGGCATAAAAATAACATCATCCAAGTCCATCATTGATGTCCACCATAGCACATAGTTTGACTTATAGACCTGCTTTTTATACAAAAAGTATAAGAAAAATGTTTATTAGATTTATGCAAGTTTGAATAATATTCTGTGTCTTATGTAAAGTTTAAACTGCGTTGGGATCTACTGAAGATGACCCGTCCAACTAGTCTTAGGCTAGAAACAATAAAGTCATCAACAAAATAATTTGCAACTCCCTAAATACTAAGCGGCATCGTGCGTCTGTGTGTCTGTGACGCTCAAATGTGGTCAATCATCCAGA
Organism: Ditylenchus destructor; assembly: GCA_022814885.1. Lineage (NCBI taxonomy): Eukaryota > Metazoa > Nematoda > Chromadorea > Rhabditida > Anguinidae > Ditylenchus > Ditylenchus destructor. The sequence continues at coordinate 1,032,754 of JAKKPZ010000005.1, forward strand.
AATATCTAGCACTCAGATCAGAGCGTGTGATAGCTCAATCGATAGGTCTCGAAAAGTTGGGTCAGGACAAATTGTCAGAACCAAAATTTGAATATTTGAATTCCTTTTTGCGCCAAAACGCAAAAACGTATTTTTAAGGGTTTTGGCCATGGGAAGTGATGTTTTTTATGTTCCCAATCGATTTCTGAGGCGATTCTGGACAACTTTGTTTTTTACACTTTTTGATTTGGCGCATTTTTGAAAAAAGCCACTTTTGGGCCAAAAATCGGGTTTTTTGCTGCAAGGTGTCTACGGGTCTGATTTTTGGTACCCGGGGGTTTTCGGATGCGCTGATCACGAATCTGACGTCAGATTCGAGATTTGTTCTCACGAGGTCGTGTTATTCTCACCAGGTCTCTCACGAGGTCAAAACTTTCCCGGGCGGGATGTTACTAACGGGCGTGATGTTTAAGGGGCATACTGAGCGGCGTAGCCGCTGTAGCGTCTCATGCTGCTCTACTCCTGAACAACCCAACTCTGACCGCTGATGGCGGTGCGCGAAGCGCCGCGGATGCACGCTCCCGCTTCCTAGCTTGGGAGAGCCGCGAAGCGGCTCCTCCCAAGCTAGGAAGCAATATAATTTTAAAACTCACCAACACTCTTCGTAGTCATTATTTCATAAAAGCCCTAAAAATTCCTATTAGGTAAATAATTTATTATTAGGTAAATAAACAAAATAACTATTACTTCGGAGATATTCAGCGATCTGATAATACTACTGCATGCAACAGTATATTAATAGTTTTCTTGTATTGAAAGAATTAATAAACTAAAAGTAAACTCTAAAACACAAAAATTAATGATAGAAAATATGTGCTGTACCTTCCATTAAGCAGTGTTTGTATATGTTGCAGGGAGGTCTTGACTCCCTGTTGATGTTGACTACAACTGAAATGCCAGTTGATCTTGCAATGCCTTATGTCAAAATCCATCAGTTGGGGTTAACATCAACTGGGAGTCAAGATAAACTACAACGCATGTAAAGGTGTTGAGTTTTAAAATTTCGCAGAAAAATTGGAAGTTATCATCAAGATTTTTGTCGTCAAAGTATTGTTTCTTAATCTCATTATATTCTGTTTTTTTTGCTTTTCAGCTAAGGGCATTAGTGCAAATGTAATTACGTAAATCAGTATCCGGTTTAGCGTTATTTGGGTTTAGTCTTTCTGCTTCCTAATAAAATTTGTTTAATCATTCATTTTTTTTTGCATTTTCTGTCCCATATAGAAGTATTGAGATTGTGTAAATTATGACACTTTGCAAAAGTTTATTTATTTAAGCCTATTTATTTTTAACCTTTAAAAGTTCATTTTGATGTAAATTCTTTCCCACTCCATTAAGAGTTAACTCTTCAATTTAGGTTGTAAGGGTTCTTCTGAAGAGACTCATAACCAAGTTTCAAGACATCAACCGTCTAGCATCAGAGTCAAAACTGTTAGATAACTTTATAAAAACTAGAACTCTTTAGTATCTCTTTAACACTCTAGAATGAGTATACGCTTTATTCTCTTGCTTTTGTATACAGAAGCATGCTTTTAAAGGTTTGCATGTAAGGCTCAAATTATGAAAATAATAATAAAACAAAAAAAACTAATAAAACTAACAAATATGTAACTGGCTTATGTTAGTTCAATTTTCAGAAAGCTTATCAAATGACTTCATTACCCTTAAATATTATTGAAACGTTAAAACAAAATATAAAACCAGAATCATTGTTAGTTGTGGATTAAAAATTATAATCCCGTATTCTCACTAATCACTGACCTCCATAATCACTCACTTCAAATAAACACCAATACGGATATAAAAATAATACTTTGTATTTGTTTTTACACTTTGGCAATATCCCACGGGGGATTAATTAGGGAAATTCTGCATTCAGAATAATAGAAAGTAAACACCTTGGATTCGGGAGATTCCTAAAGTTCAATTGTACCTATGCTTTTCTTGAAATGGCCAGATTCGATGGACCATCCATTAGGCTCAGTTCATGAGGAGGACGTGCCGATAGCTTCCTGCCTTCTCGAGGGAATTCCCATTTGTCGTGGAATATCCACTTATTGTCCCGCTTTTCCTTTCATTGTCCTTTCGGGGCTGCAGTCGAAGTCTAAACAATCGTTGTCGTTGATGCTGAATAATGTAATTTTTACTGCCTCAAACGCTCCTTATATCACTCAATCACGTCTGACTTTTCATGTCTAGACGTTAGAAAAGCTTTCACATTTTCATAACACAGATATCTGCAGGTGCTATCATTTTTGACTTGACCATTCTTTATTTTTATTTTAGTTATTTCTCCCAATGGTTTTAAAATGTAACCGATATTCTGCAACTAATATTTGGACTAACACATATTTTCCACTTATATTCGGGAAAATTCCTTTAAATTTAAATCATAGACAAAATGTTGCCATATTACTTGAACTCTAATTATATTTTGCACAATTTTATTCAATTTTAGGCTCACTCCGGCCGCTTTAATATTTTGATTTTAATTCAGGTCATGGCAACAACTCTCGGCTTATGTGTGTTGCTTGCCATCAAACTATTCTTTTTAAAATTTTGTGTTTCTTGCGCGCACGTTTCTCTGTGCATTTTCCATCTATCTTCATGATTACTATTTTCGACCGTTTCGGCCAGGTGTGAAATGGTCGCAGGTGTTTCCTGAGCAAAAATTTTGCAGCTCATACCTCAATAACGGCAACGATAGCTCACACTCATTAGTATGAATGAGCGAGTGAGGGACTTTTCTCGCCTCTCTCGAAGCGTTCAAATTGACACCATAGCACGGTGCTGCCATTTCCAGAATAGCCCGAAAAGAGAAAACTATGCTTGTTTGTCTTTGCTAATTTGTTGTCCGCTTCAGTAATTTTTCAAATTGCTGTTATTTGACGCCTTTTGCTCCCAGCTTTGCACTATAACACAATTTGTTTTGTCCGTTCTTTTTAATCCAGAATTTTGTTTTTGTTCTTTGAATGTCCGATTTCGTCAGCCAGCTAATCCTCATTTAGGCACTCAACAAGGACAAAATTATGTGAAAAGTGTTTTTCTCTTTAATGTTTTTAAATTAACGAGTGAAGTGCCTCGTGTTATGCCAGCGGGATTTACGTGGCAGGGAAGCCATGAGTTGCCAATTCAGCCGCTAATAATTGAGTCACTCAATTTTATTCTTTCTGAGCCGTCATTAAGTCGAAAGGCGTTTTTTTGGTATTCAAGTAGCTCAAGGGCATGGAATAATATAAGTGCATTTTTAGATAACTAAAAACAACCATTGTCTGTTTGTCGCTTGACGCAGAATAATGGCCTAACCCATGACCTAATTAAGGTAGAAATCTGATGCGCTTGAAAAGCAGAGAAAATTCTGCTCATAACTGTTCCGCATCGCATCATTCCTTGCACGATAGTGACTAGTGCTAAATGGTACCGTCCCCAAGGAGCTGTTGCGTACAGCTGGAAAGTTCTAGATTAATGTTTTATGAATAATTTTGAGTATTGATTTTTCAAAATTTCTAAGGTAGTGAGGTTTCCCTTGAGTCGAATGGTCAAAAAGCTCCCAACTTTCTGTGTTAAATGGTATATGGCATGTTTAAGGGGTAATTTGTACTTGTTTCAACTGATTTTTGTCTTCTACCCCATCTCTAAAGCTATAATTTTTGAGAAATTTGGTACCGAAAAGATGCTAAGGTATAAAATATATCGCATTTTGATCATTGACGTTCACAGCAGCTGATTGAGGATACCACGATTTATTTCGATAGCGTTACCATTCAGAATTAGTCCTGTATTTTCGGCTCACGTAATCAGCTTTGTCCTTTCGTCACTTCGATTCACTTATGTGTGATTTTGGTCCAAGTAAAAAACCTATATTAGGTTAACATAGACATTGTTCAAATGTTGCATAATCAATCGTGAGTCAAACCGGTGATCTCGCAGAAAGATGATACCTACACACAATTTTAATTTTTGGAGCCGCCGGTTTTTAAATGCAGGGAAGAGAATTTTAAAGAAAAATTGGAAATTTTGGTAGTTCTGTGCGTTTAGAAAATTGAAACAACGTTTTGATGAAGTATTATCACGATGAAGTCTAAGATTTATTGCTAAAATATACATATAATTATGTAAAAGTAAGGGCCAAAATCCCACCTTTTTGAGTATTTTCTCTGCTTTTTATATGCAAAGTTTGTCGATACATAATAATAACCGCTCTTGCACGACGCCTTGGCCTATTATTAGGAACCTAAATTCTCATGAGCCAAGTTGTCATTTTACAAACAATGCTGATGGAGACATTTCCTTCCGGAATTTGAATGGCACTCTCACGAGGAAGGGAAGTCCGACAGTTTTTTGGTGTTTTCCGGCTTCCATGAAGGCCACAATAATGCCGTATAGATTGTGTTCATTAGAAGCCGGCACAATTGTGGGGAAAAAGAAGCCATGGGTCGGTCTTTCCTCCTCCCAATTAATTGCCCTTTCCTGTATTAGAAGCTTCTCCGGCTTATTTTTATTGTGTCCTGTACTCAACTATAATTCATCAAAGGCTTATGTGCTTAGTCCGGTGCTTTTCTTACATTTATTCGAGATCAAAATATTTTAACCTTAAATCGATGCTTCAATTCCTAATTTTATCAGAGCAATGGCAATCAGCAGATTGTAAGGGGGTATATACCCACATATGGGGTTCCAAAAGGCGGAGTTTTTAAGTTTGCGTTAAGTTTTGGTAAAAGGGTTGTTCGGTAGCTTAAGCCTAAATATAATGCTTGCCTAAGCGTAAACCTAAGTTGTTCGATGATTGAACGTGAAAAAATGTTTTTTCGCCGATCGGAATTAGACCCTTCCCTGTAAACTCCACCAATCCCGTTGTAAAGAAGCACCATCGATATTGCTTCCTTAATTCTTTGTTTCAGAAATATTTTTAAGTAACGTTTTCTTTACAATGACATAAAATTGTTGCTAAAAATTTGACACCCTGTACGTGAATATATTTACTTTAATTGCAAAGTCGCAATTCACTGGAAGAAATTTTTTTGGGAAGACGCCTTCAGTCTTTTCTCTCAATTAATTGCTTGTTCCTGGTATAGGAATTCTTCAAAGGTTTTTCCTGGCGAAGCTCAATTCCCATTGTATTGACAAAATATTTCAAAGGTTAAAAATATATGTAAAAATGGTGAAAAACGGCCTCTAGGTTAATTCCTCTAACGATCAGTTTCGCTACGGTAAATTCCCGAAAGAATTGAAGAAAAAAATTCGGATGCATAGAGAAAAATAGTGACGAAAATAAATCACCCTCTAACATACTTCCATTACATTTGCTGTCTGATATCTTTGTATCTATGGCCATTGTAAACATTATAAAGGCTTATTATACCCGGATCTAATACCAGCTGCTTCTAATAGGCTTCACTCTATATGTTTACAACTCCATATATTGTTCATGGTTTGAATAAGAAATGACTATTCAGTGGGACTAGTCATTAAAATGAATTCGTCACATCAGTCAACTTCCAATGACGCGCAATTCACATTTCTAAATGAAAGTATTCCAATGGATATTGCCGACTCAGCTCCAGGTGTTAGCTCTCCCTCAACGATGCGAATTTGCTACTGGATGATCTGCGTTGTTGGAATTTCACTGAATTTGGTCGTATTTCGGCGAAATAAATACACGCGGTTTGTGATCGAAATTACGATTCAACATTTTTATTTGCAGTCTTTTCAGAAAGCGGTACAATTTCAATGTGAAATTATTGTCTTTTATGGCCGCTGCCGATACGGTTTGTTATGACAAAGTTGTTCTCAATCGTAGCTATTTACTTGTGTTGTATAGATATCTCTTTCTGCCCTTATGCTCGGATTAAGCAGTCAATATGTCGGGTTACAAGATATAAACGCGGTTGCTTTATTGTGCAAAGTAAGCAATTTATGAGACGGTGTGACTGTAAAAATGTTATACATATGACGTTTTTACTTAACATTGGTAACAAACCATTTCGAATTAACCTATTCTCTTTTAGCTTGATCTATTTCTGATCCACTCTGCGAGTGCCTTTTCCATATGGTGCTGGTTAGTTCTGTCAGCGGTTGGTTATACTTCTATAATTCAATTGGATTTTAGACATTAATATTTTTTATTTCCGGTCCGATATCTGGCTGTCTACAAGCCGTACACACATCTTCGGATCAACAAAGAGCCTTTACAAACAATTGTATGCTCTTAAACGCATTCGTTAAAACATAGAACTGATTATTTGCATATTTTAGCTGGCTATAATAGTGATTTGCTGCGTTCTTGAACTTTGGATTCTTTACGATGTCACATTTATTTGGGTTTGTATATTTTTTATTCATCACACATTGAATAATTGTTAAGTGATAGTACAGCGATTGAATTGAAGTTACTTCCAAGTCTCAGATAATGGATCTCTCTAACCTCACTTTTGTCACGATTCTAGCATGGGTTAATCTTTTCCGTGGCCAAAAATATTTTCTGGCCGAAGAGTAGTTTCGGCCAAAAAAGTATTTTTAAGAAAGAGTTAACTCTTTTGTTTTAAACTCTAAAAAGGTAACCCTTTTTGCTTCACTATAGTTTTGCATAGGTAAATTTTTAGGATTCCTAACGGTCCTTTTCAGAGATCTAGCTTCTAAATGATCGCTGCATATTAATTATCACATTTTCGAGTTAATTTGTTGTAACGATGATATTGTAGGAAACCCGGACTTGCGGTGAAACACTGCCAGAAGATTGGGGAAAGCGTTTTCAGCTATTCGAGATAGTGTGGACTTATTTCCTTCCTTTGACACTTATTACAGTGCTTGATCTCAAGGTTTGTATCCACACCGAATATTAAATCGGTTCTTTATGCCATTGTAATCTGTGATATGCTCCGATTTAGGTGCTGCTTTTTCCACCGACAATGTGGATCAGCGATCAAGAGAAGACTTATATGGTGGTTTGTTGTTAACTAAAATTAATTATATTCTTGTAAGGGATTGATTGTAGCACTGTGGGGATAAAAATTGTCATACATTTTTAGAACGTTTTCGACCTAGGAAGAGGTTCTCAAAGATAACGGGATATTTTCTATTCTTCAATAACTTATTGGTTTCCTGATTTAGGAAGGACCAATAATAGTGCCGCCGTCCGTGGAAAATTGCAGCCCGACGCAGCAAACTAACTCTACTTACAACTTAAAAAATATGCTTATGCTGCCCAATTCTGAAAAGAACGGATCGCCCTTACTACTTGACCATAAGCTGAGCAACTCCTCGACAGCAACGATGACTACGCCTGTATCTGATTCCATAACACGCGATCGTTGGGCAGGGAATTCGGTCTGTAGCAGATATTCAAGTCTACGGTAGGTCCCGAAGATATTATACTATGCGAAATGATATCCATTGAGAGGTGATTTGGTAAAAAATTTCAAAATGTGTCGTTTCTTTTTTCACAAAAGGTGAATGGTATTTCTATAATCCTCTTAAAAGCTATGATTTAGCATAATTAATGCTTTTGTTACACATAATTCTCATTATTTCAGACTGCGCCGACGAGCACAGCAAATGAAAATGTTAAAGCAGTGCCTACTAATTTCCATATTGGACCTGGCAATGAATTTGGTACTCAGCATTTTCAAAACCAAAAAACATTATTTCTTTTTAGCCGAACTATTTGGTTCGTCTTTATCTAGTCCTCATTTCCGACGAAGAGTTGGATCAGTTACATAATACTACTGCTTTCCTCTGGCTACAGGACATTAGTCAATTGCTATATTTCGGACAGGTAGTTTTTTGGTAGGGAGTATTTTGTTAGAAATTTGCGATGGTTGGCGAAGTACAGGGTTAAGAATTAATTTTATTACTATTAGTCAAAATTTTCATGTGAAAAGTTATGCACTACATATCAATCGTTATATGAAAAGTCACTAATACGCTCTTTTCAGTTCTCGTTAAATGCCTTATATTTGGTCGCAATCATTTATGTTTCGCCAAGACGAAGTTCCTCGTCAAATTCATATGCAAGCAATGGAAAACCAAATCATTCATAAATAGTGATTACATTAATAAAATTTTATATTATTATTTTGATATTTCAATATCAGTCGCAATCATGCGGAAATATTTAAAAACCGCTATCACTTGTCAATAGGAATTGTTTTTACTAAAAGTTTCGGGTTTCAAAAAAAATATATTAAACTTTTATTTCGCTATTAGTTGATTTTTATTTTTCGGCATATATGGTAAATGTATTTGTCAATTCCATATTATACAAATTTAAATTAAAAGATATTTATTAAATGAACTAGCTTTGGATTCTAACGCAGTAATATCACAAGATAATAAAGTAATTCTTGAGTTTCACGCATAAATTTGTAACATCAATAGTAGTTGGCAAGCTCGAAAAGTAATGAAGTGTCAAAAATACAATTAAATGAACGAATAAATAAATATAAAATGGTTAATTACATAATTTCAATCGTCATCGACCAAATGTTGCCATTCGTCTGAGTTGGATGCAACGGCTTCCATAGAATTAGTCCCATCCGAAACGTTCGATCTCTGTTCCGAAGTTTCCGCAGTCGACATTGGTGAATTTTCGGAGGCCCACAGTGGATACATCAGAAGATGCACTAGTCTACAAAATCAGAAATAGTGTTTTATTTCTGAATTTTCCATCTATTAACATAATTCTTTAGCTGTAGCAAATTTTAATTTTATGAATTCATTGCAAAGTGATTTAAAGATAAACTTAGCGTAGAATAATATTTTAAGTGCACTTTTCTAACATCTGTGGCAAAAATGAAGTGTTGATTATTCTAAGGATGATTATGATGGAAAAGTAAGCGAACCTAAACTCCATGAAAACACTCACATTTGTCCTACAAACACAATTACATGAATCATAGCCATAAGTAGGAACACGAAACCGGGCCATGTGTCCAACGTAAGTTCATAGATTTTGTAGTAAAATAGCTTGGTTGCTAATGGGCATAGCACTATTACCAGAGATACCATCGCAAACAGTCTCCCAGTTTCCTCCTTAGACACCATCCTTGACAGAATTGTCTTCAAACTAGGACTAAACCCTCCAGTAAATAGTGCAAAAATGAGTCCTATAATAAATTCATAATTAAGTAGTGGTTTAAAAAGGAATGCCAACCCAAAAATATTAATTCCGTTGATTTCGCTATTGCCAATATCAAAAACATAAAGGCGGCTGCTGCTATCGATGTAAGAAGCAAAATCGATTCCTTGCCGACACAGTTGAAAAATCTGAGCATCAATGACGTTAAAATTGTGCCCACACTCAATATAATTCCTTTTATCACGAGATATTTATCGAAGAGTTCATCGCTCCAAGATAAAGGATGTCTCTTGAGAACCAAAAGAGTTAGCTGATTATCTGAAATCATAAAAGATGATGTATTTTATCTGACTTCTGAACTAGACTTTAACAGGTATCAGGAATCATTAACAGGTAGCTAATTATTTTTAAAATTTTGGACCCTAACTTAAGCTTTATAATACTTACAAATTTATTTTATTAGGGCAAAAACGAAATCATAATTGCTTTCTGAAACATTTTTGAAAATCCAATGCCTCTTCTATACGTGTAAATACCTTAAAATGTTTATCTAAAGAAAACAAGAAAATTTACAAACCCATTGTCGTAAAATCCAGAAACATGTACAAAATTGACAGATTGAAACATAGTCGTGTCCAACCCGGCCGTCGAATGCGAATCACACTCACGCTTTCAATAATGTAATAGCGCACTTTAGTCAAAAACGAGTAGCTACTAGAAACGTTCACTTGGGATTGTCCTAAAACAATACTGTATTTTATTTTCAATCAAACAACAAAATCATGAATCTGAAAAAACTTTCGTCTCAAAAAGTTTTCTGAAAACTCAAAACTTTTTTGAAAACAATGCAATTGAAAACATTGCAAGTTTCTAAATTTAAAAAAGCCCATGAAAACGTGCTAAATTTTGAAATATAAATAACTCAAAATTTTCATATTTTATGCAGTCTTATAAACTGAGTATAATAGTTTTACATAATAATCATTTACTTAAAGAATGAAAAATATATTATTTTGATATTACTAAAATCGAATTGCATTAACCTGTGACTGGACGATGCGTCTCGCGTACGAAAAATATGACGTACACTAATGTGAGTATCGCACAAGCGGCTGCAACAACGTAACTTCGAAAGTACCCACGTACATGTTCTTCGCTTGTCAAAGCAACTGGCACGGAGAAAACGGAGAATAATAATGTACCCAACGTTAGTCCTGGAAAGATAATGTTAAGTTTTAGAAAAAAAAATTAGAGCAATATTTCAGCAAAATTACGATAACAAATTAGTTTAATTGTTTGATGCTGAGGAGATTTGATAGTACTTATTAGTAAACATTTTAATAAAACTACTATATTAAGATTTATTGACATATCATACCAATAAACTGGAAAGCGGAAGCAATGGCAATGCGCAGGGGGATACCAGATCCACTCTAAAACCCGAAATGAAACGTTTAATTGTTTGAGTCGAATAGTATTGTAAAGAATGTTCCGCTCTTTATTATAAGTTTACTTACTCGGCTGAGTTCAATTCGAGAGTCATCCGTAACAATTGTTGAACTAATTGTTATGAGCATAAAAAGACCACCGAATAGTCCATTAATGCATTCGGCTAAGAAGAGGAAATAATACAGATTCACTTTCTCGTAGGTCATCACAGCTACTATTTGAATCAAGCTGTATATTGTTATAGAAAAACAGCATAGAATGAACGGCTTCCGTCTACCTGAAAATTGAATGCGTCATTGAATTTGAATGCAGTGAATAAACGAAACATGAATTTGGAGCACTATAATGTATTTACTATAAACTTACCATGGAAATCCGACCAGGCGCCTACCTTAAAGAAATCTTAATTAAGCTGTTACTTAAACTGTAAGAATTACCATCGGTGCACTAATAAGGGTCAACAAAGTGGAGCAAAGCTAAAATATATAGTGTTTTATGGATAAAATATTTAAAAAATTTTACAAAGATTAAAATTGTGCTACAAAGAGAAATAAATTATTATGATAAAATTCGAAACTATTCTCTTAAGTTATAACCACAAAAAGAAAAATAACTTAGAACTAAATAATTTGTAACGTATTGAACCAAGAATATAACCTGAATATATACTGTCGTGTCGGCAATATCACGCTCAACTCGATCCAAATAACTTGTGTTGTTGAGAACCATAATCTCGGAACAGAATCTTGTTGCATTTGACGTTAGCTGAATTTATTTTCGAGAAGGTTTAAATCTATCAATAAAATTTTAAAATTGGCTTACCTCCAGTTCCTTACCAAAAATTTCAACGCATCGAGCCCACAAGGTAAACAAGGGCGAGACCGAGATAAACACTCCGAAAGAAATGGATGACAATAGTATAGCTGGCTCTGCATTTATTTTGTTCTAAAATAAAAACATTCAAAAATTTAAAATTTTGTACCGTTAACATGATATTAAGCAAAATACTGTAAACGTCCAACTCAAACTTACATTAGATGGCAGCAACTGACGAAAACTTTTCCAACATTTTGTTTCAGATGCCTGCTGAGATGGTGTCTAAAAAGTAAATTACAAGTAATTAATAAATAAATTCAAAATATCTTACCACATTATTGTCGCGCGAAGCAACTGACATTGATATATCCGATCTCACTGCGACACTGGGTGCTACTGGATGCCGAGAACTCATTTAAGGAGGGATTTCGGAAAAATATTGTGTGAGGTCATACGCATTCATTGATGAACATTGATCTCTCTGCGGGATTGACAATGATAGTATAGATGAAAATAATATAGTTGATCGAACCAACATTAGATCGTATTTATGTATCGTTGCAGGTGCAGAAAACTCAGCTGTTTCATCTAGAAATGCGTTCTTGATTTTAAGTTAATATGATTGACATATGCATTGGGACAGCGCATGTTTATTTGACAAGCAGGTCCATTGATAAAGACTCGCGGTGCTTGCCTTGGAAAGCGGCAAATACTAATTTGGTGGGAATGTAGGTTAATCAAATAATAAACTTAAAATTGAATGGAATGTGGAATCAGTGAATCCCAGTTATACGGCATCGGAAAATAGAGTAAAAATGCATGCGTTTTATGCTGTCCGGGACAAAATAAAGGTGGGACAAGCAGGTGCCGACCAATTCAGTTGACTGAAACATCAAGACCACTATAAAGTACTATTCTAATGTTTGCCCACAATCACACTCCAAACTATAACTACCTTATGAGGCATGATTCACAGATCCAAAACAAAGTAACACAATTCCACGTATGGGGACGATATTTTATGTGACTATTTTTAAGAACGAATGTTCCTTGAAAGTCCTCTCGCCGTCTCTTCCAACAGAAATTAAAACTTGTTTTTGTGTAAAATTTGCAATTCCTTCGCTTCTGTTTAATCAGTACAGTGATTTTACGCACATTTAGTTGCAAACTTATACACCAAATATTGACAATGAACAAAAATCCGGTAAAATACTCTGCTAATTGTTACAAAAATTACATTTTATTCAAAAAGGACGCAACACTTCAATTAAAATATTATGGCTCTACCATTAGTCTTATAGGAGAATTGGAAAAATAATAAAAGCAGTTATTCGGAGAATTTGCCGCTCTGATAACTGATTTTTTGCCCCAAATTTTATTTTTTATGAACTTAATATATTCTTTAAAAACGACATAAACGCAAATTTCCGTATCAACAATATTTATTGAACAAAACAAATAACAGAAAATGACCGAATTAAATCAAATTTTTTATTTCTTCTCGGCCCAGGTTACGTGGCATTTTCCGCAGTAATGGCGATCTGGATGCTTGGCCATGAAGATTCCACCACCGCAGCTTGGAGAAGTGCACTCAATTCGCTGTCGCGTAATCTCGTTGTTGTCTCCAATCTGAGTTTAATTTAGATAGTCACTACAAATAATCCTAATGCTTTTTAAACAGTTATTCCCCATAACGGACTAATATCACTGAAATCAAGAACCAATCGCGTTTTATCCTTATATGAATAGATTAAATATATAATTCACAATTAAAAATTTATTATAATTAACATTAAATGTTTTTGTGTACAAGAAAAGGTTGAAATTTATAATTAAAATCTATTTCAGACTAAGTAATTTCTTAGAACGTTTACGCAAGTGATAGTTTAATATTATAGATATATAATTTTTCTGGAAAACAAATATCATAAAAGAATTTTCTATGTAAGTTGATGCAAAATGTATGCCTGACTATTTACGAAAAATCACATAAACAGTCACTTTCCTTTGTTAGGGTTAACAGACATTAAAGTTTTTTAAATGATATATTAAAATTTTATATCACCAATGTCATATTTTTGACTTTTACATCATAATGGAATTCGAGATTCCGCTATTTTGTAGGGTTAAATAATAAAAAAGTTGTATTGATTTCATATAAAAATTTGGAGTCTATTTCATTTTATGATATTAATATACAAATATTCTGACAATTTCCTTTAACTAACCTTGTAGAGCTTAAGCACAGCGAGCTTTTGCTTCTTTCTGACGTGCTTCTGCTTTTTCGGGCCAGTGTATGTCTTCTTCTTGCGTTTTTTGCCACCACCGAGGAGACTAAAAATTGTGATCAATAAAATATAACATTGCCGAATTCCTACCGGAGATCGAGATGGAGTGTAGAGTCGCCGATGATTTCGCACTCCTCCAAAGTCAAATCGTCGTCATCGAGCTGTTTTCCTAAAACAAATCCATCCAATAACGTCATCATAGAATAAAAAAATTCCTACCGGCGTAAAGGAGACGTTGAACGTTGCTCGGAATGCCCTCTTCGCATTGAATCTTCTCCTTTTGGAAGCCGACCGTGTCCGATGGGCTCGCATCGAGAACTAGCGTGCTTCCGCCCAAAGTCTTTACGAAAATCTGCATAACTACTAAAATTGTATAATGTTAGAAACACCAAATTATGATGGGCTTATCTATATCGCAAACATCATATCTAACAGTAACCCTTCATGAAGGGCATAAATGGAACTTTTTAACAGTAATTTTAACAGTATTTGCGCATCACAACGAGAATTCTTACTAAGATAAAAAATAATAGCATGAAAATAAGCGAGCGTAATATGCAAGAGGAAGATGCCTGACACTTACTTTATGTCCACAGTAGGGAAAACAACAGTTCGCGTTAGGACAAAGATTGCTCAAAGTCGCATATACTAAAAATCACTGCGGCAAAGGTGGATGTTATGTAAGCATAAGCAATCTATGTCAACCGAAACTCGTTGCGTCGGGCTCAATGAACTTTTTCGTTTTGGTTTTCCGACAAAAGTTTTACATCGAAGTCACAACTTAATTTGACTCATTTCATTCAACTAACCAGGGAAGTACCCGAGGTATCTTTTTCCAAGTGCTCGTCAAAATTGTTTTGCTAACTTTGTAGAACATGGTCGACTTATGTGGGGAAGTGTTCTGTCAAATGCGTATCTTATTTATAGCGCGAGTTAGTCATACCCCGAAAATCTGCAACAGAGAGAGATTTTCAGAGTACGACAAACTAGCGTTATAAGTAAGATACGATTTTGACAGGAACACTTCCCCATGTAAGTCGACTATGCTCTACAAAGTTAGCAAAACAATTTTGACGAGCACTTGGAAAAAAGACTCCTTAGGCACTTCCCTGGTCAGTGTAAAAAGCCCCATCGAAGTTAAGCCCCCCAGCGAGGTTAAGTATCTTGGAAAAGTGATATCTGTTTAAACAAGTATAAAACGAGTATGCGCACTGCAAAAGTGGCTCATATACGCTTGTACGTCAAACGCAGCATGGACGGATTTAAACGATTCAACTGTAAAATTCTTCGATCACTAAAATTAAGCTCGTAAAATTAAATTTAACATTCTTCAAAAACATTTTGATTGGTCATCCTGACAAAGTTAAGAATTTTGGGACGTTGTACAGAGGAACAACATATTTAATTTCTTTTCATCCCTACCAATATGAAATTACACACAGTTACTGTCGGGACTCACCGTCCGTGACGGACGAAATATTAGAGTGCCCCCCCCCTAAATTTGATGTCAATCGACTCCCCTGAATGAGTAGGTAACGAAAAACGATGTACCATCAAAAGTTATGAGTCATCAAAGTTGCCTGAGGGCATAAAACGTAAAACACGATTCCCACGTCAGACATAGGCGAGTGATAGCTCAAATGATAGCTCTCGGGAAGTTAGGATTTTAGCAATTTTTAGATCCAAAATTTGAATATTTGAATTCGCGCCAAAACCGAAAAACGTGTTTTTAAGGGTTTCGATCATATGAAATGGTATTTTTTGCGTTCCCAATCGATTTGCGAGGCGAATGTGGACAACTTTGCTTTTTACACTTTTTGATTTGGCGCATTTTTGAAAATTTTATGGAAAAAAGCCACTTTTTAGGCAAAAAGTGGGATTTTTTGATGCAAAGTGTCTTGAGGGCTAATTTTTTTGCGTCCGGGGGTTTTCAGGGGTGCTGAGTCCGAATCTGCTGTCAGATTCGAGATCGGACAGCGCACATCGATGTTATATGCCATAAGGGTATTTAGCGGTTTTGGACATTCTGGGCTATCTCCTGTGGTCGGCGCGGAGCGCCCGACCCTCCCCCTTGCAATGTGAGGGAACTTAGAGCACAAAGTTGAGAGATTTTTCTTTTTGTCTCTGTAAATCCTCCAGTCTATCCTTAAATTAGACTACGCAGATGATAAAGGGCTTAGGCTTAATGTCAAATTTTATATTAACCATTTGAACTGATCCTCCCCCTGGAATGTGAGGGAACTTAGGGTACAAAGAGTATAACTCAATCCTACCCCATAAACAATACGAGCCACCGCAGGTGGCGAGCCAGTCCTGTGGTCGGGCGCGGAGCGCCCGACCTTCCCCCTTGGAATGTGAGGGAACTGAGAACATAGGTATACATGTATACAAGTCCCTATATCTGTGTTATACCCCTTAAAATCTATGCCGTTTTCTAGACGGCCGAAGGCCGAGTTCTTTTCGCGTAGCGAATACCAATTTATGGAGTCCGAAACCGCTGAACAGACTCCACCGAATCTAGCCGGCGTTAGCCGGCTAGTTCAACTATAAAAATACTTCAACCCATAGGTATGGACGGGTTTGTTGGAGCGGGCGCCGATTGTCATAAAGTTACAAGGCGCCAAAATGAGCGTTTGAATATTGAATTATTGTTTTGTGGGGAAAGAAGCGGTACGAAGGGATTCGAGTCAATATGATGGAAACTCTCAATAGTAAATTGACCCCGCTGAATCCAAATCCGGAATCAGATTTAAACTTTGATCTTTGATTTTTTAACTTTTCCCTTTAAAATTTGGCTTTTTCGAAATTTTAAAGGGAAAAGTTAAAAAATCAAAAATCAAAGTTTAAATCTGATTCCGGATTTGGATTTAGCGGGGTCGATTTACTATTGAGAGGTTCCATCATATTGACTCGAACCCCTTCGTACCGCTTCTTCCCGCACAAAACAATAATTCAATATTCAAACGCTCATTTTGGCGCCTTGTAACTTTATGACAATCAGCGCCCGCTCCAACAAACCCGTCCATATCACATGTATGATTCAACTATTCATGTCCTTTGTCCACATCATTCTGCTAACAAAATAACCAAAAGGCAATCATTACCCTTCCATAGTAGCAGAAAAGTGTATGTTTAGATTTCACCAGCAATAAAAATCGATGAATAAGTACACAACTTAGCTTTTCCTTTACGTTCCAATTTGAATGTTCCTATATGCTTCTCTTAGGTTAAATGGGCTGAGCAATCAGGCCAGCATACAGACGGTCAATGCAATCATTTGCAAAGCGATGTTTCACCAGAGGACTCTTTTTCTGCAAAAATTTTGCACAAAAAGAGTGCGCTCAGTGGCGCGAATGTTTTATATTAATTACGAAACACACAGGCTAGATAATTTTTTAAAGCAAAAAGTTGTCAATTTTACTATGATTTTGACTAAATTTCAGGCGAAATAGGATACTAAGAATTTAATTTTAGCAGAAATTTAAACTTTTCATCGAAATTTAATAATGGTTGGTGAAATTAGTGTCGTAGCAAAATGGTTTGTAAGATTTCATGAATAGAACTTCGAAGTTTCATAATGTTTTAAGCGAAGTATTTTGCCATTCCGGTATCTAATGAGTATATACTCCCGGAAAACACAAATAATAAATAAATCTCACACTTACAAGAGTGGATAAACCCTCTTGTAAATTATAGAAGACTCTGTTTTTGCCTTTTTGTAAATCATAGCAGACTACTCAAGAAAGTTTGTACTATCGGGTTGTTCCAAAAGATATGTTGTTCTTTTGTTGACAAATTTTGTAAAATGTCACACATAGGGGGAATTTTTAGAACTCGAATTTAAGATCAGATTCGGCTTGGTCCTGGCAGTTTGAGACATGACATTTTTTCATTAATTGAGCATTTTTGACAACTGTATAGAGCCAACTCATCAAAAATGCATCAAATGATACCACCACTGTAGAAATAGTTGATCAATGGGCCAAATACTACGCAAAAAACATGTTTTTACCAACAAAAAATATTTTCGAACTTTTCGAAATTCATGTGGTCGTCTGGTCTGAAGAATCGACTCAAATTCGGGTTCTACGCAATCCGAGTACGAATCCAGTAAATTTGGTATATAAGCGTTTGTAAGATTAATGCGAACGATGGCTGCATCTTTTTACGCATCGGAGATAATTGTTCCGGATTTTATTTGGATAAGCTCACTTGTTACCAGTCTTTGTCACCGGGATTTTCAGGATAAAGAAAAGTATCAACTAGGGGGGTATTTTATTTAAAACATACTCATAATACATGCACTGTGGGAGTCCCTACGGGACTAACAAGGAGTGACATAGGGTTGGATGTGAGACTTCGGAATTTGGCCTTTGGGGATCGATAGATTATAAAAAAAGTAACTCGACGACACAAATGTCCGTCCCTCTGAGATATAAGCGCATAAAGTTTGCAAGAGAGCACGGCTAGACAGTTACCTGAGAAATCCGGTTTCAAATTGGCGCCGAAATTGGAGACAGGGGCCAAGATTTTGTGTTTTTTGGAATCTACGGGTCGATTTAGTTGGAATTTTTTTTACAGCTCAGTAAAAGTGAGAAAACTTCAAAGTTACGAGTAGCTGGACTTAGCTATTTCCTATAGAAATTGGGCACCAAAGGGGGTACCCCATCATAGATTTTTTCGAATTTTTGGGCGGGTTCGGAATTTTTTCATAAGCCACATTTTTAGGGTAATTTTGATGCGGGGAAGACGAATTTGAGGTTAGTTTTTAACGAAACTCAGGATTTTTGCCAGAAAAAATGAATTATCCGACCCCGGAATCGAACTTGAGACCGAAAACTCCATCTTTCACCTCTTATATCTCAGAGTGGATGTCCATTTAGCAAAAACGGACATTTGTGTCGTCGAGTTACTTTTTGATAATCTATCGATTGCCAAAGGCCAAATTCCGAAGTCTCACATCCAACCCTATGTCACTCCTTGTCAGTTAAAAAAGGATATTCAACGGAAAATATGCTATAAGTTCCCTCACATCCGGAGGAGAAAGTCGGGCGCTGAGCGCCCGACCACAGGTCTGGTATTTTATACTTTTATTAATGCGTTTATATGGAATAATAGTCACAGTTATTTTGCCTTTCAATTATAAAGGTTTGTTTCTAGATTACATTTTGCACTGCAATTGTGCGTTAGTTTGTTAGCATTAGCTTCGCCATTTGAACCATTCGTTTGATTAACAACGGTGGTTATTTCCATTACATAACATTCCATTCGAAATCAATCGCAAGGCATTCATAGCATTTGGCGGTTGAATCACATTGACATGAGTGTTATATGATTATCGTTTCCTCTAGTGAATAACGAAAAAAGAATGCAATGATAAAAGGAATCAAAAATGAATCATCCTCAAATGGAAATATTCGCCGAATGTTGCAAGACACATAATATTTTCACTTTTTATCGAAACTAAATTTGCGAACAAAAAAATTTGCTGGCAAAAGTATTCTTAGAGTTGAAATAAGTCATTTTGACATTTGAAAACAGTTGAACATTATTCATTGAACAAAATTATATTTAGGAGTACGGGTCTAACAATATTATGTATTCATGAGTGCAATAAAACCATTTACTGCAAATATGTGAAGGAAGATATAAAATTTTATTACTAGCGAAATACTTTTCCAAATTTAAATGTTCAATAAAATGATTCACATGTTTAATATGCAAATTTTACAATGATCACAACTTGATAAAATATATCACATATGTATGTTTCATCACACCTTCACTTCATCTTTGCTTTCTTTCACCATCGCTGTCAACTCCTGTTCCCAACCCAGTAACCGGGCCAACTTAATTGCGCCATCGTCACATGTTCCTTTCCAGAAAACATCTCTGAAATTTCATAGTTAAATTCCATAAAAAATTGACTCCAATACCGAATATTGTTCGGTTCGTCGTACGACATCACTTTGTCAGAGAAAAATCCCATGTCCTTTCCCACCGCTAAATTTTAACCTATTATGTGGATTGTAGAGGAAAATTAATTGTTTTTTACGTGTGAGGTTAATCAGGAGGCGAGGTGTGTCAGATGGTACCTGAACAAGAATTGGTGTAATTTGACCAAATATGGGCAATAAAGTACCTGTTGAACCAAACTAGCAAAGGGCTGAACTACCAAAGAAGTACCCATTATAACGAGCAAGTCACACTTTGGAAAATCCTATAATGTAGGTAATTAATTTTGAGCAGTTTAACTGGCTTTTATATACGGTTAAAGCAGTCGTGAAAAATCTTGAAGGCAAGGATTCTCCGAAGAACACAATATCGGGTTTTACAACTCCATTACAGGCAGTACACCGAGGAACGGTGACTTCCTTCTGCCGGATGAAATCTGAAAACACTTTCAGATTTCACACTGAAAGGCAGTTTTAACACGAAATTTATATGTTTATAAGACAATATAAATATTTTATTAACGATGAAATATATATGCGATGCTTACCGACGAACCACTCTTTATTGTACTTCTTCTTACAAGAACTTTTTTGGCATGTGCTTGTGAGATACGATCCGTGAGCAGTGACTAAAGTGCAATTAAAATAGTTACCCTTCAATAAAGAATAATAAAAATATTTACTACCTATTTTGTCAGGATTTACTCCTGCAGCATATTCTAATGCATCAATATTCTGAAAAGATGTATTAAACATTTGCAATGCAAATTTGAATATACTTGTGTAAAACACCGGCGCAGAAGTCCTTTCTGCTCCATCAGCCGAATAAAATGATGACATGGTGTGGGCTAAATGAAAATTCGGTCTTTTCAGTGCTGAATAAGGTAACTTAAAACTAATAATTTAATAAGTTTGAAAAATATCATTTTCTGATAAAAATGCGTCACAATAACAATTTTGGGTCCATGTATATGCTTAAAGGCTTTGCAAAACAAGGACCAAGTTTTTGGTTTTCTGTTTCAAATTAGGTTCAAACTTATGAATCCCACGTATGCTTTTTAATTCGAATCTACCTTAACGTCCTCAATGAAGAAATCTCGGGCAAAAGTAAAAAACGGCTCTGGGCGTACTTTAAAGAATGATATGTCAAAGATGGATTGTGGATCGGGCAAATCGAATTTCTGCAGGTTATCGTACAATCCTGTCCCTGAACATGAAAATTTATAACCACAGTAAAACTACTTCTGCGACAAGTTCTACCAGGAGATCTGAAGTCAGGAATCCCAGCAGAGGTGGACACTCCAGCGCCGATCTGAAAAGGATATTGTGAAAGATGCATATCCTGTGAATACTACCATGAAAATGATATTCTTAGGATTCTCCTCATTGATGTATGCGGCCACGCCTTCAATATCCAAACTGGGTAACTTCTGTTTTACCTTTGGTTCTGAAATAGCGCAAATATGAGATATACTATTAACGTGTTAGTAATTTTTATCCCAAGGATTTATAAAAAGAAAGGAAATTTCGGTAAAGGAAAAAAGCTACAAAATAGATTAAAAACTATACCTTCAGCACAGGAATATTTTGATGTTTGGTTTGAAATTTACCAGTTAAGTCACTAACAGTGGCAGAATATGATTTTTTCTATGACAGATATAATAAGAAGAGATAAATATTTATCTCTTCGATTCAAAAGCGGTTTAGTCTTATATTTTCCAAATACTTATAAAACAATTTGAGTAATAAAGAAAAAAATATCTGATCGGGGTATATTAAACTATATCTGTTCTCGAAAATTCTCCTAAAACAGATTGTCCTATATATAATGTGCAGGTGGACTCTGTCTGGAACCCTTATATCTGAAGATCTGTCAAGCGGTGGAAAAAAGTGACGACGGATTCGGATTCAGGGTGAAAAATTATCGGGGAAAAAAAATAAAAAAATTCATGGGGGGCTTATTTCGATTTCCAGGGGGGGGGTCCCGGGGGGGGGTCCAAAACCAAAAACGCTCGGAATGCAAGAAAAAGTGATCCTAAGACGTTTTAAAGGTCAGATTCGGGATTTTTGACCCAAAAAGTGGCTTTTTCCAGAAAAATCCATTTTTTGAAAATTTGACTCTTGAAGGCCGAAAAAGCTGAAAATTGCAGGAATGGGGTATTTCGATACGCTGAATCCGGAAATGGAATCGGTTTTTCGATTTTTGACCCAAAAAGTGGCTTTTTCCAGAAAAATCCATTTTTTGAAAATTTGACTCTTGAAGGCCGAAAAAGCTGAAAATTGCAGGAATGGGGTATTTCGATACGCTGAATCCGGAAATGGAATCGGTTTTTCGATTTTTGACCCAAAAAGTGGCTTTTTCCAGAAAAATCCATTTTTTGAAAATTTGACTCTTGAAGGCCGAAAAAGCTGAAAATTGCAGGAATGGGGTATTTCGATACGCTGAATCCGGAAATGGAATCGGTTTTTCGATTTTTGACCCAAAAAGTGGCTTTTTCCAGAAAAATCCATTTTTTGAAAATTTGACTCTTGAAGGCCGAAAAAGCTGAAAATTGCAGGAATGGGGTATTTCGATACGCTGAATCCGGAAATGGAATCGGTTTTTCGATTTTTGACCCAAAAAGTGGCTTTTTCCAGAAAAATCCATTTTTTGAAAATTTGACTCTTGAAGGCCGAAAAAGCTGAAAATTGCAGGAATGGGGTATTTCGATACGCTGAATCCGGAAATGGAATCGGTTTTTCGATTTTTGACCCAAAAAGTGGCTTTTTCCAAAAAAATCCATTTTTTGAAAATTTGACTCTTGAAGGCCGAAAAAGCTGAAAATTGCAGGAATGGGGTATTTCGATACGCTGAATCCGGAAATGGAATCGGTTTTTCGATTTTTGACCCAAAAAGTGGCTTTTTCCAGAAAAATCCATTTTTTGAAAATTTGACTCTTGAAGGCCGAAAAAGCTGAAAATTGCAGGAATGGGGTATTTCGATACGCTGAATCCGGAAATGGAATCGGTTTTTCGATTTTTGACCCAAAAAGTGGCTTTTTCCAGAAAAATTCATTTTTTGAAAATTTGACTCTTGAAGGCCGAAAAAGCTGAAAATTGCAGGAATGGGGTATTTCGATACGCTGAATCCGGAAATGGAATCGGTTTTTCGATTTTTGACCCAAAAAGTGGCTTTTTCCAGAAAAATCCATTTTTTGAAAATTTGACTCTTGAAGGCCGAAAAAGCTGAAAATTGCAGGAATGGGGTATTTCGATACGCTGAATCCGGAAATGGAATCGGTTTTTCGATTTTTGACCCAAAAAGTGGCTTTTTCCAGAAAAATTCATTTTTTGAAAATTTGACTCTTGAAGGCTGAAAAAGCTGAAAATTGCAGGAATGGGGTATTTCGATACGCTGAATCCGGAAATGGAATCGGTTTTTCGATTTTTGACCCAAAAAGTGGCTTTTTCCAAAAAAATCCATTTTTTGAAAATTTGACTCTTGAAGGCCGAAAAAGCTGAAAATTGCAGGAATGGGGTATTTCGATACGCTGAATCCGGAAATGGAATCGGTTTTTCGATTTTTGACCCAAAAAGTGGCTTTTTCCAGAAAAATCCATTTTTTGAAAGAATGGAATTTTTTGACAGAGCCCTGATTTGTGACTGAAGTTGACAGAGCCCTGATTTGTGACTGAAGTTGACAGAGCCCTGATTTGTGACTGAAGTTGACAGAGCCCTGATTTGTGACTGAAGTTGACAGAGCCCCGATTAGAGATTTAAGTTACCAAACCCATGATTCGAGATTTAAGTTACCAAATCCATGATTTGTGATTGAAGTTGACAGAGACCGATTCGAGATTTAAGTTACCAAACCCATGATTTGTGATTGAAGTTGACAGAGACCGATTCGAGATTTAAGTTACCAAACCCATGATTCGAGATTTAAGTTACCAAATCCATGATTTGTGATTTAAGTTACCAAACCCATGATTCGAGATTTAAGTTACCAAATCCATGATTTGTGATTGAAGTTGACAGAGACCGATTCGAGATTTAAGTTACCAAACCCATGATTTGTGATTGAAGTTGACAGAGACCGATTCGAGATTTAAGTTACCAAACCCATGATTCGAGATTTAAGTTACCAAACCCATGATTTGTGATTGAAGTTGACAGAGACCGATTCGAGATTTAAGTTACCAAACCCATGATTCGAGATTTAAGTTACCAAATCCATGATTTGTGATTGAAGTTGACAGAGACCGATTCGAGATTTAAGTTACCAAACCCATGATTCGAGATTTAAGTTACAAAATCCATGATTCGAGACAGAACAACTGGCCAACCCTGGGGTGGACAACTGACAAAAATATGATAACTAATACCAAACCACCAGAGATTCTAACGGAAAAAAACCGAAAAAATCCCGAAGAATCCTGAAGAATACTGAAAAATTCTGAAAATTGAAAATGGAAAAACTGAAAAATCGAAAATTTGAAAAATGGAAAAATATGATAACTAATACCAAACACAAGAGAATTCGACGGGCGCGGCTTTGCCGCGCCCTTTCAACTTGACTAGTTCAATAAATTGAATACCTGCGGATAAATCGTGAAGTACGGAATCAAAACTGCGGACAAATTTTTCAAAGAGAGTTGGAGTTGCAGAGGAAGTGTCTTCATCGTGTTTTGAATCCTTCGCTTCCTCAGATTTCTGTTTCTCCGGTTTTTTAGAGGTATCTCTTGATTGTGACACTTCAACCGAAGTAGAAGTTATTTGCACAGATTCTGAACTAGTGGGGCTTAGTTGTACCTCTACAGTGGTTTCCTCCTTTGTGACTGTAACTTCCGATGGATCTTCAGATTTCGATGTTGGTTTCGAAGACGGAATCAAATCCTCTTTATCAGCCATCACAAATAAATATGTTCACCTTTCTACGTTTTCGAATGAATACACGAATGAGGCTCTCATTGCATGAATCAAAATAGCATGAAATTTATTTATGTTCAAACAACATGCCAGCCAATGCCAAACGGCGCACATTTTAACACGAAAACAAAGTATAACTTTATTAATGTTATTAAAATATCAAAAATTAATTAAAAATTATTATGTTATTTTCACATGGCACTATGAATGAATAAATTATTAATCTCTTTCTTCGATTTCTAAGGACTTGGACCACCGTTGCATGACATTTGGAAATTGCAGCCATTACAGCTTACCTAAATCGTCGATAATAACTCTAATGGTTTACGCATGTGACGCACACCCGAGAAATTATAAAAACTACGAACCGATGTTATTCTCGGGTAGAGATTGCCTTGTGTCACGGGAAACATGTCCAAAGTAGTAGGATTAACCTGAAGCGTTCAAAGTCCAATCAGTTTCCAATAAAACACGATAAGTAAAAGTCAACCTGCGAACTGGCAGTAACTGTTGTTGCTCCATCTGTCGTAACAATTCCATCTCTGAAACCCAATGATATCTCAAAGGTTTTATGGGAATGCCACATACGTATTAGTGCCACCCACGACGATTGCATAGACTGCGCAATCGGCGCCTAAGATTAATAATATTCTTCTTCTTATATGCTATGAATATTTTAAAACGACCCACCGTTACAAAAGGGGTATAGAAACTAAATTTTATGTGTTAAATTCGAAAAAACAAGACAACAAAAAATTAAAATATAAAATAAATCACTTACTACATTGGCATTCTGACTGAAATATTGAGATTTTTGTAGAATTTTATCATAATTATGAATACTTGTTTGTGTTTCTCACGAAGCAAGTTCCATCGGCCTGGCAGAGACATAAATTGGCACAGTTCAAACCTTAAAGCTTTGAGTAGTATAATATTTCAATTCACTCAGATTTTGCTAACCGCCGATGGCTTTCGCACTTGCAGCTCTTGGGACTACTTCAGCACTGTCTGAAACCACAGATGCGTTATGTTCTAGCAATATTTGGTATATATGTTGCAATTAATCTTGAGTTTCAGTTAAAGCGGACGCTAACTAGTTAATCTTGAGTTTCTGGCCCGGGCGCAGTTTTTAACCGTTGGGCCATGTGCGAAAAACCCTTGGTCCTAACACGAAATGATTAGGGGTACCGTAGGATCCGGGTTGAATTCACCGGCCCGGGTTCCCTGGCACGTGGCTTACTCGGGCCGGAACGTGATCCGGGCCAGAAACTCAAGATTAACTGGGATCAAGATTAACTGCAACATATACAAGAATACTGTACAAAACTTCAACCAAATCGTATACTTCCTTATGAATTTTACTATGTAGCTCATTGACGAACGTTTGTACCATGTTTTCACGATGTAATTAATTTTTATCATAAAACAGGAGGTAATTTTTAGTTAAGTGCTTAGTTTCAGCATTTTTATAACGATTTCGTTTTATTTCTCAATCGGTAGCATATTCCGAAATTGCATAAAAATGTTTATTGACAATTTATTCACAAATTCCTGGAAAAGCGCCGATGCCAGGATTGTTGATTACCTGGGTAATATAGTGCTTGGCCTGTTGAACACGTCGCACATGTGGACGATGACGGAACTTGTCCGTAGAAACTACTGGCGATAACGAACGAGCTGTCTTCATATATGGGCACCTTTAAAGAAGTTCAGGTCATCTACCTCAAACATATTTCAGGAAATGTTACCTCTCCTTGCTTAGCCGCACATTCCGATTGTGGAGCTGTAGTGGTTGTACTTGGATTTGTAGTCGTGACAACTAGGGGGTACTTACTAGCTTAGGTCTATAGCGCTTCTGCGCTACTTATTTTATTTTTACATGAAATATGTGTGCCTGATTTCAGGATGAAGAAAATAAAAACACGTTAGTTAGGCAAAAACAGGAGATACCGTTATTGCTATAAAAATGGGTAAAGGGAAAGTAATCTGAATTGGGGCACAAACTTGGCACGCATGGCATTGGGGTAAAAAGTGGTGTCTGAAAATTTTTACTTTGGGGGATTACTCGCCAGGGGACTCGTCTAGGGATCGGTAAAATTTTGTTGAGTGTGTTCTTACTAGAGTAAAAATTCTCACAGTCAACACTTTCTCAGCCAAGGCGATTTTCCATGCCAAAATTTTTACTCTAGTAAGAACAGAGAGATTACCAATCTCTAGAATACTCCCCTAGCAAGTAATCACCCAAATTAAAAATTTCAGACACCACTTTTTACCCCAATGCCATGCATGCCAAGTTTGCACGATGATTCAAATTCCTTTTCCCTTTACCCCTTTTTATATGCCAATGACGAAATTTTAGCTTTAATTCTGGGAAATTTGCAAAATAATTAAGTGTTAACTTAGCGTAAGTCAAATATAACATTGATTCTATATTGAACCAATCAACTAAGCAAGATTAACTGAAATTTATCGGACAAAATGAATCCAGCTTCCAAGCGCGAAGAATTACTACCATTTTACCGGGCAATGAAATATTTGATTTCAGTCAACATATAAAAAAAGGTGTTTTTGTTTTTCGTCACAAAAATTTCAAAGATATACTTTATCACAATTTCAAATATTTTTGCTTATTTTCATCAAAAACAAACAGTTTACAACTCCTTTTACGAAAATAAAAAACACACAAATTAAAAAAACCGCCATGCTTATAAAAATCCGGACAAGGGAAGATAATTCAAATTTCCGCCAAATTTGAACGGAGGGGGACATTTCGCCAAAAGGATTTTTCGCCAAAGCCCTATAAAAAAGATTTTTCGCCAAAGCCCTATAAAACGGATTTTTCGCCAAACGGATTTTTCGCCAAAAGGATTTTTCGCCAAATCCTTATAAAAAGGATTTTTCGCCAAATCCCTATAAAAAGGATTCTTCGCCAAAAGGATTTTTCGCCAAAAAGAGTTTTCGCCAAATCCCCGTAAAAATTAATTTTTAGCTCTGTATTCGATGTTTTCGTTCCTTTTCGTCCAAGAGTGTAATGTTGCGAACAAATCACATGACTTTTACATGTAAATATTGCACTTTCCGCTGATTCATCCTCTAATCTTCATCTTCTAATTGTTCCTATGCTTAACCACAGGAACTTGCTTTTAGCCTAAACAACCCTTATAAGGGCATACTGAAAAAGGGTATTCACCGGAATGCTCCCTCGAAAAACGCACGATATACTGATGATATGTATGTAAAAGTTGTTTTCTTTTTGGGGGAATGGGTCAAAATGCCCCCCAGTTAAAATGCCCCCCGGTCAAAATGCCCCCATTTTCAGAAAATCATATAAAAAATGGCCAAAAAGCATGAAAATGCTCATTTTTTTCGCTGAATTCCCACTCACGAACAACCCTTACGTTAGGCTAAACAACCCTTATAAGGCGCCAAACAAGCCATTAGGCTTGGGGCTTGGCGCTTGGGGCTTGGCGCTGTATAGGGCCTAAGGGACTTAGTCTTAGGCTTGGGGCTTAGGCTGCTGTGCAGGCTTAGGCTAAACAACATGTGAACTACGAATTCAGCGAAAAAAATTTGACCGGCATTTTGACCGGGAGGGCATTTTGACCGGGGGCATTTTGACCGGGGGCATTTGTCCTAGACTCCTTATAGACCCCATATATCCCTCTGTCTTAGTTTGGCTCAGTCTGAGTTTGGCTCAGCCTGAGTTTGGCTCAGTCTAAGTTTGGCTCAGTCTGGGTTTGGCTGGGTGAAAAAGACAGAATCTTCAAAAATAAGTGATCTTTGATCCCTTAAAAAGACAGAATCTTCAAAATATGCACCCCTAAGAATCACATTTTGGGTGAAAAAAGACAGAATCTTCAAAATATGGACCCCTAAGAATCACATTTTGGGTGAAAAAAGACAGAATCTTCAAAATATGCACCCCTAAGAATCACATTTTGGGTGAAAAAAGACAGAATCTTCAAAATATGCACCCCTAAGAATCACATTTTGGGTGAAAAAAGACAGAATCTGAAAAAAGACAAAAATAAGTGATCTTTGATCCCTTAAAAAGACAGAATCTTCAAAATATGACAGAATGCCAAGGGCGGGAATTCAAATTCGAATAAACGTGGAACGGACGGACGCACGGACGGACGTCACTAACTTATTATTGTATAAAATATTATTATATATCAATATAAGGATTAGGCTTAGGCTTAAGAGGGACTTAGTCTTAGGCTTAAGCTCCCGAACAACCCTTATAAGGCGTCAAACATGGATTTAGGCTTGACTTAAGCGCCAAACTTAAGCTTAAGGTAGCTCTAGTGCAATCACCCCGAAAACCCCGACCGCTGATGGCCTTTCTTCCTTTTTTGTTAACATATTACGAATAAACGTCTACTTTAAAAGGATTTGGCGAAAATAGTTGGCGAAAAATCCTTTTTATAGGGATTTGGCGAAAAATACTTTTTATAAGGATTTGGCGAAAAATCCTTTTGGCGAAAAATTCTTTTGGCGAAAAATCCTTTTTATAAGGATTTGGCGAAAAATCCTTTTTATAGGGCTTTGGCGAAAAATCCTTTTGGCGAAAAATCCTTTTGGCTAAAAATCCTTTTGGCGAAAAATCCTGTTCCCAAATTTGAAAAGTCCTCTGGCGAGTAATCCGCCTCATTAAAAACTTCCAGCGATTCTTTTAATCGCTTTGGCACGCAATTAAATTTGGGTGGGAATTAAAAATGTTTTTCCCTTGTCCGTTTTTTATACGCATGGCGTAAAAATAAATAAATAAAGTTAATTTCGCGTAAGTTTTGTTAGATTTATTTCTACTGCATTAGATATCTAGATTTTCTAAGCTAACAAGGTTATGGGGTTAGTGGAGCAAAGTGCGACTCACCTGGCGTGGTTGTGACGACAACGCCTCCACCTCCTCCTGTCCTCATACAACCATTAGCTTGTCGACTCCATATCAAAGCCATAAATGTTACTGATGCCAGGAAATAACACACCTGGGACATTTTGGAATATAAAATATCGCAGTAGTACAGTGTAGAGCGTAATTAATAAATGTATAAGCTATAAAATCAGTTTTTAAAGGTGTATACTTAATTTATAATATGAGAAAATTTCGTACTTATTTAATGATTATGCTCTATGCCACCAAGAGTCGGTATCTAAAATCTGGATTCTAAAACACAGCGTTGTGTTATGTATCCATTTAAGTGACCCGGCAAAACGTTTCACGAGCCATGGTTGTGTTCACAATATACGAAGACAATGAAGATTGCTTTTGAGAAAAAGTAAGCAAACTTAAACGTTATTTTGAAACTTTAAAACATTTTTGCTAAACGAATGCCTATTTTTTAACATCATGGGCCCGTATCTTGATAGAAAATTTACCCCGACGTAAGGATAAACCCACAGAGCGACCCTTATCCTTATATCTGGGTAAGGGTCGCTCTGTCGGCCTTGATGATTCCGACCTGCTCGATTGCAGGTACATTAGCTCACGATATATACCTTGATGGAGTTTTATGGAGCTTATTCTAACGTAACCGAAAAATATTACGAGTATAATTCTTGAAAACAAAAGGAAACACTGTAGAGGAAGTGTGTCTTAACTCTTTGATCACGAAGTCGTTGTCGCTTTCAATTATCACATCGATTCAGGAAAACCACTAGCACTTCCTCTTTCTCGGAACGCGTCAAATTGCAGAAAGCTTCGATCATATTTGAGCCGTTGAAAACTTTCGTTTTCTTTTTTATCCCATAATCACTTAACGGGATAAACAGTCGCAGCAATAATGGATCAGGTAAGTCTGAGCATCCAGGAGACACATCCAAAGAAATCGAAAGGACGTAGGCGGAAGAACAACCTGAAATAATTTTATTGGCGTGAAGAAAGATACTCCGGGCAAAATGACCGTAGAGTAAAAGTGTTGAATGCAACATAAAAGAAGAAACAATAATACAATTTCTGAATCTAAAATTCTCATTTCACTAAAGTAACCTAATCGGCAAAAATATGTAATGTTATAGAGCTCAGTTTGAAAGCATGCTGACGGATGCCAATGTCGAAACTTTATCTGCTTCTACGATTTTGGTTACTCGAATTGTTTATTCATGTATTGTGCATTTTAGTACCTGTTTCTTTTTTATTCTAATTTTTCACCAAAACCGAAATAATTTGTTTTCGAAATTCACCATTTTGTCCATCACTTAAGGCAAATTTAAGGAGAAATGTTTCACGCGTTGGTACTTTAGTACAATCCTTGACACCCATAAAAATAATGTTATTGCACGACAAAAGCAGGCGGCCTTGGATTTTTCCCTCAAACACCAAAAAGAAAATATCAATAAAAATAGTGTCGAATGTCTCATTACAAGGCTCTGGCCCTCAGTTTGGCCCGGTAATACTCAAAATGTTGTTTTGTAAAAAATTTTGTGGTCGACTATTTATAATACTTTCATTGGTGTTTGGAGCTTGTAATTCCGCATCTGGAGCATCGATTCGGAAAAGTACGAGCGTTCACATAGCCGAGGATGTGACAGCTAAAGCTGACCACTTGATATACAAGCCGTACACTTACAGCGATCAGCGGACTCAGCACAATTATTTCTATCGACAACCTCAGCAGCAGCATTACTATCAGCAGCCGACGTCAGTGTTTAAAAAGATTTTAATCCTAATATTTTGATAAGGAGTAACAGTAATTCCTCGCAACGTGTAGCATAAACGAATATATTTTTAATTGTTTCTCTTTTCCATGCCTTGTGACGTATGAATTTTCGATACTCTTTGAACTTAAGAAGACGGGCGATACC
The DNA here is from genome assembly GCA_022814885.1 of Ditylenchus destructor. NCBI lineage: Eukaryota > Metazoa > Nematoda > Chromadorea > Rhabditida > Anguinidae > Ditylenchus > Ditylenchus destructor. The sequence goes on from JAKKPZ010000005.1 coordinate 1,064,088, forward strand.
TTTCCGTAACTAAAATCATTGTAGAAAATTATCCGAGAAATCATGATAATGATTATGAATCAATTGTGCCTGTAAAAGGGCAACAGTTTGCTAACTGATAATCATTCTTATGGTTACGTCAGAACTTTTTGCAAAATGTTACTTTTATAGAATGAAACTTTTATGGCTTACATTTTAGGAATTATTACTACCAACAACAGCCGACTTATTATTATCCATCATACTCTTACCCATCTTTTGGCGGTCTTGGAGGTGGCGGTGGAATTTTTGGCTTCTGTTTGTTATGCTTTGAAATTGGAAAGAAATAGCAGCAATCTTATGTTCCCTTGGGTTGCTAGGATGTGGTGCAACTTTCATTTTCCACGGATATTTCTGCTAGCTGAAAATGTTTAAATGGCAAATAATATTCGAATGTAAAGTGCAGTATGCGGTCAACTTATGATCAATAAAATAATAATGACGATCATATAAGGAAGTCAGCTGAATTATTAAACCACATCAGAACAAAGAAGAAGCAACAGCCCTTCCTGAGTACCGGTTTGCACTTTACTCGCCAAAAATGATCGCTTCATAAGAAATTCACAAGTAAAATATACGTAGTTTTACACAAATTCAACGCATAAAAACCAAAGTTTGCTTAAAGTGAACATATAATGCAACTAATTTACACATAACCTTTTCTGGGAACGGAGCGTATAAATTGGTTGAAAGGAATAGAATAACATTCACTTCGATTCCTGAAATTCGTGATATTTTTACTGTGCTCGAGATACGTATAAAATGCATACACTTTCCTTATTCATATTATCAATTTCCCTTCCTAATTTGATTCTTGCGCAATATTGGCAAAACTATTACGGTAATAATAATGGAGTTGGTGGAAGTCCGTATTACGGGAATTCGGCTAACGGATTTTCTTCTTCCGGCCCTTACTACAACAATTATGACCAAAATGGGGGTGGTTTCAATGGGCCCTATCAGAATCAATGGTATGGAGGAAATCCTTATTATAATAACAACAACTATGGAAACAGTGTCGGCAGCGGTGGCGGAGGTCAGCAGATGTCTGCTCCGGCTCAGCAAGAGGAGTCGTCCGTTGATGCATACCAACAACGAATGAAGGCTGTTCAAGATTATCGTAAGATTTTTAATTGGCTTGGGTTGTTAAGCTAATGCAACATTGATTAATGATATTCTAATCAATTTTCAGGTGGCCTATTTAGTGCTTCAAAAGGCCCCGGGGGAGTACAGGTAACAAATATAATTTTGACGTTTGCCATATCCATTTCATGCATTAACTTTAGGGGATGCTGCAAGGTGGATTGGAGGGTGCAATGATGGGTAAGTGAATGATACCTTCGTTCTATAACAATAGGCTCCTATAGGTTAAAATGAACAGTAAAATAATAGACCTAAAAATATATTCTGTAGTCTTAAGTGCATCTGAATTCAAAACTTGCCTCAATCGTTTTCGAGAGATACATATTGACTTTATTCTAGTTAGCCTTGGATATATCACTGTTGTTCTATTATTTAATAGTAATTAAAACGTTGATACATTTTCTCATGTATCGGTTATATTATTTATTCAAACGAACTATTTTCAGGAGCGATGATGGGCGCAATGGGCTAATTTACAATGTATTGAATAATCTCAAATTTATTATGCTCATAATTTAAAAATACTAATTTCATATGTGATATGCTATGTGCAATAAGTTAATCAACAAACGTAATAAAACATGTTTATTTAACAAACTCATGTGAAACTAACATTGGGAAACTTATCCCAACACCCAGAGACATGAAGAAACAACTTTATGAAGGTTAAATTTGAGATTTAAATTGTAGCACTTCTCAGTTCTCGCTACCAAAAGTAAAGGTTTCATAAGTCAAACGAAGCTTTACTATATTTAACCTTCATACTCGTCTCCTATATTCCTAAAAATATGAGAGAAAACATTACAGTTTAAATTTGTTAAGTGCATTTTCCACAACCATTTTGGCAATAGCAAGAGAACTCGTGGCTCCCGGGCTGGGCGCGTTTCTGACATGCAAAAGTCGAGCAGCCAGATCTCCTTGACCATCATCGAACACAAAATCGTCCACGAGAGCACCGTTTCTATCGATCGCTTGCGCTCGTACACCTGCCCGCCCTCTAAAAATGAAAAATCAAATCAAAAATAACATAAGACGAGGCACCGTGTCACGTCGCCGACCTTCAGCTCGGGTACAAACTTCTGTAGCTGCTTCACTTGAGCGGAGACGAATACACTGCGATAGAACTCTTGCATGCCAAACACACCGTATTTTAACATCAACTTCCTCATGCCGCTAAAATGTATCTCCAAATTCATTGCATTTGCGCATGTTTTAACTATTTTTTAATCAATTATCTTTTGGTTACTGTTATCGTAAACAATATAAATTTTCAGATGATTTTAACGTGGCACATTTCGATCCTTATTTTTCTTTATAACAAAAATGCCCTTACCCTATAGCGCCAATCTCTGTGCGTCCACCTATTTTTTTTTCATGCTTAGCACAAAGTAACTTGGGGAAGTTGCTGGGTTTGGTGTGAATAGGTTCCCAGAATTTATGCGGCTCGAACTGCCCATCCTATTGAAAGTTACGGGCCCCGAGGGTATTCTCCAGAACCATGATACCCCCCTCATGGATTTTTTGGGCGGCATAGGGTTACGCCTTCCCCGCGGGGCGGGGAACGCGGGAGCGGGTCCCGCGGGGCGGGGAACGCGGGGGCGGGGCCCGCGGGAGCGGGGCCTGCGGGGGCGGGGCGGGGAACGCGGGGGCGGGGCCCGCGGGAGCGGGGCCCGCGGGGCGGGGCCCGCGGGGGGGGGGCGGTCTTGGGCGAGGTTGTGGCGGGGGGCATCCGAAGGCCGCCCCCCGCCAACAACCTCGCGGCGCCGAATGGCGCCGCACACACCGCTCGTAATCTATACAAACGTGATAGATGACAGGAAACCATGAAAATGTATAACATAATCAACCTGAATGTGAGTGATTCAAAGAGATCACCAAGTGAAACATCTGCGAAGGTGTATCCTTCCCTCTTGAAAGCCAAGATAGCATTCGGACCGAGCAATACTTCTAAGTTGGCAGAAAAAAATTCAATTTTACTTGCTTATTTATATATCTGAATTTTTGCAACTTCATTATCGCAAACTTTTCAATATTTTGGAAAAAAATTAAAGTCGCGGCTTAAAATTTGTGAAATTTCTTAAGTATGGTACTATATTTAAAATGTAAGGGCCTGTTGCAGAATTAACGTTTTGTCATCAATTTCAAAGCATTAATACAAGTGAGAAGTATTTGTCATAATAGTGGCTAACCTCCATATACAGTTGGAGTGAAATGCACACCGAGGAAGGGAAATTGAGGATCTGGTACCTTAAGTCATAGAAAAGCTATATACTATTATATACTATAAAAACACTTACCGGATAAATATTTCGGCTGATTAAGTTTCGCTTCTCCGGCTTCAAGAATAAATATTCGCCGCGAAATGGCACAATTTTTGGAAATTCTAAATACGAAGTAATATTAGGAATACTTCAACGTGAACATGCCGGAACATCCAGACATAGCAGCCACTCTATCAGAGAACAGGCCAGCGCATGTGATCACAAAATTAGTGTGGATTGTACCCAAAAATAGAAGAATATCGTAATACGTCGTAGAAAATCTGTCAATACCTGGGCTGTATCAGACTCCAACTTAATCGCATATCCTGCTTTTCCCGACGACGGCTTAATGGATTTCAAAGGTCGATGGCAGATAATTTCTCCTAATTTAATTCAAATTTACAATTAAAATATGTGAGATAAATTTTGTTGATATTCAACAAAACAGCCAAAATGTAAAATTATATCAGTTAAATGAAATAAAAATGTAATACGACATTCAAGTTTTTTGCTCTATTGCTATACAGGTACTGCTACTTTTTTGAAACTATGAAATAAAGACTGAAAATGAACACAAACCTCCAGATTGCTTAAAATCTTCAGCATAATGTTTAGTTACAAGGCCCCAGTCCACAACACCAGTATATGGAGACCAGATCGCTCGTAAGCCCTAAAATGAATTCAAATGTATGCTGATTCTAAACAATACATACTGAAAATTAGAATAAAAATTAAAGCGCAGCTTTTCGTTGGTCACATAAGCACAACGGATCATATAAGCAAAAACTTATTTAAAGATAAAAAAATATTTGTAGTTGCCCATTCAAAACGAAACAAAAGAAAAAGCCAAGTAGAATGCAAGTAAAAATTACTTGCCCTTTACCTTTTCTTGCTTCGCGAACTATGCAAAACACTCACACGACAGTGCGGTTCAAGCTCTGTGATTTGTGACGACCCAACCATCTCAATTTCCTTACATCCATTTTGCTTGGCTCGTGCGAACAAAGTCTAAACTTAGATATAAGGACGTTAACTAAAATGCAATTCCATACAGCTCACCTCTAATTTTGGTATCTCTTCCGCTTCTGCCGCAACGACCAATTTTCCGCACTTTTTGAATGGGATTTTCTTTTGTTGCAAATAGTCATAGGCGAGATCAATGCCTGAAATAAAAATGAATTGCATAAAACTATGAAAGCAACTGCTGATATTGAAAGTTATATGACCGTTCACAGATTTTAGTTTGCGTAAAATACTTCAACTGAAATTGTATTAGTTTCGATCAATTTACCTTCAACGCACAGTTTGGCTTTCAGACTACCAGGCTGGTAGTAAATCCCTGCATGAAGCACACCGCTATTATGACCACTTTGGTGTTTGGCTGAAATTGCATTTTGTAGAGAATGGCATGGATATGGAATATTCCATAGTTTTAACAGCATTTTCATACAGTATCAGCCTTTTCAGAGTCCAAAAAATTTGGCTCTGTCTAAATTCGGAATGAAACTAAATATCACTCCCGCAATAGAAATTTGGTTCAAGTTTGAGTATGTTCAATATTTTATGCGGAAATTAAATTACGTTTCCTTGTTCAAATGGGAATTGCATCCAGATAATTTTAGTCAAATTTCTATATGAGAATGCTCTTTCGTGTGTGACACCTGATGCAGAAAAGAATCAATTTTTTAGACTTTGGAATCCTAATTAATGTAAACCTTAACCTAAACTTTAATTAATTTAACCTGCATTACACAACTTTAATACGCTATGAAAATATAACACAAAAATTTATTAAATAAACAACGAACCTATCTCGGACTCTTTTTCGATAAGTGCAATGGACAATGACGGACGCAATAGTTTTAACTGTCTCGCAGTTGCGCATCCTCAAGAACAATTTGATAATTCACGCAATTCATAAACTTTTTATCACCTATAATGCCACCACCAACTATGACAACGTCAAAGCATGAAGAAATGCTAAAAACGAAGTTTCTCTAGGAAATTTAAGCTATTTAATTACGACCTTCTCGCCACCTGCATACTTTACTATCCGATGTCGTGATTAAAGAACTAAATCTTGCAAGATCAATAAATAATTTTATTATTAGTCTAAATTCCATTCAAACAACAGAAAGAGGAGGCAGGCATTGCCACCATGTTGGTAATAAAACCAGTGACTTTGAATGAAATACGTGCATTTTGCCAAATGGTTCAACAACACCTATCCTCAAATTTTACATGTGAAAATAAAATTAAAAACACAAACGAAACAACAATAACAACAATTTATTACATAAGTAATTTGCATATTTGCAAGGGGAATAAGCAATTTTAGATATTACATACCCGAAAAGGTCTCTTAGGTATCAGCAAAGGGGCAAGGCAATGTGCATATTGGACAGAGAGGGAAAGGGACAGAGTCAACTAGTCATACAATAGAGAAACGAGAAATAAATAACTAGACGAAAGATCGATGGAAATAAGATCATTGTTATGACTGGTCAAAAGGGCAGAGGTCGGTTTACAGCTCGTCCTTCTCGGAGTCCTTCTTCTCTTCCTAAAATAAGTGGAATTAAATCCGAAACCATTTGCATTATTTTTGTGAAATATGCCATGCCTCTTTTAATTACGATTTTAAATTTGTAACTCATATGAATGAAATAATACGCTTTTCTTCCACCATAAAATTTCTAAAATCATTTCAGTCTACGCTTTTCTTAGTATTCCTCGTTTTTAAATATAATTTATTTTGATATAATTGCTCTGACTCTGTTACATTTTGATATAATTGCTCTGTTTCTGCTACATTTATCCGAAAAAGTATTTTACAGCAATTATATAAATTTGAGTTGCACGAGAAAACCTATATCGCTTCTATATATCGGCACAAGAGTAACTAGCTCAAGGGCAGAAAACGACCTTAAGATATAAATGAGATAGTTCGGATGTGGTGCACACCCAACATCTAATCTATATTTCTAAAACAATTTAATTACCTCGTCATCCTTGTCTTCTTCCTCATCGTCGTCGCCCTTCTTAGCCTTGTCCTCCTCTTCCCGCTTTTTCTCCTCTTCCTCGATTCTCTTGCGCTCCTCTTCATCGTGCTTGTCCTTTTGTTCTTTCTCGGCATTGCGCAATGGTTCGAAGGTTTCGGCGGCATGAGCTTTGGCGTCATCGACACTGTCAGTGACCAAGATATTGTCTAAAAATTACAACATAACATACAGCTAAATTTAGAAAGTAAAATCTTACCGAAAATGGTTCCGGCTTTCACCTGCCAGATATCGATACCGATGGCTCCCCAGTCGTTGTAAAGGTAGATCTCGTCATCTGGAGCATATTCCGGGTTGTCGATCTCGGGGTGAATCCATTTTCCCTATAAAGCGAGAATTAGTATCAATATGTGAATTTAACTAAGAATGCAAAGTACTTTGTAGTTCGGGTTCTTGATTTGTTTCGGCTTCCACTCTCCCTTATATTCGGGGTTGTCGATCATAGGCGCCTCCCATTCACCATCCATCTCGTCATCCCAGTCTTCAGGTTTCTTGGCCTCTGGGTCAGGGATATGCTCGGGCTTGTCCCAATCTTCCGGCTTCTTATCGTCAGCATCGTCAATGTACTCCTTATCTTCCCAGTCCTCAGGCTTCTTTGCATCAGGGTCTTTGATCTTTTTCGCTGGCAGGAGGTCCCAGTCAGCTTCAAGGCTTCCTGTAAATTATGATAATAATATTCGTTTCAACTATATAATTAAAAACATCTTCTAGATTAGTACAAATATAATATGTGATGAACTAATACTAAAGGGCCATGTTCTGTCCGTCTGTTTGTGCGTGCGGCACCACCCAGATCTCGCGATCCAGCCGTTAGCCAGGTGCGAGTGATAGCTCAATCGATAGGTCTCGAAAAGTTAGGATGGGGAAAACTATCAGACCCAAAATTTGAATATTTGAATTCGCGCCAAAACGCAAAAACGTGTTTTAAAGGGTTTTGACCTGGGCAAGTGATGTTTTTTATGTTCCCAATCGATTTCTGAGGCGATTCTGGACCACTTTGCTTTTTACACTTTTAGATTTGGCGCATTTTTGAAAAAAAGCCACTTTTTGGCCGAAAAATCGGGTTTTTTGATGCAATGTGTCTTTACGGGTTTTCCTTTAAATTTTTTGGCACCCGGGGGTTTTTCGCCAAGGGTGGCCCCCTGGAATTTCCGGAAAATCTTGGGAAGGGGGGGGGCCCCCCCAGGTTTCCCGGGGGAAAAAATTTTGAAAAAAAATTTGTTTTTTCGTAGGGGGGGCGTCCCCACCAACAGTAAGTAGGTAAATCACGCCTAGGAACAACCCAATCTGACCGCTGATGGCGGTGCGCGAAGCGATGACGAACCCAATCTGACGCTGTGCACGCTCCGAGTTGACGGACGCGCCGAAGGCGCGGCCCGTCAACTCGTATAATTATAATTGGCCAGGAAATGTATTTTAACAATATTTGCATTCAACTTGAGAGACTAGAGACATAAGAAGCAAAAATTTCTGGATGAAATTTACTCAAAACATTTCTGAAAATTTAGTTTTTTGGTAATTTAGTGTCACATAATGTTGTCAACCAACATTGAAAAGTAGTTTATAGTGCAAAGCAACACACTTGTATTAAACAAAGCATTACTTACCACTTTCGACTTTCTCTCCATCGATTTGCACCTCATACGTGTTGTCCGGGTTGAGGATCAAAGTGTACAAGTGCGTGAGCTCGTCATCTTTGCAGCGGATATCCTTCTTGATCAGATGGTTTTTGCCTTTGTAGCTGAAGATGACGTGCACTTTCTTGGTACCAGGTCCGCAAATGTCTGGGCCGAACATGACGTTATAGGGAGTGTCGCCGTGGAAGTCTTCCTGATTTATATCAGAAGCCATAACCTGTAAAATTCATATTGAATACAATGGGTAAAATAGTAACGCAGATAAGGATAAAAAAGTATATTGTGATTATTTGGATAAAAAAGTACTGCAAATTGATTTGACTTTTTAGGATTATTCGTAGTTGTAGTAAATTCAACACAATTCTTTAATCTTTCAAATAAAAGTTGCATAGCAAAACTCTGAATAGATGTTTCAAATTACATAAATTTGCAAAAATCACCTTGACGTATCCACCGCCACAATCGATGTTTTGCTCGTGCTTGACTAAAATAAAAGGCATCATCGCTTAGTACCGCTATTTTCACATATAATAGTCTTACCAGTGAGCTGGATAACGACACTCTTTCCTTTGTTGCTGAACGGTTTCGGGAATTTGGCAGAAGTAGCATAGAACTAAAATGGTCGCAATAGATTCAGTATGGACATAATATGTCACAATACCTTAGCATCTTGCGAGGTCTTCAATCCCTGATCGCGAGTTTCGTCTCCATAGAATTTGCCATGAGAAAGCACGAGCTCGCCATAGTCTTCCTTGTGTTTCGACTGGACCCAGCGCTCTTTCCACGAGTCGTCTAAAAATTAGGCATAAAACCAAGAAATTTTCTTTTATTTATTAAGATTTTTGAAGGAAATCTATTTTTTGGTAATCCGTCCCCAATTTTGATGCTTCAAGCAGCTCATATATTTTAATTAAAGAATAAAAAGGGGATATTTACTAAATGAACATTGTAAAAATACTATTGATAGTTTAAACTTTTTCTATCCCAATTGAATAAAATCTGACAATTGCTAGCATTAAATGCAACATACCACTGAATTCCTCCTTGAAGTACACCTCGGCGAGACCCACAGAGGCCACCACCATTATCACGAATATCGGTTTCATGACAATTCAGATCACTGAAAGGATTGTCGCTTAATGATAATCCAAAATGGGAATGAAGACAGGTGGAGAAAGCAAGCGTTAAATTTGAGGATAGCTGCGCCTCATATATTGGGCCTATGCCTGTCGGCACGCGCTCATTGGTCCACGTCACTGAGCGACTGATTTTAGCCAATGAGCGGCGGCCAACTTGAATGGGGCGGGTCGCTTATGTCGACGTTTCCCTTTGCATTATTTAACCCACATATACGAATTATTTGCATAAGACACAAGAGTACATTAAAACAAAAACGTAGACAGGGGACTATCCGGAAGTTTCATAACGTAAATTGTCGTATTAGGATAATTAATAATACATATTTTACAAATAATAATAACAAGCAGACAATAGAAGAAAATAGCGTAGCTTCTGCTTTTAGCACATGTTTAAAATTTTTCGAAGTTTTCGAAAATATTCCGGAAATTAGTAGACCGTTATAACTTCAACTTTATAATTATTGGAGATAAGTGTAATTGCTAATTATCTGGGCAATAGTTTTTGTTTATATATTTCCATTCCATGACCTTCAAACGATATAATTTGAAAAACCATTTCTTTGTAGCAGATTCGTTTCTCGTCATCTCAGACGCAAACGTTAAATTCCTTTCGAGACACAAAATCAAAAATGTCAAATTAAAGCGATCGCCTAAGAATTTAAAAGCATACCGTATTCCCTGTAATTGCTACCCCCCTGAAATTATTACCCCCCCTCTAATTATTACCCCCCCTGGAGCTCGAACGATTTATTATTACCCCCCCCCCTCTAATTATTACCCCCCTGTAATTATTACCCCCCCCCAAAAAAAATGTGCCAAAAATAAGCCAAATTTTCTATTTTTGTTGTGTTTTTAGCTATGATTTCGTATTTCAAACTTAAATAGACAAAATATAGACAGTTTAGTCTATTTTTTACTGCTTTTAGCTTAAATTTAGATTATTGCCATATTTTTTTGCAAAATTTCCTAAATGTGGCCAAAAATTGGCCAAATTTTGAGAAAACATGAGAAAGACGATGGAAACAACCGTTATTTCTGTTCTCGTTTTTATTATTTATTTAGACATTTCAGTACTGTTTTGTACTATTTTTAGATAAATGTATATTTTTGCCACATTTTTTGCCAAATTGTGGTTAAAAGTTGCAGAATATTGCAAAAAAGTAGCAAAATTTTAGGAAGTTTTGCTTTTTAGTTTTAACTTCAACGAAAGGTAAAACTTTCGTGAAAATTCCTTTACAACATTTTAATGTAAAGGTTAATTTTAGGGATTTAAATCTGATATTATTATTCAAAATTTTTACAAAATTTTGGCAAATTTAAGCAAAATATTTAAAAATCTCCTGAAAATTGCCAAAAATCTAATAAAAATATAATTTAGTTTTTAAAAATAGTGTTTACTTAAAGTTTAAAATTTTTAAACTTTTTAGAATTCCGTTTTTGTATTATTTTTACTAGACCTTTATTTTGTTCCGTTATAAGAATAATAGAAAAATAATTCGTATTTTCGAATAAAAACGAAAAATTATCTATTTTTGATAGAACTTTCCATTTTCGATTTAGTCATTTTTATATCATTTTCAAATTTATATTGAAATTTATTTATTATAATTTTTGAAATATTCAACCCCAGAACACTGAAAATTTTTAGTTTTTCGTAAAAAATTCTCAAAATTTTCGCCGCGCCTCCGGCGCTGCGACATTGAAATTTATTACCCCTCCTGAATTTATTACCCCCCCTCTAATTATTACCCCCCCTGGAGCTCGTTTGAAAAATTATTACCCCGGGGTAGTAATTACAGGGAATACGGTATTCTGATTGTCCATGAAACAGGTATAAGCAGTAAAGAAAGCAATGCTGTTTCTGTGTTTATTGTATGTTGATGTAACTGTTTTTTGAAATTGTACTGCCTATTACAAAACGGGAAGCTATTTTTTGCCATTTCATAGCTTCGCGCCATTTTTTCAAAACGCCAACATTATAGTCAAAATCTATAACGAAAGGCAGTGGGAAATAGCTTATCTGCGCTCTGCCTGACTGCAGTTTTTTCTGTGCGCCGCACAATAGCACCAAATCGACCCACAACCAACACAAAGCGCTGTCCTCAGCCAACGTCTTCGGTTTAATTACCCGACTTCCAAAGTATCCAAACCCTTTTCGATTTTATAAATTTTGGCGCGAATTTAAACTCGAATTCGAAATTTGAAATCACTGAAGAAATAGCTTCCCGTTTTGTAATAGGCAGTAAATACAAATAAAATGTATTTATTTGAAAAATTAAACCCGGACAAAGAAAAGTTATAGACAATAGCTGCAGAGCATTAAATCTAAACCGCATAAATAACATAAAACATCACATGCGAACTAAAATTTGGTAAAATATCAACAATTTTCGCAAGAAGGAATCCTTATGTTGAATTACCGACGATTTCCATTCACAATGCTGCCAAGAGTTCCATCTGCGTATTTGGACTTTTTCGACTTCGGACTTTTCTCGGATCGGTAATGTCGGTCTCTGCGCTCTTTACTTCTGCGTCGGCGTCGATCTTCTTCTGGAGACGATCTTCTCCTCCTACTCCGGTCTCTGCTTCTGCTCCTCTTCTTGGTGGCACTCGGAGATCGTCTCTTGTCCTCAGTAATTTCAACCGTAGGGCTCTTCTTGCGATCTTTCTTGTCTTTCGGCGGCTCAGCGTTGACCGTTTCTTTTACCTGAATTTGCTCTATGACGAAATTATCTTAAGACGTTTCCAATTACTTATTAGGCAAAAATTGCTAATGTAATAATAATTTTATTCGTCTCTCAAAATTTCTCCGTTTGATTTTCTTTTAATTAACTGTTTCATAGCAACATTTTAAACAATAGCCTTTACTCTTTCTCTCAATTTTAGTTCAATGGAAACAAAAACTCACTGGAACCACTTTGTCCTTGCCATATACTTTGTTGTGAAGCTTTTCTACATGAGCAGATAAGCGGCTTAATCTTGGCACCTAAATAAGACATTTTCATATTTATACCTTTAAATGAAAACAAAGGCATACCTCAGTTTTGTTATATAGCTGTAATAAAATTTGGCATATGGCCATAATATCACGGTCGCTAGCATCAAATAGTTCAAACCAAGGAAATGGTGTTTTCGGTAGAACGACTGGATTTTCGATTGTCCTTGCAGCGAGATGAATACATGCACACGCGATAGTCTCTGGTTTGTATCGCAAGAAGATATCAGTTCGGAGTCCATCGTTCATGTAGCTCCTTAAACCATAATTTAGTATGCTGTTATGTATTTTAAGGATAAAATATTACCAAGCTTTCTGCAATATGTCTTTGCTTTGCAAGAGATTGAGACTATTAAGGTAGACGTAGATCAATTTGTGAGGGTGATGCACGTGAACTACGAATCCGAGCACGTTTAGAATTCGCCTCTCCGTTTTGATTACGAGATTTTTCAAAACGACGTAATTCTGGTCCAAAACCAAATGTTCAAGTCTGAAAATAAAGGTTAATCAGGTAACAAAAAATACATTAGTCCTTGTTACTGAAGCAAATTCCCAATTTACGAAGGATGCAGTTTAATTTAGTGCCAAATTGGTATCTCAACAAGCTACGCCTATAAATAATCCACAGTGCCAATAAAAATCCATGAAAAGTGCACATTATATGAAAAGAAATAATGAAGAAAAAAAGTGAATTATGCACAACACTTATTCAGGATATATAATTACATAATCACCTACTTGTATGTTTGGCAAACTACCTCTTTCAATACACATTCCAACTTTGCACCTTACAGAAATTGATAAAATGTGAAGGAAGTCATATTATTGGAGTCGAATAAGACGAAAACAAGGATCAGAAAATAGAGTAAAAATAAGGTAAATATAAAGTCAATTTACAAAACAAGAAAGTGGTAATTATTTTATAAAAAAACTCATATGGTCTGGAATACCGTTTGTTTGCAACGCGAGAGGTTGTAAGCAAACGGTATTCCAGACCATACACAATGGAATTCCGATTAAAAGTAATAATTAACGAATCTCATTTAAGAATTCCTATTCCAAGAACAATGCAAATTTTTAGCATTGGTTAGGTAAAAAATTATGCAAATTGACGCAACTAAAAAAGAGAAATATTAATATAGTACCTGTCAATTTAAATCCAAACTTATTTTAAAATGCATCTAGCGAAGAATAAAAAAGCTACAAGTTTTTAGCAGGGGAAAGAACTACCTAATTTGTTTTAGGTCCTCGAAAAATAAACGTTCACTTTATTTGGTTCAAAATTCTCATAAAAATTAGACTATTAAAATTCAATTATTACGTTTCATTTAAAAATCATTGTTTTCAAGTATAAATTTTGTTCCAGTAAACTTAACACGCTTAACTCTACCAATAGTAAAAATACCGATTGCAAATTTTGTCTGAGTATATATCATAAAATATCTAAATGCCCACTTTTTACATAGAGTTTTGCGAATTAAAAATTATCTAAAAAATTGGGAAAACAAAATAAATTGGCACATAACTAACATACATAAGCAGATACTGTAATTCGTAATTCTTAATCACCCTAAACCGCATTAATTACTAGTTTTATGTAAATCATAGAATTATCATAAAAATAAGAAATTTTATATTATTTCACCTTCTTACTAATGAAACATTTAAGATCAAACCAGAATCCTAAAAATTCATGTTTTAGACTCGAGATAAGGCTTATGCAACTATATCTAACCTGTTTTAAAAACAGCACCATTATATATAGACAACTAAACATAGTTTCTGCGGACTATGCATAGAGCGTAGCTTGTTGTAATAATTTTGAGCGAAAAACAAACTTATCGGTTTCCGCGTCCTTCGCAATAAGCGCCACTTAAAACACCGACAAGATGCTTTCCAGTCGACATCCATTGAGAGCGCAGTTCCCCATCCAGTTACGTTAAAAACGTAACATTCGGGTTTGTCTGCCACCTATAGAATAAATAATTTACTAAGAGTATTTATAATTCTCGCAGAACACCCCAAAAAAGGATGCCACGAGTTTTTAGCTCCTTAAAATAGCAGTTTTAGTTGTGATAAGGCAGAAATGTGAAGCTCTATCAAATAAATCCGCCTCATTTTTCCAGTCATCTCCGAAGCAGTTAACGACGAAGTTACTATCGTAACTTTCATTATAGCCTCCAATTGGCAACTTTATGACTGAATTTCTAGACCGAAAATCTGAGGTAAGGGCAACACATTAAACTGAGAACTTTGAAAAACGTATTCATTTGCTTTCTTAACTGTCGGAAAATGAAATTTTTGGTATAAAAATAAAAATTTTTGGGGTTTGTAAGATTACTATTGGTAATTGCCCCCTAAGTTAAAAGTTTTTATCAGCACCAGTTGATCACAAAAGATATCCAATAACTGGAAAGGCGGCGTAATGCTTAGTTCCGCCAAGGAAGTTGCTTCAGTAACGTGAGAGAGTGAATTATAGAAATGCTTACTTTTTGTTTGCATTGGAAGAATATCGGCGATTATGAAGCTGCTTTAAACGATTGTACACATTTATTACGTCTCGCGGTCTTCTTGGCTCCTCCTCGATTTTGCTTGCCAATAGAAGGCACGCCATAACCGTATGCTAAATTCATGGATGAATTGTGAAACGTTAATAAAATCAATTGCACTAAAACATAAAGGAGAATTGTGATATAAATCATTATTTTAAAGTCATAGATTGTGAAAATAAGTATTCGAGAAAATATTCGTTAAAATAATTAAAAGCAAGAAACTCGAAAATTCAGTATTTTGATAACTTTCCCGCTACTTTTATAATTTTTATAATGTACCTCAAAATTATGACGCACAAAAGATTTTTGATAATAGTAGCGCTGGAACAAGATTTGACCAGTAGCTGCAGCCGTTTGAGGTAATTTCAGAAGGATGGCACCCGATTGAATAAGTTCACATCCAAGATATCGAAGATCCTGTAAATGTCAGAAAATAATATAAATACACAAATTAAATATATAAAAATCTAACCATTTCAATTTCTCGGCAGATGCCATCGGCTAGCGACGGCGGATTCTCAAGCTTAGCGATTGAGCTTGGATCGTTGATCAAAAGCCATTTGTCAGCCGAAATATCGATGGTCGAGTAAGTGCGTTGGAGTTTAAAACTAGACGGTTTGATCTTGTCCATGAGCGTTTTCAGACCTGTCGCGTCAGGATCCGAGCCCCTCGCATTGGGAGATTCCACGACTTCCATCTGGCTATTAGGCGTCGAAACTGCGTTTTCGGCCATTGCTGCAATTATAGTATTTAGACCAGTTGATATACGAGTACAATACAAATGTAAACACAAACATAAAATCTGATAACAAAGGCAGCTGGTTGGCGTTTGATTAATGTTTACAAATAAAATTTGGCCGACTTAAATTACTGAAGTGTTGCTTTTCAAAATGTCTGACAATTACGCAATCGCTGCATTTTAAGTCAAAAGTTTGTTTACATTTTATTGGAGATGATCACCGTTCTTTTAATCTAAACTCTCAGGTAAGCGACTCTATGGGACATAAAACGGTATATGCAGCAAAATCTATTAATTTGGTGTCACGAGACTGCAAAAAAAATGACACTGATATAGGTTAACCGCGCGAAAAAGCTTGGCTGGGAGTCAATAGCAACATATATTGCGAAGTTGCGTCTCACCACGAATGCGCATCTTTTGGCGCGTCTTTAAGTCAGCAAATAAGTATATCTTCAAGGGCTCTAATGTTCCTTCCAAATAACGAATTTCTTTTAAAGTTAAAATTTGTTAATAATATTATTTGATTTTCGGTGTAAAAAATGGCAGCATTAACAAAAACGAAATCCGTTGCAATTATTGTGCAATACATTTTCCAATGAATATTCCTTGGTTACCATGGTTATTAGTGATATGATGGACAAGGTGTTAGTGACCACTGGTCGCGCTTCGAAATGCAAGCCGTTGCCTAATGAGCACAATTAATACCTCAATGACATTACGACTACAAATGTTAATCAGTTTTCGAGACTAAACGCTATGGGATCTCCTGCGATATGGTACCGAAAATTTCTGGTAATGTTTCACTGAATTTAATCTTTGTTTATGATGTTTGTGTAGTATGTATTTTAGTTATTTATTATTTTATTTCAATTTTTCAAGAACTATACAAATTTTTCCGGGAAAGTTCGAAAAATGAAAACTTTTTTAATTGAAATTGCACCCATCTAGAACGCTTATTCATGAGCTGAATAGTCGCTCTAGACCGGTTTTATTCATACTAAAAATTTTTGTAAAAATACAGGTAAAATTTGATTTTGCATGAAAAATTTCTATAAAATCTAAAAAATAGCTAAAATAGACCAAATCGTCTAAATTAATAGTAAACATACGAAATACTAGCTGAAAACAGCAAAAAACACCAGTTTTTGTCAACCAAAAAAATGGCGGGAAAAAATAAAATTCAATCGGTCTCTGTGACTACTGACGAGTCCCGACCAGGGCTGGGAGATCGGATCGGAAATATCGGGTTTTTTGAGGATCGGATCGGTTTTTTTGGCCTTTTTGAACCGATCCAAGCACCCCCTAAGAATGCACTCGGCCGGGGAATTCAAATTTAAATTCCCGCCGGCCGTGCCCGATAGGGCGCGGCCGGGAAAAATTTTAGAAAATTTTAATGAACCACCATTCCAAAATTACAAAATTTTCGCCTGCGGCGCTATTTGGTTACCATTTCTCCTGCAAGAATTTTGAATATTTTTATATGAAAATCGCGAAAAATCGAATAATTTTTGTACCAAACCGGGAAAAATTGAAAAATTTTCGCCTGCGGCGCTGTTTTTTCGTTCTTTCTCCATTGGTTTTCGACAGTGATTGTCCTTTTTAGAAACTAACGGTACTGATTTTGAGCTTAAAATGCCAAAAATTGAAGGTTTTTATATGAAATTCGCCAAAAAATTGAAAAATTTTCGCCTGCGGCGCTATTTATGCCTGTTCTTTTAAAATTAGGTAATAGTAGTACAGTTGTACAAATTCATAAAAAACATAAATTTTGGCATATTTTATCAAAAAATTGCAAATTTGACCCACTTTTGGGTATAAATAGCAAACTTAGATGATTTGGGAAAAATTTTGAAAAACAGCTATTTTTGGGAAAAAATTTTGGATCGGATCGGATCGGAAATATCGGGTTTTTTGGGGATCGGATCGGATCGGGTTGGCGGTCACCAGGTATCGGATCGGACCCGCGATCAAAGTTCCCAGCCCTGGTCCCGACTCGGACTCGTCAACTGATATTGGAATCCTACCGAGTCCGAGTCAGGACTCGGAATCACTCGGACTCGGTGAAAAATTCCGACCTCTAGTATTGTTATTGAGGAAATGTATTACATTATTATATATATATATATATATATATATATATATATATATATATATATATATATATATGATTTATATTATTTGACATTCTAGCACGATTTAATAATCGATTTCCAGGAAAATTTAAGCGTACCCCCGCCACCAAGTCTCGTAAGCCAAGTCCGTCTTGAAGAAAGCACTTTCTACACATTCACCGCCATCTCTGCCGACTTTAAAGAGGTAATTCAGAAGCGATAAGAAGGCAAGAAATTGAAAATAATTGAAGTTTAAAGACAATTTCATAGGATATACGAAATATTGTTTTGCTCATAATCTGAGACAATGTTTGGGTTTAGCCGTAATGTTAGGGCTCGTCAATCAGACCTGTACGACTTTTGATTAGTTTAGTGTTTGGTATATATTAAGCATAACATCGAAGAAGATACGACAATCATAGCAGAATTGAATGTACTGAATGAATTAGTAGCCTCGCATCCTATTGAAAATATTGATAACTGCCCATAAGGCTATACTCTCGGAAAATAATATAAGGATTGTACTCACGAGAGAGAATATGTTACATAACGGCGCTCCGGATGTATAATTCCCCTCCTGACCCCTTATGAAACAATAAGTACCCCGAGGATTAATTTGAGGATTCACAATATTAAAATGTTACATATTTAGCTCGAACCAGGTAATTATGTCATTCACTGTTTCTTTTTCGATGAAAAGGAACGAAAATTCTTCGGACGGATGTTCAGAAGTCAAGTATTCGCTTCAAGGAACTCTTCATTGCGACTGTCGACGGTAATGTGCTTTTTGATTGGCAACGTCCAGGGCCCTGCGGTCATATGTGTAGATCCGGTAATTACCGGGGGTCAGCTTTTGGAACAAGCACCCCTAAGAATGCCTCAAAAATAAGTTCACAGAAAAACAAAAGGGTCCCCCCTTTTGTTTTTGAAAAGTACCGGGGGTTCAAAAATTCTCACCGCAGGGCACTGGCAACGTCATTTGTATAGGTACTATTTTTTAGGCCGTTCATTTTCACACCCGATTGAAGGAAGAGCGTGTACTATTAGTTTGCGAGATTGTTCGACTCGGCAGGTGATGATTTCAATTTTTTTTCAACAACGATGTTTTTCAGTTATCCACGAGTCATTGGATGGGCAGTAATTCCAGTGTATCAACAAAACCGGCCTATTTCTGATGTGGAAACATCGTTACCGGAAGCAAGAATGGACAGGTACATATGTTATATAGTTATTCAGTCAATATATATTTAATAGCTTTTTCATGATAGATATTTAAAAAACGGTCATTACGAAAACAAAAACGTTTTCAAAAAACCTTCGATAATTTATTTTATGTCCAAACCTACTTGAATAACAATTCATATTTTTTGTATGTGAAAAACCAAGTAAATTTTTTATAATTTGAGGTATACCATCTATTCTGGCTCATGTCGTGCACTTCTCTTTGCTGGTGGATTAGCAGACGTAGCTTCTAAGGTCAAAAAATTGGATGCAATCCTCATTGGGCAGATGCAAACAAATCAGCCGTGGTCAATTGCTGTATCGTTTATGCCTGACTACTTTATAACTTCTTTCACAGGGGAATACGAAATTCCAGGAATTGTCATTCAAGATGGTTTGTAGCTTTATATAATTAAAGTAGCTATGATGCAAGTTTAGGGCAGCCACGATTCTGCGACATTTCTTCGGCGATTATAGACAACATCAGTGTCTCTTTTGGAGCTGACTACGACAAAGTGGAGACTTCGTTGCTCAATATTTTAATTCGAGACCACTGTTATAAACTCAACAAATCGCCGGCGGATAAAAATTTCGCTTCAAATTTGATAGTCATTGAGAGGAAATTGCGAGTATGATTTTTTGCACCGAATTTAATTAATTAGTCAATCAAACCGTTTCAGGTTGGCATACATAACGGATTGACCTATATCGAAGAACCCATTTGCTTGTATTTGTCTTCCAAAAATGAAGGTGAATCCGGAATGTCCAGTTTCAGGTTGTTTGATAACGTTAATTTAACGATCATCTTATTAATGTAAAAAAGCTTGAATAATTGACCAGCCCAGTTATATTGTCTGGAATTTTGGCTCAAAGAACCAATACCAGTCTGGAATTTAGGATATCTCTATAACAGCATTTGTAATATGTTATGTTAGACTATGTGAAGACATAATTATTTTTCGATTAAAAAATTTATATCTGCTAACATTATAAATTTACTCATGATTTTAGAAGACGATCCAGATCCCTCAGCAGATCTGCTGTATCTAATGACGCTTGGTAAGTGCACTACTCTTATTCTATAATGAACTCAGAATACTTAGGATTGAAACAGCACACTTAATCGTACGAAACAGCACAAAGCTAACTCGACTATGTGCAGATCCTGCGTTTGCCATAATTTTTGCTATCGATTACCTTGTAGGCTTCAGGAGAAGCGAAGTATGTGTTTTTTTACAAAAGGGTACAATCAAATTTGTTTTGCAGAACATGATTTCGGATACACAGCTGATAATGGTAGCTTGGGGTGCATGGTCTCCTTATCAACAAAATGCCTTTACCATTGCCGATTCTGTTACTGTCCCATTGGTAGGTGGACCAAGACCAAATCCTGATGAAATTTTCTGCTTGACAAATCTGTCGAGGATTCGTGACTCAAATTTCCTAGCTGATTTGCGACCACAGTTTACACTGCGTTTCAATTTCGCAATTGTCGATTCAACCGTAAGTTTTATGTTGATGTTAGATTATGAAAATGTTTGCTACTAAATACAGCGTTTAGATAGAAGAAAATTTTAATTTGATAAAATGTTGCACTATTTTTAATGTTTTCGCGGTAAGCACGCTCTTTACTTTATTTTTGCTATGGATATGCGAATTTACTCCAAATAAGGCAGCTGGTTTATTTTAAACTAGGCTGACTTTTAGTTGTTTAGTTCAGAACACACATGAGATGACCTGTAATTTGGATCTAAAATAGGAATTTGTGCTACCGGTAGAAAATTAGACGTAATACTGTCTTACCGTCTCGAATACTTGGTCTTCTCCGTTTCAAACCCTCTTTATAGTAGCAAAACATTTTGAGCACAAACAGTAAAATGGAATGCCAATTTGTCTTAAAAGTTAAAAAAAAGCAATTAGAGCCATAATATTATTCATGATTATAATCCGAAAAAAATCTTTCTCTTCTCTATTGTCATCGTGCTTTTGTAGAATCCCGACGCTCTGCTGCGAATTCCTGCAAATAGATCCGCTCTCTCAGGAGGCAGTAGAACTACCCCTCTTCCCAAACCCGACATAATAGCCCCTTCTCACGAACAGGTACCGAGTATCGTTGAAGACATTCCTCCCAAATTGCAACCACGGAAGGAATCAGTCGACATTCCGGTTGAAGAAGTTCTTTCTGAAGAAGATGACATTATTTTACCTCCAGTAAGTTTTCTTGACTTGTATTACATATATCGTTTATATGTTATTGCCAATACTGATTTTGGCAAAAACCAGTTTTGGCCAAAAATCGGCGTAAATTTATTTTATAGTTTGAAAATACTCAATTTGAATTAAAAAACTGAATTTGGATGCAAATATCAGTTTTGGCCATAGCCTATAGACATTGAATTACATCACTAAGGATTTGTAAATTTAATTTAGAAATCATATGCTCCTGATGCTCTTTCAAAATCTCGTTCATTGCCGTCATTGGCAGAAGACATTTCTTACAAGCAACGTGAACTCATTACCGAGGAACAATTACCCAGGTCCGCGCCAACATTTATTGTAATTTGCTCAGCTAATATATTTAGAGTATCCGCATTTCCACGAGCAATTTCCTCATATCTATCAAAATTCGATTTTCCTAAAATTGTCGATCGCCATGGTTCCGCTCCTACTTTTATAAAAATCTCAACAACTAGTCGGCCAGTGAATATAAAAGATGAAATGAGAAGTCGCCTGGATGGAAATGAGATAATTCTACAATTCATGGCGATAACAATGTAATTTTTCACACTTGTCTTGCACATTGAGGATAACTCTCATTTTAGATTACCAAATCCTTATTATACTGCTCATGATCGTTCCTCACGATATTTCTTTACGTACGTTCCCTACTTAATTCCTTACGACAATATTGATAACCAAATATTTAGTTTGAAGTTCTATCGTTTTCCCGAAGTGACTACCGAAAGGTTTGTGTTACCCATTAAAAATTAAATCCAATAACAAGATCAAAATATGTTTGGCTTTACATTCAAGTGTCTATGAGCTGATTACTAAAATTTATTAAATTCGATTTACGGTTGAAATTTCCACGTTAAAAATGGAACCTATCATTCGCTATAACTTTTGCTTGGTTATCCAAGTAATTTCCTATTGTGTTCTCATCAAATTTTAATTAGCTTACGCTATGATTATTTTTGTTCAATTTAGACTACTCGCTCAACGTGACTCAGAATGGAAGTCGAGAATAGAGCCATTTGTTCTACGCCGAATTGACGACGATGACCAAATTTTAACTCAAGATAGTACAGGTTTTGCTGTAAGTTTGCGTTGGAGCAAAAGATTTTGTATTAATTATATTTTCTTATATAGATCAAATACGTTTGTGACAAAGCATCAATTTCTCCGGCTTGCCCCAGCGATTTGATTGAATATCTAGCCATGAATAGGCTAAGCGTCGATGTGTGGGACGCTGACTCATTGATACATGTTGGTTCTGTAGCTGTGCCATTAAGGGTACGGTCAATATTAAGTATTGTGTCATGATTGTTATTTGTGCAATAATTGGTTTCAGTCTTTATGTCGGCAAAATATGGAAGCTGTGGAAACGGAGGTGCAATGTGGAATTCTGCAGAACAGTCTTCCCGGTGAACCTTTTGTCACCGGCTTGCTGTTTCTAAAAATGGCCAATATTGGATTTCCTTCCGTAATGCGCAAATTTCAATGTATTATTTTGTAATTACAAATTTTATACATAGATATAGTCTGGCCTCGTTTATCGGAAACGATTTATTTTGCCGATTTGTTTCCGATAACTGAATTTCCGATAAATGAGGGAAATTTGTATGGAAAAATCCTTTCTTGCCAAATTTATTCCGATAAACGAATTATTAAACTTTTTGACTGTATTTGCCTATTTTTGGACGATTTTCGGCCAAATTTTGTGACAAAATTTTTTTTTAATTTTCTAAAAATTTGCCGAAATTTGGTCAAAAATTTTGTGAAATTTTTAGAAAAAATTCAAATTCGGGCCAAAAATTTGAAATTTTTGGTGAAATTTTAGAGAAAATTGCCAAATTTTTCCTAAAAATTCAAATCAATAGGGGGTACCCTATTGTCACATTTTTTCCGAAATCGTTTCCGATAACTGAGGGAAATTTGTATGAAAAAATCCGTTTCGGCCAAATCGTTTCCGATAAGTGAATTTTTCGATAAATGAGGTTCCGATAAACGAGGTCAGATTATATAAAAAAATGTTTGCAGTACTTTTTAGAACTACATTATCTTCACATTTTTACAGATGACTAGTACTTATAATGGAACTCAAAAAATTTATATAATCTGGAAAAAAAGTAATTAAATATATTATGCTCTTATTTAGTTTGTGAATATTTAGTATACAACACAAATCCTGCGGCCAAGCGGTTTTCTCGCATTTGTCGTCCTGAGGATAGCACTAACCACGGATTCCATAATAGAGCGCGGCCACTAGGTGAAATTCATGACAGTGCGTTACAAAGGTTTTTGGCGACACAAAAGTAAGTTACCTCTTTATATTTCAAAGAAAATATTACTTCTTTTAGATTGGATTTGCATCAAAGAAAGGAAGAAATCTTTGATTCAGGCAATATGTTAAGGCTTCAGCAATGGAACGAGGTTAAACGAAACATGGCTATGCCTGCAGATGTATTAAATTATTTTGAAACGATTATTTATTTTGACTTTTTTTCAGGGATCAGTCAAGAAATTCATATTCCACGAAGAGTTAGAAGCTTATAAAAATATTCGAAATCAAGGAAAAGCTGGTAAGGTTTTAAGTATACTTACTAAATCGTTTTTACACAGTTATTTTTCTATTCATCTTTTACTTCTGCTTATAAATTACATTTTATTGTATTCTCGTCTGATGGATAGGCAAAGGAACTAACATAAAACGTATTGAAGAGCTAAAGATTTATTGTATCAAAAACTTCAAAATGTACAAGATAACATAATTCTGTGTAATGATGTATCATGCTCATAAACTTATTTTAGCTATTCTTCTTAAAGCTGTATTCAAAGGTATTATCAATTTTAATTATATGTCTGATTTGATTTGCATTTTCAGGAATTACAACCCATTATACCGTTTACGCAGAATATGGGCGTGTCGAGTTTTTCGAATTCCTTCTTCGGAACACATTCACTGATCGTGTTATTTGCTTAATTGATATTGGTGACCCACGTTTATGGTAATTTTACTGATTTTTTCACTATATATTAACTTTATTCACTCATAAGTGTTTAGTTTGGTAACAAACGTGGACGAGTGGAAATTCTTCAAAGACATGCACAATCTTAAAACTCCTTTGGAAAGAGATCTGTTTAATTTTGAGGAGAAGAAAGAAAATTCTGCTACGATGCTTCTAAATGGCATGGAATCCGTTTATATTCCTTTCAAGTACGACCCTCATCAAGTTAATGTGTCAAAACCATCCGAAGAATGGCAATCATTTGAAATAACGGTAATATATATATATTCATACTTAATACTAGTGAATTCAATTTTAGGTCGTCTTTAAAAGAATGGAGACAAATGAGCCCATATCCATATTAAAAGTAACCATTGAGAACCGTAATTTCTGTTTAACATCGTCACATCGATTATTCCATGAGGAAAGGAAAAAAGTGTCTAAGCTCATACGAATTCAAGGAATTAAAGGTTTGTTTTTCTTATAACATTCACAAATCTAATCGTGATATAGTCGGAATATAACAGAACGGCAGAATGATTGTAGTCATAATTAGTAGTAAGATTCAGAATCTATTTAACATATCTTTAACAGGACTGATATTTAAGAACACATGCTAAATATGAATTGATTGAACCTTATAAATATTTTACCTTTTGCACATGATCTATCCTTTTGCGTTACAGATAATAAAAGAGTTCTCGCTCTTCGCAGCTCCGACCCAACTGTTTTATGTTCCTTGCGGAATAGAGCTGGCGGTGGGCACCAGGATGTTCTTGTTACGGTATTCTTTATCATTTTAATACAACGTTTACTATTGTAGTTCCTATAACTACTGGTAATTAAAAAATTTATGTTTGGCCATTTATCAAAACTTTATACTTTCGAATCTAATTCTACAACCACGATTAGGAAAACTTACAAGAGGGTAAATGGGCGCCAGCGCCCAAGTCTGCTTCTGTATAGGTTAATTGGGGCAAATGTTGAATAAAACCTCGTGAGAATAACACTACGTTGTGAGAATGTATCCCGAATCTGATGGCAGATTCGGATTCAGCATACTCGAAAACCCCCGGGTGCAAACACAATCAGTTCTGTAGCTGATTGTGTTTGAAAAATGTCATTTTTTGACAAAAAATGCCACTTTTTGGCAAAAAAGGCCACTTTTCGAGATCGCCGCTACCTAATTTTTGCGAATTCGTATACCAACTTTCCGAGACCTACAAAATGAGCTATCACGGACCCCTGTATCGGAGGTACAAAAAACTTTCCTTTGTAGAGTCATAAACACCCATTTTTGCCACATTTTGGCCAAAAAAATGGCACTTTTCGAGATCGCCGGTCCAAATTTTTTTTTGCAGTTCCGTGTAGACTCGTCGAGACCTACAAAATGAGCTATCACACACCCCTATAGCGGGGGTACATAATTCTGGACTTCAGATACAAAGAATGGGACACTTGCCCCTTTAGGCTGATTAGATATAGTGGAACTTGTATATGTTAGAATCCAAACTGAAAATCAGTCCACATTGACAAGGACTAACCCATCAAAATTGTTTAGTCTTATAACAAGTAATGGAAAATAATAACAACAACTGCGTAAAATGTGCAAAACGTTTTTAGTTTGGACTACAACATACAGTCAAACCCCGATAACAGTCGCATCTGGTCCAGGTCCCGACGATTTTCCCGTAAATCTACCCCGATAACAGTCGCCAACCCCCCGATAACAGTCGCGCCGCCGGCAGGTAGCGCGCGAAAAATAAAAAAGCATAGGGGGTACCACATGCAATTTTTTCCCTAATTTTCAAATTTTTCCTTCAATTTTTCTTCCCGAAAACCTAAAAAATAGCGGTTTCATATATGTAAATTAAGGTAAAATAATGTCATTTTAATGCGTAAATGCATAAGAAGGGCAAAAACAGCATACAAACACAAAAAATGGCATTTTTATGACACTTTTGCCTTCAAGAATGGCCAAACTCCGATAACGGTCGTCCCCCGATAACGGTCGTCTCTGGACCCGGTCCCGAGACGCGACTGTTATCGGGGTTTGACTGTATGCAATTTTAACTGACATTTTATGCATGTCGTCATAAATATTATTTAGTGTTACACTGACAATGTAGATACTGATAAATCATTCCTGGTCTTGTTATACGGGGATCGCTTTTATTCTGTTCTACTGGCAGTGTGGTCATTCACAATACATTCGGTGCATCGCATGAATGTCGAGGCTATACAAGCTCAAACAACGAAGATTCCTTTGTTAATACAGTGAATTTTAAATATTAACATTATTATTGACAGAATTTTTATAAGGTTTTTGTTTTTATAGTCATTTTTTGATATTTGTTGAATCTAAAAATTGTAGTTTACATATCACATTTCACATCTGTTAAATAGTCGACTATGTCAGGTTTTGTCCATGAGTTTTTAGAAAATTAATTATTTTCAGGCCCTTCCTTGCAAATGACCTGTTGTTACGTTTACACAGCTCCTCAAATCAGATAAACTTCTTTCCCAATCAACCTTTTATTTCTAACCAGCAATCACTGAGTGATATCCAAGCGTTGTTGCACCCTAATTTCTCAGGTAATCATTTAATTCAAACTCATAATTTCAAAGGGTTTCATTATGAAAACTGATTTTATTTTTTAAACACGAATAAATATATTACCTTTAAAATGAATATTCGCACATGTTTCAGGAAGTCGCATTTTCACGGTAACACTGGTAGATGCGAATTTAATGCGCTTGGTCTCTTGTTGGCTCATAAACGCAATCGTTGGTGAACCCAATATTGTGAAAACATATGAAATTACTATTTCCCTTGCAGAGGCGCGGGAACATGTAATTCAGAAGGTTTGCTTCTAATGTTATTTTCTATCTCATTGATGCACATTTTTTAATTGCAGAGAATTGTTCTCGAAAATCCCTACACGATTTGGAGGAAATTCCGAGTTCAAACTTCTAACGATAAACTTGTTTCTGTTGACAATGAATATTATTCGTTGGAAGGCAAGGAATCAGTGCCAATCCAATTAAGTTTTCATCCGATTAATTTGAGCAAAGCAACTAGTGTCCAGGTCAGTCATTTTATTCCACGTTTGGTTCTATGAAAACAGATTCAGGTCTTGGTTTTCGTTGAGAACGCGGAAACAGCGCAACAAGAAGAAGCATATTCCATCAATATATTGTATACAACATAAAAACAAATAAATGTTCTATCAAATAATGAAAGCTCATGTAAAGAGGAAGGCAGTTATTATGAAAACAAATAAATATTTGGTGCTCAAAAACCAGAATATTTGAATATATTTTGCTACCAAACTTTTTAATGGATTAAAGCAAAACAAAATATTCAAAAAAAAATTAACACTCCAAAAAAATTTTTGAGCAAAAAGCGACCCAAGAATAAGGAATGTGGCAAAGAATTGTCTACCTTTGGGTAATTCTTTTTCGTTTTTAGGACGCTTGTTAGTGATAAGCATTGACTTTAGGATCTAGTAATTTTGAGTTAATTATAATTCTGGGATCTCTTAGAATTATTATGTGCTTTAAAAGTGCACAACGAAGAGATTGGCAATTATGAATGGACTAGAAATGCTGCACCTATTGCTAGAAAATAAAAACATTCTAAACAGTTGTTTCTCGAGCGTGCACGTTTGTCGATATTGCCCGACGATTCATGCTTCTTGACTGGTCGTAAATAGTTACTCTATTCCTGAAATTGGTGAATTTTTTGTGAATGAAAGTAAATGAATACAAATTTTATCGATGGGTAAATAAATAAGACGTACTGGGTAGTCTGAACGTCATCGCGCACGATATCCTCAAAGCCATTGAGGCGAAATTCATCCCATGTACGCCTTTGAATTGGTGCCGATGATGACGATCGCAAAATATGGCTACTGCACGGTTGGCTGATTTGAACCCCGTGATCAACCTAAACTTTAAAAAATATGCTTTGACGTCGATTTTGGAATTCCATATTATGTTTACGTATTGCAAATATTTTGTTATGTTAATCGTGGATGACATCATTTGAGGTTACTCGGTTGGAAGTTTATTTTAAATGTCATTTAACAAGATTTGGTTTATCATGTGGGTTTCCATTTTAATTCCAACCAAACGCTCAATGAATTTTCGCATGAATTTAGAAAATTAGTTTCAATATTAATTTTCATCAAATATAAAAAACGAAACCTTGAATTGAGCCAAATCATCCCGTAATCTAGCCAATTTCTTTTGAACTTCGGGATGCTGTGTAGCTGAATGGGACCTCTGACGCCGATTTTGATAAGTGGAAGGCGTGGCTGGCCTGCTTGGAATCCGCAGTGGGGTTTTAGGCAATGACTAAAATTAATATTTGTCAGCCTAAAACGTTGTAGAGATTTTCTTTATAAGAATCGCGATTTTAAATTTTGCATAAATGAAATGTGGTAAACTATTTTGTAAACTACATTGGAGCAAATTCGAACTTGAATTTACTATAATTTACAAAAATTATACTAAACAATACCGGAGAGATCTGCCCTTGAAATTTTGCTTGCTGTTCCCTTTGGTGTTCGATCGCTTCTTGACGTTCGAGCAATCTGTGGATACTTTCAATATACTGTCGATCTTTGATAACGGTCCGTTTTTCCGATTTTCGGGCAAAATAACAATTGCAGAATACAAGAAGTACAATCAAAAGCGTGAACAAGCTGATAATACCCAGCACGAGATCCGTACTGTCCATTTACCCATTAAGTGACCTCCTTCTCAAGATGGGCCTCATTTTCGATGAAATGTAAAATACTCGTTAACTAAAATAGCGCTGAATAATAAACAAGTTCAACAATGTCTTTTTTAATTTTGACTCCCAAATAATGAGAAATCATCAAAGGACAAAATGTTCTCCGCGATAGATGGTTAATGGGGATAAGAACAAGGAGAGAGCATTGCGCGAGGTACCTCTTCGATGGTTTAATCCCCGGCGCTTTTAATACTCTACGGCAAGTCATTCCTTCCAAACGGTGTTTTATTCTCTGTATATGGGGCGTAATTGTGAAAAATTTAATCAAAAAGCGACTCAAAATTTTCTGATAACGGAATCCATGAAGAGGAAACGGATAAGTACCTAGATAGCAATCATAAAGAATATGGAGAACCGTACTATTACAACAAATTTCCGGAGAAAGTTCAAAAACTAAGCCAAATTTCCAAACTTGGAGATGAAAATTTGATGTTTTAATTTTATCCCTTTTGAAACATGCCCAGCATAATGGATTATTATACTCCCGTCGGAGTCAGATGCATTACAAATTGGCTGATCGCGCTATCTGGCGCCAGAAATATATAACAGATTACAGACTAGGGATAACTAGACTCGATTGGACTGCGAAGTCGATTATGTCCGCGCAAATCACCTCAACTACAACAAAAGTGAATATAGGGTGCTGGCGGCCAATCCGCGCCTACTCTTGCCTTGTTCCAAAAGGTCAACCGAAGTAACAAGAAATGCAGACTGAACACAGATGAATATATTCGGTTGGACATTTGTGACGCAGAAACGGGAGGAGGGTTGCTGCTTCTGTGAAGGGGGAATTGTATAACTTCCGTCCGTTCGTCTCACAGCTGGCAGCCCCTAAATGGGTGCTCCTTTTGATTTTCCTAAAGATTATTCATTCATCGATCCGCATGCGTTGTTTTCTCTCTTTTGTGCAGTATAAAATATAAATGGAAAATAAAACGATAAATAACGAAAATATATTTACAAAGTTGTGTGTTTGTATTGTTGTATTTTATTCCACTTCTATTCGTATTTTTGTGAAATGCGTCAATTTTTTTAGCTTTTTACAGAAATTATTTTTAAATAAAACGTTTATAGATTCTAAATATCTCAGAACATATTTTCATATGGTAGGATCACTACTCATTCAAAAAATCAAAGTATTGACACACTGAAAAAGTATTGACAGAAAGTTATCTTCCTCAAAGTTCAACGCAATACACACATCAGAGATCCATTGGCATAACCGAAATGTACAAGAAAGGGAGAGAAAAGGGCAGAGAAGCGGAGAGGCGAGAGGCTGTTTATTGTATATCACTCTGCCGTTCCTCCTTCCCAGATGTAATTCGCTCTGACTAGTTGATATTGGCTGACCAGACCATCCGAACAGCAATTGTTTGTGCATTTTGCAATTTGTGGATGTAGTGTCCCTTGTGGACGCTCAATAAGCATTCTCGATGGGAATTTCGCGGTTTTGATTGCAAAACCGAAAGTTCTCATATGTGAATCATACGATTCACTAAGGACAGAATTTCGTCTGCGAGTGTGGCGAGAATCATAATAAGCACGACATTTTAAGGTTTCGTAACTAAATGGAAACCAGGCTGCCCATTTATGATCACTTTTGACCACACTGTGTTCCTATTTCCCGAAAAATACTTCATTTTTGAGCGGTTTCTGTTCTGCGATAAATCAGAGTAGTGTTGAATAGTATAGGCAAAGCATGCTTAAACTTAAATTTCCTGATAACTTTCTCAATTTTGTTTTTACATAATGCATAAGCTAGTCTTACTAGTACAATCAGGGGCGATTCTGATGAGTGATGAAAAAACGATGACAATTATTTTCGTTGGATTTGCTCCAGTCTATTGAAAATCTGTAAAAACAATAAGAAACTATGTAAAAAGTTGGGATAGTCATCAATATCATATTTATGATTATCATATTCCACTTTTGATGGGTGATTCTGATCAAACATTTGTTTGATCAGATTTGTGGGGAGATTTTCATCAGAATCACCCATCAGATTTTTGGGCAATTTTTAATGTCCATTTTTGGTGTTGTTTTCACTGTGAGTCATAAATATGATATTCATGACTCTATCCCAACTTTTTGGTGTTGTTTTCGTATAATGAGGCTAGCTTTACAAAATCGATATTTTTGAAGAACGAGTATCAGAAGTCGAGATGGTTTATTTAGCACTATTTAATTTGTTCAGGATATGACTTCAGCAAATTCGTTATTAAATACAGTTTTATATCATTTTAAATTCTATGAAATTTCACTTAAGCCAATATTCGAAGAAAGACATATTTTTATTTGATTAAGTTTTTAATTCATAAATGTGACTTTACGCGTGACTTTTACATGTTGCTTTTCCGCTGTTTATGACAACTGATAAATATTCAATTTTTCCTGTCAACATGCTTGGATTTCGTAGCAAGCTTATTTTGAGGTGCTTCAAACCGCACACGGTGACACCTGCTATTACTCGTGTTTTTGAGGACTTTTCCCCCACCCACTGAAACGCTTCAAGAAACAGGTTGGCTGAAAGCCAAATCAGTGAAATTAGATATTCCCTCAAGGTTGTTTTGAACAGTTTTGGCAACTTTACTGATGCCAAACCGGTCAACTGAGTGAGTTAAAGTATAATTTAAAAAAATGATTCCCTCACGTGTTCTCTTCAAAAGTCGATGAAATTTACTTACTTACGCAGAAAATTTTAACGACACATATTTTGAGTTTGATTCCCGAGGAAATTTATTCTTGAGGTGAAATATACGGCCGAAACTTGGATTGCAATTTGAGCATTGTTGTTATGGATTTTCGCCGCTTTGAATGAGCGCACGAATTCAAGTCTGTGGACGACAGCTGCCTTGGTAGTGATCAAATTAACTCCAATCCAATCCCAATTGACGTCCAATTGCCAAATGGCAGCAAAGCAAAGAAAAGTTTGGCCTAGTTGTTGTGGAGAATAACTTTGGGATTCCTGAGTAGAATTCGGTCCTTAGCATTGCTGCACACATAGATCGCGAATGCTCTACCATTAATCATATCAAGGCATTCGGAAATAAAAGTCCAGACAAAAACATATTTCAGAACATGAACCGGAATTGGTCTGAAACAAGAAACATTACCGGTATAAAACTTTGCAATTAAGCGTCATTATTAACATTTAAAATAAAAATTAGTTGTGTGTTTTCATTAATTTATTCACAAATTTTTCACTGTGTTAGTGAAAATTTAAAAAGATGGGCATACATGGGCACCCATAACTGTTACAAACTGTAGAAACATACTATAACAACTCTTTATCTGCAGACGAACAGAAACCTTGGAATTAAACTGATTTAATTCCAGTTTGTGAAGTATCTTTTTCAATGATTGAATCTATTGCGAATTATTCCGCCTCTTACGTTTTATTACTGTTGTATAATGTAATATAATTTCAAAAAATTGAAAGAACTCAAAATTAACATACATAAAATAACTTTTGAAAGTTGATGCATATTAAAATTTCTCACGTTTTTCGATCTTGGAATGTGTTTATTTTCCGGAAATATCTATTTTAAACATGCCTAACTGTCAACTTTTTAGTAAATGATCTTCCTTGACGGAAGGAGGTGGACGTTGAGAAACACGAGTCACCACAGCAGTTGTCAACTCATCCGTTTGGAATCGCTCTAAATAGGCAAATAATGAGTTTGAAGCATGCTTATGATGACCGAAAGCATTCCTCTTGTTTCCGATCTGTCAAAAGTTCGAAAAAAGTATCACGTGTTTTACGAAATATGTTGCCTGATAAGTTGGTAAACAAAAATGAGTGATGAAAACTGTGTGCAATATCAAATCCGAATATTTGATATTGCAAGCCGACGTCGTATGAAATTTGTATTAATTAGAAAACAGTGACATTTTTTTTAATTAACATCCAGTTCGATTTCGATGATAACTGCGGAAATATGTAAAGAAGTGCGGAATACATGGATAAAAAGAGAGCACAGAATACAACTAAAATAAAAAAAGAGACATAAAGTTAAACCAGATACCTTTAGCTAAAAAGCGTTATTTCAGTTACGCAAGAAATGTGCATAAACTGGATAGCATAAGCTATTGACCAAAGTTTGGAACAGCAGAAGTATATAATTTTTGAGATTCACAAATAATTCTATTTGTTTTTCGATAGTCGCTCTGTCCGTATGAGATGCTTTGCTTGAGAATTTATCAATGCTGATAATATCAATGAATGGGTTAACCTTTCTACGTTTAGACTTTCTATGTTTAGACGATACCGTTTATCATTGTAACGTTTATACCGTTTATCATTGTAACGTTTATACCGTTTATCATTGTAACGTTTAATGCCAAGTAATGTTTAGTAACGTTTATTTATTTATATTGTTCCAAATTTTATACCAGCGTCCAGCCATTTATATAAAATTGATGAATCCGGAAATTATAAAATTTTTGCTTCAGTTTGGAAGAACATTTTAGAGCGATATGTTACTGAAGTAAAAGTAGATTACACTGCGCTCACGTAATTGTACCGAGATCTGAAAACTCAAGTCAGTTCCGTCAATGTTCAGTGACATTTTGTTGTATTTCATAAAATCCAAAATTCGTAGCAATTTTGAAACACCTCCACTTTTTCTTTTTGATACTAATACCACTCTCGGAACAACCAAAGCCGTTTTTACATTCCGATAAATCCAAGCGAAAGAAATGCTTCATTCCCTTCCTTTCTGCATATAATTTTTTCGCCAATTGTTATTCCGGAAGATATAAAGGTAAGGATGCTTGATTGATTCCAGCAGATGCCAGCTAGATCTTGCAAACAAAGAACTTCACTTTAAACTCCTATGGGATTGGTGGAGTCTGTATCATTTCTTGGGATTTCTCGCCCCCACCTGGGCAATAGTCTTATTAGCTGGAAAGACTTGACCGATGGG
Source organism: Ditylenchus destructor (assembly GCA_022814885.1). NCBI lineage: Eukaryota > Metazoa > Nematoda > Chromadorea > Rhabditida > Anguinidae > Ditylenchus > Ditylenchus destructor. Next base: position 1,097,914 of record JAKKPZ010000005.1, read on the forward strand.
TCTTGATCCAAATTTCTGAAGTAATTCGCTGGTTTTAGCCCATCACCGGATCAAGCCGCATTTTGGCCCTCGGGAAACAGCCGCCCTGCCTGCATCCCTCCCACACAAACCTTCCATCGGTCTTCTCGAATAATAACGCCTAGATCCACCCACAATCGCCACTAAAAGCCCAGAGGGAAGCTCTAAGGTGATATCTATCCCTTAGAGTCAGTTGAAAGCCATACACCATTCTTTTACACTATACTACACTTTCTAATCCACACCCAATTCTCTAAGAAATATCGGATCAGATCCCGCCAAGGAACATCATACACAGAGCATTGGTAGTCCCGTTTTATGGGCTTTGTGTGTCGAGATTGTGCCTAGCAGCTTTCATTTCAGCTCAAAGCAAACCGAATGCTCGGCAATTTGCTTTTATTTCTTTTCCTGCATCCGTCGGAATTAGGACTTTTGTTTACATGATATATTTATGTTAATTGAAATTTTACCTTGTTTAAATGCCTCTCATAAGCTTTTGAATGACACTTCCCGAAACATATCCTACGGCAAAAAACCTCTCATATTCCAAAAGGTCATTCAAAGTATCCTTATAACCTTATTATTAAAGTGGTTTGGATAATAAATATAATTGTCTCCCAGAAGCCTTTCTAGAGATATTGTTTATTTAGTAAGTAAATATGTACCTGTATTTCAATAATAATCTTAAACAGTTAAATAATTGTGCTGATGATACAACCTTGATATTACATCCTTTCAAATTTCCTATCAGATTCCTCTCCAAAGACTTATTTTTAGCGCAGGCTTGAACGACACAATTGACGAGGGTTTATTCGACGACACATTTTTATTAAAACAACAACAAACAACCGATCAAAATGACCGATTTTGAAAGCGATCCCGGCTTCGAGTTTTTGGGCATTTCCCGAAACGACCGAATTGCGTTCACCTCGCAGCCTTTCGACTCCAAGAAGAACTGTTGGATTCCGGATGCGGAAGATGGTTTCGTGGCGGCCGAAATCAAGTCCGCTCAGGGCGATACGGTAATTTATAAAGTTTAACTTTTACCGTTTGCACTTTATTTTACGAAAATGTTCTAGGTGACTGTGGTAACGTCAAAGGGCAACGAGATCACTCTGAAGAAGGAGGAGACGCAGGAAATGAATCCTCCAAAATTCACGAAGACCGAAGACATGGCAAACTTGACCTTCTTGAACGAAGCCTCTGTGTTGACTAACCTGAAGGACCGTTATTCGGCCATGATGATTTACGTAATAATTCTTACAATTCCTTATTGACTGAAAATACAACGCAAACTTTCAGACCTACTCTGGCCTGTTCTGTGTGGTGATCAATCCCTACAAGCGTTTGCCAATTTACACCGAGAGTGTGATCAAGGTGAGTTTTTCGTGGAATGCTATCAAATTATGTGTACTATTCGATTTAAAAGACCATAACTTTGCTTCGACTAAAAAATAGCAAATTGAAGTAAAGGAAAGAAGAAAATATTGGAAATTTAGTGAAAATTTGCATTCAAAACAGAAATAATACTATCCCAGAAATAACCATAATTACCATATTTATAGGCTTACATTGGCAAGCGTCGTAACGAAATGCCACCTCATTTGTTCTCCGTAGCTGACGAGGCTTACCGCAACATGGTGCAAGACCGTGAGAACCAATCTATGCTGATCACTGGTGAATCTGGTGCCGGTAAGACTGAGAACACCAAGAAAGTCATCTCGTACTTCGCCATTGTTGGTGCCACCCAACAGGCTGCTTCGAAGGAGAGTACCGGCGGCAAGGGAGTACGTTACAACTCCGAGAATTCAAAATATTTTGATTAACAATTATTATTATTTAGGGTACTCTCGAGGAGCAGATTGTACAGACCAACCCTGTACTCGAGGCTTTCGGTAACGCCAAAACGGTTCGTAACAACAACAGCTCGCGTTTCGGTAAATTCATCCGAACCCACTTCAGCGGTTCCGGAAAATTGGCTGGTGGTGACATTGAGCACTGTAAGTACTTTTCAGAATGCTTTATACTATTTTATGGAAATGTGTATCAAAATTTCGATTATTAAAACGTTTATAGAATTGACAAGTTTAAATTTGCCTAAAATTGCTCTTAGACTTATACATTTTAAACAATACACATCCTTACAATGAAGTGAAATGAATTTTCACCTTCTTATTTTATATATTTTTTTCAGACTTGCTCGAGAAATCTCGTGTGGTGCGTCAAGCTCCCGGAGAGCGATGCTACCATATGTAACTTTTACGAATAAAATTTTAGTATTATTTGCAATAATTATTTTGGAATTTAGTTTCTACCAAATCATGTCTGGTCACGATTCATCTCTCCGTGGCAAACTGAAGCTCGACAACGATCTCAAGTACTATCATTTCCAATCCCAGGCCGAGTTGACCATCGAAGGTGTGGATGACAAAGAGGAAATGAAAATCACACAGGAGGTAGACATTCATTATTAATTATATTTTGGTATTTAATACGCATTTTAGGCGTTCGATGTCATGAATTTCGAAGTAGATGAGGTTCAGAACATGTTCAAGAACGTCGCCGGTATTATGCACATGGGTGAGATGAAGTTCAAACAACGCCCACGTGAAGAACAGGCTGAAGTCGACACTGACACAGGTAAACAGTGTTTTAATGCCTTACATTGAGATGTATTATTCCTTTTACAGACGCCAAAAACGTGGCCCACTGCTTCGGAATTGATCACGAAGCTTTCCTCAAGGCCCTCACAAAGCCTCGTGTGCGTGTCGGTAACGAGTGGGTAAACAAGGGTCAGAACTTGGAGCAGGTGAGCTGGGCCGTGTCCGGTCTGGCCAAGGCCATCTATGCCCGTCAATTCCGCTGGCTCATCAGCCGTTGCAACAAGGTACTACTAAATATGTATTGAGCACAAATTCAAACTTGTGATTTAGACCCTCGACGCCAAAGCCATTGAGCGCAAACTGTGGATTGGTGTGTTGGATATCGCCGGTTTCGAAATCTTCGACTTCAACAGCTTCGAACAGCTGTGGATTAACTTTGTCAACGGTAAGTTATATGATATATTGAGAGCATAGAATTAGTGAGCACCTAATTGAACAAAAAATTGCTTCGCCAACGAAAACTAAAATTTGTTTTAGCATTAGTAAAATTATCCCTTTAATTTTGGTGTTCTCAAATCCGTTATTTTAATTATCGTAATTTTATTGGAAACAAGGAAGAAAAAACATTTCATGATAAAATAATTATTAAAACTCACATTTCAGTGATAATAAATTATTGTAATTTTTATTACAGAGCGTCTCCAGCAATTCTTCAATCATCACATGTTCGTGCTCGAGCAGGAGGAGTACAAGCGCGAAGGTATCGCCTGGACGTTCATCGATTTTGGTCTCGACTTGCAGGCTTGTATCGAGCTCATTGAGAAGGTAAATTTCGTACTGCAGAATAACTAATTATGATAATCTTTCAGCCTTTGGGTTTGATCTCGATGCTCGACGAAGAATGTATCGTGCCCAAAGCATCGGACATGACCTATGTGCAGAAGCTGACCGACCAGCACTTGGGCAAACACCCTAACTTCGTGAAGCCCAAGCCACCTAAGGGAAAACAAGCCGAGGCTCACTTTGCCATTGTTCACTACGCCGGCACTGTAAGCATTACAAGTTAATAGACGAAAGCATTTGGAATACCGAAATTTATGCTTTTGCTTACTTACAAAACTGAATTAGATTTCTATCGAAGTCTTATTATAAAATGGCATTTTTGCTAAAATATTTCATTATGGATTTTGAAGTTTTACCGATTTAGGTGCGTTACAACGCCACCAACTTCTTGGAAAAGAACAAGGATCCGCTCAACGACAGCGCTGTATCAGTCCTGAAGGGTGCCACCGGCAACGAGTTGATGTTGGAGATCTTCTCGGACTACGTAAGCAAATTTTGAATCACGTATACATTCTATATACTTGACTTTAGGTGACTCAAGAAGAGGCCGCTGAAATGGCAAAGCAGGGAACTACGCAAAAGAAGAAGGGAAAATCCTCTTCTTTCATGACTGTATCCATGATGTATCGCGAGTCTTTGAACAACCTCATGAACATGCTTTACCAGACCCATCCTCATTTCATCCGTTGTATCATTCCCAACGAGGTAAAATAATAAACAATCGACTGATATTCACTGTAAAGTGTAGCCTTATTTAATTAAAAATAATTTCAGAAGAAAACGAGCGGTTTGATCGACTCTGCCTTGGTGCTCAACCAGCTTACTTGCAACGGTGTGCTTGAGGGTATTCGTATTTGCCGCAAGGGTTACCCCAACAGAATGGTGTACCCCGACTTCAAGCACCGTTATGCCATCTTAGCTGCCGATGCCGCCAAGAACCCAGATGAGAAGAAGGCCAGTCAGGGAATTACTGACCAGCTCGCCAATGAGGGTAACCTCAAGGATGAAGAATTCAAAATTGGAAACACTAAGGTTTGAATTTAGATATCTATCCTCATAAAAAATAATTTGATTTAACAGTAATCATTTATGCTAACTAAACCACAAATTTTATATATTAAATATCAAATTACTTTGTATCAATTTGACCATAAAGTAAACCTTGATGTTTACCGACTACAAACCAACATTCGTTCAGGTGTTCTTCAAAGCCGGAGTGTTGGCCCGTCTGGAAGACTTGCGTGATGAGAAATTGGCTGTCATTATGACTGCTCTCCAGACCAAAATCCGCTGGTATTTGGCACAGAAGGACGTCAAGCGCCGCATCCAACAACGTGCCGGTCTGCTCATTATCCAGCGCAACATTCGCTCATGGTGCACTCTTCGCACTTGGGACTGGTTCAAGCTGTACGGCAAAGTCAAGCCTTTGCTCAAGACCGGAAAAGAGCAAGAGGAACTGGATGCTCTCCAGAAGCGAATCCAGGAATTGGAAGAAGCCCTCAAGAAGGAGGAAGGAAACAGGAAGGAGCTCGAAACTCAGCATGCCAAGCTTGTTGAAGAGAAGAATGCACTCTTCCTCAGCTTGGAGAAGGAGAAGGCTGCCCTCAACGAGTCTGAGGAGCGCGCTAACAAACTCCAGAGCGTTAAGAACGATTTAGATCGTCAATGCAACGTAAGCCCGTTAACTGAAAATAAACAACATATGGTGTAACGTGTGATACTATCGAGTTCATAATTAGCAAATTGAATAAGCCTGGCACATTAAGACCAACGGGCTATTATTTTTAAAACATTTTTAAAACATTTTTAAAACATTTAAAAAGGGTAGGAGATCCTTTTGGAGGTTAAAATTTGAAAAGCACTTTTAAACAACCTGACAATATATTTATATGAAATACTTGTTGGAACCCTTATTTGAAAATGAAATCCATATGAGACACCTTTAAAAGTATTTAAAATTCATAAAATAGTCAGTTAATTTTTAGGACCTTACCGATCGCCTTGGTGAAGTTGAGGATCGCAACGCTGACTTGCAGCGCATCCGCAAGAAGGGCGAACAGGAGGTTGAGGGTCTTAAAAAGAATGTACAAGACTTGGAAATGTCCCTGCGCAAGGCCGAATCTGAGAAACAGGCTCGCGAGCACAACATCCGTTCCCTCCAAGACGAAATGGCTCAGCAAGACGAGGCTGTAGCCAAGCTCAACAAGGAGAAAAAACATCAGGAAGAAATCAACCGTAAACTTATGGAGGACCTTCAGGCAGAGGAGGACAAGGTAAAGTTGATCAGTATTGCTCACAGCATAAGGTCCAAATAATATTTCAAATTACAGGTTGCACACTAAAATTATATCTTTGGCAATATTTAATGTTTTGGTACAGTGAAACATTGAAAAATAAATATGCAATATATAAAAAAGATTTATTTTCATGTTAAACGACATTAATTCTACGACTTCTGTTCTATTTTAAATAGTTTTATATTTTAGGTCAACCACGTGAACAAGCTCAAGCAAAAGATGGAACAACAGTTGGATGACCTCGAGGACACCGTTGAGCGTGAGAAGCGCAGCCGTCAAGAACTCGAGAAAACCAAGAGAAAGGTCGAGGGTGAACTTAAAGTTTCCCAAGAGAACATCGACGAAATTACCAAGCAAAAACACGACCAGGAACAAAACCTCAAGAAGAAGGAAGCTGAATTGCACTCGATCTCGAGCCGCCTCGAGGACGAACAATCCCTTGTTGGAAAACTCCAACGCCAAATCAAAGAGCTCCAAGCCCGCATCTCTGAGCTCGAAGAGGAATTGGATGCGGAACGCCAATCGCGATCCAAGTCCGATCGCTCTCGCGCCGAAATCCAGCGCGAGCTCGAAGAGCTCAGCGAGCGTCTTGATGAAGCCGGAGGCACCACTGCCGCCCAAATGGAGATCAACAAGAAGCGCGAAGCTGAATTGGCTAAACTACGCCGCGACCTTGAAGAGAACAATCTCAACCACGAAACCCAATTGGGCGCTTTGCGCAAGAAGCACAACGATGCTGTGGCTGAGCTGACCGGTAAGTGGGGAAAGGTGGAGAAAATATATAATATCACATAAAACCATATAGTTGCTTTATATTAACATTTTGGATAGCTGCTGTTTGTACGAAAAAAACGTTGCACTCATTCCATAAACAAGTTTGAATACATTTGAATCCTGATCATGAGATTACCTATGTTTAGACCAACTCGAGCAAATGCAGAAGCTGAAAGTCAAAGTCGAGAAGGACAAACAACAAATCCAACGCGAGTTGGAAGACGCCACCCAGACTGCCGACTCCGAGCTTCGTTCCCGCCAGGAGGCTGAGAAGGTCATCAAGAACCTCGAACTGCAGCTCTCTGAGATCCAAACCAAAGCTGATGAGCAATCTCGCCTGCTCAGTGACTTTGCTGCTTTGAAGAGCCGCCTGCACAACGAGAACGCCGACCTGGAACACCAAGTTGAAGACCTCGAAAACTCGAGCAACTCCCTTCACCGCCTCAAGAGCCAGTTGGTGAGCCAGCTGGAAGAGGCTAAACGAACTGCCGATGAGGAGAGCCGGGTAAATTTTGTTGTAATTTCTATAAAATGCTTTGCACAAAAAATCCATATTTTTTATTAATTGTAAAGAGGTACATTCTTTGCCGCCTAAATTCTAATGAGAAGAATTAAGGACATTGCGTGTAAAATTAATTCATTAAGAAAATTATTTTAGGAACGTCAAGCCTTGGCCGCACAGCTCAAGAACGTTCAGCACGAAAACGATAGCTTGCGCGAACAACTCGATGAGGAACAGGAGAGCAAAGCCGAAAGCTTCCGCCAAGTCAGCAAATTGAATGCTGAAATCCAGCAATGGAAAGCCCGATTCGAGAGCGAGGGCCTTGTCAAACTCGAGGAAATCGAGGAGGCCAAGCGCAAGCTCCAACAAAAAGTGCAGGACCTGACAGATGCTTTCGAAGGTAATTATTTTTAATATTGTCTGAATCCATATAAATATTTACTGCATTTTCAGCCGCGAACACAAAGATTGCCAGCTTGGAAAAGACCCGCCACAAGCTCATTGGAGATTTGGACGACGCCCAAGTCGATGTGGAGCGTGCCGCCGCATATGCTGGCGCTTTGGAGAAGAAACAGAAAGGCTTCGATAAGGTATTTTTCAGCGTTTAATCATGCTAATGGTAATAATCATTTTACAGATCATCGATGAATGGCGAAAGAAGTGCGACGATTTGGCCGCCGAATTGGACGCAGCCCAGCGCGATGCCCGCAACTTGGCCACCGATTTGTTCAAAGCCAAGACTGTGCAAGACGAGCTGGCTGAAGCCCTTGAGGGCACTCGCCGCGAGAACAAGTCCCTCTCGCAAGAGATCAAGGCTTGTTTAATTTTTAATTCATGATGTCTAATGCAGTGGTTTTTCAGGATTTGACCGACCAACTCAGCGAGGGTGGCCGCTCCGTGCACGAACTTCAGAAGATCGTGCGCCGTCTCGAAGTCGAAAAGGAGGAGATCCAACACGCTTTAGACGAGGCAGAGGCCGCACTTGAAGCTGAAGAAAGCAAAGTGCTCCGCGCTCAAGTCGAAGTTTCCCAAATCCGGTAATATCATTTCTCTGAAATTTTCCAGTGTTTTTTTTAAATATTAACGCATTTAGCTCCGAGATTGAGAAGAGAATCCAAGAGAAAGAAGAGGAGTTCGAGAACACCCGCAAAAATCACCAACGTGCCATGGAATCCATGCAGGCAACGCTAGAGGCCGAAAGCAAGGGCAAGGCCGAGGCCCTCCGAATCAAGAAGAAACTCGAAAGCGATATCAACGTAATCTATTCCTAAGAATCCTTTAATTTAACACTTCAATTTTAAATTTAGGAGCTCGAAATTGCTTTGGACCATGCAAACAAAGCCTACACAGACGCCCAAAAGACCATCAAGAAGCACCAAGACCAAATCCGCGAATTGCAAATGCAGGTCGAAGACGAGCAGAGACAGCGCGATGAATTGCGGTAAATTGTTTGCGAGTTTAATTATTAAACTATCTTAATTCTTTTAGCGAGCAATACTTTAACAGCGAAAAACGCAACGCTATTCTCCAAAGCGAGAAAGAAGAGTTGCTGGTGCAGGCTGAACAGGCCGAACGCGCCCGCCGCGCCGCTGAAGCTGATCTCATCGAATTGAGGGAGGCTGTCAATGACTTGAGCAGCCAAGTCAACAGCCTTAACGGCCTCAAGAGGAAACTCGAAGGTGAACTCCAGGCACTCCATGTAAGCTTCCCCTTCATTGGATACAACTTACAACCTAACGAATTTTGTTTTTAATGTTCAGAAATATTTTCATGTTCACGAAAAATTCTAACAACGCTCAGCCAAAGTCGTTATTGAAATATTAAAGAATTCTTAATTAAAATTAAGATCCTGTATTGTGATATAAAAATTTTACGTTGTCTAAAATTTAGTAATAACTTTTAATTTAGGCCGAATTGGATGAAACTCTCACAGAGCTAAAGAACGCCGATGAACTCGCAAAGAAGGCTAGCGCCGATGCCGGACGACTGGCCGAAGAGCTTCGTCAAGAACAGGAACACTCTCAACATGTATGGAATTTTCGCGAAATGTCATATAAAAATTTCTTAAATTTAGGTGGACCGCCTCCGCAAAGGACTTGAATTGCAAATCAAAGAGATGCAAGTGCGCTTGGACGAGGCTGAAGCCGCAGCCCTTAAGGGAGGCAAGAAGATCATTGCCAAGTTGGAGGAGCGTATTCGCTCTCTGGAACAAGAATTGGACGGGGAACAGCGCCGTCACCAAGATACCGACAAGAACTACCGCAAGGCTGAAAGGCGCGTCAAGGTAAGTCCCATAATTTTGATCGAATTGCAATTAAATTGTTTTCAAAACGTTTTGAGTTTTAAATTCTTTCACTTTAGGAATTGGACTTCCAAGTGGAAGAGGACAAGAAGAACGCTGAACGACTCACCGACCTTATTGACAAACTCCAAGGAAAGCTCAAGGTCTACAAACGACAAGTTGAGGAAGCGGTGAGTTATTCAGTATTATAAATAAAATATGCCATCAGTGGCAGAACCATTCTCTTCCTAGAGAAATTCTGGAGCAGTTATATTATTGTAATAATAAAAATTAATTTTTGAGTGTAATTTATCATTAACAATGAATAACATTTGACTTGCAGGAAGAAGTTGCTGCCACCAACTTGGGAAAATACCGTCAACTTCAAGCCCAGCTCGACGAGGCCGAAGAGAGGGCAGACATGGCCGAGAACTCCCTGTCCAAACTGCGTGCCAAGAACCGTTCCAGCGCCTCGATTGCCCCGTCCGGAGGTCTCGCCACATCCGCCTCAGCCGCTGTGCTTCGCAGCACTTCTCGCCATTTCGATTTCTAAGCCAAAACTTTATCATATATCTATCGTGATTTTATTGTATGCCACCTTCTCAATATTATTGCAATTTGTTGTCACCATTCTTCGCCCCTCGTTTTGTGTCGTCGCTTTTTATGAAAACATCCACGTACGCTCTATCCAAATAATAAGATAAAATAGCTTAGGTTGAGCACGCTCATTCAAAAAATGTAGTCGTCTAAGTCGTCGTCGCCGAATAAAAAATTTGCATAATTAGTTGTTGGCATAATAAAACACAACACACTTTCTCCGAAATGGCCCGAGACTTCTGCGCGCCAAACATTAGAGCGCTAGGTCCTAACTCAGCTCAAGCATGAGCTTAATACATTGGATAATGGCTCTAAATGAAACTTAGGCTTAGCCTAATAATTTGTTTTATGCCTGAGCTTGGGCTTAATTATGGGCATACAGTCGCAATTATAAGCTTAATTTTAAGCTACTAAGCCTTAAGTTTATGAGTGAGCTGATTTACGGCACTCGGCGTGCAAATATCCTGCAGCTTCTGTAAAGTCATATTAAAAATAACTTTATTGCATGTAAAATGCAACAACAAATTTAATATAAAAAGAAGATTTATGACAATTTTATTCATAACAACTAGCCGAGCAGAGCTCGGCTAGCTGTCGGGAGTCTATATTCGTGGTTTAGATTAAATTCGTTGGTCAATAAATTTTAATTGGGTCAATATGAATAACAGTTTTGGTATTCGCTGCGCGAAAAGAACTCGGCCTTCGGCCGTCTAGAAAACGGGATAGCTTTTAAAGGGTATAATACAGATATGCCTATGTTTTAAGTACCCTCACATTCCAAGGGGGAAGGTCGGGCGCTCCGCGCCCGACCACATACGGCCAAAAACAGCTAAATACCCTCAGGACAAAAATCTCCAATGTGTGTGGTCCGATCTCAAAAATTTTAGTGCCATTCGCTTAGTCTCACCGAGAGCTTTCATTTGACGCCTTACTCGCCATTGTAAGTGGTCTCGGACCCAAAATCCCGACAAATAACCTCAGGGCAAATTTCATCAACGTGTGTGGTCCCACCTCAAAAATTTCAGTGCCATTCGTTTTGTCTCACCGAGAGCTAACGTTTGACACCTCACTCGCCTCTGGAGCTGGTCAGGAACGCCAGATCTCGACAAATGCCCTCAGGCTAAAAAACAACGCCGTGTGTGGTCCAACTTCAAAAATTTCAGTGCCATTCGCTTAGTCTCACCGAGAGCTAACGTTTGACACATCACTCGCCTCTGGAGCTGGTCAGAAACGCCAGATCTCGACAAATGCCCTCAGGCTAAAAAACAACGCCGTGTGTGGTCCAACTTCAAAAATTTCAGTGCCATTCGCTTAGTCTCACCGAGAGCTAACGTTTGACACATCACTCGCCTCTGGAGCTGGTCAGAAACGCCAGATCTCGACAAATGCCCTCAGGGGCCATAACTCCGTCGTGGGTGGTCCGATCTTTTATTTTTCAATTTTCCCTGCTTTGTCTTTTGTGGCATTTGTTTTGTCTCACCGAGAGCTAACGTTTGACACCTCACTCGCCAGATCTCGACAAATGCCCTGAGGGCTCATAACTTCGATTTCCGTCGTTAGATCTCGAAAATTTCAATTTATCCCACCCAGGCTCATCGAGAGGAATCGATTGACGTATCACACGCCTCTGGGCGCTTGCTGGATATTTCTAAACAATTCCGGCACACTACTACACGAAAAAGGGGGCGTGGCCTGACCTTTGATGGGGGTAAAAACAGGGGGTTCAACATGCGAATTTCAAAAATTTTTTCTCGGGGGGTCTTATCTCACCGAATAGAAGCCCCGGAGCCAAAAATCCATGGGCCAGGTGAAAAGTCCGTGGGTCGAGGTTTGTAACTTTCTTGTTTGGGGGATAAAGCCTTTTTAGTGGGAGAGGGCGTAAACTTATTGTCTCAAACTAGAGCGGTAAGCTGATAATCTACGAATTTTCTAAGTACTTTGTTGCAGATGAAAGTCAATCTTATTCGCAAATTCCTTTAAACTCAGTTGCCTAGTTATTAATGGAACGTTTCCATAAAGCAATACGAACGAAAAATGATTCGAAACACATTGGGTACTTGGACAAGTACAATAATATGGTACTTCTTTCGATATAATATGGGAAATATTTTATTTAGTTAATCGACAAATCACAAGTGTAACGGTTCTACTATTTTGGCAGCCTTCACGCAGGGAAGTTTTCGTTAATGTCTGTTTATTGGAATTCATTGCTTTTTCACTGTTTTATTTGCGATCTGTTTGACAAATGAAAATTTTAATTGAGTATTTATCGTCATAATATCATTGATCTAAAATTAGAGAATGTGAACGTTTTCCATGCAAATTTTTCTTTGTCTTTCAATTTAAGCATAAAATGGCGAACAAAAAAACCAACATTGTATTGAGAATGTATTTGGCAACAGTCCAGCTAAGATAGCGATCAGATCAACAACTCTTTCTGTATGTTTCTCACTGTGTTCCACTCCGGTCAACTGATGTTTATCCCGCCCTAAGACCGCATTCTGTTATGCTGTCGTCTTACTAATCGTCTCTACAAGCGATTCATGTGAGGAGGAATGCGTTAGGCGGAGGGATGTCCCTTCTGTCCTGCCAATTCCTCATCCTTCAGTAGTTCAGCCAAGGTGTTCTTGTGGGATGTTCTCGGCTGCCTGCTGACCTATCACTCCTCTTCCTCACCCTCCCCGTAACCTTGGACTGTTCTCTGGACAATAGTGACGAAAAGTCAGCCACTTTGCAATCTCGACATAAAAATACGGATAAATTTCTGAAGATGCCCAAAATGACCGGTAATTATTCCGATAAAATATATCGGTAATTCTTATCTTTCAATATTTTGAGTGTTTCTTATTTACAAAAACTTTACCTGGAAATTTTGCAGTTCTCCGTTAAAAAAACATTATCCTAGCAAAATTATTGCTTTTTAATATTCAGTAAAGCTTCCCCGTTTTGGTGGGAAGTTCTCCATAGCTTCGCGACATTGCTTTCTCCCTTCACTAATTGTTTGCTCTTCGAAAATTGTGTAGCCTTTTGTTGTGGACTCATTATCGCCACTCTTAGCACTACCAAGCTCTTGTATGTATTGTGGATATGCGCATGTCTTTCTTTCGAATGAAATGATGAAAACAAATCAGATTTTGTTAGAAACGTTTTCACGTTTGGATTTAGAGTTGAATACTGATGAATCATGCCATACTTTTGGATAGCAACAACTTATTCACATAAGTCTCTCCCGTGTAAAACATTTTTATTATACGATATTTCATTATCAGTGCAAAATTTTGTTAGATAAAGCTGTATTTTCCTTTGTAACGTATTTATTTCGTTTTTACTTATTTATTTTATTTTTACCACTTTTTAAGGCGATCCAACAAATTTGATGAGCTAAACGAACTCTCGTAATTCAATAAAGGTATTCAGGTCCAGAGTAGTGTTATTTTCCGCTAAAATATTACGCAGCGAAAAATTTATCTTGACTTATCCGAAATTATTTTCCTGAATTTGTAAATTATTAGGTTAATAAATTGTGAAAATAAATCGAAAATTTATAAAATATGTCAAATTTAGACAAAAGAACTTTTACAAAGAAAGTATAATCCTCTTTTTGGGTACAAATGTATGATGTAACAATAGAAACAAATCGGCATGTTTATAAGACTCTCAATTCTCTCCCTTACATTCAAAAATATTTCGTTGGAGAGAATCAAAGGAGAAAAAGATGAATCAGCGCCATTTTGCAAACGCGCCCTCTCCCAAAAAAGCGTTCCTATTAGCCAGCACTAACGGAAATATTGTTGTGTTCTTGCATATAATAAAGTGCCCATTTTCGCTCCATTTCAATTGGCGCGCTTTGTGTTGATATGGCGTTTTCAGGTGCCTGCCAAGCCAATTAATTCAATTTTCTCATATTTAACTCTTTGCCGTTCCTTATCTTCGATGTAATTTTTGTTTCCGTACTATTTGAATCATGACAATGAATAGCAACGGCAATCACTATACGTTAGACGCGGACATTGACAAAATCAAAACAAAGACTGTTGAGAGACTGATTTCGCCTCTTGTCTATCTCGTGAGTCACTTGTCGAATTTATTATTCCAATTTATTCAAAGTCATTCTGGGGCCATTAAAATTATTGGAACATTGTTATTGAAAAAAGGTCATGGAATATTAATCACTTTTTGAAAAGATGTCTAATTAATGGAAATCAGTTATTTGTCAATGAAAATGAAACGAAGGCATAAAAATATATGCCAGTGACTTATGTTAACGAACCGCACTATGAAAGATACAGAGTGAAATAAACAGATATATTTGTGAAATTGGAGATTCTGTATCCTTGGAGAATCTTTCAGGCATATTACTTTGGAATGCCAATTAAAATTTTGCTCCTGTGTGAACTGGTTTACCCAGGATTTACTCTGAAGTTTATATTGTTTCGTTTAACAGGTCACGAACCTTCGTGCCGAATACTATCCGCCTGAGTCTCAGTCGAGTCACGATGGGAACACTGTTCTTTTACACGTGAAGCAGACCCTAGAGAGTTTTCTCGCGATTGGAGAAGGAATTATACGCAGTTACCCACTTGCGGTTGGAAAAGCATTGGACGAACTGAATGGCGCGCTCAATAACGTTCAAATTTCCGGTAGGATTATTTTACTAATATTTTTAAGTTAACAAATTAATAATTTTAGGAAATGATTTGCTTAATGTGGGCTCTGAATTCGTCAAAAGCCCCGGCAATGCCAATCTCCGAGCGAGAACCGTCAAATCTGGTCAAAATACACTTTTGGCCGTAGCGAGGTTAATGATTATGGCAGACATGATCGAAGTACGCTTAATTCTCGAGCAAGCTGAAAAGGTGAGCTTTGAAATTTAAATCTTTTAGGCTAGAAATAATTTTGCGTGACTGAATAAGGTGTTTTAAGGAGTAAAATGTTATTTACAAAACGGTTGAAGGTAGAAAGAAAAAGCATATTAATGGATATGGATATTCACCTTATAGGCAAAGGAGGAAATGTTGGCAAAACATTTCCTAAAATTAACGAAACATCACCGTATCTAAATGTTATGATACTTTATAAACAGAAGTACCTTTATAAAAGGTATGAGTGTCTAAGCATAGTTTTTGGTTAATGAGACCACTTCTTGGGAGTCGTTAATTTTTAATCACAAATTTTAGGTCCGTCACATTCTGGATAGCACTGGTAAAGCCGACTCAACTAAAGAGCTATTAGAGACCTGTACCAATCTCGACACTGAACTGGAAATTCTAACTGAGATGACCCGAAAGAGATTAAAGGATTTAAAGAATCCATCGGAACAAGATGATTTGCAAGCTGCGATTGCCATGCTCAAGATCACTACACCAATTATGATTGCCTCTTCGAAAGCCTTCGTGCGTCATCCTGAGCTGGACGCCGCCAAAATTAATCGAGAGTATGCCTACGGCGAAATGCAAAAGGCGTTGGATTGTTTTCAGGATGTCATAAAAGGTAGAATGATTTTAAAGCAGTGTCGATATATCGATCTAATTTTATGTGTACGCTAATTTTAATTGGTTTTCCTCATGTTATAACCTTGTCAAAATTATCACGATGCGGATTTTATTTCCGTCTCATTTTAGCAATATAAATAAATAACGTAAATGAGTTACTGTCTATACCAATAGTATCCAAGCGTAAATGACTCCGAAATAATATGGAGGATATTTCAGGTCAAGTTCCATCTGAAGAAGTGGCCATCTCGAGATTCGGAAAAATCAACGAACTCGTGGCAAACCTCGAGGAATTCCAGGTTTGTTTTGAGATTCAATGAAATTAGTTAACAATAAACTGCTCCCTTAACCCATTAAAAGCTTTTATTAGCTAGGATGGTATTAGTAAGCGATTTTAGTCCAATCAGCCACTAATCAACCAAGTCTATTGGAACATTTAATATTTTTTTACAAGCTTGCAGCAACGTGTGCACATGGACCCGTCAGCCTATCGCCCTCACAAACATAGACCACAGTTAGAAGAGCTGCTCGAGCGGATTGCATACGGATCAGCTCAGATCGCTGATATTGGAAACACTCGTCCCGAAAGGCGCGGTCAAATTATTGCAGGAGTGAATAATCTACGGCAAGCATTGCAGGATTTGCTCAAAGAATATGAACAAAATGTATGTCCCTATATACTAAGCGGCGTCGTGCGTGTGTACGGAACGCTCAAATGTCATCAATCATCCAGAAATATCCAGCATTCAGATCGGGGCGTGTGATAGCTCAATCGATAGGTCTCAAAAAGTTAGGTCCGGGAAAATTGTCAGAACCAAAATTTGAATATTTGAATTCGCGCCAAAACCAAAAAACGTGTTTTTAAGGGTTTTGACATGGGGAAGTGATGTTTTTTATGTTCCCAATCGATTTCTGAGGCGATTCTGGACAACTTTGCTTTTTACACTTTTTGGTTTGGCGCATTTTTGAAAAAAAGCCACTTTTTGGCCAGAAAATCGGGTTTTTTGATGTAATGTGTCTACGGGTCTGATTTTTGGTACCCGGGGGTTTTCGGGTACGCTGATCACGAATCTGACGTCAGATTCGAGATGTGTTCTCACGAGGTCGTGTTATTCTCACCAGGTCTCTCACGAGGTCAGAACATCCCTACTCCCGAACAACAGCTGTTGAGGGCCGAAGGCCCGAAATAGTCTCATGCTGCTCTACTCCCGAACAACCCTTACTCCCGAACAACAGCTGTTGAGGGCCGAAGGCCCGAAATAGTCTCATGCTGCTCTACTCCCGAACAACCCTTACTCCCGAACAACAGCTGTTGAGGGCCGAAGGCCCGAAATAGTCTCATGCTGCTCTACTCCCGAACAACCCCTACTCCCGAACAACAGCTGTTGAGGGCCGAAGGCCCGAAATAGTCTCATGCTGCTCTACTCCCGAACAACCCTTACTCCCGAACAACAGCTGTTGAGGGCCGAAGGCCCGAAATAGTCTCATGCTGCTCTACTCCCGAACAACCCTTACTCCCGAACAACAGCTGTTGAGGGCCGAAGGCCCGAAATAGTCTCATGCTGCTCTACTCCCGAACAACCCTTACTCCCGAACAACAGCTGTTGAGGGCCGAAGGCCCGAAATAGTCTCATGCTGCTCTACTCCCGAACAACCCTTACTCCCGAACAACAGCTGTTGAGGGCCGAAGGCCCGAAATAGTCTCATGCTGCTCTACTCCCGAACAACCCTTACTCCCGAACAACAGCTGTTGAGGGCCGAAGGCCCGAAATAGTCTCATGCTCGAACAAAACCACTCTCCCGAACCAGGTTTTTTGAGATCAGAAATAGTCTAACTAAACCCCCTTACCCCGAAAAAGCTTTTGAGGGGAAGGCGATTAGTCCATGCCTACTAACAACCCTACCCCGAACAACAGCTGTTGAGGGCCGAAGGCCCGAAATAGTCTCATGCTGCTCTACTCCCGAACAACAGCTGTTGAGGGCCGAAGGCCCGAAATAGTCTCATGCTGCTCTACTCCCGAACAACCCTTTTTAAAAGTGGAAAATAGCAAGGGCATACTGATATAGACTCCCCGCGCGCTAGCGCGCGTTAGCGCGCTAGTTTATTAATTAAGCACCAGTCACAATAGAGATTGATGAGTAATTTGCAAGTTAGACTATTTTGGCGTATGTCTCTATTGTGACACCGGGCTTAACGAAGATTTTTACTAATTTTGTTTTAGATTGGGCGTGCTGAACCAAACGAGGATTTAGATTTGTCTGTAGTGCACCTGATGGGTAGGGTGAAAGACCTTCGTCGTTTTCTTCGACGAGCAATAGTTGGTTAGTAATTTTATGATTTATAATGTTTTTTGTCTTCCTAGTTTTTCTAGTTTTGTTCGTATAAAGCAGCGAAATGGATTTTTAAACTATCATCGTTCTAAATTATCTTCTCATTCAGATTAGCAGATCCTTATATTTCTAACACAATTCCTGAGCCAACATTAATACACATTTAATTTATGTTGACGTTAGCTAAGGTTGGGGCGTGAACGAAAATTAGTCTTCGATGCAAATTTCAGTTAGAGTCGAAAAATCAGATCCGTAGGATATAATCCATGGCCAATAATGGGGCAAAATAAATTAGATACAAAAAAGAAGTTTAGATACAAAAAGAAGAAACTTAGATACTAAAAAATATTACCCATATTTTAGATCATGTAAGTGACGCTTTCGTGGATACAAGGACTCCACTCATTATTTTGATTGACTTTGCAAGCCGGGGAGACAAGCCCAATACTGAACAGGCGGCACAGATGTTCCAGGCGCATGCTGAAAATATTGTTGACGTAAGTGTTTATATATTCTATAATTTATGAAGAAAATTCCTTTATAAAATTTTCGTAAAAGGTTATTTTTATGTCTTGTTTGCTCTTCATAATTATGTGGAATTTTATTATTCTAGCAGCGTCTTTGTAAAATTAGTTGCAGGTGGCCAGGCTCGTTTGTGACATGTCAAATGACTCAGATGGTGTTAGAGTTCTTCGATATGCAGCTTTGCTTTGCGAAAAGATTGCGCCACAGGTATATCCTATTTATTATTGAAAAAATGTGTTACCACTCCAAAATATTTAGGTCGTAAACGCCGCGTTCCTGCTATGCGAAAAACCGAATAGCCCCGTAGTGCAGGAGAACATGAAAGTGTTTGAAAATGTTTGGCTGGATCGTCTAAAAGTCCTCACAATGGCGATGGATAACCTTATTTCCGTCGAAGATTTTCTATCTGTTACGGAGGCGCATATAAGCGAGGATGTCAAAAATGCACTAAAGGTTAATTATGGTTTTGGTCATGTTTCATGTCATAAACTTAACGCTTAATGAGTCTTATGAATGACTTATACAAATATATTACGAATTTTAATCGATTAAAATGTGCTACAAAATACATAGTGTACCTACAAATTTAGTATCCATTTCATTCTCGTTCTCGGCTAAATTTGTTGTGTATGTAGATTATATCTTTTTTTTCTTTAGGCCATAGTTGAAAGAGATGCGGAAACGCTAGATCGGACAGCTGGTGCAATCCGCGGACGTTCCATCCGCGTTTGCGATGTCGTTGCCAACGAAATTGAACAATTGCCTTCGAGCCATTATTCAGAAAATGTAAAGGATGCCATAATGCGTCTGAGAGAGGATGGTAGGCATTTGATATTGTTTTAAGTGTTACCAAGTACCATATTTCTCCTTGATATGCTTATACAGGGTTTTGGTCTGACAAAATCAAAAATTATGATTTTCTGATAAATCAATTTTTACAGTAAAAATTTCTGTAAAGTCTTCGTAAAACTTGAAGCCATCCGGGCCTAATCAAAGATTGCTGAGAAATTATATACATTCAAACTCTACGCTATTTATTACGATAGAGATCTAGTCGTAAATCTGATTAGCGTATATTTTATAGCTTTACCACAATTTGTCAACCGGGTGGAAAAGATAGGAAGCAACATTGATGAGGCAAAACAATCAGGAATGGAACGAGACCACAAAGAAGATGTGGACGAGATGATCGAAGCATGCAATCTGGTGTATGAGGCAGTTGGAGACGTACGTTGTAAATTTTTCATTCAACGTCGTTACTTGTGAATTTTAGGTACGTTGCGCATTCCTAATGAATATGAATCCTGAGGATATGGATTCAGGTAATACTTTAGCTTTTAATGTAAATATCAATAAAAAATTACTTGTTTGCTTGAATATCTCACAATTTTTGCAAAGCTTTTGTTAATCATTTATTTATATATATATATTTTTTAAATTAAAATAGAGATGTCATTCGTAATTTTAATTTAATCGTTCAGAAGTGACTTGCTAATATTTCATTTTAATTTATTTTCAGACAATGAATATGAAGAAGGTTTGAAATTTGTAAATTTTTTACTGATAACCTCGAAGTGTTAAACTATTTTCAGATGGTATGACCACTGTGAACGATTCACGAAGCCAAGTATCGGACAACGATGGAGAAAACCAACAACGAATCATGAGACATCTCCCGGAAGAAAGCAAACGAGAAATTCAGAAACAAATTGACGTCTTCAAGGTAATTCCTTCCTTTTATTTTTGAAATATTAAAAGAAGTAAAACATATTCAGAAATAAGCCAATGAAATAGGAAACTTACAGCATTATTAATCCTATTTCATATGATTTTTCTTGGAATTTCTTACAATATCTGCGAATTCTTGGCAAATTCTCAGTATTATTTCACCAAACGGGTCTTCATTTTAAAGCGAACTGCAAAATGCTTTTTTGGAAAACTTACTAAATTGTGCTTTATTTTGGTCTTTTTTCTAAAATATGCCTTTGTTTCTAACGTTTTGTAAAATCATGATTTATTCTAGGATGTTTTTACAATTTAGAACAAAAGGAGAATATTTTGTGCCGAAATTTCGCCAACTCTTTATAATAACGATTATTCAGCCTAATGATGGATGTGGCCAAATCGTGACCTATGCCTTAGCCTAAATGGTCTAAAATCACGGCTCAGCTTAAAAACGGTATAAATTAGGAGTTGGCGATATTTCCGGCTGGCGAAATATCTAGTCGGCGAAATTCCCCTCCCTTTTGAACAAATAAAAGTAATTTAATGCGAATATTTTAGAGTTAGAACTGAATTATCTCAGATCTACAAACGAATTACCCGATTTCAGATAACGCAACGAAAGTTTGAGTACGAAGTGGGAAAATGGGATGAAGCCGGAAATGATATTATCGCGCTGGCCAAGCATATGTGTCAAATTATGGCAAATATGACGGATTTTACCAAGTTTGTTTTCATTATTTATATGTACTTTCACTAATTGTCACGTCAATGTTTATATACCTTATTCCTCTAATATAGTCCCTATAATAGAGCCTCATTTAATTGAGCCCTCCCCTAGAGAATGAGAAGTAGAATGTAAAAATATTTATGTACTAGATTTAGCAAAAACTAAATTTGCAATGAAATATTTTGCTCTATTTATATTACAAAATTTCAGAGGACGTGGCCCACTTCGAACAACAATGGATGTGATTAAAGCTGCGCAAGAAATTTCAGATGATGGCAACAAATTGAATGCTTTGGCCAAGCAAATTGGCAACGAATCAGTCGAAAGTCAAACCCGAAGTGATCTTTTCGCGTATTCGGAGCGAATTACTCTCTTTTGCCATCAGCTCAATGTCACTAGCAAGGTTTTTTATATTTAATACTCAATAAGAGATAATTTAAATATCGTCACTTTTAATTTGTGCAAAAACAATATTGTGATTACCATAATTTGTTTATAAACTGTGAATTGAAGATAGGTTATGAACAGTTTTGTTAATGTAGACTTGTATGTCACAAATTTCAATACTGATTTTTGGTATTTAGGTGAAAGCCGACGTCCAAGTTGTAGGTGACGAGCTCAGAGTCAGTGGACTGGAAGCGGCAACGTCATTGATCCAAAATGCTAAGAATTTGCTCAATGCAGTTATTTTGACAGTCAAAGCAGCATTCATTGCTAGTACCAAAGTAAATTTTTAATGTTACTGGGAATAAGGTCAAAACCTTCGGTCATCTGTGGTAAATAAGTCGTTGATTAGTACTCCTTGAGTACTGTCTTTCGAAACCTCCGACCCATGTCCTCAAAAATGTCAATTTAGGCCTAAATGGGTGAAAATCGGGTTCACAACAGAAAATTACCCTGAGAATGGTTTAAATATGAAAGTTGGATATGGAAAAGTGTTAAACCCAGTATAATAGTTCATTATTTTAGTATCGACGAAAGGAGAGTACCAAACCAAGGCTTGTCGAATGGCGAATGGCCCCTCCGCAAAAGCAACCGCTGGTCAAATCTCCGCCGAAAAATCAAGGAATTATCCGAAGAGTCTCTGAGCGCCGCCCTCAGCAACCCATGCAAACGCTCTCACAATTCCAAGCTCGATAGAAGAATCACACAGATAACCACACATCCGCCTTACCTACCTTAAGAAGCCTTATATTAATAATTTATTACTTACATTTTCCATTTTAAACTTTGTATATCACGATGTTACTTAAACCAATAAATGCATTTAAACCAAAATTGGATTAAAATTCATAATTTCCATAATTTCATTTGCATAGCATCTAAAAGATTAGCAGAAAAGTGTTAACTCGCAATTAATTTATTGTTCTCTGTTAGGAAAAGTTAGCTTAAATTAGTTTCCTGAAATATGGTTTTTTAATATTTCACCGTTTTTGTCAATGTTACGAAAAATTTTGACATTTACTGAATAATAAACAAATACCGCAAATCATCTAATTGGTCCCCTCAATTTAGGCCCTCTGAAACAGAATGCCAAACGTACTTGCGAGTTCGTCCGACCAAAACTAAGTGCATATTCGTGTAGGTCCCGTCGAGTTACGTAAGAAAACTAAGCCAAAACTGTCACTGAAAATGTTGGAGAAAATAGAGATTAAAATTTGAAAATTTTTTTGAAAACCCTTACGAAACAATAAGTCCTCCGAGGGACTATTTACGGTATATTCAATTTGCATTATCAAAAGTGCTCTGTGATTTTTTGTTTAGAAAAATCAGTCAAATACCGTCCCTTGGTTAAGCTTCTTGTATGGGCAAGAAATGTTTGGAATTGCCGCCTTTTTTTGAAATAAATCGAAAAGGGTTTACTTACTTTGAAAGTTGGGTAATTAAACCGATGACGTTGACTGAGGGTATAGCTTTATGTTCTTTGTTGGTCAATTCAGAGCTAGCGTGCGGAACACAGGATCGAAGGAATACCCAGAGAAATCTCTTATCATAGCTTCTCTCATTGCAAGCTAGTAGCAATTCAAAACATTTCTTGCCTATACAAGAAGCTTAACCAAGGGACGGTATTAGTAAATTGCCGGAATTCCTTTGCATTCAAATTTACAACGGAATCCTCTTCGAGGACTGTGTTACTTCGATTTTGTGAACGCTTTAGGCGTGACTGTTTTGTGCAGTAATCCCAAAACGATCCGTCTAAACGATAAAGTAAACATATGCGTTATTCCGGAGCAACTCCTTTTAATATGCAAACTGCCCTTTGCTCCCACGCAGGCAGATGGAGGATGAGGGGACAGCTGGACAAATCAAACATGCTGGTAAACGGGCGCACGGACGGATCAAGGAATGATGGGAAAAGGCAGATCACTCGGTGAAGAGAGAACACAGAATAAGCGCGAAAGTGCAGACATGCGAACGACGGACGCATTCAATGTCCATATTAGGAGTTCCGCTGTCCCACATTACCAAAATTAACGATTACCAAGTTCGAAACCTCTTTACTTTGACTTTTATTTGTAAATAACAAAATTATAGAGAGGAACGTACATTTATGTTCCTCTGCAACTATTTACAAGGAGCTTAATTCCTTTAAACATTCCCCGAAGTCAATAGAGCTTTACTGAGCTGGAATATTGCCAATTAGAACGTGTTTCCGTTTTCATTAAATATCACCTACTTTTTATCCAGAGGATTAAGAAACCATTTACTAACATGCGCAGAGAATAGTTGTTAGTACCGTTATATGGTTTGCTTCTATACCCTAGTTTTATTCCAAAATTCAGATAGAATTTTGCTCTTCAAATACGGAATAATTATCTATTTTCTATCGTGCGATACTAGGGCTAATTTTTATAATTATCAAATTTCAAGTTCAATTTCCACGTTCAGCTTCGAAAACTTTCAATTCGAAAACTAAGACCTGATATTTATGCCTCGCTCCACCTATTTCTTTTAGTGTTTACTTTCTTTCTTCTAGTGTTTTATAATTTTGCCTAGTTTCGCTAATGGTTTATAATTATTAAACTTGTGAATTGATGATTTGTCAATTTGCCGGAGAGCAAAAAGATAGCGGTTTGTGGTTGGCAAAGCAGCCAAGCGTAAAATCCTAAGCCAATAGAAAAACAAACTTTAGACTATAATCCACTATAACCTATCTATACTAAACAAAAACTTTTACTATAAAACATATTCCGTCACTCCAAAAATTCTCTTTTCATTTAAACGCGTAAAATACACTTTTTCCATTATTTACTTCCGGATATTAAAAAGAAATGTATCAGCAAACAGCATATGTCACTTTAATAGCAATTTACCATTAAATCCATATCAATTTACGCTTAAATCGTTACTTTGAATTGTTTCAAATAATCATATACACAATTTATTTGTAATTGCCGTTTGTCTGACGATGTCAAATGACAAGCTCCGCTTTTATCGAAGTAAGCCTAGTTTCTATAAAAGTGACACATTTTACTTATTTGCGCTAGTAAGAAATATGTTATCACTAAAGACCCCAAAAATATTTTTAAAATAAAAAAAATATTTAAAAAATATTTTGGACTTTTTTTAACTAAAATATTTTTAAAATATTTTTTTTATTTAAAAAATATTTTGCATATTTTGGGAATTTTACTTATATTTTAGTAAATATTTTGGCATTTTTGGACAAATTTTGTGATATTTTGGCAAAATTTTCGCGGCGGCCGAAGGCCGCCGCGAAAATTTTTTTTGGCGGAGAAATTTTACCAAAAAATTTTGCCGAAAAATTTTTTTTACGAAATTTTTCAAAAAAAAATGTTTTTATTTTGCCGTTTTTTTTCCAAAATTTGTTATATTTTGTTGAATTTTCGCTTTTAATTTAGTCTGAAGTAACAATGAAGGCTAAAAAAGCAGAATTAAAGTCTAGAATCGGCAAAAAATAGCTATTTTAAAAAAATATTTTTTTTAAATATTTTGCGATTTTTTTAAATATTTTAATTAATTAAAACCGGAATTTAAAAAAATATTTTTGGGGTCTTTAGTTATCACAAACGACAGTAAACCAGAAATTCGAAAATGGAACATTTTCAGCAAATTCGGTGCGAACATCCAAAGCATAACCAAAGTCCCTTTGTTTTATAGCTCGAAAAAGCGATTATGGAATAAAATCGATCAATTTATGCAAATGATTTCACTCTTATGGCTTCCCGTTATTTTTCTGTTTTCTTTCATATGGTCAATATAGAATGCAGTTTGTTTACGTTTTTTAGTGATGCTTCTATAGGACACCGTCTGCAGCGATTCCCATGGATACTTTCCTTTTGACTTCCAGCCTTCATTAACAATTGCTATATAACTTGCAATGTTTCGATACATTCGTCGATATTAAGTCGTCTAAGCAGTACCTAATTCAATACTCACAATAACTTTTTTTTTCGCTTAAATTTCGTACAATGACGTCACATTCAACTGAACTTTGATGCTAAATTCTCATCTCAATTATGCGAACTGTATTTCCGAATGCGAAAGCCGTGGGCGCTTTCGGTATTCTCATGTTTATGGCAGTCATGGTAGTTATGGCTCTGTATGGCATCAATTATTCCACACGAAAGTCGTTCTCCGTGGTACGGGACATTCGGAAACGCGACCAAATAGAGCGGCAGATCATGAGTAGGAGCAGGCCCAAGAATGTTTCGATAGGAACTAGCTGGGTAACGGAACGCGCAAAAGGAGACGAGAAGCAAAACGACGGGAAAATACTTGACTTTGAGGACACGGAGGATAGGCTATCATCAAAATCGGGTTAGTTTTTACATTAGGAACGTTTCACGGGAACGTTGAAAAATCGAGAACAATTTAAAACATTGAATTTTGATAGGTCCAATTTACAGTATACATATTTGAAATGTTAGTAAATTATATCACTAATTTTTTTGCATGTTTATTTTTCCCATCTAATGAGAAGAAAAAGAAAAGGATACAGGAACAATTAAGGAACAGGGTTTCACAAATTTTTTTCAAAAAATACCGTTAGCTGAGAATGCTCGAAAATTTCCGAAAAATTGATTTCCAATATTGTTATCCAAAAAGATAAATATTTACTTTGGCAATAAGTTTACAAAGTTCGATTAAGCTTGTTTAATAAATGGTACTACTCTGGGCTTCTAACGATAACTTACTTTGATATCATTTTTAAATATGAGATCAATTTGAGTTTGAATTCCGGTAAAACAAAAATTATTTCGTTGATTAATTTTGTTTGATTTTTCGCTAATATCAATAATAAAGTTGTAATATGAAAAATATTAATTGAATTTAGTGAAAAGTGACAGAAAATCAGATGACGTTACAGAAGAGAAAGCCGTTGTTAATGTGCCCGAAAGTCCCATAGAGGCCGAAGAAGACGGTAATTCTTTTAGTATTACTGTAATTCTTTCTATATTACTGTCTTTGACTCAAAATCGAAGTTTAGCTAGGCGGCGCGAAAAAGTGGTCGAAATGATTAGGCATTCTTGGGACAATTACAGGTAAAAAACACTGACACAGGCTGATAATGGGCCAATATTTATAGGAATATAAGCTGGGGCTATAATGAGCTCAAGCCTCTATCAAAGAAGAGCCATTCTCACCCAATTTTTGGCGGTGAAAAGATGATGGCGACGATAGCCGACGGCACGGACACATTATGGATCGCTGGCCTGAAGGATAGCTATAATGAGGTGCTGTCTATTAACTACCAAAATTGTCTGATCCTATATAGTAATGCAATCAATTTCTCTGTCGTATCGAAATTCAGAAAAACCCGTGCGTTGGATAATTTTGGCCGTGTGATAGCTCATTTTGCTCCTCATGAGCTAACTAGGCGAGATTTTTTGGAATTTTGAACGGACGCACGTTGAATAGAGAGTTATGGCCTGAGGCGTTTTACACACTATTTCTCTTTTCTCTAACCGGCTAAAATGAATTTTTGATTTCTGAGTGTTTCCGAAGCTGATTTTTTGCACACGGGGGTTTTTGGGGGTTCTGAATCCGAATCCGGGGTCAAAAAAATTGCCGGGGTACCCCCGGGGTACGAAATTTTTCAAAATTTTGTTTTGAAGGATTTTGGGTTTCTGCGATGCTAATTTTTTGCACCCGGGGGTTTTCGGGTGCGGGGAATCCGATTCCGGGGTCAAAAAAATTATCGGGGTACCCCCGGGGTACGAAAAAATTTTTTTCTAAAATTTGTTTTCAAAATTTTTTTTCAACTTTTCAAACTCAGTTCGGGGTCACTTCGTTTTAAGGGCTGTGCCAAAAATGCCCGAAACCGGTGTCAATCGTCTCCATTTCATGAGAGAAGTCCGAAAAACACAAAATTAGGGTGGAGAAATGCAACTAGAGCTTTTTTTGCCCTGGGGCGTTTTTCGAAATCCATGATACCCCCCCCCTATGGTTCCAAAAAAATCCAAAAAATTTTTTTTTGCAATTTTGCCTGAAAACGTCTAATTACGGGTTTTCGACCACGCTGATGACGAATCCGAAGGAATTTTCAAGATCCGATCACACCATTCCGAGATATGGCCTCAGGGCATATCCAAGCCTAAGCCTGTACAGCAGCTAAGGCTTGGATATAAGCCTAAACAGCAGCCTAAGGGCCTGTTCGCCTAAAGGGGGGCCTAGACTAAGTCCGATTGGTGCGTGCACAGCGCCTAAGGGGTTGGGTTGTTCGCCTAAGGCGTTAGGAGTCGATTTAGGGTATATGCCCTGAGGCCATATCTCGGAATGGTGTGATCCAATCTTGAAAATTCCTTCGGATTCGTCATCAGCGTGGTCGAAAACCCCTAATTAGACGTTTTCAGGCAAAATTGCAAAAAAAAATTTTTTGGATTTTTTTGGAACCATAGGGGGTATCATGGATTTCGAAAAACGCCCCAGGGCAAAAAAAGCTCTAGTTGCATTTCTCCACCCTAATTTTGTGTTTTTCGGACTTCTCTCATGAAATGGAGACGATTGACACCGGTTTCGGGCATTTTTGGCACAGCCCTTAAAACGAAGCGTAGCCCTCAGTTCAAGCGGCCGAAGGCCGCGAGTGAGGGCCGAAGGCCCGAAATAGTCTCATGCTGCTATACTCCCGAACAACCCTTACTCTCGAACAACAGCTGTTGAGGGCCGAAGGCCCGAAATAGTCTCATGCTGCTCTACTCCCGAACAACCCTTACTCCCGAACAACAGCCGAGGGCATACTGATGGCGGTGCGCGAAGCGATGACGAACCCAATCTCCCGCTGTGCACGCTCCCGCTTCCGAGTGAAGTGAAGGGCGCGAAGCGCCCCCTCTTCGCTCGTAAGAGTAGAAAGATCAGTAAGACATAAATCCGAAACGTTCATTGGTTCTTTTTTCTTTCTTGCAATGCGACGTTTGGCGCAGATTTTTTAACGAAAGTTATTTAAACAATTATTGTAAAGTGTTTTTAATTTAGGCCCGGGACTACATTAGAGATCACTTTGACATAAGGAATGCCAAGGGAACAGTTTCCGTTTTTGAGGTATTTTCCTGTAGAAATACTCGCAAAATAACGCAATTCTACTTCAATTCTAGGTCACAATACGTCACTTGGCGGGATTCTTGAGTCTTTACGCTCTCACCAAAGAGAATCTTTACATGTAACTTTAGGTTCACATTATTGCTTTATTTTGTTTTTCTTTAGAGAAAAAGCGAAAAATGTTGCGGATGCTCTTCTGGTTGCTTTTGACACGCCTACAGGTTTCCGCGATCTCTGAATTTTAACCTTTCCTCATTTCAGGAGTTCCAAAGGGGCTGGTGAACGTGGCCAGTGGTACAGCCTCCAATTATGCATGGGCCGGTGGAGGAGCGTCAATATTGTCAGAATTAGGTATTAATTTCACTACTCCATAAGCGAATAAGAAAAGTATTTCTTATGTGTTGTACATTAAATTATAATTCAGGAAGTCTACATTTGGAGTTCAGTTATTTGTCGGAAATCACCGGAGATTCAAAGTATTCACGGAAGGTAAATTAATACTGGATCTTTGTCAAGATAAAAAAATACATCCACTCTAACCTATTTCGCAGGATAGATGTCGGGGGGGGGGGGTCCCGGTTTTGGAACTTTTCGAGTTCCCTCGATACAGGGACGCATGATAGCTCAAAATGCTCCCCAGAAAATTCTAAGAACGAATCCGCAAAAATTTTTTGGGGCTGATCCGAAAAAGTGGCTTTTTTGGCCAAAAATCGTCATGTTTCAGGTTTTTCTGGAAATGGTCATATCTTTTCGAGTTCCCTCGATACAGGCCTAATTGATAGCTCATTTAGTAGGTCTCGAAAAGTTGATGAGGGAATCCGCTGGAATTTTTTGGGGCTGATCCGAAAAAGTGGCTTTTTTGGCCAAAAATCGTCATTTTTCAGGTTTTTTTGCAAATGGTGATATCTTTTCGAGTTCCCTCGATACAGGGACGCATGATAGCTCAAAATGCTCCCCAGAGAATTCTAAGAACGAATCCGCAAAAATTTTTTGGGGCTGATCCGAAAAAGTGGCTTTTTTGGCCAAAAAGTGTCATTTTTTGCCAAAAATGGCCATTTTGAACCAAAACATCTGGGGAGGAGCTAATTTTTTGCACCCGGGGGTTTTTTGGGATGCTGAATCCGAATCCGGGGTCGAAAAAATTATCGGGGTACCCCCGGGGTACGGAAAAAATTTTTTTTTGAAAAATTTTTTTCGAAAAATCAGAACCCCATTCGAGCGGCCGAAGGCCGCGAGTCTCTCTGACAAAATGGGAAGAGGTGCGCGAAGCGCCGCGGATGCTCGCTAACCGCGGAAAAAAAAAACAAGATAGAACCCGCCGATTCGAGGCGGTAATCCGCCGAGAATCGGCGGGTTCTATCTTTGCTCCTAGTTGTAAATTATTTTAATTATTACCGCCGTTTGCTGCTGGCATTTCAAAACCCAAAAAGTATTGATTACTGAAGTAATTTTCAGGTACAAAAAGTGCGTGACGTTTTGGACGGAATGGAGAAGAAAGATGGGCTCTATTATAATTACATATCACCGGAAACAGCGCAGTTTAGAAGCGAGCATGTTTCATTAGGTTGGTTGTTTATGGAAAATGTCGGAAATTAAGTTTGGTACCGTTTAAGAATGTGATTTAAAAATAGAATGCGCTTCCTAATTTTACTTCCAGGCGCCATGGGAGACAGCTTTTATGAGATATTGCTGAAAGCATGGCTACAAACTGCGCGAACTGACAAGCAGGCATACAAAATGTACAAAGAAGCCTCAGAAGCTGTACGAAAGCAGTAAGCATCACTGTAGTGATTTTTTTACTCCTATACCTTAATTTTTAGTCTCCTTCTAAAATCTCCGAAAGATGGTCTTACATATTTAGCAGAGATGAGAAATGGTGAACTGGAACATAAGGTACCGTAAATCCTCTAATAAGTCCCCCGGGGGACTTATTGTTTCGTAAGGGTTTTCAAAAAAATTTTCAAATTTCAAAGTCATTTTACTCCGATATTTTCAATGACAAAGTTTTGGCATTGGGGTTTTTCTTACGTAACTCGAAGAGATCTACACGAATATGCACTTAATTTTGGTCGGGCGAACCCGCAAGTACGTTTGGCATTCTGTTTGAGGGGGGACTTATTTGAGGGGAGGGACTTAATTGAGGGGAGGGACTTATTAGAGGATTTACGGTATTATACGTGATTTATTCGTTCTGATTTGAATTAATTTGCTAGATTTTAGATGTCACATTTGGCCTGCTTTACTCCAGGAATGTTTGCTCTGGTATACTAATAATGTTTGGTGATTCAAGTAAAATAAGTATGCATTTTAGGAAGCCGCATATGAATTAGATCCCACGAGAAAGGCAATTGTAATGAATGTAGCAGAAGATCTTGCTAGCACATGTCATGAGTCATATATCAGGTCGGAAACCAGAATAGGGCCAGAAATGTTTTACTTTATGGAAGGGAGGGAGGCGACCAGGTAAGTAGTTTTTTATCCATAACTTGGATAATATATAGGTAAAAATGTTTTAAATTAGTAATGTGGAGTATGTATAAACATATAGCGCTAAGGAACCCTTGGCATGTTTCGAAAATTTTATCTCGAGCACTTTTTCGTCATTACAAACATTTTGAGAGCCTTACAATTTATGTAACAGATATCATTTTCAAGATTCAACTTTAATAATCTAGGATTTAAACTCGATAAACGGTGGTTTTAATTGATTATTAAGACGTTTTCCCATTGAAACAGACTTTTAATAACACAATATAAAAAATTTTGTAGTTTAAAAAATAACTTGCTATATTTTGATTATAGTGACAGTGAAGTTGGATACATATTGAGGCCGGAAGCAATTGAAGGCTGGTTTTACTTGTGGAGAATAACACGAAATAAGGTAAACTTTGAAACAGAAATTTGGCAGCTATTATATTCTCAACTATAGAAATACAAAGACTGGGTGTGGGACGCAATCTCAGCTATCGACAAATACTGCCGTGTCGCAACCGGATTCGTGGGATTAAAAAATGTCTACAATCCTAGTGCGGTAAGTTATTTTCTTTAAAATTTCCTACAGAAGTCCACTTAAAACTGATGACAAATCATGTTTCAATTATGCGTATTTCAATGCAAATTTTTAAAAATGTAATATAATCATTAAAACATTAATAAACCAATATTTCAGGGATACGATGACGTTCAGCAAGTAAGAACATCTGTTTTCGTATATTTTTCATAATATAATTAAAAGTTAACTGCATGACATTCAAAGCGGAATTAAATAACTTGACTGATAATATTCAAAAGTGTATCAACATTTTGATCAACATACATCATACAACCCAGCATAATTTTGTGGATCACTTATCATGTTTCGTACTTGCCTTCATATCATATTTTGCGACATAACACCAGAAATACCTGGCATAAGTATTCCATATCTATTTAAAATGTCACTGCCACATCAGCTTAATTAGCATCAGGGTTGCGCCGAGTCGACGAAAAGTTCGAGTCGAGTTTCGAGTCGCCAAAAAAGTCGAGTTTCGAGTCACTCGGCGCAACCTGATTAGCACCAATCAGACCAATATTCACGAGTAGAAATCGGCTCACAAAATGTATTTTCCAATATTTGCAGGGATTTTGGCACAAATTCAAATTTTAGTTTTCAAAACTGTGTTTTCGGTGGAATTCGGTAAAAATTGAGGAAATTTTGTAACATTATCGCATATTTTTTATATTTATACACTTGGTTTTAGTTTATGGTCGAAAAGTGGCATACTGCTTATGATGAATACTACGAAAAATTCCATTTTACTTAAAATTCGATTTTTCGCGAAAAATCGAATTTTAATGTAAAAATGGCATTTTTTCTAAAAAAATTAAAATTTTTTAACAATTGTTCCTCCCATCCCAGAATACACCGTTTTCGGAAAATTGGATAAAAAAGGCCTCCTGGATTAAAATTTATGGCCCCGGCAAGCAAAAGTCCGTGTCCGATCCCAAGTGCCCAGCAATAAAAAATTATATGACGCTAAAAATGGTGTTAATTAAAGGGATGTGGCACCGTCCCTTTAAGTAATTAACCTAACTTTGCATAATTTTAGAGCTTCTTCCTTGCCGAAACATTAAAATACGCATATTTGACGTTTACTGACGACGTTTTGCCTCTCGACAAATGGGTATGGATTTGGCTGCTGCCTCGCCGAAAACATATTTTTATTGTATTTAAATCAGGTTATTTAATATTCAGGTATTCAACACAGAAGCTCATCCTATTCCAATCATGCCCACCAATACATCCAGTCTCTAGCCGAGTTCGGCAAGAACAGTGTTTGCAAATGGATCAAATTTAGGATAGGATAGGGTCTATAGCAGACTTAACATGTCTTAAGATTTGTGGTAGTGCAACTAAAATTAAATTGTATGCCTTGCGGATCAGTCGGGTATTCCACTGCTTGCCGGTGAAATTTTTAATCGTGATATTTTTGATCACATATCAGTACTACTTTGTATTTCTTGTATGCAAATTGTAAGTGAAATAAAGGACTTGTAGAGTAAATAGAGATTTATGAGCAAAGGAACAAATACTTTCACTGAAAACAGTCTTGACATTTTGCTCAACAAATATTTTAGTATTTAAATGTAAACCTTTAATTTTCAACAAATTTTCTTCTCACAGAGATTCGGACGCTCTTGAGAGTGTGATTGACATTAGCATTTTCTCAAGTTCCGTTCTGAAATATGTTTCACATCGGCGCCAAATGCACTGGAGCCGTCTCAAAATGCGTCTCAGCCATGTTTTTGTCGAGAGTTGGCCGAGATTTTTGGTACATACCCTAATTCGGGTACGGGGAGTCCGAATCTGACCTCAGACCATGGGTGGTCCCGCCACGAAAGTTGGGAAAATTGCATTTTTTGGTAAAAAATGGCCCAAAAATGACCATTTTTGATGCGTTACGTCAAAAATAATTGCAGATTCGGACTCAGCGCATCAAAAAACCCCTAAAAACACATTTTGCTGACATTCCAAAAAAATTTCATTTTTTGGCCATTTTTGACCATGGATTTTTAAAAAAATCGATTTTTTGAAAATGTGGAAAATTTTTCTGCAATCAGTGTTTTTAGGCGTAATTCGATGCGCTGATTCCGAATCTGCAATTATTTTTTTCATATCACGTCAAAAATGGGCATTTTCGGACGATTTTTTCCTCTCAAGTTCGAACCCCAGGTCCGTCAATCAATTTTTTTGTCGCGAAGTTACTATCTTTTGTTAACCGATAACTCTAAATTCGTATTCTGCGGATATTAATTGATTAAAAATTTGCAACTGTAAAATGAAATACCATGAATACTAATTTTCTTGCATCATTTTGTGATAATTTTGGCCCAAAATCGTCAAAAAACGCAATTTTCCCAACTTTCGTGGCGGGACCACCCCCGATCTGAGGTCAAATTCGGATTCGCCGTATCCGAAATAGGGGAAGTACCAAAAATCCGAGCCCATTTCAAACGTTCCAATTCGCTTTTTCTCCAAAATATACGAAAATGGCCATTTTTGGGCAAAAAAATCTAAAAAATGTCGTAATGGGCCCAAATCTCCTCTTGTGAAAGATTTTTTATGAAAAAGTAAAATTTGAAGTGATGCTCGATCATACTGGACAAGTGAAATATTCATCCGTGTGATTATTATTTCTAAATCGGGTCTCAAAGTTGACTCATTTAACACTGAAAAACGCAAAGTGTACCAACTTTGAGACCCTAAATAAAAATAATAATCACACGGATGAATATTTCACCCACCAGGTATGATAGAGGAACACCTGAACTTGCTTCCTGGCAAAAAAAATCTTTCATAAGAGGAGATTTGATTTTTGGCTGAAAACGGCTGGGACGCTTTTTGAGACACTTGGCGCCGATGTGGTTTAAGTAGCCCTCCTCGGAAAGGAATACTGTAGTAAAGTTCGCACTATTGTCAGGGAGCAAAAAGCGCGAGTTAAGCTCAAAATTTCGGAACCGGTTGCCTTCATTATTTGCTAATTTGACCTAACAAAGTTTATAATATGATACTGCATTATGAAATTTTTTATTCTTCTTGTCCGAAACAAAAAAAAATCACCAATGAATTCTCAAATTCCAACATATATTAATAATTCCTAAAACAACAAAAATGACACTCAAATAGACAATGGATTGAGATCGAATGAGATTGAGAATACAGTTCAATTTCAAATTTATATTCTAGAGCAATAACAACAATATTTCCAAGAGTATAAATAGTGAAGATAGGCCAACTTTGAACTTTCGATAAAGAGCACCTAAACAGTCGATAAACAATACAAATAGCACAAATAATGACTTCCTAACGAAAATAATGTGAAATAACAGAAAAATATATGCACAAATTTGGATCAAAATACCCGCTTCAGACTGAGTGCGAAC
This sequence comes from Ditylenchus destructor, assembly GCA_022814885.1. Taxonomy (NCBI): domain Eukaryota; kingdom Metazoa; phylum Nematoda; class Chromadorea; order Rhabditida; family Anguinidae; genus Ditylenchus; species Ditylenchus destructor. The sequence goes on from JAKKPZ010000005.1 coordinate 1,132,552, forward strand.
AAAAATTAACAAATAGTAGGGATCAAGGGGCAGCACATACAAAAATAGTGAAAATGGAGAATGTCGTTCAATGGCAAACATTCGTTAAAGCTCCGTAGGAGATACGCGAAAATGAGGTGAGTGTCGAGCGAAGGAGTAACTATGCGAAGTGAGCCTAATGGCAGCCACAAGCTTCCACTTTCATGTCTGAAAAGATCTATTTATGAAATTTATATTATTATGCCACGAAGACTTTTCTATAGTTCCACTTTGTATGATGTAAACTTTGAATAAATACAAATGAAACGAACCGGGATACGTTTTGACGACCACGACATTGTTGATATCACGATAAAGGATGCTGAAATCCGCAAAGATAAAATAATAAATTTATTTTTAAGTTCACTTACGATAAACTGCTCATTTCGACGGGCACGCAAGATGGCGGTGGCACGGCACTTGGATCGATGCTATTGATCAAAGATTGTATAATGGCGTGATTTGTGGTATTGAGTTGGCTCGGAAGTGGGTGGGGGCAGCGGCCTTTGCACTGATAGGCCTCGTATCCCACTGGTGCCATAATCCAGTCTTGCCAGTTCTGTAAAAACATAACGTTTGCAATGTTTCGAAAAAATGTTAACAGTTTTCTATCGATTATTTTATTAAATTAATTTTAAAAATAAAAATGGTCAAATCAAACTATGTCGTACCATAAAAAGTGATTATACATATTTGCTGATTATAAGCCTTAACTTTTTAATAGCTGTAAAAATTAGATTTATCGCAAAATAAACAAAACAGAGGATATAGAAATAAAGATAATTACCAATTCTGCGAAGTCCACATAAAGTTCCGATCGGCGGCACTGTGTACTGTCTCGTGAAACAAAGTTATGTTTTCGATGTTTCCGATGCCTACGAGCTTTCATGACAACATTTCGCTTCGTCCTTCTACCAGGTATACTTTCTGTATTGTCATCTAAAGTGTCTGCGAACACGACCAAAGCTGCCGACCGTTGCGATGTTGAGCCGTCAATAGGTCGGCGAATACGGTGGTGCGCATAGCCGTCGAGATAACGCTCTATGAGGAATTCTGCCTGGAAAGGAAACAAATTCACAATTTACATTTACTTTTCTACAGTTATAGAATAAATTTACAACCATACTAAATATTGCTTTAAATTAAAGCAAAAGGTAAAACATAAATTGACCCTTTTTAAGTGTCAAATGGCAACTGGATCAGCAATTGTTTCCTGTATTACTGTAGTAAATGCGTAAACTCTATAGTATACCATAACAGAAGTAAAATTACCGTAGCAAAGGAATATATTAACTTATGTTTTAAACTCATTTGTACGCAAAAAGATGCGCATTTGTGTTTATTAGGAGACAACTTTGGTATTAAAAGAAGAATAACTGCAAAAAGATTCTCTCGCTTTAATTTCAACGATGATCAAATTCATCGTAGTTTGTATTGACATGATTTAAAAGCAAGACTTGAGAACTTAAAAATGACCGACCTTGTCCATATCGTGCCTGCGCCGACTCAGTGCCTCAGTTACGTCGAAGTCTACCCATTTGCTATTAGTCTTTCTATGTTTTTTCGCCCTCCAATTCTGGTCTTCTATCGTTAAGGGTACCAGGCGCGTGTCGATAAGTCGTAGAACATCAGGCTTGGCCTGATCCACTTCATAGATGTTTATGCGCTCAAGTTGTTGACTGCTGTTGTCTATAGCCGGTAACGGGAAACTTTCAATTGCCAAAGGCAAGCGCAAGTCGGCTTTTAGTATTTGCTCCTTAGCTGAGTTTCGGCCAACTGCAGAAAGATTGTAGTTGAGACGCCATCCGTTTGGAACTCCTGCCGGCACCGTTATGCTTGGATAGTAGTGTCGAATGAGCTCCGCATGGCCCTGTTCTACCTGGTCGTAAAGATCCCACACATAAGCAGGCATTTGCTGCTGGGCTGTTATTTTCGGCTGAGGTTGACGTATGTGCTCTGCGAGATCATCTAGGCCGAACTTCTGTAAAACTGAACATATAAAACGAAAGCTCAGTTTATGAGAGGATTGCATCAACCTATTCGCAGTTAACATTTTATATGATCATCACCTAGAACTATTGCGTAAGTTTCATTTGACCCAAATCAAAAAAATTAAAATTATCAATTAAAATCATTAAAATCCAGTATCACTCTATAAAAAGTAATTACATATCTGTTTTCCTAAGGTAAGCAATACTTTAAGTATAAAGTAGTGTTGGACCGACCTTCAGGAAGAGGTTCCTCACAATTTGACGCTCCTGATCCGTATAATGAAGCAATGCCGCGTTTGTAGTCGGTAGTACCAAAGTGAAGCACACAAAAAGGTAAATGAACCTTAGCCTATCTATCCAGAAATGCCTTCTTGACACATCGATAGAGGCAATTGTCTGATGGCTTTTCCGACGCCTGCGGGCACGAGGATGATGTCCAAAAGATGTGGTTGCACATTCGATAGTGGCTGGGAAGTCCTTTGATCTTGAATAAGATTCGTGGCTAATACCATCGATTTTGAGAGAATCTTCGCATGTCTCGGTTTCTGTGCTGGAGCAGCACGGCCTGGGCTCGTTCGTGAAAGTTGTTGGGGTCGGCCGTCCTTTCCAGCGCATAACTCGGGGTATATAGGGAAAAATGGGAGAAGCTTTAGCTGAGGTGGGAAATTAATACAGTAATGCAATTTCTCGTGTCAAATAAATCAATAGTTGATAATAAACATATTTTAGATAGAAAATAAGATGACATTAAAACGAATATCCGTACAACGCAGTTTGGTGATATGTGTAGCGTGGTCCTGACTCTGTTGATGACTTTATTAGGAATAAAATAACCGCTTCGTGGTGGTCTGGTCGACGAACGAATGAAGAATACGCGTCAGATTCGGTCGTTGGTTCTCTGAATGAGGATCGGTATTATTTATTTAAGGAAAAAGTTTAAACTTGAACAAAATCAAATAATCAGCTAAAATTAGAACCGGTATCGTCAAAATAGCAGCAAAAATCGGTACATAGCAGTGTGAGAAAGTTGCTAACATCATTGCAACACAAAGATTAGCATGTGGGAGGGCGGGCTGCAGCCAGTTTTGATCTGCTCCCGGTGATGACGCAAATAATCACAAATTAGCAGAATGCCGGCCAATCAGCCAAACAGTGCTAATGCCGACCGGCTGGCTCCCAGGATGCTGCTCCTTCTACTCCCCGCCTCCCGCGGTCGCCGACTAATCCCAGCCACAAACAAATTCTGCACAAAATTTGGCGACTTTTGCTGCAAGCCCGGTCAAAAATAGGCCCGGTTTACTGAAACAGGCTTAAAGGGCATATGGCACAGAGTATTATTTATTATCACAAACTTGGCCGCAATGGCACTCGTTCTCCGCCAAAATCACACCCTCGGGGCCCCGCTCAGACCAAAGGCCGCTCCTTTTCATCCACACTACAAACAAATAAATTTTCGATGGCCCTAAATGGGTCACCCTTACTATATGTTTCCTGCCGCCGAGAATTTTAACACAAGGAGCGGTAAGAATTGAGTGCCCAATCGAATAGTCCAAATGCAACAGATTCTTATCACAAAGAACTTTCTCAGAAACGAGCTTTGTTTTCATAATCGGCCGTGCATCCATCGCAATGCAACACTTCGAGCTGGTCAAATTTCGAGAGGTGTTTAAAGTTTTTATTCACCGTTTTTCGGAATCCACGGAATTTTTTTCGAAAGCAACGCGAAAGTTATATATCCAAAACATATCTTTTATCGCGAAAGTTCAGCCAAAAGTCACAAAATGAATACGCACGTGGGGCGGCCCAAAGGACAAATCTCGATTGAATTAGCAATTAGAATTTTGCGCATTTTGAACATGCTTCCTCCCACCATTTCAAATGAATAAGGGAATTAATTGGCAACAACGACAGAACAAAGAATAAAGCGGGAATCGTGAATAATCTGACGCAGCAACCCCCGCAAGATTTTTTGGGGCAATATTACAAGTCAAATTGAACTATTTCTTTTCATTATATCTCGACATACATCATAGACACGATATTAAAAACGTTTTTCTTAAGTCTATGTCTGAAATAGTTCGAGAAAATGGCTTCAAATATTATTTATATTCGTCATCGAATATGCTCAGTAGAAAGGTCGTGTTGAATAAAAAGAAAGAAAGAGAGATGTTAACAATTGAGATTATAATGTTAGTCCATGGAAATGAGCTTCTCATTATAATTACTGAACATTTTATTTAATGAAATTATTTTAGCCGTGAGTTTCGCCAAGGATATATTCTGGAACATTTTCAGCCTCACGTATTGGTCTGAAACCTTAAATACCCAAGGCTGTGTTGTGATGTTGACAAAACTAATATTCAAGATCAGCTCGGACACCGATTCTAGATTGGTTTGTGTAATCGCTGCCGGGTGGCGGCATGAAACACGATCCACAAAAGAGTGCCTGCCTTTTGTTGTTGTGATATGGGAGGAGGCACATCATTCCTCGCTTATGTTTTGGCTGAACTAAATCCCTAATTTGTGTGTGAAGCGATTAAAACACTTGCCGCCAACTTTAAAGCCTTTCCAACACAAAACACTTCAGGCGGGGAAACTTGATCTTATTTTTTCTGCCACTGGACCACCTTTTGAAGATTACCGCCACTAAAGCGGCATATCATCATTCTTACGCCTGGATTATCAAGGATGTGTGTCAACCCGAATTCGTAAAATTCCACCGCCGTGACTTCATGCACGTAAACTTTGGAAAGTATGCTGACCTTTGTTCTCTAAACTGTTAAAATTCACATGAAATATTGGCCTGATGTGAAAGAGGAAGTGTAATTCGAGTTTGGCATAAAGTCTCACAATTATAAAAAGAAAAGAAAAATAACAACATGGGCCGATCCGAAAAAGGAAGGGGGCTGAACTGTGATTTCCCGAAAAGGCCCAAACTTGGAGAGCGCGACTCAGCAGCAAGGTGCGGAGAGGGCAAATTCGGGTGTGATTAATGGTTGTGCAGGGCAGACTCCACTAATTATTATTAATAAGTGGCAGCAGTAGCCCGCAAAAGACTGCTACTTGCCCGCAAGCGGCGGGGGAGCAGTGGCGAGAGCAAGGCTCCGCCAGCGGTTATTTTAGGATACCTCTCCACGCAGAACACACAAAAGAACACCGAAACAATAATAACAATACATAAAAAAGACACACCGTTGTAGAGGGGTGATTCGTTTATTTTTGGATAAAAAGACAATTGTTTGTCCCCAAACTATTATCATTTTATTTGGGTCAGTTCCCGTATGTCTGTGATGGATTTGGCGAGTGAGTGAAAATGACGGCTCAGTCCAGGTGGTTTTCCATTCGAGATTGTTGTTATTACAAATTGGTATTCATGGCATGATAGAAATGTGACAGCCCCAAATTGGTGACAACTATTTATGACTATTTATGGCGAACGATTGGTGTGGTTTATTATTTCTATACTAAAAATATCATCATTCCAAAGTCTCGATGTCTCTGGAAATCAAAGGATTCCTATGTGGGAGGCGAGAGAAAAACACTTTGTATTGTGAAATGCATCCCATATTCTTCAATGCAGCATAAATTGTGGCGCCACTCTTCTGAGGTCATTTACCATACATGGCTGGCTAGAGAGTGAGTTGTTTAATGAAAGAAGTCTCAAATCCATGTGTTCATATTAAGGATGGCTATTGCTCCATCTGAAGTCAGCATTGGAATTTCTTATCTGGTTCGCTGATCCCCCGTACGAACTTGGAATGCCGTTAGAGCTGTGGGTTCCAATTCTTTGAACTGTTCCCAAGAATCGAAATGATATGTGGCACTGGAAAGTCTAGTTATTGAGCTATTGAGATCACAGATAATGGGTGAATGTTTCGCATTTGTAAATTGCGAGAACATGAAACGTTAGTACTAGTGAGAACCGCTACAATGAGCAGGTAAAGAATAAAAATTTTTACCTCAAGTCTGAGTGAGCTTCTAACTTGTTTCCAATAAAATCCTTCATAACTGTTCCAAAGAGGAAAACCTTACAACTATATTTAAACCTGTTCTATTTTAGGCGAATAGGATTCGATTTCGTAACCAAAAATAAAAAAGTTACAATGCATTAATTATGGATATAAATAGGTGTGTGATTTGTTACAACGGAAAATGAATGTTTAGAGAAAGGCAATTCTTTTACAGTAGTCCAGCAGGTAAGGTCGCTCTGAGCAGCGCATAATTAAATAAAGACAAAAAGGCCAATTGAGTCGGGCCGTAGATAAACATAACGGCAAGGCCGGTGGGGGCGACCTGTGGCTGTCGCGACGGTAATAAAACTGATGGGAACAATTTTCTTTTGGTAAAAACCGCTGTTTTCTATATTAAGAAAATAAAGCTGGAGGGAAGGAGCATTTTGCGGATATGCAATATGGAAGCCTGACAGCAGATAAAATACAAATAAAATTGCAAAAAATCAAATGAAAAGGAAGAGAAAATAACATTTGGTCATTTTATTATTACAAACAAACGTGGACAATCGAGCGACGGATAATATGGGATGCCGATCACATACTTAATGGCTTTCTCATCTATCAAAAATTTAATGGAAATGCCGATTTCCCATGTGTTTTGCACTGTGCATCAAGCAAAGGAAAGAAACATTTTTTAATCGAAACTAAATTTGCTTAATTTTTAAATTTTATTTTATTCAGCGGATAAAAATAGGTATTTATTGGGTCGTTATCGCAAAAAGTGATCCTTGAAAGGAATGAAATAAAAAAGCATGATAAATCGGTTCTCCCTCGAAAGTAATATGTGTTAACAAAATTTATGCAAATTTGAGAACTTTGACGATGCTAATTTCAACTTTGGTTTACGTTTCGTAATGCTGAGTATAATATCGGACGGAGTTGAATACACTCGTGTTCAGCTAAATTTTCATTCGTATCCTCTGCTATATTACAGTTAACTTTTCAAACTAACGTTTCCAAAAATGTCTACAGTTCATATTATCGTTTACATCTCATATCGTCTAGTGCAGACGAAACATAGGTGTAGCATTTCTTTGTTGTGTTTAATATAAGAAAATACAAAAGTGTCTTTGTCCTAAGAAATTGTCTCCATTAATTCTTTGTGAAAGTGCCATTCCAAATTTTATTTATAATTTCATATTCTCATAAATCTTGATTTGTTTATTTAACAAAAGTTGTACTTTAGCTAATTCGCGTATGTTTTTATTAAGTTGATGAAATACAAATTTATAAAGTTTGTTTGTGGGTTACTTCCCTCAACAAAACTAGAAATATATATCCCTTTAATGTTTTTGAAGCTGGATTATAAAATCTGCTGCATAATAATTATTTTCTTTCATCTATCACGTTCTCAAATGACGATGGACTTTTAATGTTTCCAGCCAGTATAATCTTTCCAACAACCCCACTCAAATAAAAAATCTGCAAACGCATTTTGTAAATAACATTTTATCCACCCACATGGCACTTAGCAATACAACAATAAAATTCCATGATGACGTCTCAAGCTTCACTTTGCTGAGAAAACTGCAACAGAGAATACACAGTGTCGTTTCCCTGAAATTCCGCAAAAGCATGCTTTACAAAAACCAAAAACAAAAGCACATTCGAATCAATTTGTAAAAGAAAGGGATCGGATTATGGGACTAGGAACTAGGGACGTGCGAACTAACTGTTCAAAATTTAAACTTTCTCAATAACGCCTAAAGGACCACTCCGAAAAAGGGAAACAAATATATTTCCGGAAATAAAGCACACAAAAATGAGAACAGAAGTGAAATAGAAATATTTATTCCATAAGTTTAAAAAAGCTGCAAAATAGCAATACTCAATTTACTTTTATTTCGCACAATCGCCGATTATACAGAATGAATAAATGAACAATGTTTTTACGAAAAAGTATTACTTTTGGGTAATATTACTTTGGTAAATGGTAATTATTTGATGTCATTTATATTTTGAAAATGGACTCCCAGGATATGAGTCGGATCGAACAGGAATTGCAACTCCGGCGTCATAATTTATATTGAATTACAAACGTACATTCATCAAGCACACACATCATATGCTGAACTTATAACATCAAAACTCCCAGGTTAGGGAAAGGTCAAAATGACGCGCATCGAATTACCTGGAACGGGTTTCCGGAAAGGAGGGGAACAATGGATATGTTTCAATGCCTAAAGACAAATATCCAAGATCACTTTTTCTGTTTTGATGTTAAAAGGAATCATTTTAAGATAAGGAAGCGAAAAACAAAAAGAATGAGTGATAGGACTACACAATAGCTTTCGAATGCTCGGTTCGAAAATTAATCAAGGATCAGCGGGATTTTAATGACAATAAATAACTGGCCATGCTAGGGTCCATTGTTTCGGCGTCGTTTGAGTGAGTATGGCCCGAACATTAAATTCAACCCCACTCAGTTCGACGGAATAATAAATTGATCAGTCGGTGGCTGTGGCAACGGCGGAGGGTCAATTAAACCGTATCGATTAATCAAAACAATGTCTCTTTTTATCGTCAACGAAAAATAATATTTACAAACAAATTCAGTCTGTTTTATTGACCGAAATAGCCGACTAAATTACACAAATTAGTTATTTGGAGACATATGTTTTGCTTTGTTTCGGCGGAGTCATAAAAGGAGACAGTCATTGATTATGCAACAAACTTTGTCTCTTTCTCATCGTCCCGCTTACAGCCTATCCCAAATGTCATTCTGCGGATTCCCACGATCGTACAAAGGGCGACGCTTCTTCTGTATTCTAGAAAGTCAAGTCTTCTTCATTAAATTTCCGTTAATCGCATGGCTGTTAATGTTTGATAATTGCTGACAGATTTTTTAAGATATGTTAGTGTATTGAAGAATGTCAGGTTTAAAAATATGTTTTGGTTGAAGAAAAATTTTTTTATAAAATGTATAAAAATTAATAGAAGCGGAAGTCTGAAAACCAATAAATCATTTTGTGGTCTCATAGTTTAAATAAATGTTTATTATTTATTTATCAAGAAAATCATACATTTCTCAATTTGGCTGGGGATGAATGAATTGTAATATTTCGATACACAATAACAAAATACTAAGTAGTAATTGCAATTGTAATTCCAATTATACATATAATTGATTTGAATTCTATTTCTGAATGTCGACGTGAACAAGGAATTTATTATCCCTTGCATGTTTACTATCCTGAAGCTTGTTTGGTTGAAAAGCAATGATCGAAGACAGAAGGATTTTCAGATCCAATAGCAACAAAATCGAATCCTGGAACATAGAATCTCGGCTAAATGAACTATTAATTCATCTTTACTTATAAATGAACATTTTGCGATTTTAAGCAGCATTTTATCAGCATTTACTCTGAATCCTTTACCTGATTCTTTGACTTGCTCCGTTTTTCCTCTCTTCCCGTTTCGCTTTGTTGCCATAATGAGTTCATTTTTCTATTTTTAGAAAAAGATACTTTCTGACCGCCCGAAAATATTCATTTATCATTTTCTAATTTCTGTGAAATCTTTTTGCCGCACCTTCGAAGGAGAGCTCCTGCAGAGGTCTTTACGAGCAGATAATTAGTTCTCGTGCATCCTTGCTGAAATAAATATTGATGGCCATCCAAATGCAACAGTGAAAACTTGTTTACAATTCAAAGTGCCAGAAAATTCTGGATTATGAAACGATGAAGCTTTACGCTAAAGCATTTTGTACAAGGATTTTGGCATGAGGTGATGTTGTTTGCAGGAATGTTCTCACTTTATATTGTATGCAGTCACAATACATGGAAAATTATGCAATGATCTCTGATTGTGCTGCCGGGCATAACTTTTATAATATCATTGTTATTATTCCGTTACCTTAATCCATTCTGCATCTCTATAAGTTGTTACGAGTATTCAAAGTAAGTTACCTTTATTTGTGGAAGAAATTGAGCAATGAGTTCTATTCTAATTCTGACACCCGCTAATTATTGTTTATTTTTTTTCAAATTGAGTCAAAATTTACCAACAAAAGTATTAAGTGATTGTATTTCACGAATACATTTACTACAGAGCATTAGACTACGTGACATTTTTGGGCTTTACCGCGAGAATTAAAATTCCCCACCTGCGCATGAATCAGTACGTAATAACGAGTTGTGATTAAGATCACAGCTCAATTTAACAATGCAATTAAAATTTACGTCACAATTGCAAAACTTTTGACAGGAGTAATTCTCGAAAAGAAGTCCAAAAATAATTTTGCAATTTAATATCCTCAAAGCAATTATGTAATTACTTTCAACGGTCACACATAATCACGAGAAAAGCAGTTTTGGAATGTAAATTAATTATCTAATTTCATCAGCAATTAATAAAGTTGTTTACGGCAAATATGCGCAAGAAATATGCAAAACAACCTTTTATTAATTTATATATCAAAATGGAAATTTGCCGTAACTTTTCCAAAAGTGATTCCCTCATGAGTTGGAATGAGATGTTATGAGAGGAAATGTTAATCTCGTATAATCTGCGCATTCTTTTATAACTAAAATTCTTTTTTATACCTAAAAGATCAAAAAATAATCCCCAAAAATGTAATTTGTTTTATTTTTACACAACAAATAAGAAGCTTTGGACGTATTAAAAAGTATTTGATGTGAGATTTTACAGAAATAATGATGTGAAACAGTTTCTATAGTATATTAAGCAAAAATGATTAAATTTAGCTCCGTTATATATTCTTCTCACCTCAAACGATGCCTTAACTTTTACACTTAAAAAGCAGACATTTTGAAAATGTCAAATTCCGATGATGTGTCTCGGCAAATTGTATTGCTTTTCACTTCATTGCACCTTTGAAAGTGTGCAATGAAAGGGATTTATAAAGCGCTATGTTTGAGAACTCTGAAGGTGAATTTTAACATCAGCTTCTAATGTCATTGAGTTTTTAAGCAAGTATCTAGCTCCAGTTTCGAATGAATCTTATGCTTTACTTTAAGCGCAACGGTACAAATAATGCGTTATCAATTTCAAATCAAAATTTTTGCCCAAAATTGTTTTCAAATTGCCTTTAAAAATATTTTCCAAGCATTCAGAATTTCAAAACGTTTTGCTGTGAAAAAGTTTGCTTTAGTATTTGTTTTACTGCTTTACCGAAAATCCTGTTAAAAATTTTTGGGAACCTTGCAAATCTTTAATACTGAAGCTGTATTTAAAGCTATATTTAAAAGTTATTAGGGAGACCTCCTGGAGATAGTCACCATTAATTTTATGTGCTGCGGACACGGTAGCGACATTCGTTTGGATCAAACCCAAGAGCATATCCTTTCTCTGAATCCATTTCGAAAAGTAGTTTTGTTGCTAAAATGTTTGAAACAAAATGACGGAAAGGAACGCAGCCGAGTTTCTTTTACACTTTCCGTTTACATTACGGTTATGATTCGTTATTATACTATGAGCATGGTTGGCAGAATCGGTAATTCAAGGCTTTACCGAATCTTTACCGAGGAATTGGTTTCATTCGGCAGTGTTCTGCCCATCTCTTACATCCTCGCTAACACTCTCTCGCTCGATTCTGCCAACTATAAGTCTCGTTTTCGAAATCCTCGATAAATATATCTCGTAATAAGCTCATTCTGCAACGTCTGTACTATTCGAAGGAAACAAATGATTCAAATTGAAACATTAAGTTTAGTCTCGTCCCAGTAAATTTTCCGTTTTCTTCTTTAATATTTAAACCGCTATTTCGAATCACTATTATTTCGATCCTACAGACTTTGCAAAACGAGCAGAACATCGGAATTTTATGGGATCATGTCCAATGGGATATAATTTTTATGGCTTATAATTAGCTGCAAATCTATGACGGAATTGTGCGGCACTTGCAACGGCGATGATTTAAGAACACTTTTAGCAATTATAAGCTCCAAGGATACTGTAGTGTAATGTTTGTGTATCATTCCCGAATACGCTCCTCGGAATAGATACGTTACACATTAGAAGGAAATTCCCTGAATCCATAGCAAAATGAGATATCTGTCGCTGCTAATGTTCGTCAGCCGCGAAGTACAAAATCCGCTTAGGCGGACTAAAGGAGCGTCGGGAGAGCGATGAGCGTAAGCGGCCTATGTCAAGAATTAGCTCCAGGCAGGGAACTGTGTAGTTTCTGTCCGTAAACAAAATGCAGCGCGAAAGGGATGCGTGTGGGTGTGGCACATATCCATTCTTGACGGTATAAATAATGAACGACAACATCCCATAAGGCCCTAATAATGCCTCGGGCAATTTCGGAAGAAACCATGGCATTAGCTGTTGACTTTTAGGAAATCCGATTAGGAAGTGGAATCATCAATCCGCCCTCACATACCGGCATGTCCAATAGTCTTGAAGCTTAAGACTATTTGGACCGGGACTTTGTCACACGCTGCTTCCAACCCAAGACCACGGAATAATGTCACTTCGGGGAAAGGCACACCACCACATTTGCAGTCCAAATGATTTCCTTTCTATTGTCGCGCCGCCTGTTTCCAAATTCCCCATTCTCGAAATAAGAACAAGGACAACAAGAATTGACTTGTTTTCGCATTTGGGTGACAGACGTTTTGAACAAAGCATTCCAGCGGTTAATTTTTATGGAATCCATTTCCGTCTTTCTGCATTGGAAATTCGTGTTTCAACGGCAAAAAACTTGCCGTGATGATTTGTGTCACACGAACTTCGCAGGAATTATTTTTAACTCCCAGAAAGAGGTTATCCAGGCATAGAGCATGCTCTTTCAACAATTATGAAATTTCACGGTCAATTATGCAAAGGTGTCTCGTGGCTTTTATCTTAGAAAACGTCAACATTCTATGTTTACTTAAAACTCATTATTTATCTGCTTTTTTCTTGCTGAAAGTATGAATATAAATCTTGAATATTGAGCTGGAAAATTCACCTATACTTTTGTTTATTTAAAATAATCGTATTTTTTATTGATAAAAAACGAGATATAGTTTAGCGTAAATGTTGGCTGCATCTTTTTTATTGCATTACATGACCACAAACTTTGATACCTTTGGTCTCACTCCTTAATTGTTTTCAAGAATTGACTCATGTTTTCGGCTTTGTTTCTTCTAAGCTTTTATTTCCTTAGAAGATTCAGTGCGGCCACATTCTTGGTATGCAAATATGTCATGAACTTTTACGTGGATTTTGTATCATAATAAGCTTGAGTTTGTATTCTGTTTATAAGTACGATTACGAGTGACATAGTTAGTTTCAGTATTCGGCTTAATTTTATCAATGCTTGTCAATTTGTATTGTCGAATAATGTTATTTCGTTTGCATTTCTCTCCAAACGATTCATTCATTTTCAAACGATTACGGTATTACCAAAATTATTTTCAGAGCACGATGTACGGACCATATATTCGGCGAGCCCTAGGAATCTCTTCATTCACACTCTGCACCTTCGTTTTACTTACGATTGCCACCTCATACACCGACGCCAGATTTATACGTACGTTTTCAGATGCCTTCTTTTTATACGTTATTCAACCTTTTAAAGTGCGGAGATTAAGGCTTGCAAATTGAGTGGGAAGTTGTCGGAAATATTTTGCAAGAATTGGCTTCCGTTTATATTACAAAGATTTCCGGAGTGGATTATCCTCCCCGTTTTCCGTGAAAATATAGTATGTTCAGAGTAAATAACCCTCGCCAGGATAGGCTGCTAGAATAATCAAGGAAAAATTGCCCATTTTTGGAAAAATTTAGACTCTTTTAATTCCATATCGTCGTCATCACTTTTGATGATTACGTCATCGCGTTTGAAGCAGACGAAGAAAGGGTGACCGTACTTCCCTTGGCGAATAAGGGTCTCAAAGTGGAAAAGCTCAGACAAAAGGAACAATGGGTCCTAAATTGGCATTCTTGAGCGAAAACTTTTGCGCATTAAAACTCATGGTAATGATCGGCTTACCCATTGTGACATGATGACCAATAAGGTTAATCCACTAAAAAGGGGACAAAAATTAAAGTGACTGGTTCAAAATTGAGCTAAACCTGATTTATCCGGCACCTCAACTGCCCGCCCTCGGTGTGGCAAACAATCCCGACCGGCGTATAACTAAGATTGATTTTCTGAGGAATTCTCGATTTGGGATCTGGTCAAGGGTGGCCAGGGTTGAGTTTAAGCTGGATTTGACTTATTTGCTTTTTAACTTTTTCCCTAAAGATATTATAACCAACAAAAGTTGCGATGTACATCTTATTAATAATTTTCAGTATCATGCCGAGTAATAGCCGAAATCTGCCACGGCGATGTTCATTGCCTCAAAGAAATGTCCCATCAATTTCCAGACTGCTATACTGGTATGTGTTGCGACATTACTGACATTTTTTGTTCACTTAATTTTAAACTACAAAAACAAATTACAAATATCTGACGACGCAGATGTGCGCATAAGTAATTATATACATTTTGAATTTTACGCCAATACTCGGTGTATTTAAGATGTTCTAACAAGTCTCGACTTTTTGCTTTTTGGATCCTTTGGTGCGAAAATAAAAAAATATGTTTCGGTAATGAAACACCTTTCGGACAATTCTTGATTAGCGTTTTACTTAATTTATAGCTAAAGTTATTTATCACGATAAAAACGAAATTATTGGGTTCTCAAATTCGAGATGAAATTTCATCCCTAAATGTGTAAAAGTAAAGCAAAACATCTTCTAATCATACTTCTTCTGCTTCTTGTTTGTGAAACTCGACTAAGAACCGAGTTATGAACCCATTTTGAGCCATTAAATATTTACAATACACATAGCCTTGAAAGCCATTGGAAAATTATATATCACATAATATAACTTATTTAAGGTCTATCGCCGATAATCGAGAGGGCTACGGACATAAACAGCAATCAGCATACTGTCGGATCGAGTAGTGGACCCATGTCGTTTGCTGATTTTGGGCCACTTCCACCTCTAGAGAAGAGAACACGGTTGATGAACGTTTTAATGAAAGTCGATCGCATCGCAGCTGGCTAACGGATATTATCACCTTATTTTTGTTCGCTGGCAAATTATAAGCGTTTCAACAATACTGAAAATATAATATCAACTTTAACACCAGAAACGTATATTACCAAAACTCATAATATTAGTATTGGTCCCATATGTCGAAGATATAATAGAATTGATTTGAGGGACAAAAATTTTGATTTGGAATAAAGTCGTTAAAAAGTAACCGTGTATCGTGTCAGATACTATCTAACAGGTCGACATTATTTGTTCCGATGTCCCTATCAAATTTATCGATCACTCACAATCACACGGATCTGAACTTGCATGGCAATCTGCTGAATTGCACCCAACAGCCTCTTAGCCATACAGACACATGACTGCAGATGCGAAAGATTGACTAATAACTGACTTAACAATGACGAGTGCACAGCGTCTTCGCTGTTAATACTTGCTGAATAATTATTTTTCAGTATTTCCAACTCTTTGTTAATTAACTCATTATTTTGGGTATCGTTTGTGATTAATATATCTAAAATGTCATTTTTAGCCGAAAATGGAAATTCACAAGTAAAAAAATCAGTTCATGTTACAGATCTGTTATTTCGCGTAAGGGTTTTCGATGTCACAGAAGTGGTTCTTTGTCACAGACTTACAACAATGTCACCAAATTCGAAAAATAATTATGGATTTAACCATCATAAGGCGGTCAGATTCGATTTTCCTTCCAGGAGAACCAAGCCTTTGTGTAAAATATTTTTTAAGGTAGCAAATATACTTTTAAGGTTTATTGCACAAATCCCCGTGACAAATCTGTGATTAAAAAGACACCACTTTTGTGACAGGAATAACCTTTTCGTGTTATTTCAATTTCTGCCGAAAACTAAAAAACAAATACAGAGCAATAAACTTTGGTTAATTAAATGATCTATTTAACAAATACAAATTGTTTGCTTATGTCGAACCACACAAACTAAAAAATATGGTTAATTTTGGTTATGCAAAAATCATTTCATATTTTGGTCGACAATGATGCTGTTTTAAGCTAGTTTCATTTTTCATTTTCTGCACTCCAATTACCAAAGAAAACATTCCAGAAAAAGTTATGACCAAAAATAGCGAGCTTGGGGGGGGCTTTTACCGGGGGGGCTTTTACCGTACCCCGCTTTATTTACTTCGAGCATCCTAGCATCGTTTTATTAGAAACAAATAAAAAAGTTCTAAAACATAACAATGAATGAGATTAGTACTTTCACTCATATTCATCCTTAAATTCGAAATTGGTATTTCGCCTCTCGCTGATGTCACTTAAGCCAATGCCCATAGGCACCGGTTTTTCGCCAGACAAAACCATTTGATGCTCTCTTTCGGCTAAAACGTAAAATTGACTGCATTACATTTGACAAATGTTTGTAATTGCTAATATCTCATTGCTTACCTACTCCTTTACGTTCCATTCGAGTCCATCGTGGTACAATGTCTATAAACGAATTATTTTTTTTTACTAATTATTGTAATGTTTTAAGATATTTTCAAAGTCAGTACATACCGTCAGCCATAATACGTTTCATCACCTAAAAATAGAAATGTGAAAAGATTTTAAAGGAATGTGTTTGAATTTTCATAAAGCAAAAGAACAATGGATTTAATTTGGTTTCACAAGTCATGTTTAAATTTCAGATACTTTCGCACAATAATAAATTCTGAGCCAAAAGCAAAATTCTAGTCAAGACACAGGCTTAGACTGTCAATCTATATAAGCTAGTTCTTCGGGCTTCAGCATATTTTCCATTCGAATTTAATAAAATTTATTTCTATATCATTAATTATAATAATTATTACATTTTCCATGTTTCTGTAGGGATGTTTGCGCCAAGCAGCGTACACATTTCGTGCATTTCTAAATATAACACATATGAGAATGCGAAAATAAAGCTAACTACATACCCTGAATACCATGGCCTCCGTTTAGGCACGTCCAGGGGCATGCGTCCTAAATTTGACAAAATTCCAAGTTGGCAATAATACTAAAATTTTAGCGTTACAAACCTTCTCCGTAGAATTCGTCCATCTTCATTTGCTAAAATTAATACTATTAGTAACTATCCATTCCTCAAGTAAAGATTTACGTCAAGTGGCGTAATTTCATCCATCGTTTTCATTGGTGCAAATTTTGGCGAAGCAATAACCTTTGGGAACCACTGACGACTTGCTTTCAGTTCCACAACGTGGAGACCTCGTCGCTCGGCCAATTCCTATGTTATTCAGTTTATTTCAAAAATAAAATCTTCTTTTGGATTATTACTACCTGATGGTTCTCCTGGTTCATGAGACCTGTTGTAAAAGCGTATATCAAGCCTTTGTAATTCCTCGTCGTTCCTTCCGTTTTCACATGAATATCCTTTATGCCGAGTAACTGCAATGAAATTGTTGATTAATCGTGTCTGAATATAATTTAAAAATATGGATACCTCACAAAGTTTGTGTAATCTTGGATGGGCAACAATGCCATAACCTTCCGGAACACGCTGAGCAAATACTCTTACGTTACGACATTCAGCAAAGAAGTCCTATAATCAACGCCGATGTTAAAATACTATAAGAAAAGCAAAATATGGCTGGAGAAAAAACCAACATTATCTTTATTACATTAGACATCATTTCTATCATACTATACGCCCTTAGTGTTAACCCTTCATTGCCGGAGTCATAGACAAAAGGCAGAATGTCTGCGTTACCATTATCTTTCCTTTTGGTGAGCTGTCTTTATCAAAAACATTATGGCCGCCATTGTTTATTTCTCTTTTCTATGTGATCTATTTACAGACACACTCTTTGTATGAATAATGAACACTCATTCGTTTCTTTCTTTTTGTGAAGTCTTTAGCAAATCAAAATCGTATCCGATCGGATACACTGGGAAATGAAGGGATAAACAATAATACCGGTAAATTTAACAATTCATTTCATTTCATTGCATTATTTCTATAGTTATATCTGTCCCATTTGTGGCCTCCAAATACTCTATAGGATATTGTCAACTTTTTGTCCTAAATCAGGATATGCAATTTGTTTACCCTCTTTTCTCTGATATTGCCCTGAAAATGGTCATTTTCGAGACACACCCTTGAAAATCGAGGAAAATTGGCGAATTTTTGGGGTCAGCGTAAATTTTGCAATTTCTAAAAACCGTCGTAACTTTCGAAATTTGGCACCTTTTGCGGAAATAAAAAACTTGACTATTAAATCGACAACGAAGAATACAATAAGCTTGTCAAATTCCGTGCAAGACCTGATTTTTAGCGCAAATTTGAATTCGCGCGAAATTTTCGCTTATGAAAATCGCCGTTTTAGATCGTATTAAAAATGTTTTTCCCGTTATTAGCTATACCAAAAATCAGCAAATTTCAACGGTCGGGCAATGAAGAGTTAATTAATTAAATTCTTATTGCTAATGTAATTTTATTAACTGCTAAAATTTTATAATGGTAATAGATTTTTTTGCTAGTATAAAGGATAACAGAAAGTGCAGTACCAGCACACAATTAACAGCAAACGAAGAAAAATTTTTAACGCGAGAAAATTCAATTAGAATTTATTAGCTAAGTAGCTAGACGCATCAATGAATTATTAGCAACGGGCTGAAAATGGGATTATAACAAACCAATTATACCTGATAAAGTGTTCTGTTCTCAAGCAAATTCACATGGAACAACCTCTTCGAAGCATTTCTTATAGATCTAAGATAACGATTTTGTAACTCTGCACACATAGAGTTAAATATAAAACATACTTGATAATTGCTTCATTTGTTTTAAACTGTCCAGCGTGACCAGCACCTATAATCACATAATTATTTAAAAGCACACAAGCCATTTTAAGGTACAAAATTAATATTAAATAATATAAACCCACCAAACCCTGCAATCCCTTTTCCATTTCCAGTGATCGAAAAAGCTTGCATTCTAAACGTTCGGCCATACTAAAAGAGATCCTTATTGAAGAAAATAATAGCAAGTTATATAGCCGCCATAATAGTAATTATATTCAAAATTTATCGTTAAGTAAGAAGCCTTTAAAATAAAATGAGTGATACAAAGAATCGCAATTTCTTACAGGATAGAAAACAAGAATAATAAATTCGAGCTACTACATGCATTATTATCCTCTCATTAGGATATGTTTGAATTTTGCGCCACATGCCGCAGCCACTTGAGTAGCTCTGATTGGCTACAGCCAATGGTGCAGCGTTTTTGGCTGATTCATGTATTTTATTCTAATGAAAGGAAAATAATAATGTCTTTCTTTCCTATTAAATATAACTGACCATCGGTGTCATTCTGCAAGTTCTACGGACCTAAAATCCATAAGAGCATTATTAATCATGTGTAGTAAACAGTGATTACCCAAAGACAGTAAGTCTGAAAGTCATCAAAATTCCCCTCATGATCCGATGGAGGAGGTCCAAGTTTCTGTCCTGAAGTATAATTATTATATTCAATAACGAAGTGTTTTTAACAGTACCCAAAATGCTTTGTGAGACAAATCCGCGTTCTAGTTGATGGAGCCTAAATATTGGCAGGACAACAATGAGCAAAAATAACATCTATAGCACTAATGGCAAATTTATTTTTGTGATTGTATAAATGTTCTAAACATAAAAATTTATTCCAGTTTTATCTCCACCAAATATACAATTTTCATTATACAAAAATTGGATGCCATTATTTATCAATTTTATCCAAGAAATTGACCAAAAATTAGAAATCCCATCAAAAAATTTCTTCAGCCGATGGACAGCGTCAGCCGAAGAAATTTTAAAATATGTAGGAGAAACCTCTTGTTTTTCTTTAAAATTTTCTCCGGAATTAATTCCTTATAAATCGGGTAAGTCCGGATAGCTGAGGGAAATAAGTGGGAAAAATCCGTTCAGTCCAATTTCCTCCGGATAAACGGGGTCAGTCTGTATATACAAAAGTACTTACTTTTCCGACGGAGGTCGATAACCTTTTTTGGGCATCGTTGCAACTGTTTCGCGGATTACTTCTTGCGGCATTTTAACTTCTTCACCTTCTTCCACCTCTACCTTTATCGGCTCCTCAGGCTGGTCAATTTTACCCTCCAAACCAGGAAACGTTATTTTCATGGGACCTAAATAAGGCAATTGCATAGAATTAACAAAGTTCAATTAAACACTTACTGTCGCGCCCGATATTATAGAACTTTTCAAGCTTTTTTATACGCTGACGACTTTTTCTGGTTCCTAAAAGATATTATTGTAAAAACAAACATGACACGCCTTAGTGCATACATAAATAGTGGCTGAAGACATATTTGGATATGGTTCAAACTACACACAATTCGAGAGTGAAACTAGCGCGAAATACTTGTTGAATTTTATTTTACTTTTTTATAAAATAAAACTAGATTCCTTATTCTTTAAACCAAATGAATCAATTAGAATTTCAGTTTATAAGAAACACCTTTTCTAGAACCGGCAGGTGACACATTAGTTACAGTTTTCCACAATTCATCTTGAGTACGACGCTGAAAGAAATCCACTTTCGTGCGAATCTGTGAAAAATTTGTAGCAGCCGAACATTGCGATATATTCAAAGCTTTCCGAAAATGCGCTACCAATAGCTTAGAATATGACATTGTTACTTATACCTGAAAGAAAGTAATCATACAACTAGCAAACCAAGAAAACAAAATAAAATAATCGAATGAACTCAATTTCGCATTGAGCCAAATAGGTTAAAAATATTTTATTTTCGCATATTAACATCAGATCAGTTTACAAAAAGAAACAAGTTAAAGACAAGTCAACTACAGGGATCAAAAGCGTATACAAAAAGCAGAGAATTCTAAAATCAGATATAAATATCTTAAATTATAACTACAATAACCTAATTAAGCTATTGCTAAAGAATCGTGAATTTTTGATTAGTCACTTTTCCAATACAGAAGTTGCGCATTTTAAACATGAAAATATTTTATAAACATATCTCCCTTTCATAACCAAAGCATAAAAAGCAACATTGTCGGTGGGCCAAAGTTTCCAGGATCAAAGCCGTAGCAGGATTATTCAAGAAATTTTTCCAAATTTTCGCTAAATCGTAAATTAGCGAATTTTGGAAGGTAAGTAATGCGTTTGAAAAGTACTGTTTACTTTTTTAAATATTTGTCTTTCAGGTCATCGCTAATTTACGATTTAGCAGCTAAGCGAATTTTACAAAATCTTTTGAATGATCCTGGAACTTACAGGTTTTGCTCTGGAACGTCTTCGCCTCGATAATTTAGCCAATAAAAACTTCCAATAATAGCGTTCACCAAAATGTAGTTAATTTTTGTAGCAAGAGAAAACCCAGCACTTCATTATTCGTCCAAAAATTGTTAACGATATCAAAACACAAAATACCAAGAGTTCCCCAGAACATACAATAGGTATAGGGTAAATCTAGAAATGTCGTATTCTTTTATAGAACCCCGGTAAAAACATCAGATAACATTTTTTTCATAAAGAACATAATTTTAAATTTTTGATAGAATACTGTATAAAATCCCGTATAAAAAAAGTACTACAGTATTTTAGTAAAATTCCTAGAAAATACCTAAAGGTTCTATTAAAGAGTTTATGGAAACACTTAAAAATAAAAAATATCACAATCAATTTGTATCATATTTCAGAGCATCACATTGGCAATAGAACATAATAAGAAAAATAATTTATTTTTTGCTCACTGACGAAAGTACGAATTCTACATCTTCATAGCTGCGCATTGACGCGATTCCGATTTCGCAGATAGCAATAACCAATCCAGACTGAAACAAACAAAATTAAATGAAGAATGATATCGTTTACTAATTTTATTGTTCCTTATGAATGCTTCCCTTGAAAAAATTCAAAATACATTTTGTGTACAAAATGCGATGAAAGGGACAGCGAAACTGGAATGGAATTATGTGTGTATAAAACTTGTGTAAAGTCAGAATTAGAATCAGTTCGGATACTAAATATAATATTTAAAATAAAATACACAGTAAGATATAAATAAAGTTATTGCTTTTGATTGACACAAATGTATTCTTCCAAAGATATGGCTCCATTCAATTCAGTGTGACATATCACAGCTGCGATATATGACACCCTACATTGAGTTAAACAACCCACGCTGATAGTGTCACACTTATTACTAAACCTATCACACATTTTTTCGCGATTTCTGGCAATTTCCTGTTAATTTCCTGAGGCGCCTAAATTTCGCGAAATGTTTATAAACTAACCGATTAAACCAAGAAGTAGCGACATTACATAGAGATCCCAATTTGGTCCAAGCGCTATGTCGAGAAAATTTACTGCGGGAACATTGCGAAAGGCCACGCCCTAAACATTTTGCTACTTATCTGGATATAGATAGTAATAATACCGTCAGCATGTGATCGAGAACGAACTCTATCCTTAGCTTCACTAATGCTAAAGCAACAGGAACAAATGCCTAAATGTATTCTCTTATTATGGACTAGCGAAGTGGGGCCGCTTCGCGGCCCTCACTTCGCTAGGAAGCGGGGAGCGTGCACAGCGGGAGATTGGGTTCGTCATCGCTTCGCGCACCGCCATCAGTATGCCCACCGCCATCAGCGGTAAGATTGGGTTGTTCGGGAGTAAGAGTTGTTCGGGAGTAAGGGTTGTTCGGGAGTAGATGTTCTAAGTTCCCTCACATTCCAAGGGAGAGGGTCGGGCGCTCCGCGCCCGACCACAGGACTGGCTCGCCACCTGCGGTGGCTCGTAATGTTTATGGGGTAAGATTGGGTTATACCCTTTTGTGATCTAAGTTCCCTCACATTCCAAGGGGGAGGGTCGGGCGCTTCGCGCCCGACCACAGGACTCCATGGTGTATCAAGAATGCCCTCCCCAAAAAAACTGGGGACAAATACCTTAGACGGAAAACGGTGTATCAAGAATACCCTCCCCGAAAACTGGGGACAAATACCTTAGACGGAAAACGGTGTATCAAGAATGACCTCCCCAAAAAACTGGGGACAAATACCTTAGACGGAAAACGGTGTATCAAGAATGCCCTCCCCAAAAACTGGGGACAAATACCTTAGACGGAAAACGGTGTATCAAGAATACCCTCCCCGAAAACTGGGGACAAATACCTTAGACGGAAAACGGTGTATCAAGAATGACCTCCCCAAAAAACTGGGGACAAATACCTTAGACGGAAAACGGTGTATCAAGAATGCCCTCCCCGAAAACTGGGGACAAATACCTTAGACGGAAAACGGTGTATCAAGAATGCCCTCCCCAAAAAACTGGGGACAAATACCTTAGACGGAAAACGGTGTATCAAGAATACCCTCCCCGAAAACTGGGGACAAATACCTTAGACGGAAAACGGTGTATCAAGAATGCCCTCCCCAAAAAACTGGGGACAAATACCTTAGACGGAAAACGGTGTATCAAGAATGCCCTCCCCAAAAAACTGGGGACAAATACCTTAGACGGAAAACGGTGTATCAAGAATGACCTCCCCGAAAACTGGGGACAAATACCTTAGACGGAAAACGGTGTATCAAGAATGCCCTCCCCAAAAAAACTGGGGACAAATACCTTAGACGGAAAACGGTGTATCAAGAATACCCTCCCCGAAAACTGGGGACAAATACCTTATACGGAAAACGGTGTATCAAGAATGACCTCCCCAAAAAACTGGGGACAAATACCTTAGACGGAAAACGGTGTATCAAGAATGCCCTCCCCAAAAACTGGGGACAAATACCTTACACGGAAAAAGGTGTATCAAGAATGCCCTCCCCAAAAACTGGGGACAAAAACCTTACACGAAAAAGGTGTATCAAGAATGCCCTCCCCGAAAACTGGGGACAAATACCTTAGACGGAAAACGGTGTATCAAGAATGCCCTCCCCAAAAAAACTGGGGACAAATACCTTAGACGGAAAACGGTGTATCAAGAATGCCCTCCCCGAAAACTGGGGACAAATACCTTAGACGGAAAACGGTGTATCAAGAATGCCCTCCCCAAAAACTGGGGACGATTATCAAATGCCCCCCAAAATTCACTCTAAAAATTTGTCTAAAAATTTGGTCTAAGAATGTGGTAAAAATCTGCAATCCCACTTCTGACGACCGACTGTAGCAAAAATTCGGGATATACAATTTTTTGTCTAAAAAATTTTGTCTAAATTTTGTCTATATTTTGCTAAAAACATACTCAGCTCGTCTATACGAACATTTTAAGCTATCACTTGGCCAGATATAGCCACTGGAAGGGGTCTAACGGCCATGGGACACCGGACGGACTGACAGCTTTAGCTTACTGGGGGGATATATCGCAACAATTTAAATAAAATACTTCTGTGCTGGTTTCGGCAGCCAGATCATAGTATCTTTTGGCCAAATGAAGATCCTATAAAAATAATAATTACATTATTTTTTGTACAACTGAAAACGAATTAAATATTTGGAAAATACAACTGTATTTTTGCAAGTATAATCCTTATTATTTAATCCTCATTTTTTAAGTCCGCATTTATAATCTTCATTATTTAAGGGTTGTGAAAATTTTGATTGACACATATATCACATTACTGATAAATATAAAACGTCTAAATGTAGCTTCACCTTCACAAACCTTTCTTTACAACTTAGCGTTCAATTATAAAATCAATCATACCTTATTGACACCAAGCCCATGCTCATGCATATATCCCAAATTGAACATTGCTTGTGCACTTTGATGTGACGTAGCAGCGATTTTGTAATGATTAGCAGCCTAAAGATCAACTTAGATCAGTCCACCGAATGCGACGTTGTATTGAATCATACGATTTATTTTGTTATTTTTGAAATTACATTAATTAGACCAAAAATAGTATGAAATTCAAAAACACCGAAAATCGATCAAACCATCGATCACTATCGTAGTCACAATGAAGCAACTGTATGAATTGAGTCAGAAAAGGTTTTTCAAAACATATTTAATAATAGTTACAAAGATGTAAAATTTATACTGTTCTTCTATTCATACGAAATTCAAATATACGAGATTAAGACCTACCTCTGCGAGATCCACTTCTGTGCCAAAACCATAATATTTGTAGTCTCCAAGCTTTACACGAGCTACTGGATAATCTTGATTTGCTGCTCTTTGCCAACTCAAGAGCGCTCTCTGGTAAGCTTCCTCTTGTGGAAATAGGCGAGTCTCCTCTTGATCCATTATATATGCAAAATTAGTTTGAGCTAAAATATATTAAATGACATTTTATGAAACAGCAATATCAAACTAGACGTTTACAAAAACTAAATATTTTACTTTATGATCGTAATACAATAGAGCTCGCTATATCTCAATTATTACATTTGCATATATTTTATCATCAGTGTTACATAACTGCACCAGTGTTTTCCTCGCATGTAATTTGGCATTATTTCTTATAAGGGCCATTAACAACCTCAGGTTTAGGCCCTAGCTTAATCGACTCTTAAGAGAGAAGGAATCCATATTGAATTTGACGGGAAAATGCACTAAATTGTGAAAGAAAATCCCTTTTGCTAACTGTAGCTATTATAAATTCATTGTATGCAAATCACAAAAACCTTACCCGCTTCGTATCCAAACTCGGCCAAAAACAAATAACGGAATGCAGCCTCATCAACAGCACCGTTTTGGAACTAAAAGCATCAAAATTTTTGTTTAGAAATGTATTTGTACCACTACAAAATATATATTCACCTTAAGATATGCGTCCATAAACCTCTCGGCCCAGCGACCCCTTTCGGCAACATTTTTGTACAATGCCATGGCAAATCGACAATTTCTCAAAACGCCAATGCCCTACAAATAAACATTTACGTTCATGATATCACAAAGAAACAGTTCAAACCTTAGCATGCATTTGTGCCAGATTATAGACCGCCAGAATATGGCCTGACTGAGAGGCTAATTGGAAATATTTCAAGGCCTGCTTGAAATCCCGTTTGACGCCTTGTCCTTTGTAATACATTTGACCAAGATGTAATTGTGCGTCTGAAAAATAAATAAATTTTTATCTTACAAGAAAATCAAACCAGCAAGTCCTTGTTCCGCTGCTAATGTGAATAGTTTCAGAGCCTTGTATGGATCAGCTTTCATTCCGTAACCGTAGAGAAACATCATGCCAAGCCCGGACTGGCCAACAGCATTTCCCTATAGCGAAATTTAAATTGTTTTAGAATATTATGTAGTGTTCTTGAAACCTTATCAGCAGCCTTTTTAAAATACTGGAACGCCGTCACGTTATTTTGCGGAGTCGCTGAGGTTCCTTCCAAATACATCTTTCCAAGAAATCCATAAGCTTGTGTGTTTCCGGCTTCAGCAGCAATTGTAAAATATTTTGCAGCAGATTCTAAGTCCAACGGAACACCCTTTCCTCCGGTTAGATATAATTGCGCCAATCCAAGCTAAATTTTATTATCTATAAAAATAGATTCAGAAACAAAATTTTCTTAAGAGTTTTTTTCTTAAGAGAAGTTTTCTTAAGAGAAGTTTGATATTTTTGTTCGGAAAAGTACAGTCGTCCCTCTCTAATATGACCCTCTCTACTATGACTCCCTCCCTAATATGACCCATTTCGGCCGAAACGGATTTTTTTGTATGGAAATTCCCTCTCTAATATGACCCTTCCCTCTCTAATATGACCCTTTTCGGGGGTCAGGCAAGAAAAGTGACATAAGGGTACCCCCTATTGATTTTGAAAAATTTTCTCCGGCCGCCGCCGTTGGCGGCGGCAGGAGAAAATTTTTGAATTTCACACCCAAAATTCAAATTTTCAAGTAAAACTTTTATCTAAATTTCAAATTTTCTTCAAAATTTTGCAAATGGTTTTGTATGTTTTTACCATTTTTTGACAAATTTCTTTATAGTCTCACGTTTTTTTAACTGACGGGCTAATTTCTGTGCTCTCTCTCGCTTTTCTCTAACCGTCTGCCAGATTTTTGTGCTATTATGATAATGGATACTCGTGAAAAAGCGTTCTAGATACATCCCATTTTAACTGAAAAATTTCCCAAAACTTAAAAATTTTTTTACAAATCCAAAAATGAAAATTTTAGAAATTAAAATGGGACCTATCTAGAACGGTTATTCACGACTTAAATAGTCAATCTAAACGGGTTCTATGCAGTGTCAAAAAATTTTGGAAAAAAATTTCACCCTCTCTACTATGACCCATTTTGTCCAAGATGGATTTTTTTGTATGGAAATTCCCTCTCTACTATGACTCCCTCCCTAATATGACCCTTTTCGGCCAAAACGGATAGGGTCATATTAGAGAGGGACGACTGTATAGGATATTTATACATAATAGCCGATTAGAAATCTAATAGCCGATACAAACATACAGGCTAGAGAGTATTTTCTTAATATGGAATATTATGATACAGTTTTGTAATGTATGATCGATCTTTTTCTTTTCTTAGAGTTTCGGTAATTTCGTCCCCTCCACATTCATAGTTAATATTAAAAAATGTTAAGTCTAATAACACAATCAAATTATAAAAATTCAACGAAAAATCAAAACATACAATTGCTTGCATGTCTCCTGTTTCTGCAAGATATTTGTAGTACGAAAAGACATTATTGTCCAATAATGTGCCTGACGACGTGGATGATGCTTCCTAAAATCCCGATAGTAAAATGAAAAACGATGGCAAGTTATTACAATTTCATCTGGGATCCTAATACGTTGAATAGATGCTGTACCCGTAAGCTTTACTTTTGACACCACTTTCTCAGCAACTTTGCGGTACCACATTAGACTGGTTTCACAACTCTAAACCAAATTTAGTTTGCTCAACTCGAATTTTTCAATATAGCACCTGTGTTGTAGAGATTCCATAACCATATCGATAACCCTTAAACATGTAAAATAATATAACCAAATCGTTATATCACATACCAGTGCCATTTGGGCAAGCGGATTTCCACCCAACGCAGAAAATGTGTAATGCAAGAATCCTTTGGCAGGATTCGGCTCTCCAATTCCAACACCTAAAAGTTTAGCATTTCATAAAATGATTAAGCAGATTAATAATTGTGTTCAGTAAAGTTACCTGTAGAATACAAGAATCCAAGTCCGAGGTGTCCATCAGGTGACCCTTTAGTTGCCAGCTTCTCGAAGATCTGCTTTGCTTCGTCGATACTCCATCTATAGTCTCCAAATAGATAGGAGAAGGCTGAAAAGAATTATGTATAAATAAATAGTGAAGAACATTATGATTAACACAAACCAAGAATTTTCTCGGCATCCACGTGTTTCAATTGTGCAGCTTCCTCCAAATCCATGTAAGCGCTTCTGATATCACGAGAACCTATGTCAGCCCACCGTCGCTTTGATAGAATTTCCATCGCACTAAATACAAAGAATCATATTAATGTTATGGACATTGTAGTTACAGTTGTTAGGATCCTTGACACACACACAATGATATCAGTAAAAAATTGCAAGATTCAAAATTATTAGAGGTAGTACATCTCTATTAGATCTACTTTAAAGATATATCTATCTTTCAAAAACACTATACATAATAGTAAATAATACATATTAAATGCAGTATACAAAATGCATCGAGCCGGCACAAACGTTTTCGGTTCAAAATTTCAAGAGTTATACCAAAAAAAGCTGAATTTTTACCCAATTACTAACCCATGAATCTACTAATAGCAGAAAAGAATGTTATATATTTTTACGACTAAATATTTTCCGTATGGTAAGTATACTTTAATGATATGTGTAACCTGGTCACGTTGTGGACCAATTCAAAAAATTAAATCGCTAGAAACCCTCTTAAGAAATTCTAGACCTATTAAAAAATTTTCAGGCGAGGTTATAAACATTGAAAATTTTACATACCTCTGGTAAATAGCTTCCGCTTTCGGATCAAGAACACTAAAACAAATGGTTAGGTAATTAACGATAGTTATCCAGAAAAATTACTCTGTAGATTTGCGCTCAGGAACGAATTCTTCGAAGGAGCCATATGAGGTCGGCTTGGCTTCTGTTTCAGAGTTGGAATGTTGCATTTTATCGATATATTCGTCCGAAACATCATTTGCATCTATAATAATATGTTTGTACCATGGAAAACACTGAAGCTTGTATAAGTATCTAGCATGTAAACGCTACCTAACGAGTCCTTATTGTCTTCCTCTTCGGTCTCTATTTCGCCATCGTCATTCAATAAGACGACGTGCTCTTCTGCATTTCTTTCGAGAAGTGGTTTGTCGTTACCGTTTTCATCGGACTTTTTGCGAGAACTCTGAAATTACGAACATTTAAAAACATATCTTGAGCGACAAAGGAAGTGCTTACCTGCGCAAGGTGTAATGAGATTAATAGAAGAAATACTAGACATAAGTGCGAATATCTTCTCATCCTGAACATAAGATGAGTAGGAATGATCGAATATCTTTGGCTACATAAGCAAAGGTGCTCAGATGACGGGCACTTGGATCCAACAAATATACATGTTCGGTTTTAAATGAACATTCAGCATAAAGGGAATTTGCGCGCCAAATCAAATTATATTTATGAATTGCACAAAAACATAATTCCAAAGTAAAAGTATCGTATTGCGTCTAACTGAACTTAAATGCCTTGGCTTTAAATTTTTCAACCATACCTAAGATTTTTACTATTCCAAAGTTGTTTTTCTCCGATTATTTGAAGACAAAAATGTCTAAGCTAGCTAAACCTACGCAACTCGACAAGATCTATACGAATATGCGCTTTTAGCGCAACTAATAAGCGACTTTTCGGAGAACTGATATTTCAAGATGACAACCAACATAAAGAACACTCTAATATACGATTTGTCTTTAAGATAGTAAAACATTGGAAAGCACAAAGTACTACAGAAAATTGTTCGTTCTTTAGTAGAACAAGATCTTAACCTAGAATCCTAACTATGGTGGGTGCTGTTTTGATTTTAAGTTTAACCCATCGTCGGCTGTATAATATTTCGCCTACTCCTATAAAATTGACATTTTGAAATGTAAAGCAGACAAAATGTTAATCTCCGGCATCGGCCACTGTTAAACGTACAGGGGCCGATCTATATCAAGTGCTCAGATGCTCAGATCTGAGCATTCTCTAAGCGAAAAATGTCTGGCTTTTCACAATTGCACAACGCGTCACTATTTTCTCTCTCACATCTCTCTTCTTATTTTGTGTTAGACACAGAATGCTCAGAAAATGAAAATGCTTTGTTAATTTCCTCAGACGTATTTTCGTCTGAGCATATGCTCAGACGATTTTCCAAAATTTATAAGAGAAACATTTAAGTTCCTCACGTTGGGTAATTAAACCGAATACTCGTTGCTAGACGTCCGCCCTTTATGTTGTTTGTGGGTCGATTTGGTGCTATTGTGCGGCGCACCAAAAAGACTATTGCAGAACGAGAGCGCAGAGAAGATATGTGTCTGCCCGGTTATTTCCCACTGCAGCTTCCTTTCCTTTCTTTTCCTTTCTAATCAGACAGACAAACACTTTGAGAGAGAGCACGCTATTTATGAGAGAGCCAGACATTTTTTGGTTAGAGATTCTGAGCATCTGAGCACTTGATATAGATCGGCCCCAGGATTGATAGCTCCAAGTGTCCTCTATGAGAACATGTGAAAAATAGGATCTTTTTCGCCAAGCAAAAATGACATTCACGATTTTATCTCTGTTTTTCTACCGTTTCCCTTTGGCACAATATTTCGACATTACTTGACGTGCCCCAAATATGCATAATATCTGAATTTCACGTACAAGGGAATAAGCTAAAAATAAGATAGAGCTTGCTGTAGCGACTTTAGATAATAAAAAAATACCCATTGAGAATGTCACCCTTAATCACCCAAAATTTTGTATATGAAAAACACGTATAACAAAAAAATTTCTCAAAGGTCGTTTGTGCACAGTTATAAAAATGTAGGTGCTGTTGCGAAATACCTTTAAATTTCCTAGGGATACAATGGAATAATATCGCCAAAATTGTGACTTTACGCTCAAAAAGGCGTAAAAATGACCAAAATTTGAGATTTTTGTCCATTTTATGGCTCCAAAAGCGAAATAACCACAAAATCGGTGTTTCCGCCATAAAATTACCGTAAATTTTATTGGGCCATGTTAAGGAAAATGCTTTAGAAGAAGTCTTTCCAATTTTGATCAATTGTGGGCCGTTTTGAATGTACAAATTCACTGTTACCTCTAGACAAACATATCTTAGAGGGAAAAGGGATATTTTTGCAGCACTTATTACTTAAATGAAAGTAAATTGAAAACACAAATGATGGGATGGTTGGTTGTAATACGAAATCGTTGCTTGATAAATCGTTGACTGCGTTTCCATTACACCTATCCGAAAGGTGTTTGCATATCTCTAGAAATGCGAAGCGATATGTCATCTCATTTTTTCCGCCCGGACAGTTATATTTTAATATTTATTAATTTTGGTGGATATTTCGTGTATGTTTCTTCTAGGTGTTTTGTAACAAACAGCATTTGCATAAGGTTAACTAAGGGCGTATCTATAACACATGCACTGGGAATGAACAGTAATAAACAATCTAAAGCCTCAATTGCAACGTTATATTTAGAAACACACTTTATTCAATAAACATGGGTAAATGTCAAATCAACTTATTTCGCAACAACAAAATATAACTTGTAAGCAAAATAAATAAACAAGTGTTAATGTCGGTGTGAGATTTAAGCATCTGGATTCGCCAAAGGATTCTTCAATACAAGGATCACGGAATCGCCTCGTAAGAACATTTTCGAGATGAAGCGATCCTTCGCTACTGGTTTGGCTTTCTTTTTTCCTTTGCCTAAATCGAAATATAAGCAATAGAAATCGAAGCAAGTAACTTTCTCACCTGACTTTGGAGTCTCAGTCCACATTTCCTTCACATCTTCCAGCACCATATTGCAATGTCTGTAATTTTATTGGTGTTTTAGAATTTATTCGACAAAAATATCGCTGAAGAATAAATTGGTTCTCGATCTACTCGGTTTTACTTGATTTCCAATAAAAGTAAAACGTAATCACGAGCTCTGAGATCCCTAAATAGCGGCAGCGTTCTGTAGTCTGTATTAACGATCAAATGTCTCCTATTAGTTCGGCTAAACTTTCCGTCTCAGATCGGGCCAAGTGAGGTACCATTGGAAAGCCCTTAGGCAGTAGGACCACCAAAAACTACGGGGCCGATTATTTACACCAGGGGTTTTCGCTAATCACGAATCTGACGTCAGATTTGTTCTCACGAGGTCTTGTTATTCTCACGAGATCTCTCACAAGGTCAGGATGGTACAAATAAGTTTTTCCATACTCTAATAAGGCCCCCTATGAGAAAGGTGCTGCGAAGCAGCAGCCGCTTCCCTAGTGCTATATTAATCTTTGTAGATTCAAGCTTATTAAATAAATCAAGCACTTCTCATATGTGGTTGAAACAGGTAAAAAAGTATAAAGATTGTTTTCATAAATAAACATTTGATTATTCACGAACTTTTTCATAAATTTTATACTTCCGTTCATTACCGAAAAGTTACTATCTTAAAGATTTTGGTCTTAAATTACTTCCCATAAATCTAGATATACAATTTCAGACTGGTGATGGAATAATGATGACTTCATTAAAATGTGTCGCGAATTATTCAACTAACTCCAATTCGACTAAAGACCTGCTAAAGCCGCGCAACTACCCTGCGTAATACGCAGGCGTTGTATCTATGCACCTATGCTGCGTATTACGTAGCATGAACCTTTATAACTGTATTTGGGCAAAAATCCATGATATCAAAAATATCTGGATGATCGAAAGCTCAAAAAGCATAATTTATCCTGAATGTTTTATAACAAATGTTACCTGTCAAATGCTTTAATTCGGCCAAGTAGTTTCTTGTTGTTGCGACAATTAATGAGTACCTGAGCGTTGTTCTTCACCGAATGAGTTAAGACAGAAAGTGGACCAATGTTGAACTCCTCCTGTTCCTTTTTCTCCAGCTCCTCCTGACTCATTTCAGATCTTGGCTTGTTTCTAAATGCAAATTCAAGAGGTTTTCCAGAAAGTATATATTTCCTATTAAGATTCTCCGAAAGTCTTCGTCGCAAGCTCATTATTTCAACCTTATGAAAACGGTTTATATAATATTTCTTCACCAAATGAAGAATGTTTCTTTTGAGAAAATTGTAGGCGAAAAGACATAGCTAAATGAATGTGGCCAATTTATAATATTTTCAGTGTAAATAATTACCAATCTCAGCGCTTTTATTACCTCACAACATAGCTGGTTGGAATCTTTAACATTATTTTGTCCGTACGGTAATCTGTGACTGTTATGTTTACAAATAACATAAAAACTTACGATGTCATTGTTCCTTATTCCACTGATAGATATTCTTTAGCTCAGTATAGAAAGTAACTTATGGTGAAATAATAAGCTTTACATAAAATGCATTCGGCGCGAATTTACTGTAACTATGGATCAGGAAATTCGTTTTGAGACAAACTGCATTTATTCAATAGAAGCGATTCCTGTCGAAAATTTGTAGTAGAGTAATTTGTGTATCGATATTTATCAAAGGGAAAATGTAGGATATTCCTTTTTAGAATTTCAGTAGTTCCTTAAAACAATTCAAATTAAGGACTGTTTTGTTGTGAAGTAAAAGTGTTTTATTCCGGAAAACTTTTCCGTAGTAATAGTAATTTTGTTTATTTACCTAATAATAAAATTTTGTGACGATTTTGTTTTGAAATTGCATTTACTGATGTGTTTCTTTTATTTATAAGAAGTTGTTTTGAAAACAGGTGTATACTAAAAACGTATTTGAATACAAAATTTTTGCCCTGAAACTATTTAAAATTGTTATTGTATCCTTGTTAATATGATTGAGGAAATCTTTTTTATTGCCAATGATACGATTGATATTCTTTTGTATAAATTCTTCAGGGCAGCCATTTTCAATGAATGTTTTAAATAATAATGTAAGGTTTTTTCTAATACCTTCTTCCGTATTATTTGTTTTACTGTATCTAATAATTTCTGTAATAATTATGTTACTTATCATATTTTTTGGTATACAACTATCAAAATTTGGATATTTGTTAACGGTGAATGCGTAATCACGTGTTTTGTCATATGTTTCATATTGAATTCGTTTGTCTTTAATTTTTATAGAGAGGTCAAGAAATGCTGTTTGTGTAACATCACTCGTTTTATTGAGTTCAAGCACATTGCCATAGATTTTAGTGGCTTCATTTTGAAGTTTTACTTAGACAAAGAATGTCATCAATGTATCTGAACGTTAGTGACATTTCTTTTTTCAGATCCATGTCAGAACAAGTTTTCATATAACGAAGCTAGCTGTAAGTGTAATGTCAGCTATAATAGGACTTGCATTACCTCCTTGTGGGATACCGCAGATTTGTAGGAAGTTGTTTCCTGCAAATTGAACGTAACAATTTTTAATGAGGAACGAAACCATCAAGTACACATCTGTTAAGCTATATTCCTCACAATTATTGTAATTTGTTCTGCTGAAAAAGCTATTGTACATGTTACATTGTATGTTCATTCTGCTGTTTCCATCAAAAGTATTTTTAACCATCTCCATTATATTGTTGCTGTCTTGGTGTGGAAGTGCAGTGAATAGATTGCTGAAGTCTCCGCAATACAATTCACTGACCTTTTTGTTGTACTTGTTAAGTGCATTTGTAACTTGTCCGCTACAGTTGACGGACCAGTTCATTAGTATACCACTTCTATTTTTAGTTGTGTTACAGTAATTTAGGATGTGGTTTTTAACTGTTTCTAATATCCTTACTATAATTATGTTTAATGGTCTCGAGACAGCCTTTTTTGCACCTGCGATAAACCTAAATTTTATAGGATTTTTGTGAAATTTAGGTATGGCATATAAAAGTGGTATGTTTAGGTTTTCAATATCAGCTTCAATATATAGCTTTATAAAAATCTTTGTATTCATTGAATATAACTTCTCTGCTCTTGTTCGAAGGGGCATATGTTTTGTTTCCATTGAATTTTATATTGTTATCTGTTATTTGTATGCCTACTTCTTTGCATATTGTGAGTATGTATAATTTTTTACATATAAAAGCAAAGTTGTTTCCGGCTTTGTCAATGTTTGTTATGAGATTTTCGTCTGAAATTTTGTAATGACAGCTTTCGCTACCTTTGTGTATTTTGTCCTTGACATTTCTGTGCCATCTCTGTTCACCAATTGTGATGAGTCGAGATATTACGTTACTTTTAATGAGAAGTAAACTTTAAAAAATAACAAAACGTACTGCAAAACTCACGAGAAAGGATATATGAAGAACATGCCATAAATGGCCCTTTGAGAAGATAATGTTCTAGTCTTTTATTAACCCTTCATTGCCGAGCCGTGGGAGAGCCCCGTATGCCAAACCTTAGGATTTTGCTGATTTTTGGTATATGGGTAGATCTCGAGATTCTATTAGATACGTATTTTTTTTCAAAAACCCCCAAAAATTCTATTTTTTTGGGCGGGGGGTCAAAAAGTCGAGATTTTTTCCGAAAATCTATGACCCCCTATGGTTTCGAAATTTTCAAAAAATTTAAAAATTTTTAAGTCTAAAAAACAATTTTTCTGGTCAATTTCGATGCGCTGAGCACGAATCTGAAGTTAGTTTTTTCGTTGAGTCTCAAAAAATTTTTCCGACAAATTTCGAATTTTTCAAGAGTGTACCTTTTTTAGAGTGCTCTAAAAAAATTTTAGAACTAAAAACACAAAAACTAAATACGTATTCTTATTCAGGACAAAAAGTTGACTCTATAAGAGTAATATCAGATTTTAGCTAGGAAGCCAAAAAACTGGCCAAAAATTACTCTACTACATAAGTTGCGTATCTAATCGGATACTCTCGGCCTTAATGGGTTAAACTTTTCATTGCGAATTTTTGCCCTAGAGATGTTTTATTCAAATTCAGATTTCATTTTATTACATAAAATAATACAATTCAGCGACAGAAGAAACAAATAAGATACAAATCGAGGTGATTGACAACGAAATACGAAGCACGACACAAATTTGTGAATTATCAAGAAAATAACAAGCGCAAGCTATAAAAATGTGTGCGCAACTTTTAATGTTTGATATTGGTTTGGCCGGAAATTATTGTCGGTGTTTTCAAAGTCAATTTTTATTAATCTAAAGCGGTGTTTTTCTTGAGTGTTACATACCATTCGGTAGCACATTCATTCCTCTTTCAAACCGTATATAGCATGATTTACCATTACATGTAACCATTACTTTAAGATAGTTCTAAGGAAGCACACCCAAAAAATTGATTTTTGGTTATTTTTAGCAACTTTCATGAATAATTTTTTTTATCTTTTGGCACAATTCTAAAAAGTGGCATTGCGGCATTTGTAGGCAAGGTCTATCTCAACAACATACTTTTTACAGAATAACTTTTGCTTTGAAATTCTGCGAGATATGCCCGCTCAAAGTGGGGACATAAACCGAAAAAATTGCAAAAATCGAAATTTTCCGTTTTTCGAGCGATGTCATTTCTTAAAATGGTCATATCTCTGCAGCCATCAAACGAAAAAATGTTCTGTAAAAGGTAAGTACTAGAGCTGATATTGCTCTACAATATTGCACAATTGGAAATAGAATGCCTAATATTTTTGCACACAAAAGATATAAAAACAGCTCAAAAATTGGTGATTTTGAAATTTTTCATGGAATCACAAATAGCTAACAATTTTTTACAAAGCTAAAATATAATTTAAGTATAGTTGCATGGAGAAAACCCTTGGCTATCAAACAGTATATAACACTCATAGGCACTCTAGCGTTACGTGAGAAAAAAATTATATTTAAAAACACCGACACGAATTTCCGGCCAAACCAATAAATACGCAAATGAGTATTTGACTACAATAGTTCAGATCAAATGAAAATATTAATTCAAGAGCTTTTGAACTTCCCACTAGTT
This sequence comes from Ditylenchus destructor, assembly GCA_022814885.1. Lineage (NCBI taxonomy): Eukaryota > Metazoa > Nematoda > Chromadorea > Rhabditida > Anguinidae > Ditylenchus > Ditylenchus destructor. Next base: position 1,169,587 of record JAKKPZ010000005.1, read on the forward strand.
TTATCCTTCACAATGCCTGTCAATATCCATGTGCTGTGCGCGGTGACACAATGTGAGCGCTACGGACCATCGCATTGATCGTTTTTAAGTCCTGAAAATAAACAACTTATGAAACAGAGTTGCTATGTTAAACGAAAGGAAACAAACTTTGCTCGGAGATCTCGCGAAATTGTAGCGGGCAGGACGTCCTAGCAGAGTTGGAAACGACGACAGTGGCATCACATTGATCTGTTCGTTTACCAATCTTCGCGGTGATAGAGAGTTGCAATGAATTTTAGGCATTGGAATCAGCAAAGGATTGTTCTAAATGATTACACACTTACTAAAATATTTACCGATAATTTGTGTTTTATACTCGGGAATGTTTACGTGAGAAAAAATAACATGGAAACCACGCCTTTTTGTTGCTTCAAATAATTTTTAGACCTTTTTACAGTTAAATGTGGTATTGTCAGGATAATACCTCTTTTGATTCAATATTGGATGGAGTCAAACGCTTTACGAAATCCTCAACTTTGGGCACAAAAGCGCGATTGTAATATTTAATTAAGTCAGCGTAGTCGAGATTGTGCGGTTCGGGAGTTGGTGGCGCAGAGGCCATATCAGGCGCTGGCAGTGCACTACTCGAACGCAATCCTTTGTGACCTCCTTGGCTAACTGACGATACCGAATCGCGGGAAGCACTATCGTCTGTTACCACAGTTGCAGGTGATCTAAATTAAATTATTTGTGCACTGGAAGATACAGCACATTAAAATCGGGCATATAAAAGTTGCCATTCAACGAAGTATTTTTAAAGGGCTGATACCACATCGTGAGATAGGCATTATTTTTCAGTTATTTGTGAACTTTTTTGGGGTATATATTTGAGTTTCGCTATATGATGTAAAACAAGTGTTTATGATATTACAAGTAATGTTCATCTGAAAATGTTCCGGTTTATCAGATATATATAATTTGATCGCGAGAAATACATTGTGAGGAAAAAAGGTATCAATCTCAAAGAGGTGCTGCCAACCCTTTAAGAATAACTTGGATCGAATGATTAATAGTAATTTGTTTTTACAGCATTTTTAACTGTGATTACATATGCAAATATATATTAAATACTAAAAGCAAGATTAAGTGTTTCGACCCGATTCCATCTAGGTTAGATCATCACCAGTAGGATGGTAGTCATTCTGATGTAAGGCAGAAGTAAAGCACTAATATGTGACCTTACAACATTTTGTAAGGATGATTTTGACAAGAAACATTTTTCTTATCAACAAGAAACAAATTATATTGACTTTCAAGAGCTTACGCAGATGTATCCATTAAAACACGGCGATATACGCGACTAACAGCTTGAGGTTGGTATCTGAAATATGACACATTAAAATATTGAGGTGAACACGAATTATACCTGTAATGTGACATAATATCATGGAAACTTGTCTCCAAACCGCACACTTTAGCCACAATATATAAACAGCACATGAGATTTTGATCCAAATGACGGCCGACCATTAGTGAAGTGTCTAAAATGCAACAATGAACGTCCGTAATGACAAAAGTAAGAAATACCTTCGCGGAGCACATGCTCAAATAGCGTCCATACTTTCTGCCGATTAGTCTCATCCATTCGTATTCTGTCACAAAGGTCTGACAAGCGAACTGCGGACAAGTAATAAACCTAAAGACAAATTTTATGTCCTAATTTTCTTTATATTGAATTTAGCGCGCAACAGTTTCCGAAACGGATGCAGAAGTTATTCATTAGATGCAGAAGTAAAATATTATATAACTTATTTGGAATTTGATTGAAATAAACAAACCTTTCTGAAAAATACTGTAACCGATGACGGTAAAGGCTGCTGTTGTTGATGTTCTTCTTGCTGCACATAATCCTGTTGCATTTCATAATCCCCTGTAGCAGGGCGCTTTATTCGCGGCGGTACACCTTCAATACTTTCATCCACATTTTCGGCGTACTCTTCGTAATGCAAAGGACGCTTCACAGCCATTTGGCGCTCGTAAGGTTTCATTGGTGAACTATAACGGCCAACAAGAGTGGATGTGGGAGTATAGTGCTGTCCATTTCCATATGGGTCGGCACGAGTATCGTAAGCATTGAGAGAAACAGAACGCGAGCTAGGTACTGCATTGTTGGCTTGCTTGGCTAGAGCACTCCAAAGTGGTGAGTCAAGCGCCCATGCTTTCTCCTCCAGCACTTGTTCTTCTACCTACAAGATTAAATTGGTGACACCGTTCTCTCTTTCTACGATCATTTCTGTATCATTAAGGCGAAAATGATAACTAGCAACAAGAAAATTATTGAAGGAAGCTTCATTTTTCATCAACTGAATTTCTTAAAAGCTGTTACATTCTTTTGCAGTTTTGACATTTACATAAAAATGATATAATTAGCCAGCAGCCATTTTTCAGAATATTACTAAAATAGTCGAATTTAGTTACAAAATACATTTTCCAAATTTTAAACAAATGTGAGTATACAGAATGTTAACTTTAATTTTATACTTGAATGCAAATATTCTACAAACCTTGTTTAAATGTTTGACCATATCACGGGACAATTCCACCTCAGCGCGAATAACCAATTCGATAATCTTGTAGAAGTTCACAGGTGCTACGCGTGCAATTTCGGCGCTCCAAGGAAACTCACGCTCACTACCATGGCTGAATAAAACCAATTCCAGAGCACAAATCCACAACGACCCAATGAAATCCGGCTTGTGGAGTATCGCCTGAAAATAAGTTTTAGAATATTGAAACCTAAGCATTTACTTACACTAAAGTCCTCCGCTACCTCCATACCACTATTCAAACCGCGTTCTCTGTCGTGCATCACGACCTGATGTAAAAGTCTGTAGAAAAGTGTCTCGACATTTTCTTTTCTTTGTTTAATTGAAGTAGTAAAATTCGAATCATATGAGTCGCCATTCGATGTCCTTTCTTGTTCGACCTTTTTCAGAAGGTTGTCCCCCAGGCTCGCCACTAAAATAAAACATTTTCTAAAGCAAATATAATTCTTCCAAGTCATACAAATTTATAATTTTTGCTTTTTAATTAATTTTAAGCCTAAGCTTAAAATCCATTGTCTTGTACTTAATCTAGGTTAATGCACAAACAACCACGGCCAAAAAACATTATACCTTACCTCTACTCGCTATGAAGGCTTTGGGATTTTCAAGGCATTGAGACATCAATTGCTCAAAGCTTTCAGCATTTCTGAAGTCCACCATAAGCAATTCTGTTATCTTCTGGATTTTGTGGACGTTATCTGGAACGGGCGCGACAGGGCAAAATTGTTCTGCGGTAATGACGTAAGATTTGGCAGATGGCGGAACCTGTAATATACTTTACTTATTGGTACATATACTATAATGGACATTTCACTCAAAAAATTGAATTGGCGGGCTGTCAGCGCAGCTGCACCAAGTGAGAGAAGAGCTCCTCTTCCACTTGGATCTGCTGCGCTAACAGCTCGCCAAGTAAACATTTGTTTAAAAAGAGAAGTCAATTATAGTTACTATAAGTACAAATATGATAAAAATAAAATAGTTTTAGTCGTCGTTAATTTCTTTCCTTTTGAAAAATATATACATTTTTAAAAAGCTTGTAAAAAGTGTTATTACATTAGTAGCAAACATAAAAATGACGGAATAATAATAATACAAATTCTCAAGTCGTTTGTAACCTCGAAATTGTTAGATTTTGATATGTATTCATCCGTCAGCCATGATTTACCGAATTTTGAATTAGCAACAAGAGAAAACAAACAAATTTCCCTATGCAACAGTAAAAATCCTTTTCACTGAATATAGTAGTATGAATCACCTGTACATTGCGATGACTATTCAACTTTTCGAGTGCGCTTTGTGAACTCATACGCAGCAACAGTTCTGCGTCGATGGCCCAACTTGAATCCAAATCAGATCTGCGTAGCATTGTAATCGCACTAGCTAAAGCGATTCGCATTAGTATTTCTAATACTACCCAATAAAATTCTCATACTCACCGTCCAAGGCTTCGTTGAAAATCATGTCAATATTCGTCATTGCCGTGGAAAAGAATAGTCTCTCATCGATTTCAGCTTTCTTCAGCATGCGTTCTTCATACAGTGTCTCGAATGATTTTCTAAATTACCTCTTTTATCTGCCAATATGTGAGATTTCCCTATTAATTTCATGATAATATTCGGCCGGCGGATTTTTCTGGCTTTTCGCATAATTACCGTTATATACACTGATTGTAGAATACTAGTAGAATACTAGCTACTAGGGGCCAGTACTGGCTACGCCAGTAGCAGAGTTCACCTTCATCCCAACTCTCTTCCCTCAAAGGGTTGTTCGGGAGTAACTTTTTTGGGGCTAGTCCGAGATAAGGGCCTTTGGCCCTCATCCCGGAGAAATAAGCACTGGTAAGAATGACCCCTAAATTTGACGGCCCGAACGGACACTACTAAAATACTAGGTAGAAGATTATAAAATTTGCTAACTTGTTGCGTGGTATATCGGTTAAAAGTCCGCCCATTCTAGTCAAGCCCACAATAGTGCCTTCCTCAGCGAGACTACGCAGCTTTGGGCCAAGCCAATGTGTCTAAAATAAATTACGATAAAATTTAACACAATATTATTATGTTATGGTTTAAACAATAGCCTTTCCGATAACAAAATTGGAATACAGCAATACTCCTACTATTCTACAAATATATTAACTGCATCTCATATTTACCTCAAAGTGCTTCGCATCAAGCACAACTCCTTCGAAAGCTTCGCACATATATTCCAATGGTGTCTGATTTTTGGCTTCCAAACAATTTGCTAAAACAAAGGCGGCTCGTTCAGCTTGTATTGTAAAATATTATTACAAACCAAATTCTGTGTTAAGTATAGAAGACAGCTTCATATCATTAACATTTTCGTAGATCATTTGAATGATACACAGCAGAAGGTGATAAGAGTCCATAAGTCCATCAACTGAGTCTTTGAATTGCTCTAAAGTTTAATAATACATGTAAAATTGGAGGATATTTGCAAATAAAGGTACTTTTCATTGCAATATACATTATCCAAGTGAACTCGAATATCTGAGAAACTGTTAGCTGCGGCTGGTTGGATCGCACCTTTGCCGGTGATTGTGGTTGCTGATTCAGGAATACACGACGAAATATTGGCAGAAATTTCTTATATATTACTGTAGAGACTGCTAGGTTCGCCTGTACTCTATTGATATGCTCCATTAAACGTCCTTTCGCAGAAATCATTTCAGCCCATTTGTTCAGCTTCTCAAAAAATTCCAACACACTAAATAAAAGATCACAATATTAAAGGTTAAATCAATATTTAAATCTACCTTAAGTTGCAAATATTGAGAAGTTTTGAAACGGAGTATTTATACACTGGTTCCTGGGCGCCCAAAGGAGCGGCTTGCCACGCTGATGTATAGAAGGCACAAGCCATCCAAGGTTTTTGTGGACCCTGAAAGCTATGCTAATGTAATTTTACTTATATTGGATTACTATAATATCAATAGCATTTAGGATAATAGCGGATGGATGAATTTAAGGAAAGAAATTAGTACAGATGGGTACTATAAATCAATTCGACCAAAAAAGTTATCTTGTTCCATAACAAACATCAAAACGACTTCCTCGAATTTATAGTTCCTTAACAAGATTTTGATGAAGGTGAGAAAATAATGGCAATTTATTGCAGTAGGGTATAATATCCGTTTGAATAAAGTTGCACAGGAATGATACAAACCTCGAGAATGACTTGCTGTCCCACTGTATCATACTGTTTCCACGCCTTTTCGATCAATTCACCATTTATGGTAGCATCCAATTTATCGAATATCTCTAGAAATTCCTGGGATGGATGATCGCCATCGTTTTCGTCTAAGCCGGATTGTTCCTCGGGTTTCACGGGCCGACCCTTGGTTTGGGCTGTTGTCATAGCTTAAATCTCGGATGAGTATTGAGTGAACGCCTGAAATGGTTTATGGGTAAGTTTTAAGGTGAGGAAACATTCAACGAAGTAAAGTACGTTAATCCCAAAGATCTTAAGGAATAGTATCTCGAAATTCGCTACTGGAAAACAAGTATGCGGGCCCAGGCGTGCGACCGGATAGTCACCAAAAGAATGGACGTATTCGTTCAATGAGACGCTCTCAAGGAACAACAAATAGGCGGGAGAATTCCTGACATCTTTGAATGTTTATATCTCAAATGGATTGGTTTTTGGCGTTATGTTCACGGATAAGTTAAAAGTCTTGCATGCATTTTTGTTGAATTTGCACTTTACTATAATAGTGCAATTATACAAGCGCCTACGGCGCTTGTAAAAGTGTGTAAATGGGGAAGCCTATTAGCTAGCAAAAGCACCGCCGCTATCGCGGCGTTTCGCGACGAAAAAAAATTTTTGTCTAAAAAATGGTCTAAAAAATTTTGTCTATATTTTGTCTAAATTTTTTGAAAATCTGTATCAGCACATCCGTACGAACATTTTAAGCTATCACTTGCCCGGAAATGAGCAGTGGAAGGGGTCGAAACGACAGTCCAGTCACGGACGCAGGGACGGACAGACAGACACTGGCTTCTTAGTAAAGTAACATACTAAATGTACTATTATACCGCAGTAACAAGTTGCTTACATAGGCTTATATAAACCGATATAGTACAATCGAGCCTCTTTATAATGCGAGACCGGACAAAATACGCGTTATACACAGAGGCATTGCCAATTCGGACCAAATTTCACCCGCGTTATAAAGAGCCGCGTTATTGAGGCTCGACTGTAGTAACTACAGTCGAGCCTCTTTATAACGGGGGTGAAATTTGGTCCGAATTAGCGGTTATTGATTGTAAAACTGTTTAAAAATTTTAGACTGAAGAAAGCTGATTTAGCAATTGCAGACATAGTACTGCCTATTTAGTAGTAACCAATTTGGTACTAAATGGGGCGCCGCGGCCTTCGCCGCGGGTACTGGGCCTATATCGTGGAAGCTTCTAGAACATTCTGGAAGGTTCCGGGGTTAATTCTGACTCCGGATTCGTACTCAGGGAGGTCGATTTGCTATATCGGGACAAAATTTGGGTCCTTTTTCCTAGGTTTGATTTCAGTCGCAAAAAATGACCATTTTTTGCCACTTTTTGGCCAAAAAATGGCACTTTTCGAGATTTGCGCTCCAAAATTTTTGCGGATTGGTGAATAACTCGCCGAGACACACCTCTGTATGAGGGGAAGGAAAAAAGTTTTGCCATGGGACGTATAAACAGACGGAGATCAGCGACTTAGGTAGAGTGGACAAGTTATCGGCAGTACTACTGCCTCTCACGAGATAGGAGGGCACTTTCTTCACAATTTAAATGCACTGGAGATCTTATCAGTGATTTCAAATTCGCGGCTGTGCGGACGCGAATGGAAGGCGGCTGCCTCGCTCTCTTCGTTTCGAACGAAGAGAGAGGGAAGAGACGAGAGAGAAACAAGAGAGAAAAACGCTCTGCCCAAATAAAATGTCTCTCGTCTCTTACCTCTCTCTTCGTTCGAAACGAAGAGAGCGAGGCAGCTGCCTTGCGATTGGGCCTATCGCGGCGGGACAACTAAGCTTTTGGCGCAAAGTGTGCACTGTAGAAATGTTCCCTCCTATCTCATGAGAGGCAGTATGTCCGCAGAGTGACTAAATCAGCTTTCATCGGTCTAAAATTTTAAACAGTTATACAACCAATTACAATATTTTCGACCGGCTTTGTATGTTGACATCGCATGCAACTTCAAGTCTAGTCAAAAATAGAAATTTAATAATCACTTATTAGGAGTATTCAAAAATTTCCAGGATTACTCAAAAATCTGATCCATCTTTAGCAAATACATGACGTTGTAGAACGTTTTTAATAGTCATAGAATTCTGGATTTTAGTCCTGAAAGCTTTCGAAGCTCGATTTATTTAATGCGCATGTACAATGCTGTGATACTTCTACAGTCAAGTCTCACGCGAATTTTCACAAAGAACAAAATACAGAGACAATGTTCTCTGTGAAAATCCGCGTTAAATGGAGTCTTAAACGATAGAGCGTCTGAAAAGACACTTTGTCTGACAAAGGAAATATTGTGCAAACAAAAGAGACGCTATGTTTAAGCATAGAGACGAAAAATAAATCCGCGTTAAATTGCGACTCGACTGTAGTATGTCTTCGAAAAAATGCCACAACAGTAAATTATATTTTAAAATTACTTGAAAATATAATTATTCACGAAAGTAAAGTACAACTACTAAGGTTGCAACGAGATATATTGCTTTGTCACATTTATCGTTTCGAGTATTTTCTATGAAATGCCTTGAATCCCATCTGAATTATTATAGTTGTGTTTTTTCAACGCCCAGAAATTTACATGTGACCAATTTTGATTCGATATGACAAATACTTTAAACTAGCGCTTTGGGACTCCCTACGGGAGTCAAAAAATTTTGGACAAAAAAGTCACTAGAATATGCACCCCTAAGAATGCAAGTTTAGGTAAATTTGGACAACAAAATTCGGATTCCCCGCAAAAAGTTACCCTAATTAGGTATATTTAAAAAATAAGCACCCCTAAAAATGCACCTTTGAAAAATGAAATAAGCACCTCTAAGAATCACTTTCAGAAACGTGCAATGGACGAACGCACGGACGTCACTAACATACTATGCTTTAAATTATTTTATTTTCTCTAACATACTTCACAATAGATACACATCTGAAAATATTAGGGAAATGTGCGAATTGTCTAATAAGGAGGAATTTGAACTCGCTTATGCGTCCGGATAGTGAATTAAATAATGGCACCGACAGTTAAAAACCAATAATTACAATCAGTCTGGAACATAAAAAATACTGATGAAAATGGCAACCTTATGCTCTAATAAGATTATATATTCAGAGATTATGCAATAGGACAATGTTCTGTGAGATAAAAAGTAAGAATATCTAGAAATCAGCTGTCAGTGACAATATTGAATAGAAAATGTCAAGTTTACAAAATAAATAAAAACATCGCTAATATTCAGGGAAACAGTAATATCCAGTTCGCAACTTTACAATCTGTTATGTAGCTAATTGCCTTCTTTGCATACGGCGTCCACATCGGCGTGCTCGGTTTTGATTCGCTCGAATACCTCGCACATATATTCGGGCTAAATAATTTTAAGATAGAATGCATCTAATCAAAACATTTCAGTGGATACGTACGAAATTAGTCAAAATCCGAAGAGTGCGTTGGGAAGCTCCATCATTCTCCTTACAGAATATCAACACAAAATTTTGTTCCTCGGTCGCGATTCCGAATTCCAAAATATTTGACCATTTAACAATGAGGACTTTCTCCTGAAATATATTAGAATTAAATCGGATTTCCTAAAATGATTTTATACTTTTTGTGAGTCGTGTCTCCGCAATTTCAAATACACAGATGTGAAATCCGCCTGTAATGTGATCATGCCTTTTTCCTCATCAGCCTCAAAAGCGCACTGGGGGAACACTGAAGTAAAAATTGTCTTTAGTGCAAAACAAATATTTCTAATACACTTACCCACTCGTCCATAGCCTTCGAGCTGGCGCGCAAGTTGTAAATACTTAAAAAATTTGAGTGTTATAGTTTAAAATAGAATCATGTCTATTTCACTATTATTAAAATACCACTAAATAATACCTGATCGCATCTATCTTCGCTTTGTAAGGCCTTTAGCTGATACAGGCGTTCTTTGGCAACAATTATGCCACTGTTAACATCTGCGACAGAAGCATAGAAACAAATTCGCTGAAATACTTTGTCACGTTCACATAGCACCTTTTCCATTTCCACATCAAAGCACCATTTCTTGAAAATTATACACGATGTTGCAGCGGAGGAATAATTCTGAATGTAAATGTTGTGAGGGCATTCTCCATCATGCAGCTTTCTCTCGAAATTGCTATCAATCATTTCAAAAAGAGCGCAATATTTGGAGGAGTCAGCGCCCAGATTTATTTTTTCGGCAACTTGGTTATATACAAAACGAGCATTGCTGTTGCGCTTTACATCGAGGGCTAAAGTTTTTCCATCGTAGAGTAGCACCTTAAGGTTTACGTCCATAGTAGGGCAGTAAGCGTTTGAGTCTTCCATGAGGAATTCCTGAAGAATAAATTTTTTTGAGGGAATTTAAATAACAACATACTTGAACAACTTCAGAGTCCGCAATCACCTTAACGGCACAAATTTTCTCCAGATATTGCTCTAGCATTCGTCTTCTGGTATCCAATTGTTGTTCGCTAAGTCTGAATGGCCATTTCTTCGGAAGTTTTGGGAACGAGAAATCAGGGTATTCTTCCTTGAGTATTTTGTTCAGCTCTAAAATTCAAGTATAATAATATTATGAAAACGTGGGCAGATCGGATTTTAAAATTACTTCGGTTTTACACCTACGAAGGGTGATGAAATGACATGCATATAATTCATATCTTTATTTTATTTTTCAGATTCTTCATAGGAATCGATGTTTTATTTATATAAAAAGTTACCTTGAAATTCGCTATATCTTCTTGAGCCCAAATGCCGCCCGGCCATGTGAACGTTGAAGACCACGAAACGCTCGCTATTTACGCAAACACTTTGATGACTATAAATTTTTATTATATTAGCAGTTACAGTGCAATATTAATTTAAAATCTAAAGAAGGACAAAGCGACATTCTTGAGGAAATTAGCTGGAACTTGTATAATTATGTTTATTAAGCCAGTCAAGCCCACAATAGTGCCTTCCTCAGCGAGACTACGCAGCTTTGGGCCAAGCCAATGTGTCTAAAATAAATTACGATAAAATTTAACACAATATTAGTATGTTATGGTTTAAACAATAGCCTTTCCGATAACAAAATTGGAATACAGCAATACTCCTACTATTCTACAAATATATTAACTGCATCTCATATTTACCTCAAAGTGCTTCGCATCAAGCACAACTCCTTCGAAAGCTTCGCACATATATTCCAATGGTGTCTGATTTTTGGCTTCCAAACAATTTGCTAAAACAAAGGCGGCTCGTTCAGCTTGTATTGTAAAATATTATTACAAACCAAATTCTGTGTTAAGTATAGAAGACAGCTTCATATCATTAACATTTTCGTAGATCATTTGAATGATACACAGCAGAAGGTGATAAGAGTCCATAAGTCCATCAACTGAGTCTTTGAATTGCTCTAAAGTTTAATAATACATGTAACATTGGAGGATATTTGCAAATAAAGGTACTTTTCATTGCAATATACATTATCCAAGTGAACTCGAATATCTGAGAAACCGTTAGCTGCGGCTGGTTGGATCGCACCTTAGCCGGTGATTGTGGTTGCTGATTCAGGAATACACGACGAAATATTGGCAGAAATTTCTTATATATTACTGTAGAGACTGCTAGGTTCGCCTGTACTCTATTGATATGCTCCATTAAGCGTCCTTTCGCAGAAATCATTTCAGCCCATTTGTTCAGCTTCTCAAAAAATTCCAACACACTAAATAAAAGATCACAATATTAAAGGTTAAATCAATATTTAAATCTACCTTAAGTTGCAAATATTGAGAAGTTTTGAAACGGAGTATTTATACACTGGTTCCTGGGCGCCCAAAGGAGCGGCTTGCCACGCTGATGTATAGAAGGCACAAGCCATCCAAGGTTTTTGTGGACCCTGAAAGCTATGCTAATGTAATTTTACTTATATTGGATTACTATAATACTAGCGAAGTGGGGCCGCTTCGCGGCCCTCACTTCGCTAGGAAGCGGTTAGCGTGCACAGCGGGAGATTGGGTTCGTCATCGCTTCGCGCACCGCCATCAGTATGCCCTCGTCTGTATCAGTATGCCCCCCGCCATCAGCGGTCAGATTGGGTTGTTCGGGAGTAGAGCAGCATGAGACTATTTCGGGCCTTCGGCCCTCAAGCAGGGAGTATGTGTTCTAAGTTCCCTCACATTCCAAGGGGGAGGGTCGGGCGCTCCGCGCCCGACCACAGGACTTCAGGGTGTAGTTGGGTTTGGCATTGGGTTTGGCATTGGGTCTGGCCCCTCAAAAAACCGTGACAGAATGACAAAAATTGGGTCTGGCCCCTCAAAAAACCGTGACAGAATGACAAAAATTGGGTCCGGCCCCTCAAAAAACCGTGACAGAATGACAAAAATTGGGTCCGGCCCCTCAAAAAACCGTGACAGAATGACAAAAATTGGGTCCGGCCCCTCAAAAAACCGTGACAGAATGACAAAAATTGGGTCCGGCCCCTCAAAAAACCGTGACAGAATGACAAAAATTGGGTCCGGGCCCTCAAAAAACCGTGACAGAATGACAAAAATTGGGTCTGGCCCCTCAAAAAACCGTGACAGAATGACAAAAATTGGGTCCGGGCCCTCAAAAAACCGTGACAGAATGACAAAAATTGGGTCCGGCCCCTCAAAAAACCGTGACAGAATGACAAAAATTGGGTCTGGCCCCTCAAAAAACCGTGACAGAATGACAAAAATTGGGTCCGGCCCCTCAAAAAACCGTGACAGAATGACAAAAATTGGGTCCGGCCCCTCAAAAAACCGTGACAGAATGACAAAAATTGGGTCCGGCCCCTCAAAAAACCGTGACAGAATGACAAAAATTGGGTCCGGCCCCTCAAAAAACCATTTTGGCCATACAGACCAAAATCTTCCTGAGTGTGTCCGTCCGCGGACACAGTCAGGAAGATTTGCTCTAACTTACTGTAAGGACAATAGCATTTAGGATAATAGCGGATGGATGAATTTAAGGAAAGAAATTAGTACAGATGGGTACTATAAATCAATTCGACCAAAAAAGTTAACTTGCTCCATAACAAACATCAAAACGACTTCCTCGAATTTATAGTTCCTTAACAAGATTTTGATGAAGGTGAGAAAATAATGGCAATTTATTGCAGTAGGGTATAATATCCGTTTGAATAAATTTGCACAGGAATGATACAGACCTCGAGAATGACTTGCTGTCCCACTGTGTCATACTGTTTCCACGCCTTTTCGATCAATTCACCATTTATGGTAGCATCCAATTTATCGAATATCTCTAGAAATTCCTGGGATGGATGATCGCCATCGTTTTCGTCTAAGCCGGATTGTTCCTCGGGTTTCACGGGCCGACCCTTGGTTTGGGCTGTTGTCATAGCTTAAATCTCGGATGAGTATTGAGTGAACGCCTGAAATGGTTTATGGGTAAGTTTTAAGGTGAGGAAACATTCAACGAAGTAAAGTACGTTAATCCCAAAGATCTTAAGGAATAGTATCTCGAAATTCGCTACTGGAAAACAAGTATGCGGGCCCAGGCGTGCGACCGGATAGTCACCAAAAGAATGGACGTATTCGTTCAATGAGACGCTCTCAAGGAACAACAAATAGGCGGGAGAATTCCTGACACCTTTGAATGTTTATATCTCAAATGGATTGGTTTTTGGCGTTATGTTCACGGATAAGTTAAAAGTCTTGCATGCATTTTTGTTGAATTTGCACTTTACTATAATAGTGCAATTATACTAAATGTACTATTATACCGCAGTAACAAGTTGCTTACATAGGCTTATATAAACCGATATAGTGCAGTCGAGCCTCTTTATAACGCGAGACCGGACAAAATACGCGTTATACACAGAGGCATTGCCAATTCGGACCAAATTTCACCCGCGTTATAAAGAGCCGCGTTATTGAGGCTCGACTGTAGTTACTACAGTCGAGCCTCTTTATAAGGGGGGGGGTGAAATTTGGTCCGAATGGGCTAAAATGTTTGGAAATGGCTCTCTTTAGAACGCGGATTTTGTGCGGTTATTGATTATAAAACTGTTTAAAAATTTTAGACTGAAGAGAGCTGATTTAGCAATTGCAGACATAGTACTGCCTATTTAGTAGTAACCAATTTGGTACTAAATGGGGCGCCTCGGCCTTCGCCGCGGGTACTGGGCCTATATCGTGGAAGCTTCTAGAACATTCTGGAAGGTTCCGGGGTTAATTCTGACCCCGGATTCGAACTCAGTGAGGTCGATTTGCTATATAGGGACAAAATTTGGGTCCTTTTTCCTACGTTTGATTTCAGTCGCAAAAAATGCCCATTTTTTGCCACTTTTTGGCCAAAAAATGGCACTTTTCGAGATCTGCGCTCCCAAATTTTTTGCGGATTGGTGAATAACTCGCCGAGACCTACAAAATGAGCTATCACACACCTCTGTATGAGGGGAAGGAAAAAAGATACGCCATGGGACGTATAAACAGACGGAGATAAGCGACTTAGGTAGAGTGGACAAGTTATCGGCAGTACTATGTCCGCAGAGTGACTAAATCAGCTTTCATCGGTCTAAAATTTTAAACAGTTATACAACCAATTACAATATTTTCGACCGGCTTTGTATGTTGACATCGCATGCAACTTCAAGTCTAGTCAAAAATAGAAATTTAATAATCACTTATTAGGAGTATTCAAAAATTTCCAGGATTACTCAAAAATCTGATCCATCTTTAGCAAATACATGACGTTGTAGAACGTTTTTAATAGTCATAGAATTCTGGATTTTAGTCCTGAAAGCTTTCGAAGCTCGATTTATTTAATGCGCATGTACAATGCTGTGATACTTCTACAGTCAAGTCTCACGCGAATTTTCACAAAGAACAAAATACAGAGACAATGTTCTCTGTGAAAATCCGCGTTAAATGGAGTCTTAAACGATAGAGCGTCTGAAAAGACACTTTGTCTGACAAAGGAAATATTGTGCAAACAAAGGAGACGCTATGTTTAAGCATAGAGACGAAAAATAAATCCGCGTTAAATTGCGACTCGACTGTAGTATGTCTTCGAAAAAATGCCACAACAGTAAATTATATTTTAAAATTACTTGAAAATATAATTATTCATGTAAGTAAAGTACAACTACTAAGGTTGCAACGAGATATATTGCTTTGTCACATTTATCGTTTCGAGTATTTTCTATGAAATGCCTTGAATCCCATCTGAATTTTTATAATTGTGTTTTTTGAACGCCCAGAGATTTACATGTGACCAATTTTGATTCGATATGACAAATACTTTAAACTAGCGCTTTGGGCTCCCTACGGGAGTCAAAAATTTTGGACAAAAAAGTCACTAGATTATGCACCCCTAAGAATACAAGTTTAGGTAAATTTGGACAACAAAATTCGGATTCCCCGCAAAAAGTTACCCTCATTAGGTACATTTAAAAAATAAGCACCCCTAAAAATGCACCTTTGAAAAATGAAATAACACCCCTAAGAATCACTTTCAGAAACGTGCAATGGACGAACGCACGGACGTCACTAACATACTATGCTTTAAATTATTTTATTTTCTCTAACATACTTCACAATAGATACACATCTGAAAATATTAGGGAAATGTGCGAATTGTCTAATAAGGAGGAATTTGAACTCGCTTATGCGTCCGGATAGTGAATTAAATAATGGCACCGACAGTTAAAAACCAATAATTACAATCAGTCTGGAACATAAAAAATACTGATGAAAATGGCAACCTTATGCTCTAGTAAGATTATACATTCAGAGATTATGCAATAGGACAATGTTCTGTGAGATAAAAAGTAAGAATATCTAGAAATCAGCTGTCAGTGACAATATTGAATAGAAAATGTCAAGTTTACAAAATAAATAAAAACACCGCTAATATTCAGGGAAGCAGTAATATCGCAACTTTACAATCTGTTATGTAGCTAATTGCCTTCTTTGCATACAGCGTCCACATCGGCGTGCTCGGTTTTGATTCGCTCGAATACCTCGCACATATATTCGGGCTAAATAATTTTAAGATAGAATGCATCTAATCAAAACATTCAGTGGATACGTACGAAATTAGTCAAAATCCGAAGAGTGCGTTGGGAAGCTGCATCATTCTCCTTACAGAATATCAACACAAAAATTTGTTCCTCGGTCGCGATTCCGAATTCCAAAATATTTGACCATTTAACAACGAGGACTTTCTCCTGAAAGATATTAGAATTAAATCGGATTTGCTAAAACGATTTTATACTTTTGGTGAGTCGTGTCTCCGCAATTTCAAATACACAGATGTGAAATCCGCCTGTAATGTGATCATGCCTTTTTCCTCATCAGCCTCAAAAGCGCACTGGGGGAATACTGAAGTAAAAATTGTCTTTAGTGCAAAACAAATATTTCTAATACACTTACCCACTCGTCCATAGCCTTCGAGCTGGCGGGCAAGTTGTAAATACTTTAAAAATTTGAGTTTTATAGTTTAAAATATAATCATCTCTATTTCACTATTATTAAAATACCACTGATACCTGATCGCATCTATCTTCGCTTTGCAAGGCCTTTAGCTGATATAGGCGTTCTTTGGCAACAATTATGCCGATGTTAACATCGGAGATAGCAGCATAGAAACAAATTCGCTGAAATACTTTGTCACGTTCACATAGCACCTTTTCCATTTCCACATCGAAGCACCATTTCTTGAAAATTATACACGATGTTGCAGCGGAGGAATAATTCTGAATGTAAATGTTGTGAGGGCATTCTCCATCATGCAGCTTTCTCTCGAAATTGCTATCAACCATTTCAAAAAGAGCGCAATATTTGGAGGAGTCAGCGCCCAGATTTATTTTTTCGGCAACTTGGTTATATACAAAACGAGCATTGCTATTTCGCTTTACATCGAGGGCTAAAGTTTTTCCATCGTAGAGTAGCACCTTAAGGTTTACGTCCATAGTAGGACAGTAAGCGTTTGAGTCTTCCATGAGGAATTCCTGAAGAATAATTTTTTTTGAGGGAATTTAAATAAGAACATACTTGAACAACTTCAGAGTCCGCAATCACCTTAACGGCACAAATTTTCTCCAGATATTGCTCTAGCATTCGTCTTCTGGTATCCAATTGTTGTTCGCTAAGTCTGAATGGCCATTTCTTCGGAAGTTTTGGGAACGAGAAATCAGGGTATTCTTCCTTGAGTATTTTGTTCAGCTCTAAAATTCAAGCATAATAATATCATGAAAACGTGGGCAGATTGGATTTTAAAATTACTTCGGTTTTACACCTACGAAGGGTGATGAAATGACATGCATATAATTCATATCTTTATTTTATTTTTCAGATTGTTCATAGGAATTGATGTTTTATTTAAATAAAAAATTACCTTGAAATTCGCTGTATCTTCTTGAGCCCAAATGCCGCCCGGCCATGTGAACATTGAAGACCACGAAACGCTCGCTATTTACGCAAACACTTTGATGACTATAAATTTTTATTATATTAGCAGTTACAGTGCAATATTAATTTAAAATCTAAAGAAGGATAAAGCGACATTCTTGAGGAAATTAGCTGGAACTTGTATAATTATGTTTATTACCATTTCCGTTGATTTAATTGCATTTCATGTTTATATTTCTGTTGATGGAATATGAAACGGAAAACATTATGCAATCTCACCTTGGAATGGTTATTGGCAATGATCTTTTGTCTGAGTAATCATATTTGTAATAAGGTGTATTTTCTTCATTGTATGAAGAACAATCTTTGTCAAGCTCTTCCACATCCACAGAAATGACGACCATGGAAAGGCGGTCGCCTCCTTCTTTTATCAGCTCCACAACAGTTCTGTGGGTAGCACCCTCGACATTTACGCCATTACTAAAATATATATTATAAATATATATGTATAAACCAGAATAATGCAGTATGTTTAATCGCACTATTTAACATGCATCGTCTATGTAGAATTGTGTCTTTCCATGGAACAATGTTAATTATTTTCCATAAATGTTACTAATGAATCCTATCTTGATTTCATAAGTTGGCTTAGAAACAAAACATCCATAATGGGTAATGTATTTTCACATTTTACAAAAGAATAAGCTTTTCACAGTACATGGCGAAATTATCAATAAATTATAAAAGTTGTTACTTACACTTCAAGGATTCGATCGCCTTTGAGTAGACCCGCCTCTTCTGCTGCGCCAGCGCTCAATACTGCACTGACATGTTGCAAGGGTGCATAAAGTTCACCGTTAATGCTTTTTAGCTGGCCTCCTTCGCTTACTTGACCTTTTACATTGAATCCAAACCCTAAAAATTAAACTTCAAAGTCTACTTCTACTCTAATTTTATAAAGTGTATGTTGTTTATTTAGCATCAGTTTAAATAATGGGAAAGATGAGTTGGATACCTGTTTCGGATTTTACGATTGTCACGAGGTGTGGGTTGGGATTGAAATTAGCCGGCCGGACACTTCTCTTCGTATAATAGTAATCTTCGCTCGAATCGCTATCATCCGCCATCACATTTGGGCTGATCTAAATTGATAGTCGCATGTATGAGATTGAAAACCAACTATCAAATTTAGTGCTTTGATATTGCGAATCCGATAATATATGGACGAATTCGCGTGAATGACTAATTAAATGCAACAAAAAACAGCTATGCAGCGAGTGGATAACGCAGGAGAGAATTCAACCAATGCCAATTCACAAAGTCGGCGGGAATTTGAACATGCATTTACTATCATTTCTACAAACGACTTGAATCGGAGGATACTCGACAATCAGTTTCGTGTAATATGACCTCCAGCATTGACCCGGAATGGGTAGCGCTTGAGAGGCTCCAGATTAAGGTTGAGTTGGATAGGCAAAACTTTATAATAGCAAAGTTTCTAAAGAAGTTATTAAAGTTCTACAAGCAATTATAATTAAAGGGAAGCGAGTACCAAAGAATGAATTTTAGAATACCGTATTTCCTCTAATTAATCACCCGGGGGAATTAATATTTCGTCAGGTTCTAGAGGGGGGAATCAAAATTTCGGGGGGCCGCGCCGAAGACGCGGCGAAAAATTTTGGGACTTGTCAAAATTTTTGGATTTTTGGGAAAATTTGGGAAAATTTTTGAAAATTTAAACCAATTTTGAATTGGCGCCAAAAAATTTCGCCAAAAATTTGAATTTTTTGGATTTTTGATCGAATTTTCGGCAATTTCTAGCAAATTTTTCAATTTTTTTACCAAATTGTGTAAATAATAACAAATTTAGCAATAAAAATTCAAATTTGCGCTAAAAAATTTGAAATTGCGCCAAAAATTTGAAATTTGGAAAAAATTGGAAAAATACCATTTTGGGGGGATTTATTTGAGGGGGGATTTATTATTTCGTTGGGGGTGCAGAGGGGGGATTATTTGAGGGGGATTAATTAGAGGATTTACGGTATGTTATATTTCTAGCCGTTTCGACCCTAACTCTCCACGACTACATAGAATCATTTTGAGACTGAGTCTTCAGTAGATATTATTTTTATATCAATAGATAAAATTCCGCCGAGCAACTCTAAGGCTCCAGAGCTCGCATTGTCTTCTTTGGATTGGTAAAACGCTACATTCGTGTTATTTGGATTTCTCGATGTGAATATTTTACAGCGCCCATTGGACATGGTTCAACCTATTGAAAATAACTTATGGTGAATGTGAAATAAGTAACAACTATGCTTTCTCTGAAGTTCGTTTGCTCACATTCTTCTGTGCTTCAAAAATTAGATTGTTCTGAACGCAATAATTGTGAGCGATTAATGGACATGGAAATTTGATCACCTTTTTAAAAACGTTGTTTCCAGAGCTACAATATTATTCTACAATACTATTACGGGTTGTTGAACTTGTCCTTGCAGCATCCATTCCCCCGTTTTTGCATCTAAGTGTATGGGTGCTCAAAGAGCGCACCAATTCAACCGTGGACAAGTTTAACAAACCCTAATAGTATTATTGTAGAAAGTTTTGATAAACATTTTTCAAAAAACGGCATTTTTGACAAAAACAGATATTTTAGAACTTTTGCACATCTAACTTTAATCACAGCACTCCGCGCAGCACGGGATTAACTCTTACCTAGGCCACAAATTTGAGCCTAAAAGTATACTCTTGTGATGGATGTTCGCCAAAGTGTAGGATAATTTAAGGCCGTTACCCAAAGCTTAAGCTTATGTTTGAGCTGAGTTATTGTCTTAAATGTGCAAAAATCCCTTGAGTCGATTTTTGAGCTTAAGATCTTTGATCGTAGGAAGATGTCTGTGATCACTGAGATTTTTGATCGTAAGAGCAAGCGACCTGAAACTGTGCGGATCGTTCTTCCCATGTCCAAAACGCTATATGACACCATTCCTAGGTCGATATCGAGGGAGGGAGAGGGGAAGAGAACCGAACTATATCCCAACTTTTTTCCAAGTAAGATGTAGTGAGATCATATTAAGGCTAGCTATGTATATGCTGTAGCTCAAAGTGAAACTGCCGGCCTAACCGCATTTTCGGAATTTTGCTGGTCAGATCAATACCAGTCCGCCCGGTGGTACGAATCTATAGTGGACTCGAGCTAAACTCTGTCCAGTTTCACTTTGAACTATAAAATATACACAGATTGACACTCCAAATTGACGTCTGTGATGGCTGATGTATTAATATATGATTGTCACTATGTCATTAGATCTTGAAAAATTTTATTTTATTATTAACAACAATTAAAACATATATGTACAATGGCGCGCTTCAATTTCACTGAGATGGAATAAATCGAAAGAAATACAATATCGAAATAAATGCCAACGCATATTATGAGTGAAATATCAACAGCTCCCATCTAAGCTTAACATTCTGTTACCGTAAAAATTGAATGAAATATTACACCGGAGATATTTATGACTCTACGGAGCACACGGGACCGGGACATCTCCCACCCGACAACTCCCACCGCGACAGCTCCCACCCCGCAGTAGAGAACAGTGTGTGCGTGCGGCAGTGACTACGAAATAGTGTGTATTATCTAACCGTCTGCCGACATTTGGTCCTATATCTTTTTTGACCCAGCCATTTGATAAGAGTTTAGCCATGTTTTTCCTTTGGAGGTGGGAGATGTCGCGGTGGGAGATGTCGCGGTGGGAGTTGTCGCGGTGGGAGTTGTCGCGGTGGGAGTTGTCGCGGTGGGAGTTGTCGCGGTGCCGAGCACACATCCAAAATTATTTAACTTTTTTTATCATTTGAAAGGCCCTGCACTAAAATCTGCATATAACGTCTCTTAAAATTTTGGTGTGCATCTCTTTAGGTAATTCGTTCCCAGGAAAATTCCCAGTTAAAAATAACAGAAAAGTTCAAACATTAACTAAGAAACACTAGTACAAAGATTATGCAAACATACATTTACACATGATGAACTAAAACGACTATCAAGAAACTCATTCAACGAGCAATGTCATGAAATACAAAATCACCCACTTTTTATCAAAATGTTTCACATGAAAACGGAAAAAGATAATTTTTCAGATAAATTATCGAGCTTCTGGATAAGTCCTAAGAGGGTAACCCGATAGATAGTCATATAATTATTCATAACTTATGAACTTCTAACTTATCAACTAGACACTTGTATGTCTAGCGTTTGGCGGATCTTCTTCCGAAGTTCTGCTGCTCTGTAGAGGATTCAAGGGGAAATCATTACTTGACGGGTATTGAGCGCTTTCAGGCGTCCCTTCTAAAAGAGTTGGCCTTGTATTGGCCAACTCGCGCCGGATACTGCGTTCGTCTTCATATTGCTCATCAGTGTCCCTCAACGTCTCTGCTGATTGACTTGATCCCCGCCTTTGCATGGGTGATCGACTTTGAGTGTGCGTGGGTGTACCTGCAGAAGACGACGATTGGCTGGAAATCCTGGAGCAAGCGTCGGATGATTCAACTGTTAGTGCGGCAGCGGGTTGTGCCTCAGTAGGGTCGGGAGCGGCAGCTCTCTCCTCTGTTTCAACTCCACTTTGTCTGTAATAAGGACATACGTTTTATGTGAGTTTGTATGTTTCGTTAAAGTAATTTATTTTTGGCTAGAAGACAAAATTTCAGTTAAATGATATCATATAAAAGCCTAATATATACTAAGAGAATTAGAACTGGAATACACCGTTGTATACCTATAATGGCTATATATCTATACGTATCGATCCAAAACTTTGAAAGATTGGAGCTACTTCGGTTTAAGGGCACCAACTTCAGGGAAAATATTGGTTTAAAAAAGTTATTATTTTTCTGCAAATATGGTATTTAAGGGGTAATTAGCTGCGCTGATATCAAATCTGCAATCAATTTTTAATATCACATCAAAAATTTAGATTTTTTGGTTAAAAATGACTATTTAGCCTTTTTGTGGCAGGTTTCGCCTATTTTTAACCAAAAATGACATTTTTGACGTGATATCATAAAGTTGAATGCACATTCGGTACGCGCACCAAAATGCCCTAAAAACTATTATTTGCAGGAAAATAAGAACGTTTTAAAAATGGATTCCCTGTGGTTGGTTACATTACACTACACTAGCCCAATTGAATTGATTACCTTGCAAAATTGTGACGATAACAGATTGTTAAGTTTTACTTTAACCTTTTTAAACGATTTTTCCCTGTGGTTGGTACCCTTAAATCAAAGTCACCCCGAAAGCTCTAACTTCTAACTGTACTGTTCTCTAACACCACATTCACCTTTATTATTAAAAAAGTACCTTAGTGGTGGCAATTTCGTGGCATCTTCATAACTTGGCAATGGTGGCAGCGCTTCATCGCGACCTCGTCTCCCTTAAAAATATTCAAAAAAATTTTCATTGCTTTTCAAACAAGAGTTAAACAAACCTCTGCCAGTGTATGGTGGAGGACCACCATCGCCTACAATGGCAGCAGCCGCCCTGAGTGTCCGGAATTGGAAGGGTCGGCCGGGAAGGTGGTCATCGGCAGTCGTCATTAATTCTACCCGTCGAGCTGCAGACATGGCATTACTTGATGGCACAATCGGGAAATTGCATGCACCCAACAGGTCCGGCCTCCTGTTTATATACCGAGACTGAACCTAAATAATTATCTTTAAGCCAACGAATACTAGAGCGTGAAATCACCTGAGAGGGTGAAATTACCTGCATTCGATGTTTCATAAGGAGGTACATTGACACGACTAGCACCTGAAATAAGTTCACTGTACATTTGAAGAAAAATGAAATCTCGTTTTGATACACATATCAGAGCGCAAAGGTGCCTCTGCCAAATGCCAAAGAAATGATTTTTGATATTTTAATATAGTAGATATAATTGCTTAATAGTATAATTTTTCACTGCGTATAATTAATCAAGCTGAGCGAGAGTAACGACAAACGGGTATAACAATTCGGGCCCTATACTAGAGAAGGCGTGTCCCAAATCAATAGGGGGGACCCTATTGATTTCTTTGCAAATTGAGAATTTTTTGCAAAAAAAATCAATAGGGTACCCCCTATGGTTCTCTTTACAGGGGACACGCCTTCTCTGGTATAGGGCCACAATTCGTTTCAATGTTAATATATATTTTTTAATCTCATAGAAGTTCGTACATGCTACCGAAAATTAATATGTCTATTGTGATCATATTAAATATAAAAATTACCACAATCATGATGAGTGAAAATATTGTGCCACTGATGTCGCGCGTGAACATTTCGTGGCCCTAAAATAATCAATCAGTTAGTCACAAAATAATGTAATAGTGCAGTAATATAACACCTGGTCACCAAATCGCTGAAATCTCGAGTTTGGGTTTGTATGCCCAAATTCGTGTGTACCCGTCCGATTTGTGTCAATTTCACAGTGATAACCAAGATATTGAGCTGGGCATATACAACGACCGTTCTCCTCTCGGCCGCCATTTAGGCACACCATTTCGCGGCATTCAACGCCCTTGTAGAATGGACTGCAGCTGCAGTAATCACGTCCATTTAACCCTAAATCAACACTTGCTTTATGTTTTTAACTTTTCCTTGATATATACCTCGAAGACGTTGCCCTTGGTCGCAAATTTTCTCGCAATGTGTTCCAAAGAATGGCTGCAGACAAAGGCACTTCCTCGGATCGATCAATGAGCGGAAACCGTTGTTTTTGCAGGCTGGCAGTCGACGACAATTCCTATCGAGAACATGGCCAGTTGTACCAATTTCTGAAACATTATCGATAGCGATACTGAATTAACGAAAGGAATATATTCCTCAATTCTAGCCTATTACTATATAAAACAAACAATAAGTTTAGAATACATTTAATTGCAGGATATATAAATAATAAACTTAGTATGGTAAGTTTATTTTGTTTCGATTGGAGACCTGCTATATGCTAAATCTCAATGTTTTGTAGTATAATGAAGTATAATCAAACATATGCAACGGGACAGGAATAAAGTTATTTTTTTCAAAACTAGCCAAATCGGTTACCTGGGCATTTGCATATGACTTGAATAGCGTAGCTCAATTGTTCTAGATTAAAGACAGCCGGTGCCGGCAATGAATAACTTCCGTGGAATACCCGACAGTTAAGGTTGGCAGCGTTTTCTGACTCAAAGTCGTCTCCAGTTTCGCCTGCTTTTTCATCGATAACGTAATTCATTAGGGTGTAAGTGAAGTTATGCACCAACTGAAATCCGAACAGTTTACAAAATTACAGATTGATATTTTGGACTACCTCCGGGTGGTTGATCATCGGCGTACCACCCAAACAACATGTAGTGTGGAAATTCTTGGGGATCCACAGTGAATTTCTCAGATTGATCGCTGGCGAATCCATTGCGGCAAAAGCTGCTGGCCTTAGGAAATTTGCTTCTCCCGAATTCCTCACCGGTGTTTCTTTGTGATCAAGTTCCGATCCATTTCCTTCTGCTTTCGACGTTACTTCCAATGACGAGGATTCTAAGTAATTTAAAGTATTTGGGTGAAATTGACAATATATAATTTTGACGACTTTTACAGTCGCTGTTGAATTTTACTGACAGTATTGCTTAATGTAAATTCTAAAAGATGAAGGAAATAAATTTTTCTTGGGAGAAAATAACTTTCCTTGCGTAAAAGTTTATTGTGTGAGAGTTAGACGAAATTTTATAATGTGTTACTAGTGATGACATTATTAGCATACTAGCTTGGGATGTACTCAGATTGTGAAAGGGAAAGCAAATTGGCATTGTGTTCTTACCAGCCTGTCATTGGGACCTTCTGGACTCGGATTCAATGAAAAAGTTTTGCCACATATACCGTATTTTCTCTAATTAAGCCCCCTGGGGCTTAATTATTTCAATCCCCCAAACTCGGGCAAAATTTTTCTCTAACCTCTCACTTTTACACACTATTTCTCTTTCTCTAGGGGGGTTAATTATAGGGGGGCTCAATTAGAGAAAATACGGTAAGTTAACATAAAATTGAACCTATTTGCTGAGTGGTTACATCAGATTGTGTGCTGTATTATTACAGAAAACATTTGAAATAACATCATCCTACAGATGGCTAAAACTTGCACTGCATCTCAACGGTAAAAAGATTCCAGTGTTAATTAGCCCGTTCACAAGTTGGGTACATACCCAAAGTTTTTAGTGTATAAGTGTCTCATAGGGATGCGTCTTGCCCCTTTATGTTCTGTGTCTCGACCATAATCCACAGTAAAAAGCAAAACATTTTTTCTGTTCAAAATTTTTCAGGTTTGTTAAGCTAGCTTTACAATTAGGGGATATTTGATATGTGATGAAAAATGGTGATAATTACTTTTTTATTAACGAAATGTTACTTTACTAAGAAGTCCGTCCGTCCCTGCGTCCCTGGCTGGACTGACGTTTAGACACCTTCCACTGCTCATTTCCGGGCAAGTGATAGCTTAAAATGTTCGTACGGATGTGCTGATACAGATTTTCAAAAAATTTAGACAAAATATAGACAAAATTTTTTTAGACAAAAATTTTTTTTTAAATGGGGCATACTGACGGCGGGGGGGGGACGCCGCGAGAGCGGCGGCGTAGGACAGCTAGTAGTACACAAGTACATCAAACCTGATCTAAGAAATGTTTGATCAGAGTTATTCCGTATTATTTCGTTTTGTCTGGCCTTACATCAGATTTTGGACGATTCCTAATATCCATTTTTGGAATTGTTTTCACTATATGAGCGGTACATATGACATTGATGAGTCTATCCCATCTTTTTACATAGTTTCCTATCACGTTTACAGATTTTCAATAGGCTGAAGCAAATCCAATGAAAAATAATTTCGAAATTTTTTCATCACACAACAAATATTTATAAAATCATTTTCATGAATTTGCCTTTTTAATTGAATTTTTCATTGAATTTGCCGTTCCAATATCCTTTGGTTATATTATATGGCCGATATTCTTAAATCTATGTTTCAAATGTCATGTGTTCCATACTCTGATACATTTTCAACGATTTTTTTGTTTCACGGTAATTGCTCATTAGTATTTCCGATCTGACAAAAATGGGCACCATAAGAGGGAGGAAGTATAGTGTGGACGGAGAAATACTCCAAAATTACCAGAGTCCTCATGGGAGACAGAAAAAGTCTCTCCCAAGGACAAAGACCCACTTGTGAACAACTTGTAAAGAAGCAGAGTTTTATGACAGGAAATGCAAAACCAGACAAGAAGTCATTGTCACACAAGGAAATATGCTCTTATGCATACTCGATCGTTACTGATTGGAAAGTTTAGTCCTTGGAATTTTTAGGAGAAAACAGGAAAAAATATTTTTGGTAAGCAAATGTATTGATTTTCAGAAAGATTTTCTGTTCAGTAGCTTTGAAAATTAATCATTAGAACATTAAGCAAGTAATTACCTGGACGCCTTTCATTTCTTGTACCAGTCACGTCGGGAACGTCTTGAGCAACTGACGAAAGAAAAATGGCGTTAAATAGCAGAAAATAGCAAATTGAGATCAAATAAGGAACAACAAATTTGCGTTGCTTGAATGAAAATAGAATGGCCATTGTTAATAAGCTGCTACCAATTGATCAAACGCATAGTATCGAGTACGACGAAGTTTCGCTGAATTGTTGCGAAATGTAACTTTACTGGCCGAATGTCATTTGATTAATACCTAGAATGATAACGTTACAGAAAACATAAACAAAATATATTTACTCGTTGATGCATTTTGAAATCTATGTAGTTTTTATTGGGGTTGGACCTTAAATAAATCCCGATTCCAACGGGAGTCGATGTAAAAACCTAGATTGTACACAGCAAATTCTCTAATTTTATTCGGACCTCTAACTTTATGTTCCCGTCTAAATTTACCATCTTCGAGGTAGATTGAATAATTGTAACCTCGGCGGTAAAATTAGAGGTTTAAGGTTTTGGAAAATGCAAATGGATTGCACAAAAATTTAAAAACAAATTTGGATAAGGGCACATATTGATAGCAACACACACGCAAAAGTGAACATATAAAAGTGCGATATAAATTTATTTTGTATATGGAAATGAATGAAATAAAAATTCTCGCGCACTTTACCTGCGTGATTATGAAAGAGAATTGCCGAGTAGAGCCGTTTAAGCGAGTAAAAGACGTTTAAACGGCTCTACTCAGCAATTCTCTTTCATATGATTTAGAATTAAGAAATCAATAAATTTAATAATATTTCAAAAATACTTTTTAATAGCATGAAATTATATGACATCCCCAAAATTTCATAGGTAATTTCGTTCGGTTTATGAAATGCAAAACAGTAAGTTTATATTATTAGTGATAAAAAATGTTTGTGTTCATACAAATACATAAACAAATGCTTAAGGCAATATAATATATAAGGACATTGAAAGTCCATTACATATTTGGAGACATTATTGGCTAACCAAATTCTCAATAAAGTTCCAAATGAGCTATTTGCACTCGTGTGCAATATTAGAAGCAAGCAAAACGAGTAGCGGGCTTTCCCACAAAGCGGCGATGAGGCGGAAGGAAGGGACAACAACACTCATATGCAACAGACACACAAACCAGTCACCAACAAAAATACCTCATATCACCAGCAATGATGTGCTCCCTGCCTCTCTGCCGTCTTTCAAGTCCATCACGGCCTCAGGGCCCCAACGCAATCGCTCGTTTTCGGAGAAGCGTACTCCAGTTGAGAGTAAAACCGGCCTCTGCCCCATTATTCAATCGCTGGCCCCATCGCTCTGTATTATTCAATCGTTTTCGGTTGTGAATTACATTAAACAATCTCATTTCCCTTTCTCACGCACTCGTCTTTTGCATTCTAATTAGGGGTCTGGCAGTTGCGGAAAATTCACTTTGATTTGCTTTTTTATAGGTTTGCTAGAGCTGTTATTGAATGAGGAAAAAAGAAATCAATGAAATAATTTCAAAAGATAAATCAATTTTGAGTTGAATATATGATGATGTGATGGCTATCAAAGAAATAAAAGTTTCAGTATTAAATTTTGTCTCATGGGAATTTGAATTGCTTTTTCACAATCATTTTAGGAAATAATTCTCTTTGAATAATATTTAGCGTTTGTTTAACTTTTGTCTCTATATAAATTTTCATTCCCTAGATATTTAGCTGTTTGAAAGTACTTTACAGTACTAGTATTGGCTTTTCATTGGCACTATTTTCTATAATTAGCACTATTTTCTCACTTTTAGCACTATACCAACATCGAAATTTTTGAGCAGCGTTTCAAAGTTTTAAACGTGGAGGATATTTAGGTTAATAACTGCTAATATAACCTGTTCCGATGGAAATAAAATAAATCCAAAGGAAGCGATACGAAAAATTTAAAAAATAAAGATACCATATTTAAAAGAGACATTTTTCGGCTTAGTAGCCAAAATATGGCAGGAAGTTATTTTTCTCGTTTCTCATTTAGACAATAAAACAAAATCGAATTAAACAGGAAGCGAGATGGGGTTGCGCTGCGGAATTACATAATCACACGCCGCCCTCGCTGCTGCTGTCAGCCATGCTTTCAAAAACCAGTTACCGACTGCTCTGTGATCCTCTTCAGTGATAAGTGAACTAAGCAACAAACAGGGAAGATCAAGGCTCGCCAAAAAACGCTCATTATTTTGTGCGAAAGGGCAAATCGTTAAGTGATATTTTCCTCCGGGCACGTGTTTCGACGGTTATTTCAATAACATCATTGTGCAAGGCCAAAAACCGTTAGACATACCAAACCGACAAACAAACCGGTATTTCTATAAATGGGCGCGAAGTTAAAAAAGATAATTCGCATCAAAATGGTAAATTTGATGAAAATTGTCATTTAAAAACGGCTTGGCAGATAGAAGTCTGACGAAAATTAAAGAGAGAATGATTTGTGTTGAGGAATTATGTCGGAGTTGGGATACACAGATGACCAGACTACCAGCTAGTAAAATGGAGAGGCGACCCGCGCGCATTCACACCTGCCCCAGCCCTGGCCTTGTCCCATATTGGTAATGACAGCCAGCTGGTGGTAGTTGAAGGACCATTGGTCACATAGAGACCAACGAAGACACCCAATCTCAACATCCCATTATGGAATGGGATCATACAATGATGAATTAAAAGGAGGAATTATTTGATGAGAAGAAATACACAATGGGCCTCACATTTTGATTTAAAAATGAAGAATAGCGGGAAAGGTCAAAACTACCCCATGGGAAGTAAAAATACTTTTATCAGAAAAATCTATTCACGTTAGAAATTGTGAGACAAACATACAATCTCGCTGATTCAAATTCTGAAATAAGTAAACTTGTTATTTCCGATCGACTCTTTTGAGCTTAGGGCCAATTTTAAAATGAAGGAAAAGGTTGTCAAGGCAATTTTCTCTTCCAGATAATAAGCGAAATTTGGAATGGCTGGTCCCTTTTTGACGTTCATGGGCCCTGGCAATTATTGTCCAATGTCCTTAAAAGGAGTTATGCTATGAAATATATAATATTTATTTATATTAACATGTACCAAACTATACGAAGTGTAAAAGGCCACAAGATCAATCAAACTTCACATCTTCCCACCCACCAAACGGCCAACGCTCACAGTCTCAAATTACACCTTCGCTCACTCACTTACGTTTCACTCATTTCTGTTCATTGCGTTGGAACAGTCGAGGAAGAAAAATAATAGAGAGGACGGAGAGCGCCACGCGCAATGTATTACGCGCATTCGATTTACTTGTTAGTTGTCTTCACTCACAAAAAGAACAATAACGTATTTTCATAAAATAGGAAAGTACAATTGCGGAAGATGGAGAAACCCTCTCAGTTTCGGGGAAACCCATGTCAAATGAGGTGGTGTGAATGGGCCTGTATCGTGCACATTTGTGTATTGAGAAGCAATACTCGAATATTCAACACACGATCGTAAATCACGCAGTCAATTGTAACTGAGTTGGGATCTATAAATTCATCAAAAAGCAATTTTAATGGACAAATTAGACGATGACTTTCAAAGGGCACATTTAAGGGCTGTTCATAAGACTAGTAAAAATTCCGTCAGAAACTGACAAACTGTAGTCTCAAAAATTTTTTATGCCATATTATTTCCACAGGGGAAATAGATGAAAACTTACGTTCATA